>CM075668.1:2930866-4189199 GCA_037954105.1 Canavalia gladiata
AGATTTACAAGATAAGAAAAAAAAATCCTTTTTTAATATATCTTTATCAAGTTTTCAGACCAAACAACAGACATGAACGCCTTTTTTCCAGTATTATACAGCATGCATTAGCAAAATGTTTTAGAATAAAACAATGTTCACTTGTCATTGTTTAATTTGAGAACCTGATGAATTCAAGTTTTTTTCTTCTTCAAAGAAATGGCATGAATTAAAATAAATAAAAAAATAAATAGTGTAAGGTAAAAATGCTATACTTTTCTAAGCCTGGTTTTGTAGCGTGTTGTCCCCAGCACTGCCTGAGAGTGCCATGCGAATCAAGAATTTAAGGATATCAAGAGGGATGTAAGTAATAATGCTGTATATCCAGATTACTCCTGCCCATTCCCATCCAATTCCATGGATTCTAGCAAAGTCCCAATGTGCATACACAGCAATCACAGTTGCCACCTATGTTAATGTCAACCACTTGCTACATTAGTTATAACCACTTGCATATTCAAAACAGGAAAAAACAGTGTTCAATATAAATGTATACAAGAGAATCAATGGTGTACAAAGAAAGAAACTAACCATCTGTGCAGCAATGAAGGCTACAATGAGCATAGTGCCAGGGCGTTCAAAATATGACCAGCTTCTTGATCTGGTCACAAAGATGAGTGCCTGACTTATGGTACTCACTTGAAGGTAAAGAGCGGAATTAAGCTGTTCCTCACTTTCTGAAATTGTGCGAACATCAAAAGTATTCTGAAACAAATTTTCATGTCATTATTGTTGAATGAATTGTGGTTTCTATATAGCCTTAAATTGGGGTTGTGTTGTGTTACTTACAGAGAAGAAATTGGTGTCATGAATGATATAGAAGAAGACTGCAGTCATGATAGCCATGTATGCTCCAAGAACCACTCCAGTGGCAAAGATTTCATTAAGCTTCCATGAGTCAGGCACCGGAGATGGCTTCACTCTATCCTTTGAGATGGTCATGATGGTTCCATCATTCAAGATGGCAATGATCAAAACCATGAAAGGTGAGAAATCAAACTTCCAGATTAGAGCAACGAGCAAGAACCCAAACACAATACGGATTGTGATGGAAACAGCATAGATTGTGTAGTTCTTCATCCTTTGGAATATGGCTCTGCTTGTCAACACAGCACTCACAATCACACTCAGTCCTGGCTCCGTCAACACAATATCTGAGGCACTCCTTGCTGCGTCCGTTGCATCAGCCACTGCAATTCCAATGTCTGCTTTCTTCAGTGCTGGTGCATCGTTTACACCATCTCCGGTCATTCCACAAATGTGGTTTCTATCTTGCAATCTCTTCACAATCTCGTATTTGTGCTCTACACACGCAAGAAATCACTCATCAGTTTTCATCCTTTATACTTGTGTGTTTCTACTTTTGTTCTGATCAAAGTTTTGAATTGCGGTTGCAATATCCAGGTTTTAAGTTTAAAGTCTCTACAAGGTCCTTCTGATTACAATTGCTGCATTTGCTTGCAATTTTATTAACTACAAGCCAACAATAGCCACCACCTCAATCCTAATTTAAAACCCTAGCTACAATGTGTAGCATAAATAGGAATATTAGCAGAAAAATGCATCTTCTGAAGGGTTAATTTTTTAATAAGTCCAATTTAGGAGATAAATGCTTTTTAACTTTTTAACAAATTGATCCTGTTAAAAAATGAATTGAAAAGAGTGTATTTATTAAAGTTATGTTGGGCATAAATAAAAGTAATTTGGTTACCAGGGAAGACTCCAGCAAAACCATCAGCCTTCTCAATGAGTTCATCAATTGGCATTGATGCAATGGTTGCATCCTTGCTTTCACCAAGGAGGGAGGATGAAGGGTACATGTTGGTGCCCATTCCAAGCCTGCGACCAGTTTCTTTCCCAATGGCTAATTGGTCACCTGTGATCATTTTAACATTGACACCAAGGTCAATAGCACGACGAATAGTCTCAGCACTGTCATGCCTTGGAGGGTCAAACAGGGGTAGGAGACCCAAGAACTCCCATGGATCCCCTGCACTTTCCTTCATCTTTTCTGAAACAGTCTGCCAACAAATATAATAACACACTTTAATTGGTTCCATTTTAAATTAAGGTACCGAACCATAACCATTATTATTATAACATGTATCCGATCACCTTTAATATTTGAATACTAAATCTTTATTTATATCTTTTGTTACTAGGGGTCTACCACAATATTTTTTACTCATAGCTCCTTAATATAATTTTGCTAGTAATGAATTCATGGCCTTAGACCCTTTACTCACCTGGCGACAAACGCCCAAGGAACGCAGGCCACGGTTAGCAAACTCATCAATAATCTTGTGAGCCCTCTTCAATGTCTCTCCCTTGAGGTCACAAAGCTCAATAATCTGATAAATATAAATGGGTAATCAGATATAATGCTATGTATTTGAAGAAAGAATAAAATATTGCATGGTAATTCTTATGTTATACACAAAGTCTTACTTGCTCAGGAGCACCTTTGCTGCTTCTGTGCCAGTTACCATTGCTGTCAATGTAGGTAATAGCAGTGCGCTTATCCACAGGATTAAAAGGCAAGAAATGCACCTCGGTGATTCCTGCTCTTGCCTGAGACATCACAAGAGAACTCAATTACAATGTTAAGTCACCTTGTTTACTTCATTTTCATGTTGACATAAACTAATGTTTAATGTTTTTTTAAAAAAAAGTGTGAATCGTAGTACCTCCTGGGGATCACCCAACATTCCAACAATTGATGCATCAATGGCGTCCTGGTTTTCAATCCTAGAAGCCCTGGCAGCATATAAGACAAGAGAGTCCTTATCCACTCCTGTGGGGAAAACCTATATTTGCAACCAGTCTATTATTAGAACAAAGGAAGCCTTTGGTGCAATTACATATTGACATTTTTGTATGATGCTGCTATTCATTAATAAATAGTAGTTGTTAAAATTTTAAACTCAATACTTAATAGTGACATAAAACTAAATGAAAGACATCACATTCACACAGGAAAATAAGGAAAATGTTTAATTAAACTTAGGAATAAAAAATTTCTGTTTGCATCATATTACTAGGAATCAGAGAAATCTCAAAGGGCAAAGGCCCACTAATGAGGGATATTATTTCATTATCATATTTTAGGCAAATAAATATGTTAGTTACTAACCTCAATCAAGCTCTTGTCCACAGTAAGCTTATTAAGGGTGAGAGTTCCAGTTTTGTCACTGCAAAGAACATCCATGCCTGCCATTTCTTCAATGGCTGTCATTCTCTTGGTGATGGCTCCTTGCTGAGACAAACGATGAGACCCAATAGCCATAGTCACAGACAAGACAGTTGGCATGGCAATTGGGATACCTCCAATGAGAAGCACCAACAAATTGTCAATACCATCTCTATAAGTCCTATGTTGGATGGGGTACATGACAATGAGCTCAATCAACATGCCCACAGCAATTGAGCAAATACAAAAGTTACCAATGGATGTTAACACCTAACAAAAACAAATCCAAATGCTCAAATAAGAACCCAATTTTAAAACCAAACCACTTGAGTTAAAACTGAGAGATATGGTTATGATACCTTTTGGAAGTGACCAACATTGTTGGTGCTGTCTACAAGGAGTGCAGCTTTACCAAAAAAGGTGTTGACACCAGTAGCAATGACAACAGCCTCAATCTCTCCTTGTTTGCAAGTGGAACCAGAGAAAACTCCATCACCAGGGTTCCTTGTGACTGGCAATGACTCTCCAGTGAGGGCAGCTTGGTCAATTTTGAGAGGATCTCCTTCCAAGAGACGAGCATCAGCAGGGACAATATCTCCCAATTTGATGCTAATCACATCTCCTGGCACCAAAATTGCTGCCTCTTGCTCACTCCATTTTCCATCCCTCAACACCTATATACAATTTTGGCTTCTTTCTTGTTAGTTAATGAACATGTGCACAAGAGTTTATAGCAATCCAATCAAATGAAAAACTTAAATGACTGAATCAATGTGTTACCTTGGTTTTGGGTGCAAGACCAGCCATCAAAGCAGCTGCAGCATTACCTGCATTGTTTTCCTCAATGAAACTGATGGTTGAGTTGATGATAAGCAACACCACAATACCAGTGAAATCTTGCCAATCTGGCGGCTTGCCCTGTCACATTTAACAGTTTTTGGTATCATACGACACATATGGAAATACAACAAATTTTAAGTAAAACCAGTGTAAATTTTTTTACCAAGAGTATATCAAAATTATATTTTAAAGTTAATATAAAATTAGTATAAAATATAATTTTAAATCAAAAGAAAGAATTGATGTTTTTAAAAAAGAATATTTCATTGTAAATATATTAAATTGATATAACTTTTTAATTATTATGATACTTTCATTAGTATTGATATAGAAATTAAAAAGTAAAAGAAAAATATAATAAAATAAACTTAGTAATATCTGAAGTATTTGTATCCAACATGAATATATCTATATAGATAGATTAGAGAAGAAAACAATAAATCATGAGACAAAAGATGAGAGAAGTATAATTACCCCTCCATTAGCCAATACAATGGCCATGATAGCTGCACACTCCATAACCCATGATAGTGGATTCCACATAAAACCCAAGAACTTTAGGAGCTTACTCTCCGTTTTCTCCTCTAACTTGTTGAGGCCGAAGATCTGGAGCCTCTTCTCTCCTTCCGCAGATGTCAGACCCTCTCTGGTACATTTAAGTTTCTCAAAGACCTCTTCAACGGGAATTTTTTCCTACACATATATAATTAATGTGACAAATTCTCATGGAAAGGAAGAACCAACCAAACTGCAAACTGAAACAATTAAATGATCGCATTTATTTTTGTTGTTATTATTATTATTATTCTAAATTATGGACCGTAATACTAAGGTTTATCGAGTCATCACAACCGCAATTATGACTATATCAGCCGCATTTATTCATAATTTTTCATAACATTAAGAATCATGACATAACTTACAAGATCTACATTTTCCTTCTTGAGGTCTTCATATGATATGTCAGATGCCATGATGAAAGAAAGAAGACTTTAAATAGTTAGGTCTTTCCTTCTTATTTTATTTTATTTTTTATTTCTGTCTTCTTTCGACGCTCTCCACAACCTCTACCTACCCATAGGCAGGTAGAAAGGAACTGAGAACGAAGAAACCAGACAGTGATATAAAGAAACGATTTAAATATCTGTTTATGAGCTACACGAAAGTGAGACAGCAACCATTGCCACGGTTTCCCTTTCATTTTATAGAGATGTTGGAGACACAACACAGAATTAGTGATTCCCCAATTAATGCTAAAATTGTTTACCACTTGCATGCTAGTTCGTGTTCCTCGGCGTGTTTTATGGGTTACTTGGTTTTTGTGGCTTACCAAACTCCTCGGTATTGTTTGGTGTCATAAAAATTACTAATATGAATTTCACCAGGTTGTACCACGAAATTGAATCATCTCTCTGTATGAAAGCTTTGTAATACATAACTAACCATTAAAAAAAAAAACTCATTTGATTAATATAAGTAAATTGTTTGTTAACTGTTGTTTTCACGTAGATTTGTTCATATGTACGTGTGAGACTCTCTTGCCTATTTCTAGAAGTAACTGGACCAGGTGTGAGAAATCCTAAATAATTTTTTTTTACAATTAATTTCGTTAGAATCTATTAGAACATAACATAGTGTATATGCGATTAAAAATAAAAATAAATAAAATATATTAAAACAACTAATTAATAAAAGACGATAAATTTTGTGGCAAAGAGGAGAAAATATGTGGTGAATTCTATGCTACCTCTATATTTGAATAGGTATTGATACCTATCTTATGTAAACTAATAGATAATAAACATGTATGTTTATAATGGTTGTAACATGGATAATATGGAATTATCAGTATTAATTATTAAAAACTTTAATATTTTTAATTGCTATATGATCCTTAGAATTATTTTATATTATGATTTTTATTATTTTTATTTTTATGATATTTGATAACTAGATTTTATGATTTATAATTATATTAAAAACATTTTATTTATATTTTTTAAAATCTTATTTTTTTTATTATTCTTTTTAACATAATTTATCATATGAGTATTTAAGTTTTTTTGCAATTTTTTATTTTTTATGATAATAAAATTATATAACTAATATATAATTAGTACATACTTTTTTCTCATGTGATATTTTTACAAAATTACTTTATTACATTTATGTATTTTATAATATTATTTAAGCATTATTTTAAATTTATCATTATTATATTATCATTTCAATATATTTATACTTGCACATGTGAAATCTTGGAAACTTCATGTATCTAGTTCTAGGTGTTAGAGGCATATTTTAAAATCTCATATTCAATAGAGATATGATTAGGTATATAGGATAAAAATAATTCTAATGAACTAGTTTTTAAAGTTGAATTTCATCCAAATTTAATTTTAAACATATACAGATTATTTTATGAAAATAAATTACTTTTTTGATACCTTATAAGATTTATTGAAAAAATATATAATATTTATTTTTTTTATATCGTTACAATTACGTCATTGTTAATGTAAAAAAAATAAATTATTCTTAATTATTTTAAAGATCAAATTATCCTACAATGCATTGGCTAACAATTTAGATGATGGTGCCATGTCTTTGATCCCTATCACTTTGAAAAGGTTTTCTCTCGATAACGAACTTCGGATGATGTTGGCAAAAGCTTTTTCGGGCTATTTGGATCCCATGCTGCTTGGTCGTTCTAACACCAGTTCAGCTTTGGAGAGGGATTTGGTGGGAATTCGTGTTCCTATCGTGAAACTCATTCCTCATTCCTCATTCAGCATCTTTTTCTGTCACTACTCTTATCTCCATCATAACCATGGCAGAATTCTACTGCACACCTTCTGTTCCTTTCTGAAGCAGAATAGCAAAACACACCAACGTATTTAATTCCGTGATGCTACGACAACTGGCCAAGTTACCCTTTGCTAGGTGTAAGAGTGCCCCTTGTTGCCGTTTCCTTCATCTTCGCCTTAATCTCATGATCCCTTCCCTGAATGTGAATAGTTTCTCTTTGCAAAAGAAGGCTTCTCATTTGCTTCGTTTCCCTGTTTGGTGGCACCATGCATCACAAAGGCACTCAAGGGATGCGATGAACAGAATAAAATAATTTATTTATTAACAAATAAAAATTAAATTTATAAAGTATTAGAATAATTTTTTATTATCAATATAGTTTTGTTTATTAAAGCTAAATTATTAGTTAATAATAAAATATATTATAAAAAGTTACATTATTAAATAAAACTAAATTTTATTCAATAATAAAAATATATTACAAAAAATTACTAAAAATATATTAAATTATTAAAGTAAATAATTCAATTGGTCCTTTAAAGAATTTTAATGCACTTTAATTTTTTTAAAAATCATTTAAATATTAAAAAAGAATAAGCATTGTTGACCATCACAACTGCGTAAATCGAAGTGGGTTTCATGCTAATAATCGCATACTTACTATGCTCCTCAACGGTCTCAATCGGGATGTGACCAAACAACAAACGTATATTATAACCCACAATGGCTTATACTTCCATCAGAGCTTCTTTCAGAACTTTGTTGTAAAAGTTTGTAATAGAAATATTATATCACTCAGGGAGGGTACTAGACTTCGGATCATTGTGGAGTCATCCTAATGGAGGACTTGCTGCTGATGAGGATGCAGAAGGGTTTGATGTGTGTGACCACCCATTGCCGTGGAGTCACTGTTGGTGGGGGTGGCCATGTCACCGTTAAGGACCGTCGCAGCGATGGAGATGCCAGTTGGCGAAGGCCTGAAGAATTTGCAGACTCATGTTATTAACAGATAAATGTGTGGTGGCAGTAGGGGCTGGAGCAACAACAGTTTTAGGAGCTTCATCACAGACCAAATTAGTCCCTGCATCAATGCTGATGAAAGTCGTTACTTTCAAAATTCTGGCCTCACTCAAAATCGGTCTCAGCCAATGCAGAAAGTAAAAGCAACACCATCATCGCTGCTCCATGAAGACTTCACAAGACCACAATCCAAATTTTTCACCCCATTTAAAACAATAGACTTACTTCATCATAGGAAGAATAATTTTGAAAAAAATAATAATAAATACCATGCCAGAGGTGGCATGCTACATTGTTTCGTTAAGCTGTAGATAATTAAAAATAATTTCTGTTAAAAAATAGAGATATAGTATACTTTTTATGGTAACAAAGCATCAACAATTGAAGGACGTTCACCATTAATTATTCCAAACCTTCATGTTCAACAATTGAAGGCGTTTGGGCTTATCATTCTAGAATAAAAAGGACATCTTATTCAAGCCCTTAATGTGTCTAAATAAACCTGGTTTTTCTGATATGTGGAAAAAGCTGTAAAATATACTCTTTAGTATTTTTATTTTTTTTGCCATCTGCCAAAAAGTTTTATAATTTTTTATTATTAAATTTATATATAGAAACTAATTTAAAATAACTAAAATTTTAAAATATATAATTAAACAATTTCAACTTATTTTTCAATTAGATTTAATTTTCTCAACATACTCTCAATAATTGTTAATTTAAACATAAACTCAACTATTATAAATAATTTTATATCTATTTATATAATTTTACAATAAAAAGTAATTCTTTTATCTAATCAAAATATATAATTATTTTAAAATAGCTTTGCAGCTATCATATTCAAATGTAATTTATTTTATATAATTAATTATAACGATAATCAAATATATACATAATCAATTGTTAACATAATTTGATTTTTAAAGCTCTTCTGAACATACAAAATCCTCAAGACTATATAGTAGAATATTTTAATCATTGCAATTTTAAATACCATTCATTAATGACTGAAGTTAACATAATTTTATAAAGTCAAAGAGTAAGAAAGTATTAAAATACCAAACTCATCCGATTTAAAATACTACTGTGGACGTTTACTCCTTACATAACACATACTACGAATGATGGGCAAAAAATTCCCAACACTTGCAATAAGAATCTTACTGATTTTAAATGGAAAACAATAGTAGTTGTGCAATTGCATACGACGAATTCCCCCAATATACAACGACTATCATACTTGCAATCTGTTGCTTCAACCAAACCATACAAAACAACGAACACCACCTTCCAGTGTTTCATTGCATTGGGTTCTCAACAACAATAAGGATCACAGATTCACCAACGTAGAGAGCAGTCACGAATAACAGTATAAGAAGCAGATTCAACTTCTCACTATTAGTATTATGCATGCAACGGTAGCCTAATTAAAATCCCAATATACAAATCCAATCAAGCAACACATTCAATATTTCAATCACATGTCACTTCACCAGCTAACTCACACGAAACAGAGAGCAATCGGTCATCCACCAATCAAGATTTCCATGAAATTAGGTTTTCGAATATGAAAAAGGAGGCAAAAGATAAAAAATCAAAGACGATAAATAAAATCTACCATTAAAGTTTCACATTAAAAGCCAAAAAAAAAAAAAAAAAGATAAGGTAATGGAAACGCTAATGATCCCTCTGTGCGACCAAGTTACAACCTTTCCACGTCTCGCAGAATATTCTAGAAAACCAAAAACCGCTCAAAATATCAAATGCAGGTTAGCATCCACCTTAAAATCCGAGTTTGGTGCGGCGCCAGTGCCTGCGCTTAGCATTGTACCTGAACAGACACAAAATTTCAAAAATTGAGTGAATCAAAGTACTAAAATTTTCCGAAACCTCAAATTATTCTGAAAATCCAAGGAACCTGATGGTGTTGTCGGTCCTCATTCGGATCCAGTAAGGGATGGGCCTGTTCTGCCTCATCTTCTTGGCGAGCTTCTTCTTGATCCTGAAGGTCTTGTGCGAAGGCTACACGAAACCAAAACCGAACGTGTCAAAATGGAGAAAGATTCCAATAAGTATAGACAATAAAACGAATGAGTGAACGGAGATTCTTTCTCACCATTTTCGCTGCTGATTGACGAACCAACCGCGGCTTCTGAGCAGGTTCAACAGCTTCTCAATGAAACCCTAGTTTCAAGCAAAGGGACAGCTTCAAAACCTTTTACAGATACCGTTATTCGATTATTGGACCGGATCCGTTTATTTACTTGCTCTCGGCCCATCAACATATTGGGCTATGTTCAGTCCATGATTGCTAATGGACCAGGTTATCTTAATTCAGGAAATAGAACACCGTATCTATGATTATTCTGATTTTAAATGTATTTCATTATATCTACGGTTTAATTTATTTATCTATCAAAAAATATATTTAGTTTATTAACTACTTTGCATACTTTAGATGTATGATGATTGATCACAAGATAGTATACCACTAAAAAATGTTGTGATAACACTAGTATTTATGTTAGGATCCTAATTTTATCTTAAGTATTTTGTATTAATTATCATAATCTTTTTATGTCAGTTACATTTAAATGTGAGAAGTATATATATTTCTTTTATGTCAAAGAAGTTTCAAGAATTATCAAAAAACTTATGATACATCAAGTAAGTTACCAATAGATACTAACGAGAGAAAGGAGCAATACATATCAAAGAAAATGTAGTAGGAAGCCAACAATGATGGATAAAGTTAGAGTGAGTTCGAATAAGATAAGGTTGGAGAACATGTGGGAAGAGAAAAATAAAATGTCATTCTTGAAAACTAGTCATCTACTACTGTGGATGATAATGCGGTGAAGAAGATTTTGTCTAGCTGAAAGAAAATAAAGATAGAAAGACAAAGAGAAGCGGGTGAAGTCCAACAAAATCATAAAATAAAAAAGATGAGAGAAGAGACTCTACTTCAGGTAGAGCAGCTGAAAAACATCGCAAGTTTTAAGGACAACATGGAAGCTACGAGAGATTTTTACAAGATAGTCGATGTTCTGAATTTTATCTTTCATTCATGCGGGTACAAATGCTTTTGATAATCATCCATAGAAGAATGAAGGATCAAGATTCTCCATTTTTTTATTTGCTCTAATTGAGTTGATTTGTGTTCTGCTATATTTTCCTTGATAAAATATACATATATTTTTTTTTCTAATGTTTGTCCCGCATATTGATGAATCAATTTCAACACTCTTAATATAAATAATATTAAATCTATTTTTATAATTTATTTTTTACTTCAATTTTATTATTCTCAAGTGAATCTTTCTCGTTTCGTTTATTCTGCAATATATTTAAAATAATTAATTTTCCATATTATACATATATATATATATATATATATATATTACATTTTACATTTTTTATGAAGTTACAACTATTATATCATTATTTATCTCATAAAAATGAGACGATATATGTCAAATTCAACTTTTATAAAGACACATTAAAAAAAACATGTATATGTAGTATGGTAATTAAATATATAGACCTTGCTAATTGTTTAACGTCAAATTCCAGCTTTAATAAAAATTTTATTTTAATGTATTTAAAAAATTTTCATTTATTAAATAGTTACGATATATCCCATCTCTATTTTGCATTCTAACCATGTTCGTCACTTAAAAAATTTATGTAATAGCTTTTATTAAAAGGAATGGAAATATCTAAAAATATTTTATAATATCTTTAGTTATAGTTTAGTTTAGTTTTATTTTAATTTTATACTATCGTTTAAGGTTAATTATCATATTTTTTATTTTATCATGATTTGTTTGTTGTGATTAATATAAATACGAATTAAATTTAAAAGCAAAAAAATTTAAATTTAATATATATTAAAAAATGTGCATAATCAATGTAAATTTAACTATAAATTTCAAAATATATCTCACTTAAGCAATGTAAATTTAAATATCAATTTCAAAATCTTAATTCAGGAAATAATACAACGTATAATGACTTATTTCGAATTTAAATGGGATTTTTTATCTACTGTTTAATTAATTATCAAACGCCGACCAAATTCAATTTATGTTAAGATTTAACAATAAAGATAATTTTCTTATCTTACCTTGATTTTTTTCAATTATCTTTGTAATCTTTTTGTAATCATATATATATTAAAATAATTTTTAAAAAGCATTAAAAACTTAGAATACATCATAAGAACTTAAATATAAAATTGAAAACATCACGCTATTAATTCAGGAAACATTTCAGTGTATCTATGAATTATTCTGATTTTAAATATAACTAATTATATCAATTAAATGTAGGACGGGTTATATCCACGCCCACACTGTTCGAGTCACGGTCTTCTTTTTTTTTTCATTAATTGCTATTAGACTTCGTTATCTTAATTCCGGAAATAGTATAACATATAGATAATTATTTTGATTTTAAATGTAATTGATTATATCTACAGTTGAATTTATTTATCATATGTTGAAAAAAATATATTTAATTTATTAACTACTTTGTATGTTTAGATATGATCATTGATCATAATCTTTTTATTTCAATTAAATTTGAATGTGAGAACTATATATATTTCTTTTATCTCAAGGAAGTTTTAAGAATTACAAAAAGCTTATGATATATCAAGAGAATTAGCAATGGATATTTATAATAGAAAGAAGTCATGCATGTCAAAGAAAGAGTCTTTCTTTCACAAAAGAAAGCATATTGAGAAGCCAACAATGGTAGATGAAGTTAGTGTGGTTTCAAAGAAAATAAGGTTGGAGAACACAAGAGAAAAGGAAAATAAAATATCATTCTTGAAAACTAGTCATCAACGATTACCTCATCCTATTCTTGATGATAATGCGGTGAAGAAGATTTTGTCTAGCTGGAAGCAATTGAAGATAGAAAAGCAAAGAGAAGTGGGCAAAATCCAGCAAAATCATGAGATAAAGAAGAGGAGAAAAGAGGCTCGACTTCAACTAGAGCTCATGGAAAACACCGCAGGTCTTGAGGATAACATGGAAGCTACCAAAGATTTTCACAACATCATTGGATGTTCTCAGTTTTATCCTTCGTTCATACGAGCACAATGCTTTTGATAGTCATTTATAGAAGAATGAAAGATTCAAGATTCTCTATTTCTTTTACCTTTAATTGGGTTGAATTGTAAGGTAATTTATGTTGTTGTATATTTTTCTTGATGAAATATACATTTTTTTCTTTACTAATGCTTGTCTCGCATATTAATTGATCATTTCCAACATTCTGGCTTGAATGTTTTGGATCCAACTGTTCCATTTAAAGACGTTGAAGATAAATTTAATTTTTTTAGATACACTTTATTTGTTTGTGATATTTGATATTGAAATATTAATGTTTGCTGCCGGCAACCTTGGAATTAAGGACGTGCCAATTGACAATTAGTAATACTATTTATGAAATCTGATACCAAACTTCTGAAGGATGAAATTACAAAGCTTCGTTCAAAGTTCAAAATATTTGTGACTAACACATCTCGTATTAGCAATTAGACATGCTATAATGTAAAATACTGTTATGACTGTTGATAATATGGCAGATGCCAAATAAAGCGGAAACTTGAAGAGCAGTGTCGGAAATGATTTCATGGTGCTCGATGTTGAATTGCGAATGTGTTACGAGTAAAGCCAATAAAAAAATGTTGCTTTCTTTTAGCTTTGTACTTCTACTTATATCAGGTCTTTTTTTTTATCACATTGTTGTTGAACCACCTAATGATAATTCAGTAAATAGCACGACGTATCCATGAATGATTCTTATTTTAAATATAATTGATTATATCTACCCCTCAATTTATTCATCATATGTTGCAAAAAATATATATATTTAGTTTATTAACTACTTTACATTGCTTAGATATGTGATTACTGGTTAGAAGAGAATATACCACTAAATGATCTTATAATAATATCAATAATTATGTTAGGATTTTAATCTTATCTTAAGTATCTTTTTAGAATTACCAAAACTTATAATATATCAAGAGAGTTACCAACATATTTTTTTTTAATATTTGTCATTTTGAATGATTAATCATTTCCAACTTATATATAACAGCAAACTCCTTTTCTTAATTCAAATTTATTGTTTATTTTTTATTTCAATTTTATTATTACAGAAAAAAATGATTTTTTTTCACTTTTTACAATATAATAAGAATAATAAATTCATATTTTTATATTATGCATTGCATTTTATATATTTTATATAGTTATACCTGTTGTTTCATTAATATTCTCTTAAAAGCAAACTCAATCATAATAAATCTAATTATTGTTATTTTAAAAATAACACGTGATCTAAGAAATATGAGTACGGAGGGTCACAATCAAATCTAAATTTATTGATAGTTTTCTAATACCAATTATAATTTTAATAAAAAAGTATTTTAACTTATTTAAATTTTTTTAATGATTCACACCAGCAAGTGAAGATAAATTTGGGTATAATTACATAAGTCTAATACATACATATATATATATATATATTAGTTCTAATATTTTTATTTTTATTTTTATAATTATAAAAGATATAAATTAAATATTATATTTAAATAATTTAAAGTATAAAAAAATAATTAAAAAGGTTGAATTCACATATGCTGTAGACTGTTTTATTTTTGTTACAGATTACTAATAGATCACATCATCTTAATTTAGGAAATAATATAGCGTATCTATAAGTTACTCTGATTATAAATGTAATTAATTTATTTATAGTTCACTTTATTTATTATATGTTTGATAAAATAATATATTTAATTATTATCTACTTTACATCGCACATATATATATATGATTCTTATAATTTTCCTCAATCTCTACGGGAATGGGTTTAGGTTAAAAATTCGCATTCTCTGTTCTTTTAGGCCTAACACAGAATCTGCTCTTTTTTGAAATGGTCTCAAGGAAAGTCGTACACATTCCCATATAATTCTTAGATTAAATTTATTTTTTAAAAATAATTATTTATTTTATAATATTTTATAAAACTTTTGGAAAAAGAAAAGTAATTGTTTTCTAAAAATTAAAACAAAAACTAATATGAATAAAATTTACTTAAAGAAATTATAAAATAGGTTGAACTAGTTGGATTAACTTGTCTAATCCATCAAAACGAGACAAGTTAGGTTACTATTTTAAGCCCATCAATCCACCTACGTACCCCGCCTAACTAGTTCATTAAAAAAATTGTTGATTTTTTTAAAAGTTTTATAATAATTTTTTTTATGTAAATGTGATTATTAAAATATTTTAAAAATATCAAAAAAAATTAATTTACGAATGTAAATTTAAATATTAATTTATCATTTCATCTTAATTCTGGAAAGATTACAACATATCTAGCTCTGAGTTATTTCGATTTTAAATGTAATTAATTATATTAATTAAATATAAAGCGGGTCACATCCACGCCCACATGGCTTGAGTATTTTTTTTATTTATCACAGATTGTTATTGGATCACATTATCTTAATTCAATGAAACAGTATTGCGTATCTATAAGTTATTCTGGTTTTAATTGTAATTGATTATATCTACAGTTCAATTTATTTATCATATGTTGACAAAAAATATATTTAGTTTATTATTTACTTTGTATAGCTTAGATACGTGAACATTGATCACAAAATAGTATTGATATTTATGTTAGGTTTCAATTTTATCTTAAGTATTCTTCATTAATTATCATGATCTTTTTATTTCAATCACATTTGAATGTCAAAATTATATACATTTCTTTTATCCCAAGAAAGTTTCAAGAATTATCAAAAGTTTATGGTACATGAAGAGAGTTACCAATGAATACTCATTAGAAAAAGGAGCAATTCATATCAAAGAAAAAACCATTCTTTCATAAAAGAAAGCATATTGAGAAGCCAATAATAATGGTAAAGTTAGAGTGGTTTCGTATGAAATAAGGTTAGAGAACACATGGGAAGAGAAAAATAAAATATCATTCTTGGAAACTAGTCATCAAAAATAACCTCTTATTCTTACTATTGTGGATGATAATGCTGCGAAAAAAACTTTGTCTAGCTAGAGGCAATTGACGATAGAAAGATAAAGAGAGGTGGGTAAAGTCCAACAAAACAACGAGATAAAAAAAAAGGAGAGAAGAGACTCGACTCCAACTAGAACAAATGAAGTCCAACAAAATGAAGAGAAAAAAAAAAGGAGAAAGAGATTCAACTCCAACTAGAACAAATGAAAAACAAGGCAGACCTTATGGATCACGTGAAAGTTATGAAAGATTTTCACAAAATCATTGGATGTTATAAGTTTTATCTTTCATTCATACAAACACATGCTTTTGATAATCATCTAAACAAAGATAAAGGATCAAGATTCTCGGGTTCATTTATTTGCTTTAATTGCGTTGATTTGTGTCATTGTATACTTTCCTTAATAATGTACATGTTTCTTTTTCTAATGTTTGTATTGCATGTTCCCGTTTCCTACATTGTTGTTATAAATAATAATAAATCCTTTTTGTAAATTATTTCTTTTATTTTATTTTTGTTAATCTGATGTGAATTTTTCTTATTTATTTTACAACTTTTGTTATTTTATAGATATGCCACATTAAAGAAAACATATGTGATACGGTAATTATATATATATATATATATATATATATATATATATGCTATAGTTATGATATTTTTACTACTATTTTTTATAATAATAAAAATATAAATTAATATTATATTTAAGTTTTAAAATAAATAATTAAAAAGGAGTTAAAAATAAATAAATTTTTTTAATTAACTTTACTTTTCAAAATATATTCTTAATAATTGATTATTTTAAATATAAAACAATTACAAATAATTTTATATCTATTTTATAACTTTACTATTAAAAAATTACAGATTATTTTAAAATCATTTTTCACGTATAATATTTAAATATAATTTATTTATATGATTAATTATAATCATAATCAATTATATAATTGAAATAATTTAATTTTACAGCTCGTATAAACATACTAAATCCTCAATACTGAATAGAACAATATTTTAATCATTGAAATTATAAATATACTTTATACTTCATTGAAATTATAAAGTCAAGAGTAATGAAGAGATTAAAACACCAAACTCATTCGACATAGAGTAGTAATTTGGATTTTGACTGCTTACATACTATGAATGATGGGCAATAGATCCCCAAAACATGCAATAGAAATCTTACTGACTTTAAATGCAAAACAATGTACTACGTAAGTCTAAGGGTATTCAAATCAAAGTAGGCACATAATATGTAAAACAATCTGCACCATAGGGACGCCTATGTAGCAGTTGTGCAATTGCATTTGACGAAATCGCACAATATATATACATTTCACAATTACTGCATGCAATTTATAGTGACTACTCTTCTCATATGTGCAATTTGTCGCTTCAACCAAATGATACAAAACACAGAACACCACCATCCAATATTTCATTGCATTACAGAAGCTATCACGAATCATAGTAGAAGAAGCTGATTCGGCGTTTCACCACTGGTATTATGCATGCAAAGATTTTAAGGGAGATAGCTAATTAAAATCCCAATACACAAATCCAATCAAGCAGAACGAACATTCATTATTTCATTCGCATGTCCCTTCACCAGCTAACTCTCACGCAACAGAGAACAACCAGTCATCCACCATCAAGACTACGAAGAAATTAGGTTTTCGAATATGAAAAAAAAGAGGCAAAAGAAAAAAAAATCAAAGACAATAAATAAAATATACCATTAAAGTTTCACATTAATAGCCAAAAATAACATATCGTGATGGAAACGCTAATCATCCCTCTGTATGACCAAAGCTACGACCTTTGCAAATCTCGCATAATATTCTAGAAAACCAAAAACCGCTTAAAATATCAAATGCAGGTTAGTATCCACCTTAAAATCCGAGTTTGGTGCGGCGCCAGTGCCTGCGCTTAGCATTATACCTGAAAAGACACAAAATTTCAAAAATTGAGTGAGTCAAAGTAACAAAATTTTCCGAAACCTCAAATTATTCTGAAAATCCAAGGAACCTGATGGTGTTGTCGGTCCTCTTTCGGATCCAGTAAGGGATGGGCCTGTTCTGCCTCATCTTCTTGGCGAGCTTCTTCTTGATTCTGAAGGTCTTGTGCGAAGGCTACACGAAACCAAAACGGCACGTATCAAAATGGAGAAAGCTTCCAATAACGATACACAATAAAACGATTGAATGAACGGAGATTCTTTCTCACCATTTTCGCTGCTGATTTTGACGAACAAACCGCGGTTTCAGAGCAGGTTCAATAGCTTCTCGATGAAACCCTAGTTTCAAATCAAGCAAAGGGACAGCTTCAAAACCTTTTACAGATACCGTTATTCGATTATTGGACTGGATTCGGTTTATTTACTTGCTCCCGGCCCATCAACATATTGGACTGGTTGATAATAAATTATACAATTAAATAAATTTAATATTTTTTCTCAAGTTGTTGCTTAACCCATCAAATTTATTTTACTCGTTTATGTACTGAACTCAATTGTCCTGTTTTTGATTTCAAAAAATTCTATTTACAGTTTTGAATCTAAATTAATATTAATATAAAAATAAAAGTCACATAAACAAAAACAAAATAAGGTAAAAAAATAGGAAAGAGAAAACCATGAAGCCTTATTTTTGTTTAGATCACAAAAAAAATAATAAGACATTTTTTTTTGGATAGATAAAAAAGAATAAAAAATATTTTTTTTTACTTTGATGGATAAAAAAAGAATAAATAATATTTAATGAAATTTTTATCTTTACATCTTAATAAACATTTTTTTATTCATTAATATTTATTTAGTAAATTTTACTTTTATTTATTTATTACAAATTTAAATACAATTAATAATGTTATTTAATATTATTTTTATTTATTTTATATATTTATTTATTATATTATTGTTATATATAGAATAAAAATATTAAAAATATTATTCTAAATAATACACAAATATATTACATTTATAATAAATAAAAAAAATAATTACTGCTACTGCATATACATAGGTAGCATTCTCTGCTGTTTCTAAATACAACATCCTTATTTTAATACTATTAATTGAAGGATCTAGCACTTTTGTTTTCAGTTTTTTAAAACTTTTTCATGCCTCACCTGACCTGAACTCTTATAACTGGGCGATAAGAGTGAAAGAAATATAAGACAGTTATTGGTTACTAGTTTTTATGAGTAAATTTTTTTTTTATTTTTCTATGTATTTTTTAAGAATAATGATCCTTAAATATAACGAATTCATTTATCTATATCCTAAATTTTATTTTTAATAATTAATTATGAAAAATATATAATTGATAATTTATTAGTTTTCAATACACATTTTATTTTAATATACATTTAAATTTTGTTAGTTTTCAATTTAATTCTTATTTATATTAATCAAAATAAAAAAATTATGATAAAATAAAAAATATGATTATTAATCTTATAAGATACTAGAAAACTAAAAAACTAACACTAATATATAACTTAGATATTATAAAACATTTTTACATATTTTCATATCTTTTAATAATAACTATTACATATGTTTTTTATGAGATGACCATGATTAGAATGAAAAATAGAGATGGGATCCTTCATGACTGTTTAATCATTGGAAAAAAATTAAATAAATTAAAATAACCTTTTTCCATTATAGTTGGAATTCGATTTTAAAGAATTAGACAGCAACGTATTTAGATTTAATTACCGTACTACATACACGTGTTTTTTTTTAAGTGGCTTATCTTTAAAATAAAAAATTCACTTGAGATTAAAAAAAATAAAAGATAAATAAATTACAAAAATAATTTTTTATTATTTATAACAACAAAGATGAATCAACATGCAAAACAAATATTAGGGAAAAAAACAGTACATTATCAAGAAAAATCTGCAAGGAACAAATCAATCTAATTAAAGCAAATAAAAGAAATTAAGAATCTTAACCCTTCATTCTACTATAGATGATTGTCATAAGTATTGTGCCCGTATGAATGGAGGATAAAACTTAGAACATCCAATGATCTTGTGAAAATCTCTTGTAACTTGCATGTTATCCTTAAGACCCGTGGTGTTTTTTATCTGTTTAAGTTGAAGTCAAGCCTCTTCTCTCTCTTTTTTTTTTTTTTTATCTCATGATTTTGCTATAGTTTACTCATATCTCTTTCTCTTTCTATCTTCGAATGCTTCCAGTTAGACAAAATCTTCATCGCATTATCATCAAGAATAGTAGAAAGTAGAGGAGATAATTGTTGATAACTAGTTTCTAAGAATGATATTTTATTTTCTTCGTCTCTTTTGCTCTCCAACCTTATCTTCTTCGAAACTAATACAACTTTATCCACTATTGTTAATGCTTCTCAGTACGTTTTCTTTTGTAAAAGAAAGACTCTTTGATATGCAACGTTTCTTTCTCTAGTAAGTATTCATTCGTTACTCTCTCGATGTATCATAAGGTTTTAGTAATTCTTGAAACTTGCTTGAGATAAGAAATATATACAGTTCTCACATTCAAATTTAATTGAAATAAAAAGATTATAATAATTAATGAATAATACTTAAGGTAAGATTAGAATCCTGGCATAATTATTGATGTTATCATAACATCCTTCGCTGGTATACTATCTTGTGATCAATGATCACATGTCTAAAGGATGCAAAGTAGCTAATAAACTAAATATATTTTTTGGTCATCATATGATAAATAAATTCAACCATAAATATAACAATTACATTTAAAATCAGAATAATTATATATAATCCAGCTAGCTGATGCCCAAAATTCATTGACTTTCCAACCAAAAAACTGGACACAGTTAAATACTACTTTTGATATGATTATCCCACATTTAGATTTTAGGGTAAACCCAATTAAACTACAAGCTGGCCTACCCAGTTGTTAAGAAAATTGCTTATAATCCCTAGCATACTTACACTAAAATCTTAGTTGTACCATCAATAGATCTTTTATTAGTCAGCTATTCAGTACTATAATTTAATTATAAAAAAGAATGTTACAAGGTTAAAAAACAGAGATCGGGTCAAGAGTGAAATAAACCTCAGGAAAATATGTTGTAAATTAGAACTCAATTTTGACTTTGAAATTGATGGTTGCTACATTGAAGTGAACAAAAATGACCAAGGGCCAAAAAGGCATTTTAGTAAATAAAAGACATGTTTTAAAAAATTATGATAACCGTGTAAATCTTAAAATAAAAAGCAAAAGCCTTAAAACAAGTTTTTCAACGTGTTTTCAGCAGTCAAAAAATAGCTTCTGAAAAAAACAAAAAAAAAAGAAGCTCTAGAAGTGGTTGTATCAGAAAATCATTTTTTTAAGGCTTAAAAAACAAGCCCTTAATTGATAATCATTAGTTTCCTCTTCACCAGCCCAACATTGCGCATGCTTTGTAAACTGATTATAGTGAAGAAAAGAGAAAACTTTATTTACATATGCACTGACAATATGAAAGATTATAACCAAGGTTTGGGAAACCATCACATGAGGAGTTCAGGTGGCTAATATAAAAGAGGTGGAGGTGGCAGTTTCCGGCGGTGGTTGAACCGAGAGAAAAACAAAAACGAACCAAAAAAAGATTAACGCCGTTGCCGGGGATCGAACCCGGGTCGTCCGCGTGACAGGCGGAAATACTCACCACTATACTACAACGACCTTGTTGATAAATTAGGTTCTCCTTTTTCTGATGTTAGTAAGCAACTTAGATGTGGCAATGGCGGTTTCCTCCGCCACCGTCGCATTATACGATCCAGCTAAAAACGTTCAACCACGCAAGCACAAAAAATTGGATGGTCGAGTATGGTGGCTTTCAATACCAAACCGCGTGGATTAGTATGCATCCGAAGCTTCAGTTATGTCTCAGCGGAGACCTCAGAAACAGAGTTAGATTCAGAGAGTTTCAGTGAAGTTCTAAAAGAATCATCGTCTTTAATTTCTGCTCTTAACGTGGAAAGGGCTCTCCACGGCATAGGTAAGTTTTACTCAATATATCACATCCTACCCTTTTGTTCATGTCTTGTTGATTTATACACCTAAAAATGCATTTAATTGATCAAAATATGGTTTAGAATGCAGCAATTACGGACGCTAATCATTATTAAGGATGCCATCATTCAACTCAACTTAACTTAATCTTAATCCACGTGAATAAAAGTCGAAATGATAAACAAACTTATAAAAGTTCGCATGTGTACAAATTCATTAAACTTTAAATATTAGGATAGATCTCTTAACTAAATTTTTCTCTTTAATTTTTTTTATAATTTTTTTAAATATTTTCTTTCTTTCTCAAAATAAAATAGGAATAAAAAATTAATATAAATAATTTTTTTAAATAAATAGAAAAAAATTAATTTTAAAAATGGAAAGGCAAATATATTTAAAATAAAAAATAAAAAATTGAAAGAAAAGGAAAAAAAAGATTTTAAAAAAATTTAAATATAAATAAAAAAAGAAATATTTTAAAAAATATATAAATTTTAAAAAGCATAAATAAATTAAAAAATATTTTAATATATAATAAAAATATTATAAATAAAATTTTTTAAAAAATTGAGAAGTTTTTCTTTAAAAAAAAGCTAAACATCCACACACATCTTTTTAAATTGAAGTTTAAAAAATTTTATTTTTAAATAAATTATAAAGTAGATAAGCTAATCACCTTATTTTATTTTATTTAAAAATTATGTATGTTAGAATTTAAAAAATTATATTTTTAACATTAAATTAGAATGAGTTTAAATTACATAAATTAAAATATATAAAATTTTATTTTTAAATGAGTTATAAAATAAAAAATATAATATAAACTTATACTATATTTATTTTATTTATTTTAAAATTTATATAAATTATGATTTAAAAATTTTATTTTTAAATAAATTATAAAATAAAACAAATTATATGAATTAATTCATAAATTAATTACATTAAATCAACTTAAATTAAAAATCATACAAGTTAGAGTTTAAAAAAACACTCAAATTTTAAATAAGTTATATAACTCAAAATCAAATAGATATGTATATAAGTCATAGAAGAATTTTACAATTCAAATCATTATGGTAGACCGGACATACCAAGAGGATGTCCTTTTAAACCTCCTACTCTGTTGGTCCCGTACTGCCGTACACTTTTAAGGAACATGTGGCCTATAAAACCAATGTTCAAGAATTGAGGAGTCAAAATTTGGAGGAAGACGAACTCAATGAGAAATTGGAACTTCTCAAAGTAATACACATTTTAATCACATATGAATTGTTCTTAATATATGTTTATATATGTTATTTGAGGAGTCAAAAGTCAAAACATTTGAGTTACATATACATTGTATAGGAATCATACGATATTCTGTCGTCGGCGGAAGAGAAAAGAATGTATGACTGGAGCTTGGCCAGAACAGAGAAAAAAAAAAACAAATACGTTTGGCCATTCGAGGTTGACATAAAACAGAACCCAAAAGGAGATCCTTCATCACAGGTATTTCTTCTTCCTTCTCAATTCTCACCATCCTAAACTACTTTCAAATCACTCATACAGACCTCGTCAATATAATTCTAAGTAAGACTGCTTTTCAATTTATTTTCTTTCATATGACTGTTCTATTAATTTGTTATTTGTTACTGAAAAAAATCAATAAGTTTAATAACTTGAACCATAGAAATTTGTTAAAATCGAGTTAGCAAACTTATACACTTGAATAGATTACTGTTGTGATATATATTTTTATTCAGTAAATCAGAACACAATTTGTCATTACTTGACAATTATAAGGATATAAAAAACTTAATTTAAGTTTTTTTATTTTATTTCATATAAAGGGAGAAGAAAAAGTAATTAAATTGAAATTATAAGCAGTTGAAACTTGAGAAATAAAATGAAATGTATATAAATAATTACTTAAAATAATTAATCTGAGAATGTAATTAATTAAAAATTAAAGAGAAAGAAAATTTTTAAAATAAAATTAAAAAAACTTAATTTATGTCTTTAAGAAATGTAAAAAGTATTTTTAATCATAAAGCTGTATTATGAAGAAAAATACAATAGAATTTTATTGCACATTTTATATATGAAGATTCTATTTTATAATGAAAATTTGAATATGGTAAAATATAGAAAAAAATGTTTCTTTTATAATAATATCTTCCTAACAATCATTTAAAAAACCAGGCAAACAAAAAATATTAAATGTTTTTATGTTTTAAAAAATTTTAATTTTTATTTAATATTACATTTATAAAACATTAAAAAATTATAAGAGAAATTTATTAGATAAGATACTAAGATTATATTACTCCTAAAATATTTTTTTTTATGACAACAACATGAGGATGTCGGATTAACTAAATTCGATGGATACTTCGTATCCAGACAGACAATGTTTTTATTTGTGTTATCGGTTACATTAAATCTATAAAAAAAAAAAAGTATGTAGGTATAAAAGTCTTACTCTTGATTAAAAATATAGATAAAATATCAATAAATAAATATTTAAAAATTTAATATAATAAATTTAAAAATAATTTTCACTATTGCATAATTATATAATAGAAGTGATAAAAAATGACTTACTATTATATTAATTATTATTAATATGAAAAATTATAATTAAAATTATATTTACTCTAATAATATTATATGAAATTTAAACTGTTAACGATTATAGAATTTTTTTTTTCAAAATTTTGGTAAAGAAATTATATTTTCTTTTAAATATATTGAAGCATGAAAAATTAGTCAAATATAAATAACTATATAATATATGAGTTTAAAAGTCGTTAAAAAGCATTTTTTTAATAAAATATACATTAATTTTTTATTACTAAATTATTTTAAGTGATATCATAAAATATATAGATTAATTAAAAATGTTTGATCTAACTTCATTAAAGATTTTTAAATTTAAATTTTAAATATATAATTATATTAAATAGTCATATAAATAATTTTATCAATTATAATAATTATATCTCGTTTAAGTATAATTATCTTCAATAAATCATAAAAAAAAAACCGTTTTAAATGATTGAATTTGTCAAACCATAATCCAACATTTATGACATTTCCTCTCACCTCGTTCTGTCTATATTACCAGCAAGTACACATCACCGAAGGGATGAAAATAAAATAGTATGGTATATTATACACCTTATTTTTTTTATAATTTTTGTAAATTAATTTACTTAAAAAGAAAAAATATAGTTTGCAAAATTAATTTTTATATTTTATAAATTGATTTAAAATATATTCTACAAACTAATTTATGAAATATATTTTTATATTATATAAACTAATTTATAAAATGTAAAATTTATATTTTATAAATTAATTTGTAAAATATAAAAATTTATATTTTTAAAAATAAATTCTAAAAATATATATTTTGTAAACTAATATTAAATAATATCAGGCTTCAAATTAGTTATATTAAAGGAGATTGTTTTTTGCATCCTCTTCATTTTTTGTAAATTTTTTTTTCAATTATATCCTTTAACAAATACATTCTGTAAATTAATTTGCGGAATGTAAATATTTTACATTCCGTAAACTAATTTGCGGAATATATTTTTACATTCCGCAAATTAGTTTGCGGAATGTAAGAATACATTTCGTAAAATATATTCCGTAAATTAATTTGCAGAATGTAAAAATACATTTCATAAACTAATTTACGGAATGTATACTAAAAAACGTAAAAAATAAAATAAAAATATCCAAATATCCAAAAAAAATCGGGATGTAAAAAGAAAAAATGAGAATGAAAAAGTAAAGCCCATATTAAATATAAATAATTGGGTTTGTCCATCAACAGGTGTATAGCTAGCGGACCTTGGTCCAATAGCAATATGTGAAAAAAAAAAACAAAAACGTAACTCGGGCCGTGTGGGTGTGATGAGACCCGCTAGGGTTAGGGTCGTGGAGGATGGAGTTACCACTTTGTGTCTATAAAGTCAAATCAAAACCCTCCCTCCTAAACCCTAAACCTTCCTTCCTCCTCTGTAACACTTCCATTTTACTTCGTCGCCGTTTTCAAACTCTTATCGAGAATATGGCTCCTCCTCGAGGTAATGCACCTTCAGTGTACCTGGTGCGAAGACTATAGGATTTCTGTATTTGTTGACAATGGTGTTTGGATTTTTGCAGGTCGTGGTGGTGCTGGTGGAGGGTTCAGGGGCAGGGGTGACAGAGGTAGAGGGAGAGGCGGTGGGGGAAGAGGCGGAGATAGAGGTACACCATTCAAAGCTCGAGGTGGCGGAAGAGGAGGAGGCAGGGGTGCCCGCGGAGGAGGCAGGGGTGGAATGAAGGGAGGGAGTAAAGTTGTTGTTGAGCCTCACAGACATGAAGGTATCTTCATTGCCAAGGGTAAAGAAGATGCCCTTGTTACTAAGAATCTCGTTCCCGGTGAAGCTGTTTACAATGAGAAAAGGATTACTGTGCAGGTTATTTTCGCTCTCATTTTTAAGCACTGATTTTAATAGTTTTATTATTTTTTATTCTGTAGGAAGAGGTTATTATCTATCAATTTAGCATGCATGAAAATAATGGGTAGTAGCAGGGTTGTGTTGGTGGTGACATGTGAATGGTTTCATTTTGCAGAATGAAGATGGTACCAAAGATGAGTATAGGATTTGGAACCCTTTTCGATCGAAGTTGGCTGCTGCCATTCTTGGTGGGGTTGACAATATATGGATTGTAAGAGATTTCACTGTCTGATCATAACATGTGATGACCTTGAATTGTGCTTCAAAATCACTATCTTGACATCGTTTGTTTTTTTGGAACTACTTTTGTCTTATAAAGAAACCTGGAGCCCGAGTCCTTTATCTAGGAGCAGCTTCTGGAACAACTGTTTCTCATGTGTCTGACATTGTTGGTCCAGTGAGTATGAATTCAGAATTGTGTAATTTTTACATGTATGTCATTTTGCTGATTAGAGTATGGTGTTCTTTCTATATAAGACAGGAGTTGTTTATGCCGTAGAATTTTCTCATAGAAGTGGACGTGACTTGGTTAATATGGCGAAAAAGAGGACTAATGTTATACCCATTATTGAAGATGCTAGACATCCGGCTAAATACAGGATGTTGGTTGGTATGGTAGATGTGATATTTTCTGATGTTGCCCAACCTGATCAGGTGTGGTTTTATATTTAGAGTTTATGACTTTAACTATGGTGTTTTACTTTTAGTTTCTCAACTTTATATCTTACAATCCACTGCTTATTTTCCGAATTTTTGTTTGTGCTTTATTTTCTTTATCACATTTTTTGTTTGGTTTGGGATCATCAGTGCATATGACGAGTTACTCGGATTCCCCTTCAAGACATCTTGGATGATGCCGACCCGAGTGTCTGATACACCAGTTTCTCTTATTTCCATTTTTCTATGTATATATATATTATTATTTTCTTTATTTTATCGATTTTTATTTGGAGTTTTTTTTTGCTTTATTTTCTTGATGATATTGTTTGTTTTATTTGGGATAATCAGTGCATATGACGATTTACTCGGATTCCCCTTCAAGACATCTTGGATGATGCAGACCCGAGTTTCTGATGCACACCAATTTTTTTGTTTCCTTTTTCCTATATATTTTACTACTTTATTTTTAAATAAACAACAGTACTGCTCAGTTTTATGTTGCATTTTCTCTTTTTTTTTTCAGTAAATAATTTTTTGTTATATTAATGAATATGATATGCTGTATGCTCTATTTAGTCTGTGTTTATGCCTGGTCATTTGGTTTTGGTTTGTTGGTTTCTTTACTTATTTTTGCCTTTGCTAGAATCGAATTTTGTGGGAAGAAAAAAGTTTACACTGGTAACTTAGTAATCTGCGGATAACTTTTGTTTATGATTTTTTTGTGACCATTGCAGGCAAGGATTTTGGGACTGAATGCTTCGTATTATCTCAAAGCTGGGGGTCATTTTGTTATTTCAATCAAGGTTTGCTCAGAAATCTAATCTTGTTTTTGACAGACTTTATATTGTGTAAAATGTAAACAAGTTTTTGATTATGATTTATCGTAAGTGAGAAGTATGGCGAATTTTGTATAGAGCGTTGCAATTCCTATGCTCTCATTTAGTTGGATCCGAGGATATGGTAAAAGTACCTAGCCTTACCTTGTAAAGAGGAGAGGCTAGTTTTTACGGTTTGAACTAGGGACCTCTAGGCCCAAAAGCAACAACCTTATCATTTCGTCAAGGCTATCTACAATCTTATATTGCTAAGTGAGGTTGGTTTCATAGATCACATAATGCTATTGGACTAAGTCAAAATCCAAATTCTTAAAAATTTCGTCTAAGAGCCTTTTTGGTCTCTCTAGGCCTATTTCCAAGATTAAAAAAATGTGTACTCTACTGTTCTCACTAATGCTTCCAATGATCTTTGTACATGCCCCAACTTTACCTTAACTGATTCTCCGTTATCTTCTCTTTGATAAGTATTACACTAATATTTTGTTTATATAGTCCTTTTGGTTTATATTTTAGTCTGTCCACACTTCATCTTATAGCCGCCTTATAGCTGGTTTCAAGTGTAGGTAAAGGAGGAGGGTTGTATAAGTTCTGAGAAGGCCAACGTAAAACTTGTTAATAACCCTTACATGGGTCACTAATTTTAAAAATTATAATGTCATGATAATCTTAATTTTACTTTTGGTTAGTTTAATGGCAAGTCAAGGTGTAAACTGATGGCTAGTTTCTAAATCATACTCTCAATTCATTTGTATGATAGGCAAATTGCATAGACTCCACAGTTCCTGCTGAGTCAGTATTTGCTAGCGAAGTCAACAAGCTGAAGGCAGATCAATTTAAACCTGCCGAGCAAGTTACGCTTGAACCATTTGAGCGCGATCATGCCTGTGTTGTTGGTGGATACAGAATACTGAAGAAGAAAAAAGATGCTGAGTAGATCGCTTTCCTATAGGCGTGTATCAATATGTCATTTCAGCCCTGTTCATTTTTTCTTAAAACCTTGGATTTTCAAGCATACTTGTTTTAGTTATAGTTATCCGTCAGAAGCTTTTGCCCAAGAACGTGTTCACTTTCTGTACTTTAGATAACTTTTCTGTCCCCAGTAGTGTTTTCAAGAGTTATGCTTTGAATAATGTTCGCATAATGTGCCCAAGATTACTTACAGATTGAGATGAAGATCAAATGCAATGACTGCGCATTCTACCTGTGAATAGGGGTATATCAACCTAGCACCATCACTCTATTGTAACCTGTAATTTTGGATTTCTCTTGCACGACTGGGTAGAACATGATCCTTTTTATAAATTATGAAGAATTGATTTGTTTGAATTAATTTTAAACTGTTAATGAGATCACTTGGGTTGTTTACAAGTTGGGTTGAGTTAGGTTGAATTGGATTGAGTTTGTCTTTGACCTTAACTAATGTTAAACATTTTTAGAATTAATATTATCTCCGAACATGACTTAACTCCGCTGATTTTGTCTGGAATGGATGACTTCATAAAGTCTTCAGGGATGAATAATTTAGCTTAGGTAGTTTTAACGAGGCTTGAATTATAAGATTAGGTTTGGATATATAGGCTTTAATCTTAGTAGATGAAAATATATTTAAATCACACTTATGAATGCTATTATGTTTCGCTCCCTAAAAAGGTGGTTATTAGTTTTTGTATTATGTTTTTTTGGTTTGCATCATCTTTTTTTTTTTCGTAAATTTGATTTTTGAACGTACAGAGTACTTTTAAATTTCTAAATTGAATTCCTGGAAGAGTATTTAATATATTTTTGAATTAAGTTTTTAAAAATAAAAAAATATTAGTAGAAAAAAGTAGTGAAACATAGTTTATTTGATATTAAAAATTTAATAGATTTAATATAAGGTTCACTTTGGCTGAGCTAGCGAGTTAGTCCAACATTTAATTTAGTATAAGTTAATATCTGAAAGCATATAGTTATACTTATGTATCATCTTATCCGTGAAGAAGTTTCTATTTTCAAACCTTCATCAAGTTGGAACGTTATAAAGAATTGAGAATTTTTTTTTAATTGAACTATAAAATTATTTTAATAAAAAATTGATAATAAATAGTTTAATAAAAATAAAATTTAAAATAAATTTTATTATATTTTATTTAATTATATATATATATAATTTAAATTTAAAAATTAAAATATATGTAATTTTTTTATTTTAATCATAAAATTAGGATATTAATATATGTTATTATTATATATTTTATATAATATAAATATTAAAAATAATATTTAATTAATATACAACTGGAGATCAACCATTAAACTTTAAATTGATATCTTTGATTGATTTATTAAAATTTTAAAAAAAAATTCTAAAAGATGGATGGATTTCTAAATAAACTTTAAAATATAAAAATGAACATGATAAAGTTCATAGATGTAAGATAGTTAACGAAATATGAGATAATCTATTCTTAATTCATGAAGAAACAAATGAAGTAAAAATATTAAAGATAAGCTTCCTTGGATCCTAATACAAAGAATTCAAGAGAAAAGAAAAAGAAAATATAGATAATATGATTGGAAAACGTTTCTACACTCAAAACTTTTTAAACAAATCTCTTCACACTCAAATAGAAATCTTAAGTCTTATTTTACACTAGAACTCTTTAGGGTCAAAATAAAATAAAAAAGAGAAAAGGTAACTACTAAAAGGTAGATCAAAGATTATAGAAAATTGTTATGATGTCTCAGAAAAAAGTTCAGAACATATATAAAGAAATAAAAAAATAAGATACTAAATGTTTTTTTTATAATAAAAATTAACGTCAAACTTTGGTTTTCATTGTCTTGTTTTTTAATAGATTCATTTTATGTAGTTAAGACAAAGAAATCATTTATTATATTTGTAAGTCAAATCTCGTATTAATTTAAGTAAGGAGAGGAAATGTCTCCTTACAAATAAGGGCTCAACTTTTAAATGAAAATAATTACCTAAAAAGAGTGTCTATATACTAGAGAAGTTGTACTTAAGTTATTGTATAATACGTTGTAATCAAATAGTTTTAGTGAAATTATTTTTATCTATTTTTGGGATCATGAAAGTAGGTTGAAGTGTCTTCTTTATTTATACTTTATTTATTTTGCTATTATATACCTTTGTTGCATACATTCCATTATCCAACAACTAGTACCAAGAGTTTTGATTTAAAAGAAAAAAAAGTTGTGGTTGTAAGAATGTCTTGCTGTTAAGAGTTCCACATCATCAATAACTTAGAGATAATTGTTCTTTTGTTACTTTGTAGATTCATTTTGACAACTATTCTATACCATGACTTGTGCGATGAAATTAAAGGTACTAATCTTTGAGGAAAAAAAAATTTTACTATGTGACAATGCACAATAAAAGATATTTTAGTGCAACAAGGTTTGAATGTTGCTATAGAAGAAGACAAACCTAAAAGGATGACAGATAACAAATGAAAGACTATTCAAAGAAAACTACAAGTATTATTAGGTTAACGGTTGCTCTTGCAATCAAGTACACTGTATTGAATGAGATAACATCCAAGGAGATGTGGGAAAAGTTAGCAGAGACTTATGCATCAAAGTACTTGTACACACTAAGAATGAAAGAATGAAATAATATACATGACTATATTAATGAGTTTAACTATCTAATTTCTCAATTGTGAAATATAGGAGAAAAGATAAGTAATGAAGAGTAATCAATTATTTTATTAGCTTCTTTACCTTAATCATATAGATCATTAGTGAGATCGTTACTAATTAGAAAGAATACAACCTTAATCATATAAATCATTAGTAAGATCCTTACTAAATGAAAGAATACAATAAGTTAAATGATGTAACCACTATCCTTTGAGATGATCAGATAATGCAAAAAGACAATCATACACGAGGAGAAGTCTTATAAAGGAAGGAATAACTCTCGCTAGAGATGCCAGAAAAAAAAAAGCTTGTAAAAAGAGACCTTAATGAAGTGAAATGTTATTAGCGAGAAAAAAAGGATATATATATATGTATATATATATATATGTATATATATATATATATATGTATATATATATATGTATATAAAAGATTTGAAGAATCTAAAACAGATTAATAAAAAATTTTACGTAACCGAATCCTTAGATGATGATAGGTTGAATCATGTAGGAAATATTAATAATGATTATTTTGAAAATTATTCTAAATGAATGTCACATTCTCATGCTAATGTGCATGTGTGCAATGATCAAGACATATTTACTACTTTGTATAAAGATGGAAATCTTGATTATACCAATGTGAAAAACAATTGAAGATAAAAGTTGAAGGTATGAGAAAAATTCACTTAAAACTTTAAAATGGTAAAATTTGAACTATTCCCAATATGAGATACTTACCTACTACAAATATCAATATTATTTCATTGGGTAAAATAATATTACATGGATACAAATACATGAAATATGAGAACACGTACAAAGTGTACGAGGGATGCCACTTGATTTTACAAGGAAGAAAAAACAAGAAAAACATTTTCTATTTAAATGATCATTCCTCCATTCTTAAAGATAAGGAAGTAAAGATGAAAAAGAAGATTGGAAAATGGGTCCAGTTTTTCAAAGAGATTGAGACATTTGAAAATTTAACTCAATGTTATGAGACAAGTTTCACATTGGTTAGTTTAACTAAGAAGGAGAGATGTCTCCTTTATGAATATAAGTTTAACTCTTAAATAATGGTAGCTACCAACAAAGTGAATCTATACACTAAAGAGAGTGTACTTCAACTATTGAATAGTATGTTATAATCAAATATTTTTAATAATTTTTTTTAAATTATAAAATTTAATTGAAGTAATCTAACCATACTAAATTTATATTTTTTATTTATACTTTATTTATTTTACTAATATATATATATATTTAATAAATAATTTTTGCTATCAAACATCATTAAATTTATAATATATTTTATCTTTCATTTAATACATGATCTGTGCTTTTCTTAAAATGTGTTTCTACTTTAACGACTACTGCAACATATACTAAGTAGCAAGGCCTTTTTGTATAATTACATGCTTTTAAGATACTAAAAACTTCTTTTTATATGGAATGATTCTAGAAAGGTAACTGATTAGTTGTCCATTTTTTTTTTTTACGTAAGTGTGTTCTCTTCAAGTATTCTTGAAATTATTTATGGCACATTATTATTTATTCATATAAAAAATAAAACAAATTATATGTAATTAAAAATATTTTGTTTAAATAAAAAATTATTAAGCTAAAATTATATCATAGTATCATACTTAAAACCTGGATCTATGATCAACACGCCTATGTTCTGGGCTTCTTGGCCTTTCAAGAATCTGCTTCGTTAGCAAGGGTTGCGACGAAGGTACGTGAGTACTAACATGGTGTGGCTACTCATAAATGTGTGATCGATGGATAAAGTATGAAAATTAGTAATTTTGGAGTTTAAGAGAAAAGAAAAGATGATTATTTAGCAAATCTAACAACAACAAAATAATGTGACAACTTGAACCTGTACGGATGCTTCTGCACTTAGCCCATTTAGATAATGGGTCAAAGTGGGTTAGACACATTCAGGTAATGGGTGAGACCTAAATAATCTGGAATATGTTTAGATTTTGAATTTCAAAGTTCAAAATCCTTAAATTTTACAAGTTTTTACGACGATCCCTTTTTCTGATTTTATTATCAATGCATAGAAGTAATTTTCAATCCATTACAACATTAAAAATTTCTCATTTTAGTTTCCTTGAGCATTCTGTTAAAATACTTATTAGATATATAGTAACACTTATTGCTTATTAATATTAAATGTTACATCTTTTAAATGTAATATATAAAATTTTTAATAAAAATAATATAATTAATAATAAATGCTACATGTATTAAATGTAACATTAAATATTTAATAAAAAAATTTATTTTAAATTTTAATAATATTATTTAAATATGTTAATTAATTATATCATTAAATGCATATTTATAACATATATTGATTGTAACATTAAATGCACATATATAAAATAAAGAGGTAAATTAGTCTCTAACTTATTTATGATAAATTGGTTTCTCATTTAAGAAACTTTTTTATTAATCCCTCACTTAATGTTATATTTTGCAAATCAGTCTCTCCGATAATTTTAAAGTAAAGACGTGTAAAGCTGGCATATCAAGTGACACATGAATTATTAATTATGTTTATAGGGTTGTGTCAGCAAAACCAAAAAAATGAGTAAGAGAAGAAGTTAATATTCTTGCGAGGGTTGTACTTATATTGTTATACACTCCAATGAAAAGGGTGTAAACGGTGAAATTGAAGAAGGGGGAGGTGGTTGATTGGGTAAGAGATTAATAGAAATATTTTTTTTAAGTAAAAGACAAATTTAGAAGATTATAAATAAGTTGAGCACTAATTTATCTCTTTACTATATATATATATATATATATATATATATATATATATATATATAAAACTTTAGCACTTACACCAATCTAATAATTTTATATAAAACGTAAAATTTATCAATTTAACCATTGATTTAAAAATTATTATTAAGTAGATCATATATATAAAATTTTATAAAAATAAAAATTGATAGATAATTTATTTTATGATTTTATTTTAATAGCTCATATGTTATTTAAATATATATAAATATCAATAGTTGAATAATATACTTACATATTTTTAAATTTTTTAAAATTTAATATACAAAATTATAAAGATATTATAACATAATTTAACTATTAGATTGATAAATTTTATATTTTATATAAAATTATTAAGTTAATATAAATGTTAAAGTTTCAAATATTAACGGATTCTAATAATACAAATAAAAGAGAGGGGAGATTATAATACAAATAAAAGAGAGGGGAGATTAATTTACGTAGAGTAAGTATATCATAATTTATTTTGTTTAGAATTTTTTTTAAACATTAAGTTTTACCAATTCAATCGTTAAATTAATATATTTTATTATATAAATTATATTTATAAAATTTAATTTTTTTAATATTTTATTAAATACATTTAAATTAATATATATTAAAAATATTATCTATTAAAATAAAATAATATAAGAAAATATTGTTGTTAATTTAGATTGTTTGCTTGCGCACTAGCATTCGGGACCACCAGACGAAAAAATAAAATAAAATAACTTTACAAAGGATAGCAAAAAACATTACTCATGGGTTATTATAATCATACAGAAATATCATTTCTCCTAATAACATTTTCCTAACATGCATTATTTTTTTTTGCAGGCATCGAAGCATGACTCCATCACAGTGGGCGTTTGAGCAAGATCACCTGATAAGTAATGTGAATCATCAAAATCATGTAAAAACATAACTAAGTCAACTATAAAGATAGTAAGTATAAAACATTAAACACTATAAAGGATGATGATAAAGTTAAAGTAAGAATACCAGTGTTCTTGGCCAAACTGCAACGACTAATACAATCATAGGCAACATTGGAGGCCAGACCATCACATGGTAAAAAACAAAGAAAAAGACATAATGGATAGAGTACTGAAGAAGTAAAAAAGGGTGCACATTGTAGGATACATGCCAGTCGACAAGTAAATGAATTGGGTACACTGTTTGGATCCATTTGAGAAGGTGAAAGATTGTTATTTGCTTGTGCAAAGATTAGCATACTCATCAGCATAATAGCAACTCCGGTAACTCTTATCCCATTCTTTTCCATAACTCTTCTCTAAATAAGTAGGTACTCTGTCTCAATATTTTGTCTTGATGTTAAACGTTGGTTGTGATGTTTCAAGTAAAATAATCCTCAATTTATAGACACAGAACAATACTTTGTAAAATAATTTCCCCTCCTCAACTGAATTGCCACATCAAACTTTCTAGTTTTTGTTAGCAATAAAATATCAACATACATACACATGTAGAAAGAGAAAGACAGACGATAGCCTTGTTTAGTTGTAGCACATTTTACCATACTAATTAATTAGCAAAAATTAAAAAGACAAAGCATAAATAAATTTAGAAAAATAATGAAATATATAGTTTAATAATTTAAGGATATGAATTTATTTAATTTAAAATCATAATATTTTAGAAAAGATTCATACTAATTAATTTAAAAGAAAAAAATGATAAAGAATTTAATATAAGAAAAAATTATATGAAATTAGAATCAGAAAATTTTGAAGCATACTTGTAAACATAATGTTAGATTGTAAGAATTTTTTCGTGCTCTACCTTCAACTCCTGTTTTATTAATATTAATTGTTTTATTTTATTTATAAATTACTATTAAATAATTATTTAGATTATATATAAATAAATGAATTATTAATATTAATTATTTAATTATATACCTGACCAATTGATGAATATAAGATTAGAATTTTAGTATGAATAATCAATAGTCAGACTATTATAATTTAATATCTATAAAGAGGAATATTTGACGTGAATTAACTGCTTCCCATAAAGAGTAACATACATTTGGACCAGCTCATCAGAATGAAGGAAAATTACTCTTTTTCTGATTATGAATCCTCTAATTTTGACAGTTTAATCTTTTAAAATATATATTTATTATTTTATAAAATAATTTGAAGTATATATATATATAAATAAAATTTAAAATAATTTAAATATATTTTATAAATTAATTTACAAAAAATATATAAAAAAATAAAAGGATAAAATAGAAATAAAAAAATTGCATGTTTTTAAGATACTAAAAACTTCTTTTTAGTATGGAATGATTCTAGAAAGGTAACTGATTAGTTGTCCATTTTTTTTTTTTTTTTACTTAAGTGTGTTTTCTTCAAGTACTCTTGAAATTATTTATGGCACATTATTATTTATTGATATAAAAAATAAAAAAAATTATATGTAATTAACAATATTTTGTTTAAATAAAAAATTATTAAGCTAAAATTATATCATAGTATCATACTTAAAACCTGGATCTATGATCAACAAGCCTATGTTCTAGGCTTCTTGGCCTTTCAAGAATCTGCTTCGTTAGCAAGGGTTGCGACGAAGGTATGTGAGTACTAACATGGTGTGGTTATTCCTAAATGTGTGATGGATAAAATATGAAAATTAGTAATTTTGAAGTTTAAGAGAAAAGAAAAGATGATTATTTAGCAAATCTAACAAAAAAAATAATGTGGCAATTTGAATCTTTACGGACGCTTCTGCATTTAGCCCATTCAGATAATGGGTCAAAGTGGGTTAGACCCATTCAAGTAATGAGTTAGACCTAAATAATCTAGAATATCTTTAGATTTTGAATTTTAAAGTTCAAAATCCTTAAATTTTACAAGTTTTTACGGGACGATCCCTTTTTCCGATTTTATTATCAATGCATAGAAGTCATTTTCAATCCATTACAACATTAAAATTTTTTTATTTTTGTTTCTTTGAGCATTCGGTTAAAACGTTTATTATATAAACGCCCGAGTAACACTTATTGCTTATTAATATTAAATGTTACATCTTTTAAATGTAATATATAAACAATTTAATAAAAATAATATAATTAATAATAAATGCTATATGTATTAAATGTAACATTAAAAATTTAACAAAAAAAATTATTTTAAATTTTAATAATATTATTTAAACATGATAATTAATTATATCATTAAATGCATATTTATAACATATATTGATTATAACATTAAATGCACATATATAGAATAAAGAGATAAATTAGTCTCTAACTTATTTATGATAAATTGGTCTCTTATTTAAAAAACTTATTTATTAGTCTCTCACTTAATGTTATATTTTGCAAATCAGTGTCTCTGTTAATTTTAAAATAACGACGTGTAGAGTTAACATTTAACATGTCAAGAGACACGTGGATTATAAAATGATGTCGGTTTGAACCTCTTTCACCTCTTCCGTTTCCAGCTGTGACACCCCTACATTATTTTTTTCTGGCCACCTTTCTGGTCACTCAACAAGTAAGCAAGTAATTTTTTTATCATCTCTCCACATACCAACCACACACCCCCACTATCACCTTTCTCTCCTCCACCACAACCAGCTCCAAATCCTCCACCATCCAATCAACCATCACTTTCTCCTTTATCAATGTCTTTTCCAACTCAACTATCTAATCTCTTTTTGCACCAAAATTCATATTAAGATTTTTATTAAAGACCAAAATTTTGAATGAATTGAAAATTTTCACCATATAAAACAAGATTAAATAACACACAGAAATTGAGGAGAAATAAAAAAAAGTTAGATAAAATGGATGGAAGAAGCATCTCTTTTTCTAATTCTAGTAATAAAGGTTGGAAAAGTGACGATGAATTGGAGGAGAAATTTCAACAACATCAATGTTCATAGGGTTGTCTCATAGCAAAACCAAATAAATGAGTAAAAGAAGAAGTTAATGTTCTTATGGGGATTCGTGCTTATATTGTTATGCATCACAAAGAAGGATGTGTAAATGATGAAGTTGAAGAAGGGGAAAGTGGTTGATTGGGGTGGACGAAGGTGGTTGATTGGTGTGGACTGCGCTATTGGCAGAGATGGAGGAGAAGAGAGTGAGGTTCAAAACGACGTCGTTTTATAGTCCATGTGGCACTTAACATGCCAACTCTGCACGACAAAATTAACGGAAGAACTGATTTGCAAAATGGAACATTAAGTAAGAGATTAATAGAGAAGTTTTTTTAAGTAAAAGACCCAATTTATAAGATCATAAATAAGTTGAGGATTAATTTATCCCTTTAATATATATATATATATATATATATATATATATATATATATATATATCAAGATATGTTGATATCAAATATCAAACTTTAGCACTTACACCAAATTAATAACCTTGTATAAAATGCAAAAATTATCAATCTAACTGTTGATTTAAAAATTATTATTAAGTAGATCATATATATAAAATTTTATAAAAACAAAAATTGATAGATAATTCATTTCATAATTTTATTTTAATAGCTGATATGTTATTTAAATATATATAAATATCAATAATTAAATAACATACTTACATATTTTTAAATTTTTTGAAATTTAATATACAAGATTATAAAGATATTATAACATGATTTAACTGTTGAATTAATAAATTTTGCATTCTATATAAAATTATTAAGTTGGTATAAGTGTTAAAATTTAACATCTGATATCAACGGATTCTGATAATATATATGAGAGGAGGAATTAATTTATGTAGAGTAAATTTATTATATAATTTATTTTAATTAGCATTTTTTTAAATGTTAAGTTTTACCAATTCAATTGTTAAATTAATATATTTTATTATATAAATTATATTTATAAAATTTAATTTTTTTAATATTTTATTAAATAAATTTAAATTAATATATATTAAAAATATTATCTATTAAAATAAAATAATGTAACAAAGTATTATTGTTAATTTAGATTGTTTGCTTGCGCACTAGCATTCGTACCACCATAAAATAAAATAAAATAACTTTACAAAGGATTTATGCAAAGAAAAAAATTACTCATCGGTTATTATAATCATACAGAAATATCATTTCTCCTAATTACATTTTCCTAACATGCATTATTTTTTTTTTTGCAGGCATCGAAGCATGACTCCATCACAGTGGGCGTTTGAGCAAGATCACCTGATAAGTAATGTCAATCTTCAAAATCATCTAAAAACATAACTAAGTCAACTATAAAGATAGTAAGTATAAAACATTAAACACTATAAAGGATGATGAGAAAGTTAAAGTAAGAATACCAGTGCTCTTGGCCAAACTGCAACGACTAATACAATCATAGGCAACATTGGAGGCCAGACCATCACATGGTAAAAAACAAAGAAAAAGACATAATGGATAGAGTACTGAAGAAGTAAAGAAGGGTGCACATTTTAGGGTACATGCCAGTCGACAAGTAAATGAATTGGGTACACTGTTTGGATCCATTTGAGAAGGTGAAAGATTGTTATTTGCTTGTGCAAAGATTAGCATACTCATCAGCATAATAGTAACTCCGGTAACTCTTATCCCATTCTTTTCCATAACTCTTCTCTAAATAAGTAGGTACTCTGTCTCAATATTTTTTCCTTGATATGTTAAACGTTGGTTGTGATGTTTCAAGTAAAATAATCCTCAATTTATAGACATAGAACAATACTTTGTAAAATAATTTTCCCTCCTCAACTGAATTGCCACATCAAATTAACATTCTAGTTTTTGTTAGCAATAAAATATCAACATACATACACATGTAGAGAGAGAAAGACAGACGATAGTCTTGTTTAGCTGTAGCACATTTTACCATACTAATTAATTAGCAAAAATTAAAAAGACAAAGCATAAATAAATTTAGAAAAATAATGAAATATATAGTTTAATAATTTAAGGATATGAATTTATTTAATTTAAAATCATAATATTTTAGAAATCATACTAATTAATTTAAAAGAAAAAAAATGATAAAGAATTTAACATAAGAAAAAATTATATGAAATTAGAATCAGAAAATTTTGAAGCATACTTGTAAACATAATGTTAGATTGTAAGAATTTTTCGTGCTCTACCTTCAACTCCTGTTATATTATTATTAATTATTATATTTTTTTTTATAAATTACTATTAAATAATTATTTAGATTATATATAAATAAATGAATTATTAATATTAATTATTTAATTATATACCTGACCAATTGATGAATATAAGATTAGACTTTTAGTATGAATAGTCAATAGTCAGACTATTATAATTTAATATCTATAAAGAGGAATATTTGACGTGAATTAACTGCTTCCGATAAAGAGTAACATACATTTGGACCAACTCATCAGAATGAAGGAAAATTACTCTTTTTCTGATTACGAATCCTCTAATTTTGACAGTTTAATCTTTTAAAATATATATTTATTATTTTATAAAGTAATTTGAAGTATATATATATATATGTACAAATAAAATTTAAAATAATTTAAATATATTTTATAAATTAATTTACAAAATATATATAAAAATAAAAGGATAAAATAGAAATAAAAAAATTTAAAAATAAAAAGGAACGTAAAACTAAAAAATGAAGGTAAAAAAAATATAAATCGAAATAATATTAGACCAAAATAAATCCAAAAAGAAGTAGAGAAGTTCAAGACGGTGACACAGAGCCTAAATTACTTGATAAGGACAAAAAAAAAGTAAAGAGCTCAACTAAAGATATTACTTCTTGCACCTCTCTTTTTTTTTCTTTTGCACTCATTTTTCCTATGAAAATAATCATTATACCTTTGTGTGAGATACATTGAAGAATTTTTTTTATGAAAGGTAAGCTTTCCAGAATAAGAATCTTGAAACCATATTTTGATTTTTTAATTTTTATTTTTAGAAGATAAAGACTCTTTTTACAATGTATATTTTGATTTCCAAAAATCAAATGCAAATATGTAATGATAAAATTTTAATATTCTTATTTTAAAATTTTTTATGATTTTTTTATGCAATATCTTTATGTTATGTAAGGATGCATTTAAAATGATCATTTATATAACATCTTTATAATTTTTTATGATTTTTATGCATTAAAAATTTTATTATTTTATATTCATATTTAACTTCCAAAAATAAAAATTCAGGAACCAAAATATGTATTCTACATATAAAAATATAGAAAGTAAAATCTAATTTTTAGATTCTTATTTTCAGAACTTTCCTGCACCTTCACAAAAAGGTAATGGTCATTTCATAGGGTCGAAATGCAAAAGGCAAAAATAGGATGAGAAAAGTTTATAAAAGTTTAGGATTAGCATGCCCATGCCAGGCATGGCAAGGCCATGCAATGCTTGGTTTCCCATCCATTCCTCCCATTGAGGAAGTTCGAAATGAAACAACCAAAGAGGCTACAAAAAAGGGAGAAAAATCATAAGAAAAATAGAAGCAAACAAGTCATGAGCCCTGTTGTTAATTCATCCACCAAGAAAAGAAAAGTTTCATCTTCTAAAGGAGAAAAAGAAGAAATTAAAGGAAGAAAATATTGTTTGTTGAAGAAGATGAAAGAGAAAGGACTGCTAGACGTACTCCAACATGAAAGCCAAAAAGAAGAAAACTGAGAAGGTACGTGATGATGAGAAAGCTGCTCAAAATCAAGCCACAATTATTGTTGAACAAATTTTTACTTAACTTGGTTGAAAAGATTGAGAAGGAGATTTATGATGAGAAAAAAAGAGGAATATGAAGAAAGTGAAAAGGAAGAAAGAAAGAGTGACGAGTTAAGAGAAACAGAAATAAAGCATGATCAATAACTGACTGAAAAGGCTCGGTTGAGAAAGTTTTAGTTGAGAAATAAGTTCATGCAAAAGATGAAGAGTCTAAATCACCAAAGAAATAGAAAGCCTCTACGGTAAAAAACAACCTTGAGGATCAAGGACCAGCTGTTGTTTCAAATGAAACTATTGTAAATTAACAAAAGGGTGATGCTTAAAAAATATTCTGATATGTCTCAAGAAATCAGGTTCTCTAAAGACTCTTGGAATCTTGAGGAAATGATCAAAATGCCTTGCAAGCAAACTTTACAAGAGACTAATAGTCTTCATTTGAAACATTATCTATTATTCAAGATAGCTCATGAAGATAAGTTGCGTTTGAAGGATGGTTGAGTCAAAAGTTGTCAGATTCTCCTTTCTCCTTCCCTAAGCAGGCTCAGCCTAATAGTCCTATACCCTTTTCTCCATCTTCATCGTCTAACAACTCTTCTCCCATCCATGCATCCAACTCATTCATCATCGTTAGTGATGAAAAATTCTTTGCCACTTTTGCTAAAGACAAAAGGGGGAGAATGATTGGATAAAAAAAATCCATACTCATGCATTTCATTACCCTTCTAAATGATATTTATGCCTTTAATGTTTGTTGTTTTTCTGTTTGTTGCCTTATTTGTGAGTCTGAAACAGAACCTTTTAAGCTCTTTATTTCTTATCTTACACATTGAATCCCTTATGAAATAAAATGCAGATGTTTATCCATGTGCTATGATTTCTTATTAGTTCTCTGCTTAACTTAGCTTGATAAATTATGCATTGCTCATATTGCTGGTTTCTTGATAATTCTAGTGCATAGCTAGGAAAGCTCATGAATTGTAGAGAAAATATGTTCTATTTAAAATTTGATTGTGCAAACCATTAGCTCTAAAAATTACATGTTTATATCAGTGTTCTAGTTCACTTAAATGTGATAGAGCCTTAAATTAAGAGTAGTACCTTGAATTTAAGAGAATATTTTTGAATCATGTTTTCTAAATATTCATAATTTTTTTAATTGATTTGTCAATACTAAAAAAGGGCAGAATGATGAAGAAAGTTTCTCTGAACTTTTATTATTTTAATGGTATCAAACCCTTAACCTAAACAAAAATTATTGAACATTCCAAATTTTTAATATTATATATATAAATATTTTCATATCATGAATCTTGCTAGCATAATTTTGTTAGTATATTTCGTTTAGTGATAAATTTTTCATATAATTTTTCTGAATATTAAAGTTTATTCATCTAATAAATATAAGCTTTCAATACAATATTTAATCGTATTCTTAACTTTTAATATAATATTTTTACTAAATTTATTAATAAAATTGTTTATTCTAAAATATATCATAATAGTTTAATTGAAATAATAATTAGTAGAAACTAAAAAGTATGTTATTATATATTCATCATCGTATATTTGTTATATCTGCATTTGAATTTTGTTATTTTGAAATATTTTTCTAAACTAGATTTTGGTAAAAATTAGTTGATAGGTTAGTCAAAAACTAAAAAAATAGAAGCTACAAAATTAGATAAAACTAAAAAATTTGAAATTAAAAAGTTAGATAGAAACTTGAAAAGATAATTGAAAGTTAAAAAATAGTTGATTATTGAAAAAATTGAAAGATAAAAGTTGAAAAATTGGTTAGAATCAATTTATAAATATAAAATTTAAATAAAAATATAATTATTGGATCTAAATTTAACTATTAGAAATTTTTTATTAATTCTAATTTTTAACATTTTATTTTATTTTATTAAATTATTATATTAAAAAAAGTGATATTTATTCCTATTTATGTATGTTTGTATAAAATAAAAATAAGATAATACAAATATTTATATTTTCTTTAATGATTTTATATAATGGAAAAAGGGATTTTATAATTTTATATTTATTTATATTATTATTTATGATATATTTTTTATTTTAAACAAAAGGAAATTATTAAATAAATAAATCTATTTTTTAAATTAAAAATCTTTTAAGAAATACTATGCTTGCTAAACAACCTAAAATATTTTGAATGTGATTGAAACTTTATGGTATTGCTAGGCAATGTTAAGTGATTGTTGATGTATTAGTTGATTATGGGTAGAGACATTGCAACCAAACATGTTAGAGGAAGGTTTTATATTTTCCCCTTTTGTTTCTGACCTTTTCAATTTATCCTCATCCACACTCTTGTTTTTGTTAGGATTAAGAAATGAAACTTTATTTCCGTTTTATATTAGGATTGGAAAAATTCACCCAACTCTTATTTTTAGTCATTTTTATATTTTTGTTTTAATTTATTATAGTTTATTAAATTATTATATTTTAAATTTATATATTTTATTATTTTTATAATTTTATATAATATTTTTATAATATAAAAAATAGTTTAGTAATTTTATATATTAAACAATTTAAAATTAAAATTAGGACATATATATATATATATATATATATATATATATATTAGTATCGTCCTATTTAATCTGTTTTCACTTATAAAAGTCAGATTTTATTTTAATCTCTCGCTAATAATTAATACATTATAATTAACTAATATAAATTTTATTATATTATTAAATTTATTATAATATTCTTATTAATTTATTTTAACTATATATATTTGATAATATATTTTAATTAGTTGAAAAACTAAAACTAATATCTAAAAAATTTGTTAAAGATGTTTTAGTTTTATTTGATAAAATAATTTATTTAATAATTATTAGCAATTTTGAGATAATTACTAATATTTTTTTAAAAAAATTATTGCAAGTAAACTTTTTTAGCTCATACTTAAAATATTTTTTATTTTTATCTTTATTATATTTATACTATAATTTTTTATTTATCTATTTATTTATGAATATTTCATATCATATTTTTTTAATAAAATAATAAAACTTGAACCTGTAACATTATGTAAATCATTAAACTTGATATAATAATTAATAGTTGAGATAATTTATGAGATTTTAGATTTAAATATTTTTATTTTTATTAAATACTAAACCTAATATTATTCAATATTTTTACGCAACATTATTAATTTTAATATATTTACTTTTATATTATCATAAAATATTATATTTAAATTATTAGTTTTATATTCAGTATTTATTTATACTATTTTTTATTTTTAAAAATAAAATATTAACCTTTTGAACTTATTTAAAAATTGTTATTTGAAATTTATTTAAGTAAATTTTTTCAAGAAACAAAATTTAATTTCAATAAATTTAAATATATGTTTTATTCAAATAAAAAATATATGATTATTGTCAAGTTTTAATTGATTAATTAATTACATTTTTATTTATTATTTAATATTTGTTAATTAATTTTAAAAATATAAATTTAATTCAATTGCAAGATATCAATTTTTTTTTTAAAATTCCAGGTAAATATGATTACACAAATCTTATTAATTTACAACCATTGTAATTTTTAAGGTATTTTAAATTTATTTTTAATAAAAAATTTATATTTAATTTAATAACCGATGCAAATGTGAGAAAATTATAATTTTTAATATTAAATTAAATTGGTTAGTCAAATCAGAAATTATATATATATATATTTTAAATTAATTGAACTATAAAATTGTTTAAAAAAAAACTGATAGTGAATTGATAAAATTATAAAAAATTAATAAATTAATGTTGAACTGATAGAACTATTAAGAAAAAATAAGTTTATATATAAAATAATATTATTTTGATATTTTAAAAAATAAATAAAATTATTTATATTTTATTTAATTTGTTATGCATAATTTAAATTAAAATTTTAAAAAAATATATAATTTTTAATTTTTAATTATATAAAATTATAATATTAATATATTTTATTATTATTATTATATATTTTTTAATATAGTGTATATTATAAAAATTTTAAAATAATATTAAATTAATATCATTTTAATCATAATTTAATTATGGTTAGATTATTAAACTTTGACCAGTTGACTGACGGGTACAATTTTCAAAATTAAAAAAATTAAAAATAAAAAAAACTAATGTATAAATATAATGTTTTAATAATGGTATATAATAAATATTATTAATTATATTCATTTAATGAATATAATTGACCAATATACATTCAATGATATTATTAACATTTAATAAAATATTTTTTGTTAAATTTATTATATGTTACATTTAATGCACCTAGCATTTAATATTACTTATATATATATATATATTTATATATTATTTTTATCAATTTTTAATATTACATTTAATATTAATGTGCAGTAAGTTTTACTTATGATTCCAGCTAATTAGTGTTTTAAGTGCAATGGTCAAAGAAATAAAAGTAAAATTTTTCTTGTAAATAACGTTAGAATTTAATGAAATTTATTTTTAGGCATTAATAATATTTTTTTATGATTCTTAATTTTTATTTATTATTTTTAGAAAATATTAATTAGCATTTTTCTTTACTTGTATGGATAAATTAAAATGATCATAAATTAAATATAATTATATAAATAGGTAAAATATTTAATGATAGTTTACCATCATAAAATGATTATATATATATATATATATATAAAAGGATAATTTAAGTAAGTTTATTAAAATTTATTTTATTTAATATTTATTTTTAATGATTGAATTCTATTAATTTAACTATTAAATTTATAAAAATTTTAAAAAATTAATCTTTTATTAAATAAATTTAAATTAATATATTAAAAAATATTATTTATTAAAATAAAATATTAAATTTCTTTTAAATTTTATAAACATAATTTATATAATAAAATATATAAATACAGATTGATTATTAAAATTGAATAGATACCATATAATAAATTATTATTATTTAGTATAATAATTTTATTAAATTTATTTCTAATATGCAGTCAATTCTACTTGTATATACAAATTTATACAGAAGTTTCTTAAGGTTTTGGTGTGTTGATAATTAATATATTTTTTTATACAAAATTTGTATCATTGTTAATTTAGATTGCATCCATGCTTGCCAATATTCTCAATATCATAATGGGAAAGGAATATAATTTTGAAGTAAAAAATGAAATAATTTTATAAAGGATCTATGAAAAATAAAAAAATACATTACTCATTATCTAACATTAGTCTATTACAATCATATATAAATAACATTTCTCTAAATAATATTTTTTTTTAACTTTTTTTAACATGCATTACATTTTTTGGCATGTTTCCAAACATAAATCCATCACATACGTCCAAAAAGCACAAGCATCTTGACACTTAATATGCAAAAACAAGTAAAAATATAGATAACTACCCTATATATAAATACTAAGAATAATAAAGGATAATGAGAAAGTAAAAGTATCAATATCATTATCAATATTAGTGGACTTGGATAAATCACAACTATTAATACATTTGTAGACAACATGGAAGGACATTTTATGGCATTTTGCTGGACAAACAACAATAGAATCCTCGAGAATGGAAGCCGAGTACACATCTTAGGACACATTTGAACCGACAACCGAGTTTACCGGGAACATTATTTGACTCAATTTGTAAAGATGAAAGATTGTTATTAGATTGTGCAAATTAAGAACAACATATTCGAGATCATAATTGCAACTCCGTCAAGTTATTTTGTCAGTAATTTTTGTATAAAATTATTTTGTAGATAATTTTTTTAAATAATTGAATTTTATTAATTTAATATTTAAATTAATAAAACAATTTATTAATCTAATTATTAAATTAATAAATTTATTATATAGATTATATTTATAAAATTTTTAAAAATTAATATTTCATTGTATAATTTTATTTTAACAAATAATATAAAATTAATTTAATATTAATAAATTTTATAAAATAAAAATTGATAAAAAATATAAAATCAATGATTTAATGTTTGATTAAATCCTTAATTTTTACTAAACATACATTTTTTTATAGCAGTTAGAAAACATACTAATAATTTGTAGGTTTAATTACACTTTTTATATCCTAATTTAGTGTTTGGATGATTTTGATCTTCCTATTTTTTTTTCTCAATTTCAATTCATTATTTTTTAAAATAGAAAAATATGGTTATATTAAATTTTTTATCCAATTATTAATGCTAAAATGCTAGCTTACATAATAATATTTCAGCATTATTATATTATATAAATTAATATGAAAAATTTCATCCACAATTTCACATTCCATCCCAATATCTTAAAATTGGAATTTAAAAATTTAAATGAAAATTTAATATTTAATATAAAACTTTTAAAATAACTAAAAATTTCAAATAAAATATAAATTTAAAATATTATATAAATTATCATAATTTCTATCGTTATATCAATTCAATATAACAATTATAAAACTTACTTTTAGCTTGAAAATAAAAAAATAATTTTATAATTATTTATTTTAATTCTCATTAAATTATAAGTCATCTTCTAATTATTTTAAATTAAATTATAATTATCATTTAAAAAATAACCATTTTAAAGTTCAAAAATTTAGAATTAACAAAATTTATTTTATTATATGCAAAGACTATTTTATTTTGTATAATATTTATATAATATTTTAAATTTATATTTTATTATGAAAATATATTTTATAATTTTTAACATTCAAATTTATTATTATATTATATTTTTTAAAAATTTTAATTTGTTTGTTATTTTAAATGTTGTTTTTATTTAAAATTTTAAATATGAATTTTATGATTTGAAGATGATATATATATATATATAATTTATTTATATTAAATTATGATAATTTAATAATTTTAAAATATTATTATAAAGTTATCATTTTACAATAATAATTGGATAAATTATTTTAATTAATAGTTAAATAAAAAATTTAACAATGGACCATACATATTCTATTTTAAAAATAGTATATTAAAATTTAAAATATTCTAACACTCAATTAAATATAAAAATATAATTAATCCTAATTATAAAAATCCGCCGAAGCACCTTGAAATTTTGGGACGGGTTACGAGTTTAGTTTAGGACACTGTTAATTTTGAGTACAGTGATCACATCATCTATAAGTACACGGAAACTGATACCAATATATCAGCAGCATTATTATTATTTATTATTCTCTTGGTTTCTTTTTATCCGTCTAGAGATACAAAAATATTTATTTATCCAAAAATATTTAAAAAGAGATATTATTATTATTTTTTATATATTTATATATTTAACTGATTACTTATTAATTACAATGATTATATTTAATATTTTTAATATTAAGTAATAAATGCACATTTTTTATAAAAAGAAAATATTACATTAAAAAATTAATTATATTAAACGGATAAAATATATTTATTTATTTAAATATTAAAAAGGTATTAAATATTTTTTTACATATATTGATATATTTAACTGATTACTTATTAATTAAAATAAATTATTATATTTAATTTAATATTAAGTAATAAATGAGAAAAATGAAAATAATAGAAAAACGGAGAAATAATATTATTTAAAGAAAATGAAAGTTTGAAAAAACATAGAGGAGCTTGGCACTTCTTACCGTGGGCAAGAAGCGGGATTTTTCCATTTACAGTATATAAACAAAGTCCCGCTTATTCTTAAAACGTTCTTCAGCTCTTCAACCTTTGTGCTTTGTCCTCTCTCACTCATTCCTTGTCATTTCTCTCTTCCAATTCCAAGCGTTTTCTCTCTGATGCCTCGCCGCAAAGGAATACCAACCAGATCAATCCCTCCTAATGACACTTTCTCTTCAAGTCCCCGTATGAATCGATATCAACCTTTTCTTTTCTTTTCTTTTTTTCCTTTGAATTCCTAATCTTTGAAATTAATTATGAAGTGACAGAGGCGTTTCTCTTTGTTTGGTGTTATTGTTCCTTTGAATTCTTCTTGCATAATCATTTATTCAGTTCTTCTTGCAAGTTAGTAGTAATTATTTCGTTTCTTGTTGATTCAGCGTCAAAGAAATCGGCAACAGAGCATGAGGATCCAAGTGATAGCCTATTTGAATCATACGCAAATAAGTCATCGGGTTTGATTGAGTGAGTATGCAAAACATAATCTGTTTCAGTTCACTAAATAATTTTTTTATTGAGTGATCTGCATATTATGTTAGGTTATATTCAATTATTTACTTCAAACAGTGCTTATTTGATGGCTATCCATGTGTAGTTTAAGGAATTATATGCAGTATGGAATTGTGACAAAAAAAAAAGTAATTAAGTGCTTCATTAATGGGTTGGAATAGTTATCACAGAGCAAATGCATATGTATCCGATTGCGTGCTAGGCATATACTTCTGGCATATTTTAGATATATAGTCAAACTTTATCTCAGTGCTACTGTAGGTTCATAGAGTGTAGTGAACCCATAAACGTTCATAAGTTTATTGTCAATTCCTTTATTTCATTGGGCGATTGGTTTTTAGTTGTGTTTTATTGGTGTTGTACATATCCATTTTGTCTTCTTGTTTGTAGTGGTGTTAGTGAGGGGCGGCCTCGACATCCCAAGTGAGCTATCACTGTCACATTCATAGAGTGTGAGGAAATCTTGTTAAGATCCCAAAAATGTGGTATTAGGCGAATATTTGTACTACTTTTAAAATGGACAATGCCCATTTTTTTTTTTGGTAGAAATAAATAATTAATGAAGTGGACGAACCATTTATGTTATTTTCCACAAACTGATTTGTTTCTTTATGGAAAGAACTTCTGAAAATCATGCAGAGATACACGTTGATGTCCAGAACTAGCTTTTCCTTCATGTTTATAGTTTATAGCTTGTTTCCTGCCTCCATTCTGTTAAAATAACAGAAAAGGTAGTGGTTCGCAACATTTTGCCATTCACTCATGAAATTTGTCTTTTGATGTATGATATTTTGAATGCTGAAAAATCTATGACATCTTATCAATCATGTAATCGCATAAATTGGATGGGTGTGCGTTAGTAATGTTGATATGACTCTTCCTATAATTTTATATTTTCATTGGGTTGATCAGGCCAGATGGGATTGAAGCTCTTTGTAAAGATTTGAATGTGCACTATGCAGATATCAGGATACTGATTCTTGCTTGGTACGTATCAATACCATCTAGTGGATTCTGTTTCCTTCACCTCTATCTTAGTTATCTTTTAACCTTTATAATTTTATGATCATATCAGGAAAATGAAAGCTGAAAATCAGGGCTTTTTTTCCAAGGTAGGCAGAGCAAAACATTGCATTTATAGTTTTATTAATAATTTCACTTTTGAAGATGCACAACGATTTATGTATTATTAATTCATCATTATCAATTCATTGGACACACAAGCATGTGCAAGCTATTGACACTTTTGGTGGGACCCGGTAGAATACCTCATGATATATTGTGTGTATTTTATTAGATTATCTTAGAAGATCTTCAGAATTAAGTGTGGAATCAATTAATCCTCTAATTGAGAAAGAAATCTTAGAAGTTGTTCCTTCCAAAGATTTCTTATTTAAGCTGGATTATGAGTCTTATTATATTGGTGGGCTTGGCCTTGTACTATTAATTCTACTCTAGTACTTGACTTAATTCTTAGTATAAATAGATGTTAGTGCATGATATTTTAATCACATCATATCAATATAATCTCCTATTACTTAGAGCTTCCAATTACCTTTTTCCTCTCCTTCCAAAACTCCATAATTTCAACACAACCTTTGCTGTCTTTATTTGTTCATACGTGGACTCTATTTCTAGTATACATGCTCTGTTCTTTCTCTACGTATTTGTACTTGGATATTATGAGAGCTCACATTCAAAGCTTCATGTACGCCGAGGAGAGATTCTACTTTTCATGGCATGAAAAGAACTTCCCGTTGAAAGATAACTCATTTTTCTTTCAATTAATTTGCGAGTAACTGATATTAGAATAGTGAAATCTGTATAAAAGGGAAATAGGAAATCTACCACTATGCAAAATTTCAAGCATGCTTATCTTTTTCTCCATCTTACAATCTGGAGTAGGTTTGTAAGTTTGTTTACCTTATGAATAGCCAACTAAAGTGAAACTTAGTCGTAAGGACCCCGTGGTTAAGGAAACACTCTTGACAACGATATGCAGATGGATGCTCGGTATATGGTGATAAAAGGCCACCTGCTGTTTTATTTAAGATATATTTTAGGGTGATCTGTCTTACCATGTTGGTATAGAGATTATTACAAGAAACTTGTGAGGGATTCTAGCTTGAAGGACATAATGAACTCAAATTTGTATGGGATGTTTGATGGAAATCATTTGCCATTGTGCCATAATTTTGATCACAGTCAAAAAGATTTGTTAGAAATTCAGAATCAGAAGACAAGTATAAAATAAAACTGCAAGCATTAAAATGAAGAAACTGTGGTTTTCATGTTGTTATTTTCATAGTGTTTGTGCCTTGTGCCTGCCTACAACCTCGGGACAAGTTCTAGACTTCTTTGAGGATTAGTGTTCGCAAAAAGGAAAATGCTTTCGAACCATGTAAAGTACCTAGCATTAGCATTTTATTAGATGCAACGAAAGAATATTTTGGAATCAACGTCTGCTTTGTTCCTTTAGGATAATATTTAGCTTCATTATAATGCCGTGTTTTTTATGTTTGAAAAGGGGAATCTTTTAAAGAGATATTTAATTGTGAATGCAATCAATTATTTTATATATGTTTTTTTTTTAAAACTTTCGTATTCTGGGGACGACATTCTTTTTTGGCAATGAGGACTATTTTCTTCTATATTTAATTCCCTTTGGTGAATAAAACACTCATGAGCAATGCTAGCAACACACTCTTTGACATTCTTTTTCCAACACACTGTCTATAATATGGTTAGGGTAAATCCTCTGTTAGATATGATTATAAAATTCTCTAGTTTGGATGAGGACTGCAGTTTGATGCCTTGACAAGGTCAAACTGTGTTCACCACTTATACTGTTGATACACAGTCATGTTATCCTTAGTTGAGACTTGAATTTCCTTATCATACTTTACTTCGTTTTTGAATATCATAGTAATTAGTAATAACCAGTTTTTCCATACTCGTGAATAGGATGAGTGGCGAAGAGGCCTTAAATGCCTAGGGGCTGACACAATCACAAAATTAAGAAAGGAAATTGATGGACTGGAGAAAGAGGTATTTAACTTTATTATACATTAGTGAAATTTTTCATGAATTCTTGAGGAGATTAACCATTAATTAGAAAATTTTTTGTGCTATTAATTTCCTTGTATCTTGGTTTAGGTGATAGATTCAGAGTCTTTTAAGGATTTTTATTCCTTTGCATTTCAATATAATTTAATTGGTAAGTGTGTTATTTATGTTTTTAATTTCAATTAAAATTCATATTTGTTGTGTTACACTGCTGCCTTTCTGTTTCAGGAGATCGGCAACGGACTGTAGATATTAATTCTGCTTGTGAGCTGTTGAATATGGTTCTGAGACCCGCATTCCCTTCTCTGGTCGATTTATTACTTGAGTATCTAAAGGTGAATATGGTAACCGCTTATATCTTGTTTTATAACTTACAAGATATGAATTACTTAATTTATGCCACTCTAGATAATCTAAGGTGAATAATTGTTTATACATGTTTTTATTACGTTTGATTTATGCCTACCAAGGCCTTCCTGCATCATCTTCTAAGATGTATATAAAGGTTTGCGGTACTTGAGGATAAAGACTTCCAACGATATCCAGAAAATATCTGATATGTTTTTTTTTTTGTATTTAATTGCTATTCCAATCTAAAATCTACGGTTATTTATCAATTTATGTATCAATATACTTTACACATTAGTCTTGTTTAGGATGTCGATCAAAAAGACCTTCGATTTGATATGTATTTTTTCTTTTTATTTTTTACATAAATTATTTTCTTACGGTTTAACTAATTATGTGGCAGATCCAGAATGACTTTGGTGCTCTAAACAGAGATCAGTGGACTAGTTTCTACTACTTCTTTAAAGAGGTAATAGTTTTCTTCTTCACTATACTTTGCAAGTTTTATAATTTGATAATTTTATTTCAGTTTTAGATATGTCAAAAAAAAATTTAGAATAATTTTATTTTGTTTGAATTGTATTAAAGAATTATTTTTATAGTAAAATTATAAAATAGATATAAAATTAGTTGTAATAATTGGTTTTACACTTAATATAATTAATCATTGAGAATAAAATAAAAAATAAAAGTTAACTGAAAAATAAGTTGATAATTTTTTTAATTATAAACTAATTTTTATCTTAAATAAGTTATTTTTACTAAAAAATTAAATATTACAAATTAATTTTATAAGATTTATCAAATAAGATTGAATAGTATTTTTACAGCTCTTTTTACATAATCCGAAAAAAAAAATCTCTCTCAAATATACTTAGCAACGGTGAAAATGGTCTTAGCTTCTGGAGGAATAACCTACAGAGGAATACTTTGTTCCCATTTCCCGTCTTTTTTTATATTTATTTTTTATGAGTTGAGATTCTATGTGACAGTTACGTTTCTCGGTTAGTTAATATAATTTACAGCATACTAGCACCTATTGAAGAGAACTCAATTCCCATGAAGTTGGGGCAGACTTTTGGATAGTCTTGTGAACTTGGTTTTCCTGGTTTCTTCCCCCTCCAATTCACATTTTGGTTATCATATGTTGGCATATAATTATACATCTGTACTATTTAATTGATTAAAGTAGGCCTGCTTCATTTTGGAAAGTTTCACACAGGAAAAATGATTGACCTTTTGTTACTAGCAGGTAGACATTCTACGTCTTGAGAGCTATGACTCCAGTCAAGCCTGGCCAGTGATCATCGATAATTTTGTTGAATGGTTAAAAACGAAACAAATATAGTTTTGTTTTCATTCCCTCAACTTTTTTAGTTCAACTTTGATATACCGACTCCGAGACAAAATACTGTTTAGAGCGGATTTTACAATTCAATTGTATAAACTGTTATGAGCGGTGGTCTATTTTCAGCATTTTAAAGCAAAAGATGTTATTGTGATTGGTCATTTGGTCCTATGTAGAGCTTTTAGTGTGGAAGTTATCTCACATTTTCCTGACCTGGAGATGTTAGCAATTCTTGTTTTTGGGTTGACTTCCCATTCTCTAGGCACTTGAAGTCTCACCGTGAGAAGATTACAAGCAGGGTGATATGAATTTTAATAATTTTTTTCTTTATGATTTTGAATTTATTAACTCAAACTCAATTATATTTTTTTAAATAAATAACAAATAAGATTCATTAAAAAAAACTTAAAAAAATATTACCACGTTTCTACAGAGCATCAACTTAAACCGTCACTTACATGTAGGGATGAACAAGGTTGCGTGTATCCATAATTTTTGTATAGTAATGAAAGTGAATAAAATCGTTCGAAAAGATTATACAATTGGGGTTCGTTTAATAAATAGAAAGGTTCATACTTGTTATAAAGTTTTTTTATAAATATACCAGCTTTAGGTTTATAAAAAAATCTATTTATATTTATATATTATATATTTATATTTATTTTAATATATTATATTTATTTAATATTTTATTTATATAATATTAATATATATATATATATTAAGTTTATTTAATAATTTTTTTATTTTATAAGTTTTTTTAATTAATTATTTATATAAAATTTAAATTTATTTATTAATTTTTTTATAATATAAATTTTTAAATATATTTGTAAACTTTAAATCAGGTTAGGTTTTGATAATAATAGATTCAAATTTAAATTTTAAAATTTTTAAACATGTAAAACTAACACAACTCACTTGAGCTATTTTAATCCCTATCTACATTTACTAACCATTTCGGTAATTTTTTTATAATATAAATTTTTAAATATATTTGTAAACTTTAAATCAGGTTAGGTTTTGATAATAATAGATTCAAATTTAAATTTTAAAATTTTTAAACATGTAAAACTAACACAACTCACTTGAGCTATTTTAATCCCTATCTACATTTACTAACCATTTCGGTAACCAGACTTTCCTACTTCTCTTTTCTCTTTTCTGTTTACCGGTAAATCCTGCATGTTTTAGGGTTAAATTTTGTTTCAAGGCTTTAATCAATCATGAATGTGCAACGTAGTTCCTTTAACTGAGTTTTATATTCAGGGCTTTATATGATTATAATTTATATGGGCTGCTTGTAATATTAAAAGATTTAGGCCAGTATGTTTGGTTTTAAGTTGTGGCTGCATCTATGCTATATTTTTTAATTAAAACTTATTTTTATATAAAATAAATTCTATTTTATTATCTCTTTTGTATTTTTTAACTAAAACTTATTTTTATATAAAACATAATTCATATAATAAAAATAAGATATAAAAATAATTTTAAATTAGTTTAAAATAAACTTAACAGTATATTATAATTTTGAAAAAAATGTTATTTTAAGAATAAAAATTAATGAAAAATTATTAAACATTACATTTTCATAAATACAGAACGAGTGAACTATCAATTTTATAAATAAAATATATAGGATTGAATTGATTTTCTAAACTAGATTTTATGGTTTTCTATTTTTTTTTAATTTTCTGTTTGTTTGATTTCTAATTTTTCATTTGAATTAATTAACTATTTATATATCTTTATTATATTAAATGATTTTCTCTTTCAATTTATATTTTTATATTCATATGAATTTAAAAGTACCAATACATTACTTGAATATTTTTTAACGAAAGCTAAAAAAATAGATTAAGAAGAAATTAACAGCATTAGAGAAGAATTTTACTTGAGACAGACAAATTTTATCTCTAAATTTTGTTTCTAATTAAGTTGTGAAATTTAAGTTCCATTTCTGAATTGAATTTTTTTTCTCTGTTAGAGTCAAAATGTTTTATCGTGTCTAAATGACATTGATAATTTAACTTTCTTCTTGTATGTAAATCACACCTGTACTCTCACTCTTACAATCATCTAACAATTTTTATTTTTTTTAACTTTTGCTGTTGTTTAGACTGGAGTTTTCATTTTATCTCCCATGGTCTCATTCTCCTCTCACTTTGTGGTCTTTTGATGACTTCCGTATCGTGCTATAATCATAGTTAATTAGAGAATGATTTATGTGACTTAAATGTGGCGTGAGATAGAATTTATAGGAATTTGGTATTTTTATTTTCATGTGAGGAAATAAGATTAGTGGAGATTCAATCTTTAAATAACCATGGTACATCAACAACAGTGGTTGGGATTAGCTAAGTACCAGGTGTGAGAAATCTTACACCATATAAAAACAAAGTATGTAAAATAATGTATAAGTGAGAATTACTCATACATCTTATGCCTTTAGGTTTTAGGTTGGTGTTATGATCCTATTTTAAGGTAGGAAACTTGAGTCCTATATTGAAAGTATAGATTTTAATATGAGATTTATAAAGTTTCAAGCTCTCTAACTACACTGATTAGTTTTATGAAATGAGTTTCTCAAGATTTTTATTAATTGATATAGAATTTTTTAGTATGTCACTCAACTAATTAAGTGATGTGAGTTGTGATGCCAGCATTGTAATAATTGTTCAGAACTATTCAAAAAGTTAGTACACAGCCAGCTTGCATATACGCTGAGATTATGAAATATGGTAGGATATTAGGATCCAATTAGAAGGTATGAGACTTAGCATAGAGTTTATAAGATGATATCATGTCCACTAATATAATTTACTCCTTTACCTATTATTGAAGATTTCTTTGATATTTTAGACTCCCCTCATGACCTAAATAACACATTAGTGGAATATTTGTGGTTACTTTTGGGCGTCAAATTAAAGGGGAGGTGTAGATTGAGGGGGGTGTTATGTATGATGAAGTCCAGTGAAAGTGCAAAGTGTATGGGTATGTGATAATGTGAGGAAGGAATTGAAGATTAAACAAGTGAGTTCATTAATTCAAGCACATCACGTCCAAGGGTTCTATGTCTCCCTCTTGGTGTGTGCTGGAAGCTAACTATTGTGTAGTGAAGAATGCAATGAGCCAAAATGGGGAACCAGAGGGCCATTGTTCACATTACAACATAAAAGTGGCCACGCACGAAGCCTTATAGATATAGTTGTGTATTATGGTGCCGTTTTTTCACTCTGGATGGTGGCTAGTGGAAATATGATGTTGAAAGTGAATTAAAGAAGAAAATGACAAATTCAAGAAAGAAGAGATGATATTTTATTTGAAAAGTAATATTCTTAAATAAATTTTCAATACTTTATCACTTTTTCTTTCTATTTTTTATCATTATAACGTTTATTATTTTATTTTTATTTTTCTCATAATTATAAATTTTGTTGTAAAAAAAATAGTTATGAAAATAAATTATCCTCTATTTTTTGGTAAAAAAATTTAAAATGAAAAAAATAGTATCTTAAATAAAAATAAGATAAATATCATTGTTATATTACATTTTTTGTAATATTTAAAAAAAATGTTATAAAAATATAAAAAATGTTATCTATTAATTTTAGTAACATTTTAAAAAAAAATTGTATTTGATCAAAAATATTATTAATAACATTTAAAAAATATTACAAAAATATTACCTATTAATTTTAATAATATTTTTAAAAAATATTATATTTAATATATGTTACAAAATATATGATATATAATAGTATATGTTGTTTTATTATAAATTTATATAAAATTCATATAACATTTTTTTTTATTTTTTATCATATTATTCATTAATATCTTATATTTTTCTTTATGAATTGATATACATGTTTATGATACAAACAGAATTTATTTAAAATATCTTAACAATCCTATCTCATATAAATCAATAAAATCAATATATTATATTAAAAATTACGTTTAATTTTTATTTAACCTTTTTTCTAAATCATATTAATCTATTTGGATGGAGTTGTTTGTCTTATAAATTTAGATAATCCCATATATAAAAATAACGTTTCTCAATAAGAATAGCTTCCGAAAAAATATCTTCATTGAACTTATGTTTGATTCACTCGATCTAAGAAGAATGAAAACTCGAGCCTATTACTTATCAAATGACCTTAGATTACTCCTTTTTACTTCACCCTGCCTTGGTATTCAGAATATGTTAAACGACAAATCAAGGATGCATAAGGCATTGAGGTTGCATCAATGGTAGTGGATGTCTCAAATCTTCCTCTTGAACCCTTTTGATTGCGTTGGCGTTTTCCTTGAAACGACCTTGAACAGCTTTCCGTGATGAGCAAGTTCCAGGTCAAATTGGCATTATGGAGCAACGAATAACACCAAGCTTTACGTTCAGCAGGGGATCATAAGTCAAAACTTTAATGAATATTTTGACCAAAAATAAAAACTTTAATAGGTCTTCCTTCGATTTTAATTTCCACCATAATGTCCTCAAGTATTTTCTGAATGTTATATAAAAACAAAAACATAATTTTAATTTTATATAGAGATTAAAACACAATGTAATTTTATATAGGGGTTAAAATATGTACCTCGATTGAAGACAAACGTATCAAGTAGATTTTTCATTCCACATGTCAACAGTTCTCTAATATCGTCATAATAGACCGAAATGATAGGAAAGGAAATATAATGTTTAGTTTACATAAAGATCAAAAGAGAGATTATTTCTTTTGCGCGAAAACTAATATGGGTATAACGAAATGGCAGAGAAGAAAAGGTCATATAAATATACTGAAAAGTTAACAATGATCACATACTTTATTAATTAACTACTATAAAGCTCAAATAATATTAGAGATTCTGATTATAATTCTCCTTCTATATACTGATAATTGTAGATACACTTTCATTACGTCCTTTGGAATTTATTGTAATCTTATAGATGGTCTTTTTAAAAGAAAAGAAACAAGAGTATGCTAAAGAGCAAAGGTAATACTAATATGTTTTAAGTTAACAATGATCAGATATTTAATTAACTATACTCCTCAAATCATGCCATAGATATATACCCATCATGTTTCTTTCTACAATAATAACCATAATTAGTAATACATTGAAAATAGGAAAATATTTTTAATTTATCATAATCAGATCAAGAATAAAAATTTTAAACGTTATCATAGAATAAGTTATTTTAAAAAAATTGAAGAGAGAATGAGTGATATATACAATGATGTATCAATATTTAAGTTAATTGTATTTTAGTATAATAATATTAATGAAATAATGTGTACATATGATTATTAAATTAAGTCTTTATATATTTTATGATGATATTTGTAATATAAAAATTAATGTACTTCTATAATTTTTTATTAAATATATTAGAGTACAAATTAATATAAAATCAATGTTTGAAATATTTAATTTTAAAAAGTTATATGAAAAGGTTCATTTGAAAAAAATATTTATAACTGATATAAACATGGTAATGAGAAGATTAATATAATTAACATAAGCATAATGATAAGAAGGATCATATAAGGATGATTGTAATATATTTTTCATAAATAATCTAATCAAATACGTTCACACACTTATAAGTCATCATTATTTGATAAATATTAAATTTTTGGATAAGATTGAGATTAGGGGTGGATAATCATCCACTGTCGATCAAAAATCATGAATAACTAAAATATGGTCGATATATACGAATAGGTGGGAGAGGAGATTAGATTGCGGCGGGTAGAATCAAATTGGCAATGTCTATACACTTGCCGAATTTTATGGTTTTTTTCTTCTTCCTTACCTAATTCTCAAGTTCTCTTTTGTTGAATTTTATAGCTGTCATCAAAAGAGTTTGGCAAATTTTTCTATCAAATTTCTTTATCTCAAATTGTTATTAACCGTCCATTTAAACTGAAGATTAATTACACTTACATTGATTAAATCCACAATATATACAAATGAAACCAAATTGTGTTATCATAAAACTCAATTTCTAATGGTTAAAGAATTTTTTATTTAAACTCATCCTGTTTGACTATCATCCTAATTGAAATAATAATTATAACAAATACAAAAATCTTAGTAAAAAAATTCACTATTTTAGAATTTTAAAAAAGATTTTTTTCTCTTAACCAAACCATTTAATTAAAATATCATCTTATTTTATCTAAGATACACATAAAGATCAATTCATGTGAATAATTATTAGACAAGAAAAAATTATGTTATTCCTTGAACAGCACTTGATAAGATCAATCCTTTTTAAAAATATCTAAGTTATGTAAATTTAGAAACAGCGGGTTATGAATCTAAGAAGTTTAGAACGTTTTGCAAAATGTGAAGATTTGACAAAAATTATCAAAGATAGTATTTCAGCCTTTCCTATGATTCTTTGGTTCACTTCGGTGTCTAGTCACTAATGAAATTTCCGACTACCTCATTGTCTAAAAGCGTAGCCGTCTTGAAAACTAAAAAGCATTATCCAACATTTCATGCCAAATTATTTTAAATAAAACATGGATTAATTTCAAACAACAATAATACTTTGACATATATGGTATATTGTTTTTTTGGACAATTTTCAGATAGATTAAGCATTCCGTTTTTAGGCAAATTTCAGCTAGATTGATCATTACAAAATTTGTATTTTCATACAAATTTCATACAATGTGCACATGATAAATTTGGATGGATTTGAGACGAAAGATTTCAGATAATTGGATGGATTTTCATGATAAATTTCATACAATGCTTTGCACAGATTTCAGATAATATATATATAATGAAAATTTCAGGTAGATTTAATCAGTATTATGACTATATATAATAAGTTAAGATCAAATTGAATTGAAAAAAATGATATCTTTAACAAATTTTGAACAAAGTCAGAAACATGAATACATATATATATTAACAATCAAATATACCTAATAATATATATTTTACCTTAATTTATTATAAGAACATATTAAAAAATATAATTACATATATTAAAAATGTTCACTATATCCTGGATTCAAATAAAATAAATAAACTTTCAACTATGACCGAACAAAAGGAGAGTTATAAAAGTTATCAAAAGGCTCATTAAATCAAAATCATAGCATACTAAAACATCAAATAGGTTAAAAAAATCTTCAAATTGTACTGCAAATACTACCAAGAGAAAATGAAGAAGAATAAAATATTTCAAACTAAAAGGAAGATTTAAAGATAGATGAAATATAGAAATTCAAGCACATTCAAGAATTCATCTTGCTGAACTCAACTTAATGAAAACATATTTCTATTATTTGAGTATTGTTCTTCAAATTAAGAAGTTAAGTCTCTGGGTTATCAAGGATAAAAATTTAGTATAAATCTATTCTGTGAATGATATATAGATCCAATCTTGTAATTCCATAAAATATATTTTTATTAAGACAACTAAAATCCAAGTTAAAAATGTTCTAATGTTGATGAATGGAGAACACAACCTATGCTATTCAAAGAATGTTGATTTTTCAAATCTAGGAGAAGTTACAATCAAAAGAATATCATATTGGTTATATCTTGTAGAGGCTAATATAAAAGAATATTGGTGTAGGTTTAGAAAGGCTTATACGAAGAACAATTATTATTATTATTATTATTATTATTATTATTATTATTATTATTATTATTATTATTATTATTATTATTATTATTATTATTAAATTTAATAATAATATTAATAATATGAAATTAGGATACAATCTTTTTATTAAAAAATTATAGAAATTAAATTAAATTTTTTAATAAATTATATCTAATTGATAAAAAAAATTATAATTTTAAATAAAATTTATATTATATCTTATCATTATCTAATTTATTCTAAATATAAAATAAAATAACATCATATTATCCAATATAATATATAAAATAAAATTATATCTTTTCATATTATATCCGTATCTTATTTCTATCGTATCTTATTTCTATCGTATCTAATCAAATGATTTCTAAACATATAATAAAAGAATATAAAGTAAAACCAGACATTATTAAAAAATTATTTAATAATAATTTTAAAATATAAATAATAATAATTATAATTTTTATAATATTTCTAAAAATTTATATTTTTTAAAAATTATTCATCAATAAATATTTTAATAACAGTTTAAATAGTATAATAATTAAAATTTAAAATATTTTATATAATCACAAAAAATTATCCTAACAAATTTATTTTTTCTTATACGGAGATAACAATGTTTTTTATTGTTATAATATCTTATTTTTATCAAATTTTTATATCTTATAAAATCATATCATAAATCTTGCATTACACAAAAAATAATATAAGATAAATTTTTTTACAAAATAATATATATATATATATTATATTATAAGATTAAATATATTTTAATTTTTTAAAATTTTAATTTTAGTTTCTTATTTTTAAGATCTTTAATTTTGATTTCTAATTTTTAAAAATAAATGAATTTTAATTTTTAAAATAATTTTTGTTCAATACATAATATATATTAATATTATAAATATCAATAATAAAAAAATTAAAATTAATTTATTTAAAAAATAAAAAATTAAATCAAAATATTTTAAAAATAAATGACTAAAATTAAAATGTTAAAATTTAAAATAATAATATATATAAAACAACATCTTTATATAAAAAAAATTAAGATAATAAATTTAATTTTAATTAATTAAATTAAACTTTATTGGTAAATATAATTAAATTGATTATATCCAAATAAAAAAAACAGATATATGAGGTTTTTATTATTATATTAAATACATGCCATACACACTAGCCTGCTAGGTTTTAGCCATTGAACATAAGATCGACGAAAGACTAATACTGAAAGATATGTAACAATCATTGAAATATCCGTTTCATTTCTCAACAAAACTTTTGTATTGCACATAGTAATAAAACCTACCCTATACAGCACTTATCTGAGTTATGATTTGTCTTATTTCAATTTTTTTCCAAAATTAGTTCATAACGTGATCGCGCCCAACAAAGAAAATATTTTCTTTTTTAAAAAAGATATTTTCTTAATTGTTTGATAATTATAATAATTAAATTCTAATAATAGTAATATTAATTACGCTATTTTTTGTAATAAATTTTTAATCAAAATTATTATAAATAATAAATAACTAATTGCTTGGATAAATTATATTATAATTTGTCTTGTTTCTATTTTTTTAAAGTTTAAAGTTAAATTGATATCTTGTTTTACAAAAATTGATTTAAATAAGATAAGAAAATATTCACTTGATAATTTCACAATATATATATATAACCTTCTTACATTTTAAAAAAAATATTATATCAATTAATTTTAATATGTTAAAAATTTTCCTTTTCCAAATACCATCTTTATAGAAATATTAATGTCAACCTTTTATTTTTATCTTAATTTTTTGGTTTCAATTTTAATTATTTCTGCTTAAAAATTAATTTAATTTTTAGGTTTGATTAATTTTTATTCCATTAATCTAAATTTAAATCAGTTATGTATTTTATTTATTTAAGCTAATTATGTATATCTATCGTATATTTTAAATATATTTATCTTTTATAATTTTTAATATGTAATTTAAATTATTTTTAAATTAAAAAATACTCAGGTAATACATAAAATAATTGTTATTTATTAGAGTCATTGAATCTTGAGTTTTTAATTTTTCTTATTATTTTTTCTAAAATTTAATCATTAAACTGATTATGCCCCAATGAGGGAATACGCCCTTTATTTTTTTCGCAATCATTTTATTGCATTTATATTAATAAAAATTGTTACAATTACTAAATAACAAATTGTGTACTACTTATATATATATATATATATAATTTTATTAAAAATGAAATTTAGTTTAACAATCTTTATAATCTGAATAAATTAACCATTTAACTATGGTTTGAAGGATATTTTTGATAGAAATACTTTGGATTAAACTGAATTAAATCAAATTTTAACTTTAGACAAAACTTATGAAATAAAAAATAGAAGAAACAATAAAATTAAATCAAATTACTTTTCCTTTTTTAAATCAGTAAATTACTTTTCTTATTAGTCATACAATGTGAAGACAGTCCAATATAAGCATATCTGCCCAATACTTGAGTAAGAAAACAAACATCATTTTGTGGGAAAAAAAATGCAATTTTGAAAGGTCTTTAAAACGTCATCACTTACGATTACATAATATCTTTAGTCAATATCGGGTTATGATCACTGAATGGCAATATACTGCTGTTACACGACTCCAACAAGAGAGTTGTGCTGTTCCTTTTCTCACCAATTATATTAGTTTCATAAAATTTTAATAGGAAAAAATATTAATGACCCAAAACTATTTACTTATAAATAAAAAATGAATTAAATTGAAATAATATACAGACATTCCACTAAAAATTAATTAAGTAGGATTCTCATTGAAAGAAACAATTATTTTCAATATCTGATGGTAATACTTATGAAAATTTGTTTAGAAAAAAAAAAGAAAATTCCACTAAAACTTTGACATATTTGGAAATAACATTATTACTTTCGAAATTTATATAATTAAGCTAATTTGATATGTATAAAAGGAGATACAGGGTTCCATGTGATGTTATTACCACCAGATCTATCTGCCATTGAATCTGAACAGACATGTCTTCAATAAAAATCCCTCATGTGGTGCTCCAATCCTCCCATAACAATGCCAATTTTGGAGTGATTGGACTTGGCACAGCTTCATTGCCTCCCTCTAATGATGCCACCAAAGAGGCAGTTATAGAAGCTATCAAACTTGGTTACAGACACTTTGATACTGCTTCAATTTATGGCTCTGAAAAAGGCCTTGGAGAAGCCATAGCTGAAGCACTTCAACTTGGACTCATAGCTTCTAGAGATGAACTCTTTATCACTTCCAAGCTCTGGTGCTCCGATAATCATCCCCATCTTGTCCTTCCCGCGTTGAAAAAAACACTCGAGTAAGGAAAACTATACCTTATTCACAATTCAGAATCGTTTATATACTACATGCATATACATATATACCATGAATCATTAAATTCATCCTTAATGTTTATCGTTCATCAAATTAATCTTTAAATTTATCATAATAGTACTTTCAATCTATTTTTTTAGGCCAAATTGCGGATAAAAGTAGAAGTAAAAAATTAATGAGAAAAGAAAACAGGTTAAGGAACTCGTTATTATATTTAATTTAGAGATTAATTTGAAAAGTTCTGTAAAGATTAAGTAACAAAATGATAGTTTTTTTTTTCTCACTTTCTATGTATATATAATTTAGATGTTGAAGTTTCAACCATTCTTTCATCTCTCTCCTATATTTTGTCTCGCAAAATGGATTGTGATATAACCATCCAAACCCATGCTTTTGTTCCAATTAGGTCAAAGTTTGATTAAATTTCATCTTGCTACAATTTTTGATGTGGTTGCCTATCTACCCTTATGAGATGTTCAGCCTACAAAATAAGGTGAACTATTTTACTCAATCCATACCTTTCCCTTAGAACGTGTCTGATTGGGTATGCGGTGTTTGTGATAGTTTAAATCACAAACACCGCATATTTGTACGCAATAGCTGAAAGTTTTGAGGAGTGACGAGGAAAGGTAGCCTGTAAAAGAGACTATATTGTTGCTGAGATTAAAAAAAGTCAATAATGCATTATTAAAGAATATTATTTATTATTATAATGTATCCAATTTTTTATTTTTATCTTTAAATTAGCATACACATAATTTATTTGTTATATCATTCGATAATTAAAATTATTAGAATGGTTGGATTAAATATTAGAATAATTAAAATTTAATATTTTTTTTATTGTAAAAAAATATGATTTGATAATACCATTTATCTCTCAATCGAACAATAAAATTATTTAGTAGCTACTTTTAAAATATAGTTGTTTAAAAATTCAAAATATTAATTGTTATGAAGTCATATTCTATTTCAAAAATTTGATTTCTACGAAATCTGACTGTTACAAAATCATAATCACATTCATAACCAAAAAAAAAATACAAAATACAAAATTTTCTATCTTTCCACTACTTTTAATAAAAAAAATTAAAGTACAATGTTTAGGATGTAGAGAGAAAAAAATATATAAAAATTAATTTACATTGATATAAGTTATACCTATTCTTTCTTTAACAAGAAAATAAAAATAAATTACATTGTGAAATATAATTTCAATAAACAAAATAAAATCGACTATTATGAAAAGTAAATTTAAACACATCTTAAAACTTTCATTATAATATCTCAATATTTGATATTTGATATTTTTTATTTTTAATATTTTTTTATTTTTTTCATATATAATATCATAAAAAATTAGAAATTTTTTATGTAAAGTTATATAATTAAAAAAATATACAATATTATATTTTTATATAATATATATATATATATACAAGAAACAAAAGAATATCAAATATATATTTTTAATAATATTAAAAAGTATCAATGTAATTTACTCTTTTAATTATTTTAAAAAATAATTTCCTTATTTTTTTCACATCATTACTTGTATGTACTAATGTACTTTGCACAACGCAGCACATTCGTATTTTTTCATTATTTTCCCTTTGGTCCATTGAGTACTAATGTACTCTGCACAATGGAGTATACTTGTATTTTTTTACTATTTTTCTTTTGGTCCATTGAGTACATGCATTTGTATAAAAAAATAATATTTGTAAAATTTTTGGTACAATAAAAAATAATATGATTAATATGATGAATAAAGATAAAAAAAAGAATAATTTTGTATAAATAATATAAACTTTTGCATAATTCTAAGGAACTTGGCTATGTGGGATGCAAAATTAATGCAGGACTCTAAAATTAGAATATTTGGATCTTTATTTGATCCACTGGCCCATTGCTGTGAAGACTGGAGAATGGGAAATTCCTTATCCTGAAGAGGCTCTAACATCATTCGACTTAAAAGGTGTATGGACATCAATGGAGGAAGCCCAAAAGCTGGGTCTTACAAAATTTATTGGAGTTAGCAATTTCAGTCGTAAAAAACTTGAAGATCTTCTCTCTTTTGCCACTGTTCCTCCTTCTGTTAATCAAGTACGCTCATAAACTCATTGGAGATCTTCAATTGCTCATTACTTTTTTCACTTCCGTTTTTTTTTTTCATCATATTCCCTTTTATTTTTGAAATTTTTATATTTTGAAATTTATTCTCCAAATTTAAATTTTAAAAATATATTTCCATACTTTGAAAATTTAAATTTCAAAAACATCATTTATGTTTGTATAAAATGTTTTTGAAATTTAAATATTGAAAAATATTTTTAAACTTTCAAAATTTAAATTTTAAATTTTTTTTTTACATTTATATAACATATACTTTCAGACTTTAAATTTTGAAAGTAAATTTTTATATTTTAAAAATATAAATTATAAAAAATATTTTTATACTTAAAAATTTAAATTCATAAACATTGTTTTATATTTATATAAAACATGTTTTTGGAAATTAAATTTCAAAACGTATCATTATTTTTTGAAATTTAAAGTTCAAAAACATATTTTATATATTTATAGAAAGATGGTTTTGAAAATAAAAGTTAAAAAAATATATAATTAGTAATAAAAAAGGTGTGTAAAGTAATATCCTTTTCAAGTTAGGCAGTTAAAAATGACCACATTTTTGGTTACTGGATACCATCAAACAGGTTGAGGTGAATCCTGTTTGGCAACAAAAGAAGCTGAGAGAATACTGCCAAGAAAAAGGTATAATCATAACTGCATACTCTCCTTTGGGAGCATTGGGAAGTCCTTGGGGTTCTAATAATGTTATCGATAATGAATCCCTCAAGGAAATTGCACAGGCTCATGGCAAAACTGTTGCTCAGGTAACCATTTTTTATTTTATCTTCCTTTTTTAATATACAATCATAATTTACATTTTGATGAAATAAAATCTATCACCTCTACTTTAGTTACGATTCTTTTATCCTTACTCGTATCTCATCCAGGTGTATTAATCTACCTAGTAATTCTTTTCTTTCTAAAACTTATATATATATATATATATATATATATAGGAAAAAAAAAGAATAAAAGGTGGTAAGAATATAAAACATTCAACTTCAAATATGAAACCTATATATATAATATGCATATATCAATATATAATACGGACATGTTACTAATTTTGAATTATCCATACATCGTCATATATGATCAATGTCACATAATAAGTATTTCCTTTTTTATCATGAAAAATTGTTTATAAATATATTATCATGCCTTTTGTGTGCATTGAGCCAACACTAACTATATCCTTTTGATGTAATTAGGTATCTCTTAGATGGTTGTATGAGCAAGGGATAACTATCGCAGTTAAGAGCTACAACAAAGATAGAATGAAGCAAAATTTAGAAATATTTGATTGGTCACTTACAAAAGATGACCTTGAAAAGATTGGCCACATCAAACAGCATCTTTTGCACGAGAATGGACCAGCAAAGTTCATTCCCGACCTTTGGGATGGAGAAAATTAATACGCTACTATGAATGCTATGCATCACAATATAACAAACCATTTTGCTTTTGCTTCAATTTCAATTTTATAATTTACAGTTAAATCAACACTATTATGCTGGAAAAATATCTTGTTTTGCTTGCTTAGTTAACAAACTTCAAAACATCAATTAATAACATTGAAGTGGTGCGTTTGAGCCAATTTGTAACTTGAGGATATTATATACTTTTTCGTACCAAATAGTTGATCTGATTTCAAACAAATATGAAATTTATTGGACACATTAAATCTTTATTCTTATACCCTATTCATCTCTTTGATTGGTCAAAAAAACTATAGTTTGTCAAATTCGTACCAGCTATTTTTATACCATATAGTGAAGGGAATGTTTGTTTATGGTGAAAAATGAAAATAATAAATATAAATTATTAGATTTTATTTAAATATATAAATTTAAAATATAAATGTATATGATTTTTGTAAGAAATTATATGATTATTAGTTAATTTTAAATTTAATTATTTATATATAAAATAATTCAAAATGTGTCAAAAAATATTATTTTTAAGAATTTATTTGTCTTAGGTACTGCAAAAATCTTAGACTACAACAAATTTTTCCAAAACTTTTTCTCGGGTGATCGAACAAGTGAAAGATAAAAATATGTAATCCAAAAGTTTTGAAGAAGCGCACACAAGAAAAAAAAAAGGAGGGGGAAAGGAGTGACCCTCAAAAAACAAGAACACAAAATGTGGCACCTTTGAACTTATACTGAAAACGTGCATCTTCCATGAAACTTTAAACATGGAAGTTAATATCAATTAACGAATATAATTATGATTTGATTAAAACACATTAACAGAATGATTGATGTGATGATAATTAATAATGTGCAACGGATTCAAATAGAAGGAAGCTCTGGGCTGCCAATTATTAAGGAAGCCTTCACATTCTTATCATCTGTTGTTAATCAATCAATTGAATTGGTTTTATTTCTTAAGGAAATTTGTGGACGTCAACCGGAATTCAAATTCAAGAAAATACAAAATAACAGAATTCAAACATAGAATACAACAATAAAGTAAGAAAAAGAGCAAGGATATGCAAATTGGTAAGAAAACAACCAAGTGGTACAATGTTAATGTTAAAGTCCTGCCAAGTAGATTTGAGTCTAAGGATTTGATATTGAGAAAAACCAACATAAAAGAAAAGAAATGCAAAGGATGGAAAACTTGTAGCAAGTTAGGAAGGACCTTACAAGGTGAATCATTACTACAAATAGACAACAACAATTGGCCTCATGTTATGATTTTTAATTTCTATCTAGATAGGTTAGAAGGATGCTTAACTTCCTCAATTAAAACTCAACGATCTAGCAGTCACAAGTTTCCTATTTTAATTGGTTGGAGGAATACCTAACATCCTAAATTAAAACTAATAGATTTAGCAGTTATGATTTGCTTGTTTTGATGGATTACAGGGATATTTAATGTTCCAAACAGAAATTCTTTACACGTCTTCATAAGTTTCATGTTCAGACTGGTTAGAGGGATACTTAATATCCTGAATAAAATCTTTCTATATGACTTAACACTTCAAAGCTCACCCAAATCAAAGGGTTTGATAGTATACCTCCAAACTAGCACACTATAAAACTTTAGCAAGCTAAAATATAAGGTGCACCCTATAGTTAAAAGGGTTTGAGGGATAAGCACTTCTCGAATTAATGCACTAAAGGTCATCATGCAAAAACATTCAAACCACCAAGTGGATTCAAGGGACTATATAAAAGTTATGAAATGACATGCTACTATATAATGGAAGGCTCTTTTACTTCATGAGTTTCTTGTTTTAATGGGTTCGAGAAATATGCAACAACTTCTTATCCTTTAGAATCCTAAGGACCAGGTCTAAGTGTTCCTCATTCTGTTCCTTAATCTTTGAATAGATGAGTATGTCATCTATGAACACCACCATGAAGTTGTCCAAGTACGATATGAAGATCTGGTTCATATAATCTATGAATATTGTAGGAGCATTGGTCCAACCAAATGATATCACTATGAATTTGTAATGTCCACACGAGGTCTGAAAACCATCTCACCTTAGATCAATCTTGGAAAATACGACCGTGCTTCTAAGTTGATGAAGCATGTCATATATCATAGGAAGGGAATACTTATATTCATTATTGTAACTTTGTTTAACTACCTATACTCAACACACAATCATATACTTTTATCCTTCTTCTTTATGAACAGAACTGGAGCTCTCCAAGATGATACTCTTCCTTACGAATTTCTTTTCTACAATTTCTTCGAGTTGAGTCTTTAATTTTGCTAACTCTAATGGGAACATCTTATATGATACTATTGAGATCGATCCAAGGCACTAATTTGATATAAAAAAAAATAAAAATTTATTTTGGGTTCCAATGAAAACTTAGGTGTGTACTCCGGAAAAATTTTGGGGTATTCTCTCTACCTACGGGAATCTCACTTAACTCTTTTTCTATTTCTGCGTCGTTAGCCAAGAGAAGAACGTATCCTTGCTTCTCTGGCCTACTGCCTTATAGGTTTATTGCATTTAAAAATAGACTTATAACTGAAATTTAATCCTTTCCTAGTATCCCATCAAGTTTAGACTAAGGGAGATAGATAAGATTGGATTTAAAAAGTCTATCAACTTAATAAAACTGACAACCGAAGAAACACAGACCAGTTCTTGCTAGTTTTTCAATGGCAGTAGAAACTATCAATCTAAAAGGTAATTCAGACACACTTAATCTTAGATCATGTATACAATCATGACCAATAAATAAATGTGTAGCATCAAAGTCAAATAAAATAGTTATAATTTTGTTTTAGTCCGGCACTTACCTTGAATAAGGTCGTAATGACTTGTTTTCTCAGCACTTGACATAAAAATATTTTTTTAATGTTGTGCTTATTAAACAAGTTTGTGATTTTTATTTTTTATTTATGTTACTTGATTCTTAGAAAAAAAAAGATTTTTTTTTAAAGATGTTTGTGTTTTTATAAAGTATCAAATGTTTGCATGGTTTTTGAAGCTTCAATTAGATAATCTTAAAGTAATTTTATAAAAGAATAATATATCTTTAAAAAATAGTAAAAAAATCTTAAGAAATACTTAAAGACTAAATATAACTTTAATGATCGAAAATGAATAAGGATTATGTAATATTCTTTATCTATATTCTTTCACATTTCTACACTTATTCTTTTATGTTTCTGCATATTACTCTTATTATTGATCAATCTTTATAAATTAAAACTATAATTTTTATGAATTAATCATTCACATAATTTTAGCATTTTGAATATTACATAACTCACATAATATATCCAATATTTTTTTGTATGATTTATGTTTTTGGACTCATTTTTTAACCTTTTGATGAATTTTTAAAAATAAAATTTGTCAAACCTAATTCATCATTTTCTTAAGTTTATAATCATTTAATTAATAAATAATATTAAGTAATGCATTCATCTTGTTTATGCTTTATGAATTAGCTTCTTTCTCATCTCTTTTTTCACATCTTGGTTTCCTTGTTTTGTTACTTTTGTTATTTTTTGTGAAGATTCCCTTAGCTAGACTTCATAAAAGACTTCATAAAAGAGGCCAACCAATTCATCATCATCCAGTTTTTCATTAATCTCTAAGCATGATTTTATAATATAACTTAGATATACACACATAGAGTAAATTTGGTAGGTTTTTGTATTTGAAAATCACTTTTGTCATAGTTTCATTCTTTTATTTTAAATTCATGCCTTTTTTTTGCAAAGGCTTCCTCGAGTCAAGGTGCACTTTTATCTAAATCGTCTTCCTCCACATGTATTCATCACTAGTATCCTATATTTCTAGTTTTCCAAAGGAAGTAGCCAATTTTCTAGGTTATCATATTTGATTGGAAAATGAGTGATATATTATATAACCGAATCTAGAAAGGGGAGGATTTTAAAACCATCTCCAATTGTTATTTTCTACCTTTCACTCATTCAATGATCAAAATGTGTTGGTTCAACATCTTATCTAGGTTTGCTTTTTATCCCAAAGTCATGATCATGTTTGTTCATGAAACTATTCTTGAGATCTAAAACTTTGATTCTGTTATTTTTCTTCTATATATTGAATGTCATGATCTTTAAAGTTCTAGTGTTGAACGTCTCAGTAGTACACAAGTGGATCACTAGTGTAAGATCTTTTCTAGTATTTTTTTCTGCATGTATTTCATCTTTGATTCCAACAACAATAATATTATCATAATTTGATAGAGATTATTCTCTAATTGACATATCAATATTAAAAAAAAAAAACCAGATTCTACCCTACAAAATAATGAAACATATCAAAATACATGAACCAATATCCTTAAAATGAATTAAAATAAAATCAAAGTGTCATTCTTTTTTAAAACCTAACAAAGACAACTATAAAAAACATCTTATAATATTATTATAAATAATATATTAAAAATCTGTTTGAACATTAAGATAAAAGGATATAATAGGATAACTTATTATATCCTGTTATATTTTAAAGGTTTGTAAAACTAACCTTATATAATTTATCTTATTGAATTTTCATATCTTATTTTAAAATTTTAATTTTTTATCTAAAAAGGAAATTTGGACTAGAGATCCACAAGATAAAATAACTTTTTTATTTTATTTCTTATCCATTACATAGTAATATCTTTAATATTTTATAAAAATAATTTAAATATTTATAATTTAATTTTTGTAAAAATATTATATATAATTTTTAATAAAAATTATAAAAATTCACTTAATTTATAAAACATATTTTAACTTTTATATAATTAATTTTAACTTAAAATTTATTATAATATATTTCAATTTTAAGGGTAAAAACAAATTTTAAGAAAAATATTATAATGTTAATATCAATTTTTTAATTTTATTTATCAATATATATATATATATATAAAATATTATTTTTGGAACATTTATTTAGTATTTATATATTTATATTTAAAAATTTAAAATTAAAAAAATTATATTAATTTTAATATAAAGCGTACTTTTATTTTAATACAACTTATATTCTATATTATCATTATTTGTTTATATCAAATCTTAAATATGATAATATCATGTTATAAAATTTACTATCAGATAGGATAAAATAATTAACATATTTGTTTTCTCCTGTCCTGTAATAAATAATAATAATAATAATAATAATAATAATAATAATAATAATAATAATAATAATAATAATAATATAATTATTATTAATTATATATTAAAAATAAAACTACTAATATTAATAATAATATTAATAACTATATTAATAATAATATTAATAATAATATTAATAAGAATAATATTATTATTATTAACATAAAATAAGGGTAACATAATTTTAATAATTTTTATTTAAAACTCATAAATATAAAATTAATTTTTTAATAAAATTATTTTTAATTGAAAAAATAATTTTATTATTTAATATAATTTATACCCAAAAACATATTTATATACACAAGAAACCACAATTCATATAAATTTAATCCTGATAAATTAAATGAAACTTCATTGGTAAATACAATTAAATTGATTATAGTCAATAAAAAAACAAATGTTGTTTAGCTGTTGAACATCTTTTGCTGGTTTGCACATAAGATAAATGAACATTAGTCTTCACAGATATATAACTATAATTAAAATATCCGTTTCATTTCTCTACAAAACTTTTGTACTGCACTTGGTAACAACAAATCTTACCATATATAACACATACCAGAGTTATGATCTGTCTTATTTCAAACTTTTTAAAATTAGTTCATGAATGTGATTGCACCCAACGAAGAAAATATTTTCTTTTTAAAAAAAGATATTTTCTAAATTGTTTGATAATTATAAGAATTATATTAATTACGCTATTTTTATTGACTTTTTAAATAAAAATTATTTTAAATAATACATAACTAATTGCTTAGATAAATATATATTATAATTTATCTTATTTCTATTTTTTTTTCCTAAAGTTTGATAGTTAAATGGATTTCTTTTGGTAAAAAATTGATTTTACTGAAATAAGAAAATATTCCCTTAATTATATATAATAATAATAATAATAATAATAATAATAATAATAATAATAATAATAATATGTTAGGATTTATTAATATCAAATTTAAAAGTAAATATTTATTAAAAAAAGTTTAATAATTATTTTAAAAAATAAATAGTGATAATTTTAATTTTTATTAATTTTTTATAAATATATATTTAATAGAAACTATTTTCAAAAGATATTTTAGTAATAGTTTAAATGATATATCTGCTAAAATTTAATATATTTTATATTAATATATATTAATTACAAAAAAATAATTGTAGAATTTTTTTGATTTACATTTATTTAATAATTTTTCATATAATTAATCAAATTCTTAAATTATGTAATAATATATTTATGATTATATATAATAAATTTTATATAATTTAAATATTTATTCAATATTTGTATCTATTTAAATAACATATTAGATATCAAAATAAAATTATATAAAAAATCTCTATTAATTTTTATTCTATATAAAATTTTATAAATATAAATTATGTGATAAAAACTTTTAAATTGAATTGATAAATTTATATTTTATAAAAAATTATTAAATTTTTATAAATATTAAATTTGACAATTAATGTTAAAAAAATTATGACAATATATAAAAAATGGTATTAATTATTAATTAATTTTAATATGTTAAATTTACTCCTTTTATTATAGAAATAATTACTTTAATTTTAATTTTATGTTAATTTTTTGCCTTAAATTTTAATTATTTTCACTTTCAAATTAATTTAATTTTTTAAGTTTTATTAATTTTTATTCTATATTTATTTCAGTTATAATTTTATTTATTTAAGCTAATTTTGTATATCTATCTTAAAATTTTTAAGTTTACCTTAAATATTTTTTAATATGTTTTTAAATTATTTTTAAATTAAAAGAATACTCACGTAATACATAAAATAATTGTTATTTATTATAGTCATTGAATCTTGAGTTTTTAATTTTTCTTATAAAATTTAATCACTAAGGTGATTATGCTCCACTAAGCAAATATGCGTTTTATTATTTTACAATTATATTAATTAAAATGATGGTAATCATTTTATTATATTTCTATTATAAAAATTGTTATAAATAATAAAATATAAATTAAGTCCAAATTATTATTTTTCTTATTATTTTCTTCTATATTTAAATATTGTACATGAATAAAAAGATTAAAAATAAAAGCTACTTATATATATATAATTTATATTAAATATTAAATTTAATACTTACATTAATTTAATAATTTTTTTTATAAAATATCATATTCATTTGAAAATTAATTTTAAAATTTTTATCATGTAAAATATATTTATAAAATTTTATAAAAAAATTAATAAGTATATAATTTATCATATAAATTTATTTTAATATCTAATATATTATTTAAAATATATAAATATTAATAATTGGATAATATACCTATAAATATTTAAATTATTTAAAATTTGATATATATATATATATATATATATATGTTATTGTAAATATATTATTATATAATTTAATAACATATATGAAATAAAAAAATTTAAAAAAATAAAATTAAATCCAATTATATTTCCTTTGTTAATCAGTAAATTACTTTTGTTATGAGCAATACAATATGCATAACGTTCCCATATAAGCATATCTGCAAAATACTTGAGTAATTAAACAAACATCGAAAAAGAAAACAATTTTGAAAAGTGTTTAACATATCTTTAGTCATTTTCGGCTTATGATCCCTGAATGACAATATACTTGACTCTTACAAAAGAGTTGGCCCGTTCCTTTTCTCGCCAATTACATTATTTTCAAAAAAATTTAATATACCTTGTATGACATGTAAACTAGCAAAATTTAAATAGGAAAAGTTATAATTACACGAAAATATTTATTCATAAATAAATAAATTAATTAACTTTAAATGATATATAAACATTCTAATAAAAATTAATTAAGCAGTTCTCTTTAAAAGAAACATTTATATTTAATATCTCATGATAATATTTATGAAAAAAAATTGTTAAAATTATATTCAACATCTCAGAATAATATATATGAAAAATTTATTTTAAAAAATTATTAAAATATTTAATAATTTGTCAACCGAAAAACGTACAATAGCTTTTTTTAAATAATTTACATACAACACTAATAAAAAAATTTATAACAGTTAACAATTAAATTCATAGCAATAAAAATATAATTATAATAATTTTTCAACAGTTAAAATTTAAAAATAATAAATTTTAAATAAATAAATAAATAAATAATTTATAAATTAAATATGAAATAATTAATAATAAATTCTAAATACTTTAAACTTATAATAATAATTATTTAAATATTTAAAAAGTTAATTAATAATATTACCATATTTAACATCTTTTAAAATATTCAATTTTTTCAAAAAATTTCACTAAACCTTTGACATATTTATAAATTAAAATTGTAACAATCAAAAATTAAATTTATAACAATAAAAAAGAATTATAATAATTTTTCAATGATTAAAATTTAAAATTATAATTTTTTTAAATAAATAAATAAATAATTCATAAATAAAATAAAAAATAATTAATAATAAATTCTAATTATTTTAAACTTATAGTAATAAATATGTAAATATTTAAAGTTAAATTAATAATATTATCATATTTAACATCTTTTAAAATATTTAATTTTTAAAAAAAATTCTACTCAAACTTTCACATATTAGTAAATAATATTATTACTTTCAAAATTTATATAATTAAACTAATTTGATATGCATAAAAGAAATATATATAATTTTTTTTTAATAGTCAAAAATTCAAGTGCAGTTAAAAATTAAAACTTTAACATTTAAAAATTAAATATATAACAGTAAAAAATAAAGTTGTAATAATTTTTTAATGGTCAAAAATTAAAATCATAATAAATTTTCAACAGACAAATAAATAATTAATTCATAAATTAATATGAAATAATTAGTAATAAATTTTAAATATTTTAAAATTATAATAATTATTATTGAAATTAATTTAAATATTTAAAGTTAAATTAATAATATTAATTATCATATTTAATATTTTTTAAAATATTCAATTTTTCAAAAAAAAATCCTACTAAAACTTAGGACATATTTGTAAATAACATTATTATTTTCCAAATTTATATAATTAAACTAATTTGATATGTATAAAAAATATATATAAAAAAAATTTGTAATGGTCAAAAATTCAGTCAAAAATTAAAATTCTAACGTTTAAAAATTAAATATATAACAGTAAAAAATAAAATTATAATAATTTTTTAATGATCAAAATTTAAAATTATAATAAATTTTCAACGGAAAAATAATTAAATAATTCATAAATTAATATAAAATAATTAATAATAAATTTTAAATATTTTAAAATTATAATAATTATTATTTTAAATTAATTTAAATATTTAAAGTTAAATTAATACTATTAATAATTATCATACTTAATACTTTTTAAAATATTCAATTTTTCAAAAAAAAAATCCCACTAAAACTTAGGATATATTTGTAAATAACATTATTATTTTTCAAATTTATATAATTAAGCTAATTTCATATGTATAAAAGAAATATATATAATTTTTTTAATGATAAAAATTAAAACTCTAAAACAGTATGAAATAAAGTTGTAATAATTTTTTAATGGTTAAAATTTAAAATTATAATAAATTTTTATCAGATAAATAAATAATTAATTCATAAATTAATATAAAAGAATTAATAATAAATTTTAAATATTTTAAAATTATAATTATTATTATTTAAATTATTTTAAATATTTAAAAATAAATTAATAATATTAATTATCATATTTAATACTTTTAAAATATTCAATTTTTCAAAAAAAAAATATCACTAAAACTTAGGACATATTTGTAAATAACATTATTACTTTTCAAATTTATATAATTAAGCTAATTTGATATGTAAAAAACATATATATATAAAAAAAAATTTTGTAATGGTCAAAAATTCAGATGCTATCAAAAATTAAAACTTTAGCATTTAAAAATTAAATGTATAACAATAAAAAATAAAATTATAATAATTTTTTAATGATCAAACTTTAAAATCATATAAACTTTCAACGAACAAATAAATAATTTTTTTATAAATTAATATAAAGTAATTAATATTAAATTTTAAATATTTTAAAATTATAATAATTATTATTTAAATTAATTTAAATATTTTAAGTTAAATTAATAATATTAATAATTATCATATGTAATAATTTTTAAAATATTCAATTTTTCAAAAAAAAATCTCACTAAAATTTAGGACATATTTATAAATAATATTATTATTTTTCAAATTTATATAATTAAGCTAATTTGATATGTATAAAAAAATATATATGAATTTTTTTTTTTTGTAATGATCAAAAATTAAAACTCTAAAACAGTACAAAATAAAATTGTAATAATTTTTTAATGATCAACATTTAAAATTAGAATAAATTTTTAATGGAAAAATAAATAAATAATTTATAAATTAATATAAAATAATTAGTAATAAATTTTAAATATTTTAAAATTATAATAATTATTATTGAAATTATTTTAAATATTTAAAATTAAATTAATAATATTATTTATCATATTTAATATTTTTTAAAATATTCAATTTTTCAAAAAGAAAATTCCACTAAAACTTTGACATATTTGGAAATAACATTATTACTTTCGAAATTTATATAATTAAGCTAATTTGATATGTATAAAAGGAGATACAGGGTTCCATGTGATGTTATTACCACCAGATCTATCTGCCATTGAATCTGAACAGACATGTCTTCAATAAAAATCCCTCATGTGGTGCTCCAATCCTCCCATAACAATGCCAATTTTGGAGTGATTGGACTTGGCACAGCTTCATTGCCTCCCTCTAATGATGCCACCAAAGAGGCAGTTATAGAAGCTATCAAACTTGGTTACAGACACTTTGATACTGCTTCAATTTATGGCTCTGAAAAAGGCCTTGGAGAAGCCATAGCTGAAGCACTTCAACTTGGACTCATAGCTTCTAGAGATGAACTCTTTATCACTTCCAAGCTCTGGTGCTCCGATAATCATCCCCATCTTGTCCTTCCCGCGCTGAAAAAAACACTTGAGTAAGGAAAACTATACCTTATTCACAATTCAGAATCGTTTACATACTACATGCATATACATTTTGTATAAATAATATAAACTTCTGCATAATTCTAAGGAACTTGGCTGTGTGGGATGCAAAACTAATGCAGGACTCTAAAATTAGAATATTTGGATCTTTATTTGATCCACTGGCCCATTGCTGTGAAGCCTGGAGAATGGGAAATTCCTTATCCTGAAGAGGCTCTAACATCATTCGACTTAAAAGGTGTATGGACATCAATGGAGGAAGCCCAAAAGCTGGGTCTTACAAAATTTATTGGAGTCAGCAATTTCAGTCGTAAAAAACTTGAAGATCTTCTCTGTTTTGCCTCTGTTCCTCCTTCTGTTAATCAAGTAAGCCCATAAACTCATTGGAAATTTTCCTATTTTGTCAATTTGAAAAAAAGGTAGACGCACATTTATTCAGTAGAGCCATGTTAATACATTTTGATTATGGTAAATTTTTACCGTTATAATTTTTTTAGAAAAGAATAAATTTTTTTATGATTGTTAAATGTTGGATGTTTTAGAATTATGTTAATATACGAATGTATGAATCTATGAAGTCTTTCAATTTAGCCAGTTAAATTTAGCATAGTTTGGTTATTGGATACGATGAATCAGGTTGAGGTGAATCCTGTTTGGCAACAAAAGAAGCTGAGAGAATACTGCCAAGAAAAAGGTATAATCATAACTGCATACTCTCCTTTAGGAGCACCGGGAAGCCTTCGGTGGGGTTCCAATAATGTTATCAACAATGAAGTGCTCAAGGAAATTGCTGACGCTCATGGCAAAACTGTGCCTCAGGTAACCATTTTTTATTTTATCTTCCTTTTTTAATATACAGTCATAATATCTGAATTTCACACTCTAAATGAGTATTTAATTCATAATTTGATGAAACAACAACAATATATTTTAAATAAAATATAACTATATATATATATATATATAGATAGATATTATATTGTATTAATTTATGCTATTTCCTGTGTATTGAGCCAACACTAACTATATCCTTTGTGGTGTAATTAGGTATCTCTTAGATGGTTGTATGAGCAAGGGATAACTATCGCAGTTAAGAGCTACAACAAAGACAGAATGAAGCAAAATTTAGAAATATTTGATTGGTCACTTACAAAAGATGACCATGAAAAGATTGATGGCATCAAGCAGTATTTTTCGCACGACAATGGACCAGTAAACTCCACTTTTCCCGATCTTTGGGATGAAGAAAATTAATTCGCTACTATGAATGCTGTTAAACACAATATAGAAATCCTTTTAGCTTTTGCTTCAATTTCCCAATAATACTTTGTTCTCTTTTGGTTCGTTTTGTTTGCTTTGTTAACAAACTTCAAAACATATCAAAGTGGTGCTTTTGAGACAAATTTCTAACTTGAGGATCATTATATATATAATTTTTTATTTTATGAATATATAAATTTCGTACCAAATAGTTGATCTGATATATCGTTGACAAAATTGATATGGTTTACAAGTAAGTAAAATACAAGAGTATGAATTCCATGTGGAAAGAATTTTTTGGACATTAAATTTTATTCTTATACCTTGTTCATCTCTTGATTGGTGAGAAACCTTGTTTGTCAAATTCTTTCCAACTATTTTCATACCAAATAGTTTATCTGTATGTATATACTATTTTGATAGAAATATGAGGTTATTGTTCAAGAGTTTCTCAAGATTTTTATATACTATTGGAATTATACCAAAATTTCTCTTGAGACTTTTATATACTATTGAAGAATAAAGACTTGGTGCATTGGGTCTAATCTTTTAAGGATCTACCAACTTAGAACCTTGTATATTATTTTTAATTTAAATAATAAATATAATAATAACAAATTAATTTCATCTTATTTATAAAAATAAATTGATAACGACAGCATAATATGTCGGATCTTGAGTATAATTTTCTTTATATTATCTTAACTTTTTGTTTGAATGATAAATTTTAAAAATAAGAAATCAACAGTAAAAAATGATTGAAAAAAGAATTAAGTATAAGAAGAGTTATGAAAAAATAATCTAAAAAATTGTCTAACAAAAAATTAAATTCTTTTGAAAGAAGTATTATTTAATTTAATCTAAAATTATCTATTAAAATATTATAGTATTTTAAAAAATTATATAATTCAAATATATATAATTTAATAATTTAAAATTACTCATCCAAATCCAGATTTCTTCTTTGGAAGTTTCAGCCCACGTTTTATGACCTTATATTGTTGATAGCTTTTGTATTTTTTACAAGATTCGTTTTTTTATTAAAAAATTTAACACCTATCATTAAATGTTATAGCTTCACACTTTTTTTTTTTATTAATTTTTCATGTTTTAAATGACAAAGATTATTTTTTAATCCCAACACAAAGTAATACATTGTGGAGTCAATTTTATAATTTGAAGAAAATAATTCAATTTTGCTTAAAACTGAAGATCAAATGGCCACGTGATTTTTTAAAAATAAATCATAATAATAAATTCAGAATAAGTTTATAATTTTGAAATTATATCCTTGAAAGAGTTTAAAATATTAAGTTATTATTATTTAATTTTTTTTATTAATGTGTTATCATATAATTATATAATATTATTAAATTTTTTAAATTGGCCCTTATCCATTTTAAAGTTTATGTCCAAGGTCCCATCCTGCACTAGTTCATAGATATTGAGTAAAATTTTGTAGTTTAATCTTTGAATTTGTATTAATTCTTAATTTTATTAAACTTTCATTTTGATCTTTAATTTTATAAAATACCGTTCACTTTTTTCTATTAAATTTTCTAAAAATATTAAGGATTAATATAAATGATATTTTATAATCTTAAGGATTAAGTAACGCACCTTTACAAAGATTAAAATGAAGAGTGTGTTTGTTTCAAGTTTGTAAAATTATCATTGAAAATATGAAGTTCAGAATGTAGCATTTCTATGTTCGTTATAAATTTTGAAAAAACAAAAGATTCAGACATATTTGATTCTTAGGAATGTGTCATTGTTATATTTTAACTAACTTTCATTTTCATGATGAAAGATAAGAATATTATATTTGCATAAGAATGTTAAAAGTTATCAAGTATTTCCACAAGTAACTTTCACTCTCACTTTTATTTTTTCTTTTATCATTTAAATGTTGAAAAACATTTTAAAAAATATTAAAATATAATTCTTAATTTACTCAATATCATTCTAGGTAATAATATTTCTATAAAAATATTATTCTTAGAAATGTATTTTTTAGGTTTGAAACAAACCCCACCAATTTTTTATTTATTTTCGTCCATTTTTTTATGAATAGGTATTATCTTAGGCCTAAACAGGTGCCGTTTTTAAAGCCCATTAAGAAGCCCAACTATCTATGAAGGGACTGTTGAATGGGCCAAGCCCATTTTGTAACTGCGATTTCTTGTCCACTTTTCCTGCTTAGTTTTATTCAAAATTCGAAGTTGCGGTGATCCTTTTCCATGGATCGCCGGAAAAGCAGTGAGAAAACGACGACGTCGAAAGCCTCAACCATGAAGGCGTCAACCCAAATCTCATCTTCAGAGTCATTTATAGTCAACGCGTTATGCGTGCTTGGCTTGGCTTTAGCCTTCTGGGCTGCTAGTACCATCTACTCCATAGACCTCGTTACTGATCCTTCTCTCACACTCTTCTTCATCTGGGTACCATCAATTTACTATTTTACCCTTTCTCTTCGTTTTCATAATTCCGTGCTTCTTTCTCGTTTTCTCATTCTGCGGTGTCGTTCAGATTACAGAGCTCCCAATTGTGATCCTTCTTTTCAGTCGCTATCGACAGAATCGCCAGCGATGCACGGTACTGTGTGTTCCTTAATTTGTCAGAAACCGAGAAATTCTATGTTGTTTTTACCGTGTGAGATCTATTTCTATGCAGTACCTGCGAGCTGTTGGAAGAGGCATTCTAGGAGTGCCCGTAGGTTAGTTCAAACTTCGGTTTTTTCTTCTAGTACTTCTTTTCTTACGATCATTATGATTAAGATGTAGTTTGCTACTTCGGACTCAGTTTAGTTTGAGGATGAAATGAGGGTGAGAATTTAACTCTACTACTAAAACTGCATCATGAAAAAGTAATTTTATTAATACCGATATTTTTACTCTGGCAGGGGCACTATTGAATTCTTTAGGAGCTATTGCTTTGGGGGCGCCTGTTACCTTTCCGTATGTGAAATAAGTTGTTTATAGATGCAGTGTTTTTTTTTTTCTCAACTCTGTATGGTGATCATTGTTAATGAGATAAAGGATTAAGTGAATTTACTATTGTTCCCTTCAACAAAACAAGTGCTATTTTTGGTAATCGTTAAACCAATTATGAGTGTAAATATGCATTTTCAGTTTCAACTTTGAAGATCTCTCCCAATAATTAGAGCATATTGTGACTTTGCAAATTTACTTGAGACAGGTATCTTCCCAAGACTGTAAATTGGTCTCTTATGATGTCGATGTTGACAGTGAGTGACTATTTCATTGCCATTCTCTTGTTTACGGTTACAGCTTCTTGGAGACTGTTTTGGTGTTTTTGATTCGACTTGTCGCATATACACCCTGCAGCTGTTTAACTCTTGATACATTGCATTCCTTTACCTAGATATTCTTTCCTTAGTAGTTATTAATAAAAAATTTTAAACAAATGGTTTATAGTTCATGTGTGTTTATGATAACTTTAGTGAACTCATAAAAGGACTACTGTCATTAGCTTAATCCTTTTTCTGAAGGTAAAACAAAAGCCCCATCTTTCTTTTCTTGCATCTAATCATCTTACCCCTAGAAAATTATGACAGCCAGCCAGCATATATTTAAGTGAAAGTCAGTGAATTGTATCATTATAAGTTTCAGACATGCAATATCAGTTTAAAGTTCAAACATCTCTTTATTTCTTAGAAGATTTTCATTTATTGAGATCCCTACAACTATATTTTCAAGCTGTGAAATTAGTTTTTAGAGATTTCTTATCAATCCTCTTCCTTTCCCTGAATCAATTTTAATTTTTCAACTTCGGTTGGGATAAGCATATTTTTTAAACTGTTGGCCTTTGTTTATGTATGTACTTCTCATGCTATTGCAGACAGTTCCAGCATCGTGTGTTCTTGGTTCATCATGGGCTGACTGGCGACGTATATTTGCACAAACAAAGTAAGTTCCTTCTAGCTCATTGTTTCTTAATTCATGCCATGTTTGGTTATGTAAAGTTTCTTCTATCAGGGTTCTGGAGAGTATAGTTAATGCTGTATGTTTAACAAATTTTCTATATTTCCATCTATTTATTTTGGTCCTTCAATTAGTTACTTTTAGTTATATTATGGTTATTCTTATACTGCTTTTAGGCCAAATGGATCTATAGAGTACTTGATTTGTTTACCAGCTCATGGAGCAGTTATTGGGGCATGGTTTGGGGCGTGGCCAATGCCGCTTGACTGGGAGAGGCCATGGCAGGTAATCTCTCTTTCCTCATCCTTTGTCCTTGAATTCTTTGACCATTGTTTCCAAAGTCATAGAGCAAATAGGGGAAGCAGTACTTATGAGAGTTATTTTATTTCCCTTGCCTCTGTACCCAATCTCATCGCTAATTATTATTATTTGCATTTTATCAATCCTATTTGCATATTTAATTAGTGTACTTGTTTCGATGATTTATCTTCCTTCAAGAGTTTATCATCTAATGTTTCTGAAAGCCACCCCACTCTTCTTAGTTCTTACCATGCTTTTGAGGTTTTTTTTGAAAGGAAAATTTTTCAATAGCACAAGACAGCAGCTGTCTAGTCCTCTGAGAATTTGCCTTGTTCTTTTTGTAATCTATTTTGATTTATTTTTGCCCTAGACTACTAACAGAAAGATAGATTATATATAAAATCTGGAATGTGAAATGGTTGAGTTTAAGATATAGAGATTCATCTGTTGACTGTTTGGCATTGTTTATCTTTCTGAAGGGTACAATAATCATTCTTCAAACCAAAAAGCTGTAAAATAGCTATAAATTGATTGATTGTTAGTCTGACTGATTTTCTAATGATATAGTTCGTTCTGTGTTATTTTTTTTTGTACTGTTATGGTCATATATTCATCTTAATTTGTAGGAATGGCCTATTTCTGTGAGTTATGGAGCCATAGCCGGTTACCTAGTGGGATTGCTTGCATCATTGGGCTTTGTTGCTTGTGATAGGTCACAACATATCAAAAGAGAATGAAGTGGTATTTGATTATAGTAATTGGTAAGCTACTTTACTAACTAATTAATATTTATTTTGTTATACTATACCAAAATCCTAGGAAAAAAATAGAAAAGGAGGAAAAGATAAATAAGACTCTTACTAATATTTTAATAATGTGATGATATCATATGAAACACCAATATGCTTCACATATCGATGTGGGATATTTATCAGATGTAGATACTCTTGAATACTTCATCTGTACATATCTGTGAAATTTCCAGTGTTGGACACAACCATGTCAAATCTTAATTGTAAAGTTGATCATATTTTTTTTTGGGGGTTAGTATTTTGTTGCTTGAGGGTGTGAGACATAGAAGCATACTCTCTTTATAAACCAGACGTGGAAGCTGTTCACTTTAGGAGGAAATGAGGTTGATACTATGCTTCTTTGTAGGCAATAGGCAGTGATTTATGATGACAATGATTATAAACTTTCTTTTTTTCAGTAATGTGCAAGAAGTATGCTCCTTACTTAGGGTTTTGCAGAATTACAAGTATATATTTATTATGTTTTATCAATTTTATATACATATCGATATGTGTTATCCACATATTGTATCCTAAATATTTTAAGTCTAATCGTATTACTGATTTGGATATGTATCACATATCCAATATGCATATTGTATCACTGCATCATATATGAAATCAAATTTGTGTGTGATAAAATCTAGCTACTAACACATTATGCCAATAACTTGCGTTAAATCACTAATGGAAGGGGTTATGCGTAATTTGCACAGAAAGATTATGATGGTAAAGAAAAAATTGTGTATGAAGATTTATAAAAAATGGATCAAGTAAATGATTTTTTATAAAGTTTAGGACTAATGAAAGATTTATAGAAGAATCAGAACTAAAGTTATTGATATTTATAATTTCAGAGACTAATCTAGGAGTATACTTAATTTTTTTACTGTTGATCTCGGACATTTAATGCTCAAATATTTATCATTTCCCTTCTGGTTTTGCCTGTAATTCCAAAGGAAGTGTGTGTTTGGGAAGGGGGTTTACACACTTTTTGTGTTACAGTGCTTTTCCGAGTTTCTGTTGGAGATTTCGCTGTGATTATCACTTTCGAAACCTTATTATAAAAAAGATAATATATCTTCATTCTCTTACAATATTTTTTTGGTACAGAAATGAACTAAAAAACCACACGGCAAAGAGGCAAAAGTAGCCATATCAGAGCTAAGATGGAGATTTATTTTCGTGGAATTGTCTCTCGGATTGTAACGCGATTTGGAATTTCATTCTGATTGTTACTTTAGGTTTGTATGGCGATGGTGTAACTTTATTATAAAGTATGTAGCTCTCGATAAGTACATAGCTCTCCATTTTTGTTCACTTAGCAACGCTAAGACTCTTCATCTGCAAACCATTACCACGTCCCCATGCTTGAGAAGCTGCAAAAAGGCAGTAAATTTTTCCCATTAGAATGATACAAAAGTCGGTTTAATAAATAAAATACAATTTTCGTATGAAACTTGATTTTGAACTTCTGTGTGAGTGTAAGCAAGTAATTAGCCTTAGAAAACAAAGATATTAATAATTTACTCTTTTCAACACACTATGACTAGTTGAAATTTATGAAGATTAACAATATTATGTGTGAGATTAATTAAATAGGGAGTAAGACTTACCTGATTTTATGAATTTAATAAATTTTGTCAATATTAAGGAGTGTTGGAAAGTGTGTTATAGTAGCATTTGTGAAACAAAAATGACAAGTACACAAAGCTGGTTTTAATTAAGAGAAGCAATGTGCTTACCGGCTTGAGAAAGAGCCCAGTTGCTGTCCTGTTCAATGTGCCAAGCAAAATATCCAAATAATCCCCTCTGCTTAGCATAAGCAACCTTGGCAGATGTACTCTGAGTATCGTCATAACCGAACCAATTTGTCCCTTTAAAGGCGTAGTTAGTAACAAAGGTGGAATTGAACACAACCTGAGCCCCAACATTTTTTATATCCTTGTACTTCACTGCCCCAAGTCCCTGCGTAGCTGGCGCAAAGAGTCCATGATTGTTAGGATCCGACAAACCCCACTTGTAACCAAAGAAGGGTAAACCTAGAGCCAGTTTTCTTGCTGGCACTCCTAACTGATTAATCCATTTTGTGATCCCTTCATCTACACTGAATTGGCCACGTGGGTTTTTCAAAGGTGCAGGTGGCTGTGTCACTGTTGGATATGCATCTGAGGTGAAAAGGTCATAGGTCATGACATTGACCCAGTCCAAGTTGTTTGCAATGACCTGTCCCGGGTAGAATTGCAATGGGGTGATTTGATCAGAGCCACCCACTGCAGCAGATAATAGCAATGTTGGTTTGCCAGAAGTGCTAGACTCTTTGGTCACTGCTGCTCTCCACTCTCTGATGAGTGAGGCAAAGTTGGTCTTTTCTGGGTCTGAAGAAGGGTACTCCCAGTCAAGATCAAGTCCATGGAAGTTGTTTCTTCTGGCTAGTTGGATTGAAGAGTCTATGAATGATTTACGCCTACTAGATTGGCTAGCCATTTGGGCAAATTGTTCTGCCAAAGGGCGACCACCACCACCACCTATGGATAAAAGGGTTTTCACCGAGGGGTTCTTTGCCTGAACTGTTTGAGTGAAGGTTGAGAATGGACCTGCGTTTGAAGGAGAAATGGTGACTTGGAAGGTATTGGGATCAAGGTCGGCAAAAGCACAGAACAGGTGGGTGAAATAAGAAGGGTTAATGTCAGAAACTGCAAGACCACTTTCAGAAAACCAGTAGCCACCTTTGATGGCAGCTTTTGCTGGAGAGAACTGGAGTTGGAGGACCATAAGGAGAGTGCAAATTAGGAATGAAAGGGTTTTAGAGCTGGCCATTCTTTTAGGCCTTTGATGCAAATTGAAGTCTGATTAATGAGTGATATATATAATCCGCAGGTAACTGATTAAAGTCAAACTATACATTAATTTTAATGGTCTACATATCCATTGTATATTGTCTTTTTGCTACCTAATCATTTTATTTTATTTTATATATATTGTATATCCATTCTCATAACCTAGAGTATAATACAAACCATTTAATGGACAATGGGTTTGAACTTTCAAACGCCTCCGAGACAAGCTAATGGTTGAAAAGAAAGGGTTACTTTCAGGTATAGATCAAATAAATTATATGGATGTTCAGATTAGACTATTTTCCTTCTAAAAATGTTCATATTAGACAAGCTATGTTTATAATAAAATAAATGATAAACTTAAGCATTGAACAAACTAAATACGGGGTGGAAAACATTTATTTTTCTGGTTTTTTAAATGCGAAATTAATTATAATTTTTTATATTAATACCGATGTTTTTTAATTCCGCTGTGATTTGGAAACAATAATGCTAACACCAATACTTGTGGAGATAAGCTAATGATATTTATTTTTTAAATTTTTTTTAAAAGAACGATAACCATTGGATGTGGATGCAAAGGAATATATTTTACTTTTAATGTATGAATATTGAATGTGGATGCAAAGGAATGTATTTTACTTTTGACGTGAGTGTGAATATTTTTTTGTTTTAAATTCAGATAGACAATCAATTAGATCAAATATATAAAATATAATTTAAATATTTTTTATTAAATTTATTATATAATATAGATTATAATTTTTTAAATTCCTTCTGTTAATATTTTTTCTTCTTTTAGCATTCAAAATATATTATTAAATATAGTTTTAGAATATTTTTTATTGATTTGCTTTCATTAAATACTATTTAAATATGTGCTTTTATAAATGTTTGCAAATTGTTTTCCATCTTCCCCATGTATGCTAACGTCAGGCATTTAATTCGTGTACCTATGACGTTAATATGGATGAAAACAAAGTATCCAATTTAGTGAACTTCTTATTTTATTTTTTTTTAAAAAAAAAACTCCCGAGTTGGATCAACTTAGACTAACACAGAAACCATTCTCCAAACTTAATTCTCCACTAATACAGACCCACGATTTTTTTTCCCTCTTTCCTGTTTCAAGTTTTCAACCTTCCTTGCTTCTGTCACCACCGCACCTGACCCATGCCCCCAACATTGTCTAACATGTCCATCACAAAAAAGTTTGAAGGATTGAAATGTAAAACATTAAGAAATATATAGATATAATAAATAAAAAGTTAATAAAAAATTAAATAAAGTAATACATTTTAAAAAAATTTAAAAATATTATGTGACGTTTCTAATAAAAGAATTTTAGTATATGATATAAAATTGCTAGTTTAAAATTGAATTTGTTGAGAAAAAAATTGAATAAAGAAATTGAATTTGGTTGCATGCACCTAGAAAAAGGTCCTTTTTCTTCGGATATTAGAGTTAAGAAGATTTAAACACATTCACTTTAATCTTAAAGGTGCTATACTTTCATAATCAAATACAACATATATATATATATATATATCTCAGTGTCATTAAAAGTATATAAAAAATGTGTCAAATTTGCTTTTATTACTTTAGTTGTGTTTAGATAAATAGTTTTATTAAGTGTTTATTTTTAATATATTTTATCGTATGAAAGTTAATCATATCTTTAATTATAAAATTTATTAAAATTGTTATTTTAAATACATTTTATTTATAAAGCTATTGTAATAAACTAAAAAAGGTTTATAAATGTCATAAACTATTTCATAAATGAAAATAAGATATGTATAAACTCTTCCAAATGTTACTTTGGATTAAATCACTTCTCTCGTTAACATATATTTAAGTGATGGAAACATGAAATTGGAGTGATGTCTTTTAATTAAGTAAGTCTACTCACTTTAACTTAAATTAATTGAGTCCTACTATGATTTTGAATATTAAAAATTCCAAATAAAAGCATAATACAATTTATGATACCAGGTCTTTAATAACTCTTCAAAATGCACCTTTTAGAGATACAACAGTTAATGTCAACAAAGAGAGTTGAATGATCCGAGCAAAGCAGAGAAACATGATCAAAGTGTTAATAGTTAAAATGAACTTAACATTTGAAAAAGTAAAAGGAAGGAAAAATATTGGATCAAACAAATTTATTGCAATCCTATCGAACCTCAACTTGAAAGATTGCGGTGTGATTAAGAGACAATGAGATAAATTCATTTGACTCCTGAACAAATTTATAGTGAATTTAATAAGTTTGACAAAAATAAATATATAAATAAATAACTGCGATATTATGTTTAGAAAATTATAGTGAATTTTACTAAGCTAAAGCCATTCCCCCAAAGTTCACGATTGTCTTGTTAGAACCTTCAGTTAATAGTTAATACTATTTAGTGCTGCTAGAAGTACTCAACTATTAATATCAAAATTTAAGATCATACTGCACATTCATTCATGTAAAATTCAGAACAGTAAAGATTCCTAACCGAATAGGCAGAAGTCCAGGCTTTTGTTTGGCATGTACTAGTAGATCAACATTTGTTCTTCTTCATCAATATGTAAAAACCCAATAGCTGAACAAGATTCACTTGTTGGAGTCTCTTGCAGTTAAAGTTACTTCATTTTTAAATTCCTCAAATCCTTGTGTTGAGGTTTTTGATAGTTTTTTCACTTCTTTTCCGTATGATAAGATGCTAGAGAAATAGATATTTATGGTTATTATTTTATTTTTATTTTTAATTGAATATAATATAATGTTAAAGAATATATTTCTTTTTCTTACTTAAAAAATTTATAATTAGGAATGGAAAGATGTTGAATCGAATTAAATATTGAGTGTTTAAAATTTTTTAAATCTTTTATTTGTTAGTTTTCTATTCTTATCTATTTTAAAGTTTACAAATCTATTTAAGAATTTATAATAAAAAAAATAATAAATATATTTAAAATTTGGATTAATAATTAATTAAAAAAATTCAAACCTTATCGCAAATAAGATAAAAGGTTTATAACTTAATTATATAATTTTAAAGCATGTATTTTGAATATTAGCTATATATAAATACAATAATATATATAAAAAAATATAATGCATATACATAGCATATATATATATACAAATTTAGATACACATCAAAATTAAAATAAAATATAAAATATTTATTTTAAAATTAAAGTAACATACACAACTTTTATAATAAATATTAAAAAAATTTATAAATATAAAATTTATTTTATTTAAAATTAAAAATTAAATTTTAAATTTTAATAAATTATGTAAATATATTAATATTATATAAATATAATATATTAAAATAAATATAAATATATAATATATAAAGATAAATAAGCCTTTAAATAGATTAGACAAGTTTTTTTATAAAGCTTAAACTTGTTTATTTATTAAATAAATCAAGTTAAGTTAAACTTTAAACAAATCAAATTACAAATTTCTGTAAAACGGATTTTATTTATTTCTATTTTTATTTATAATATTCATATAATTATCAATTTAAAATACATAGATTGCAAACTAGGGATTTATTTGGCTTAAAAAATATTTTTTTTATAAATTATTATAAAAATATCATTTTATTTTTGAAGATTTATATAGAAAATAATGAAAATAAGTTTTTTTTTTTTTACTTTTAGTGTTTTAGTAAAAGATTTAAAAATTTTATAATTATTTGTGTAACAAGGAAAATTTTGAAAAAAAATTTCAAAGCAAATTGACCCTTACTTTTATTAAAAAAAAAAAAAACACCTGGCACTTAATTTGTTATGTATTAGTGCTGACTGTAACATATCCTAACTTGGAAAGTAAAGTCATGAGAAAAGATGATTCCAATTCAATTGTCCTTTGCCTCTCTTGATAAGTTTGACGTTGTCGAAATCTAAATAAAGACTATAGGGTGTGAATTTGTTTTTCTTTTTTGTACCTTATATATGGGGCCATGACCACCTTGGCCAAGCTTGTTTTCAATTGAAAATTTGTTTGTGGCTAGCTCCATATCATATCATCAAAGCAAAATGCTTGTAAATCTGGAGCAATCCCATGAAAAAGTTCCAAACTGTCTACATTCCCGTTAGACCAATAAGAATCTTTGGATTGATAATTAACCTTTCCTGTGGAAGGATTCAATAACCATTCAATAAACCAAAATCAGTGAATTCAACCATCAGCATCATCGAAATATATTCAGCAATCTCGAACTTAAAAAACAATTCAGACCCATTTGCAGCTTTGCAAAACAAATAAAATATAATGATTGTGGAGGACACCTTAATTTTGACAGCCTTCAACATCATCAAAACCTATCCAAGTTGATCCAAAGGAGAAATAATTGACTACATAAGTAGCAATGTAGAGGACACTAGCCCCATAATGTTGAACATAAGCCTTGATGTCCTTATAGCTCATGTCTCCACCTTGAGTAATAGAAGGAGCTGTAGTTGCTGCACCTATTGCATTCTTCTTGGGGCTTCTAAGATTCCATGCATATCCATAGAAAGGCAATCCCAAAACCAATTTTTGACTTGCTACATCACTACTAATCCATTACTTGATATCATTTGTCTGTATTTACAAAGCTAGAAGGGTCATACAATGTGCATCAGTAATCATAAGGCATAACATGTACCCAATTCAAGTTCTTTCTAATAGACTCCAACGAGTAAGACGTGAAATCCAAATCTGGTCTAAACTGAACAGCTGCAATTAAGATCAACTCTTGAGTTCTAGAGTTTGCACTTGTAGCCTCAGATTTTGCAGCTTCTCTCCACTCTTCAAAAAGCCTTCCCATGTTGCTCATGTCAGAACTTGTGTTAGAAGAAACCCAAGAAAAATCATGGCCTTGAGACCCATAGAGTCTGGCTATTCTTATTGAAGATTGAATGAAAGATTTCCTTGTAGAAGCATTGGTTACCATTGATGAAAAGACAGTGTAATTGGCAGTGCCACCCCCAATGGAAAGAAGGGTAGAGATAGATGGGTTCTTTTGTTTGAGAATGCTTGTGAATGAAGAGAAATATTGTTCATCAGCAGGGGAAACAGAGATCTCATATGAAGAAGAGTTTAACTGAGCAAATACACATATGAGGTGAGTATAAAGAGAAGAGTTTATGTCTGAAACAGAAAACCCTGTGCCAGAAAACCAATAACCAGCTTGCACCCAAGATTTTGCTTCTAAAAGTTGAAACTCTTGGCAGATAAAAACCTTGAAGAACAAGCACAATAGCAATTTTGGAGACCATGTGAGAAAGTTTTACAGTGCAGTAGTTATATTGGAGATGGAGAAACAATCACAGAAAGGCTAGTATATATTCAGCATGTTATTGTAAACACAGAAATATAAAGCATAGGTATACTTTTCTTGCAAGTTACCACAATTTTTTTGAAATTTTTTTGGATAAATGAGTGTTTTTTCTTAGAAATTTAAGAGAAGTTTGGATTATAGTGTTAATTTTTCTTTTATTTAAATTAATCTTTGAATTTTATTTTAAATTTAAAATTCGTCTTTCAACCATTTCTACCAAAAAGTCACCTGTGAGAATAGCTGATGACTGGTCTTATTTCTTATTGAAGTTAACTTAGGTTGATTTTTCAAATTCTAAGTATGCTTTCGAAATTTGTACAATAACTAGGAGAGGATGTTGATCAGAACAGAGCATTCCTAAGACTTGCAACTTGATATCTATTTATACCACACTACACAAGTAAAGGGGTAAAGTCAAATGCTTGATTTTCAGATAATGTCTGCAGATCTTAAATCTAAGACTTGCTGGCTTCAGTTGTTTGTCAGCCAAATAACAATTATGTACACCAAAATGTCACATTCGACCTACCAATAATGACGTAAATTTTGTTCTTATCTATCCATAAAATAAATTTAAGGAATCTGCTTGACTCACCAGCAACTGTAGGGATATTATTTTGTATGATTTTGTTTTATAAGTTTTCTTAAAATAGTCGCAAATTGCTATCTTTCTCTTGTCTTATTTGAAGTTCCAAAAACAATTCTATTTGACCCATAAGGCACCTTTTATAGTCGTTTTTCATAAATTTTGCAAAATCTCTGCATAAAGCTTTATTGGTAGAACATCATCCTAGATTTAGACTATAAGAATTTCTCTTATAAACTTTGTTAAAGAGGGTTGTATTTATTTTTCCTTTTTCAAAATTATTTTGGATAAAAAATGAACTCAACCTTTCATATCAAACTCTTGAATCTTGTTTTTAACCATACAAACAAATTTAAAGTATAATTAAGATTTTTTTAGTGAAACCGAGAGGTTGATAATCATAAACATTCTCTTCGATAAGTCTATTTAAAAAGACACTCTTAACATTTATTTGATATAATTTTAAATCCTTATATACAACAAATATAATGACTAAAGAGTATTCTAATTGCTACTATTCTAAAAACTGAAGTCAAGATTTCATTATAGTCTATACCTTCCTTTATATTATTTAGTATATATACCATTGGGCAACTAAACTTGGTTTGTTAGTTACCACTTTGCCTTTTTATTAATTTGTTTCTAAACATCCACATAATATTTGTCACTATTTAATGGTTTGGAGGTGATAAAAGTATCCACACATTGTTCTTGTCAAATTGTTGAAGTTCCTCTTCCATAGCAATAAATTTTTTCTACATTGAATAATTTTTTAACAAATTAATTGGTGATGATATTAGAATAAACGCGAAATAGGAATCATTAAGGAACTATGATAGTCACATAAAACGCAAACAAATAACAAACAATTACTTAATTAGACTTTATGTGAACAAGGTTCACAAGCTTAAGCGCCACAGTTCCTCTCCAAGGCAGAGATCTTTCAAATCTCTGAGAAAAGGAATAATTTTTTTTTTATTAAAAATCTCCAAACTTTAACAATATAAGCACTAGCAATTAGATTTAATATAAGAGGCTAATGTTCCAAAATTGCTATGCTAATTTCCATGGCCTGTGGAATAGATCACTTAAAGTTACAAAATGAGAGAACATTTTAACTTGTGCTGATACAAAGTTCTAATAACTCTAAAACAAATCAAAATTTTAATTGTTTAATACTTTAATTATATTCTAAATTAACTTGTGTTTGCATTACTTACAATATCACTACTCTTTCATCGGAGCACTCAACTCCAAACCAATTACAAGGGTTAATAAATAAATACTTCATCGTGGATCCAATCTGACAGAACACCAAAAAGAGCATTACAAACATAGAGAAACCATGTCTTAGGATGTAGCCACTAGTAACCACACAAGATTCCTCAAACTCAAAGTTCCATTACAACCTTCTTCATTTAAAGAACGGTACAAACCCAAGTTCTGAAACAACAAGAACACCGCCACAAAACACAAAGCTCCACAAAAAGATTGAATGATTTTCCTGTCCTTACTCATTCTTCTTGTTTGTAGAAGTAAAACTCGAGAAAAACGTGTGATATCTAAACCAATAATCATGGCTCCAAAAAAGAAATTGATGTGGCTAAATATATACATGATAGATTCAATTAAATGAAAAGGAGTGGCTAAGATTTAACGAATTGCACCTTCTACAGATATGGGAATTTCCAAGGATTTGAATCCTGTTTTATGAGTGGCTAACCTTAACCCTCTGATTCCTTGTTTAATTTGGGTTTTAATTGTATTGGCTTATGTCTTAATTACGTAATTGATTTGGATCAGATTTAATTAGTATATTGGATTAAATCAAACCCATCAATTTTATTATTATTATTGTATGGGGATTGCTTTTTGCACCCCTCAAATTTCTTTATATGTGAAAAAACAAAAATGTTCCATTGATTATATCTCATCAACACCTCCCCTCTTCTTTCTTAATTTTTTTTTTCGTTCTCCGTTGCTATTGTTGTTCAATGAACAGAACTTCAACCAAAATTTGTTAATTCCGTAAACTAGATTGTGGAATACATCTGATACATTCCGCAAACTATATGATTGCGGAAGAGAAGAAGTTGACTGCGGAAGAGAAATGAGATGTTAAAGGTATAATTGAAATAAAAAAATTACAAAAAAAAAAAATTAAGAAGGTGTAGAAAGAAAAAACGGGAGTGTGAAAAGTAAACCCCTTATTGTATCATTAGTCTTGTAGTGTTGGGTCATTGCTAGCTTTTTCTAGAAAGGGTTTATGGGTAAGTTAAATAAGGCCCAAAATGGGTTAATTAAAATTTGCTTATAAACTTGTTGGTTTTGGATCTATTAATTAGGAAAATTTTGATATCACGTTAAAAATAACAAAATAATAAAATAGCATTGAATATTAATCGGAAATAACAATAAAAATAACTAATTAGTACCAAAAACATAGAAAACTTTACTTTTTATTTATTTATTTTATCTGCTTGTTGATATTACTGTTTATTTATGATCAATATTATATTCAAATTTGTTATCTCTTTATTTTTTTTAAATATGTATTATATTATTATTTTATTTAATTTCAATTTGTATTTTTATTATAAATTTATATATAACTCAATTTTTTTTTAGAGTTTATGTGTAACTCGATTTTCTTAAATTTAATTATATTGTTTCATTTTATTACAAATAAAATTTTAAATATCCTATTTAAACTAGTATTAATAAAAGAACTCAGGTATAACTCTCTATCTTGCCATTTTTTTAGACTTATGCGTGGTTTGAATTTGTTTAGTTTTAAATTATTTCTTAAATTTACAATACATATTTTAGATAAATTTATGTATAACTTGACTATCTTGTGATCCAATTTTATAGACATGTGTATCTTAACTGCTTTAAGATCTGAATTTATAAGCTTAATTTTTTTTTTTCTAAAATGATATTATATATAACTCAATTATCTTCTGTCTTATTTTTAGGACCTAGACTTCCTTTAGTTGATTTTTTTTTTCTAAAATACAATAATTTTTTAATGTAGGCTCTTGTATAGCTTACCTGTCTTATAGTGTAATATTTTTAATATTTATGTGTAGCTTGATCTTCTTAAATTATACCCTTTTATGAACGTAAACATTTTTTGTAATTAAATTTGTTTTAGAGATAACTCGACTATCTTGTGATCAAACTTTTGGAATGTTTTTAACTTCCAAAATCATCTTCTTTTTTTTAATTCAAATATATTTTTCATGTCACAATACTTCATTTTTAAAATAAAGTCAATTTAAAACAACTAATTTTTTAATAAACAATGTTACCTTGAATTCCCTATAGCACTAAGGAATACTTCGAAGTAGGGAACTCAATAACCTTAAAAGATCAAAATTAATAACCCTTTTAAATAAAGAAAACAAATTATAAAAATAGAAAAAATAAAAATAAAAAATAAACATAAATTGATGGAGTAAAAACTTAATTAAACCTTTTATATTTGAAACAAATGTTAAACTAATTACTTTCACATTTATAATTTTATATTAAAATTTCCTCTATCTAACACTCTCCAAACCTCTATCACTTATGCTTTTAAATTAATTATTTTCAAATTAACATTTTATATTTTAAATTAGAGCATAGCTTAATTTCTTAGTATATATTTTTTTTCAAAGAATGAGTTAAGTAATTTTTTATTTTAAATTTTCTTAAATTAATGATGCATATTTATTATATTAAATATTTGTTTCTTCTGATATATATATATATATATTTGTAATGTTTCACTAGAATAATTAATTATGCATATGAACCTACTAATTTAATTTTTTATTTTATACTTTTAATTTTTTTAAATAATTAAATACATCTATATAACATATGAGATATACAAGTATTGGTTTAAAATATTAAAAGAAGATATATATATATATATATATATGTACATAATTTAAAATGTGCAAAAAAAAAAATAATAATAATCTATCAATCTCATACAAGTCCTAGTGGCTCTATACTATAAGAACAATCTTAATGTTATGGAGATGAAAATAATAATAAATTCTTTCAATAATGAAAGTAATGAATGAAACGTACGTTAACTTTTCTTTTTTATTTTGAATTTGTGTGTCACATACTTACATTAATCATGGCCCATTGATTGGGGCAGAGTTGAGTAGCTGATTTATTTCATTTTATTTGTAATGTTTGAGTAATGGATGTTCTTGACTCCAATATGTTTGAGTTTAGTGGCGTGGTTGGTAAACGTCTAGCGATTGTTTGTTTGTCCTTTCGTTATCTTATTGTATCTAGAAAGCATCATTTTATGCATTTTATGCATTTATGCTGGGGCTGTTCTGTGCTCATTGCTCAATGCTGATGTATCTAAACCAAATTATTGGTTATCTTGTCCTTGCCAAAAAGGAAACAAGATTCAATACATATAACCAACCACGTTAAATTAATATGTCCAAGACAGGTGTTTGCTTTTTTCTTCTTCTCCAACAATTGTCCATATGCATGCCCTGCTCAAATGTTTAAACCCTTTTTTTCTTCTTGTCACTCTCAATTACATATCAAACTTTTGTTTGCAAATTAAGCTATATATATGAGGCAAACTTTATGGATTCGGTTTCGTTAAAGGTTCATGTTTCGTTTACTTTATTACGATAATAGAATGTCCACATATTTAATAAATTATATGTTATTATTTTTAATTAATAGTAATGATATTATATCCCATATTCTAAATTACAAAACTTTTTGATGTATGATAGTCCAAAATTGACTAAAAACTATGACTAGTATTTTTTTCTTCTTCTTAAGATGGATGGATTAATTTCATGTGTTAAAAAACAACTAATTGCAGCTAATCAATTAAGTTTTGGTAGAAGAATATCGAGCTATTAATTTAAAAAAATTTCGTTTTCATTTTTTTTTTTAATTAGGGACATGCTGTGGTGTGAGAAGGTGTTGAGTGTGGCCCGGCTAACATATTGTATAAACAATAAACAAGTATTAAAGTATGTAAATGAATGTCTTTAAAACATTCATTAAAGATTTAAATAAATATTTATTTTTAATGTATTAAAAAATTTATTTTTTTTACATATTTAAATAATTTCAAATCTTTTTATAATATATTTTTTTAAAATTTTAGATAAAAATATTAAATTTTTATATTATCATAACATTAAATATATTTTTATTTAATATTTTTAATAAAATATCATAAGAATTATTAAGAAAATAATATAGGAAAACATAATATTATTTTAAATATTTTGTATTAATTCATTAATCAATCTCCTAAAACATTCTTAAACATGAAAGAGAAAAAAGAAAATCACTAATAAAATTTAAGGGCTCATGGCAAATTGGTAGTTGCTTGGTCATTAACTCTGTGATCAGCATTTTGGAATTGGGAATATTGCATAACAACCGACAAAGGTATGAGTTTTACTTTTACTTTAATAGGTAATTTGAGAAAATGCGAATTATTAATAATAAATAGGTGTAATTATATATTCATCATCATCATTATTGGTATTTGTTTAATAATTTCTAAAAGAGCATATGCCAAAGGAATAAATTTGTGATTAAGAACTTTCCATCTGCGTGGGTTTAGCCACTAACTTACATTTCAGGAGGCAACACCATAAGAGCACCCCCATTTTAGCTTCACAAACAGCAATTAAGTAATTCATGGACGAAAATTTCTCCTTCTAATCACCTTAAACTAAGAAAATAAAATAAAATAGAAGTTTAAATACATTTTCCGTTTCTAAATTTTTATTTATTTTAAATATTTTTTATAATTTTATTTTGTTATATTTATATAATTTAGATATTTTAATCCATATCCTCATTATTACGCATGTAATTAATATGTGATAACTTTTTCATTAGTCATGTCATTATTTAGGAGTTATAAAGGACTAAAAATGTTAATGAAGAAAAATTGAAAATTAAAATAATTTTTTAATAAATTAAAACAAAAAATTATAAAAGTATACAATCAAAAACATATTTACACCTAAAATAAAATATAATAATGAGACGTCTAAAATCAAGGGATTAAAAAAATTGATTTTAAAAGGAAATTATTCTCCGAAAAAAAGTTTTTGACCGTGTTCATGAATAGAAAACTAAAATGGTAGTATATACATTTAATAAGAAGCAATAACATGATCATATTATCCAGATTCTTCATGGGATTTTCTAAAGTTCTTTAGAAGATACTTTCCTGAGTTGACCAAAATACACATATTTGGTAATTACAGGTACAATTTAAGGAAATTTAAACTCCCTAAAACCTCAATAAACACAAAAGAACCTTGTAACATAATTTTTGAAAAAAAGGACACATTCATCATAGGCATGATTGAAATCATTTGCTAAAATGATGTCAATTGTTTTTGGTTCAGTGGGGCATAGGGAATAGGGATTGTGGTGGTGCCATTTGCATTGATCGGTTGGGCACATGAGCATTACCATATCAATCCCTTGAAAGGGTCTAATTAGGGACATGTTCCACTGGCATCGGCGTGTAGAGAGAGGAGAGAGAAATTGCAGAATGTGCTATATATAAAATACTATAGAGGGTGGAAGCAAAGCAAGCTGCATTATTGTATTGTATTTTGCATCAGCGATTAACAAATAATTAAAGTCAAAGGCTTTTTCCCTGTTCCTTTGGTAGAAAAAGTGAAGGACAAATAACAGAGCAGAGAGAGAGAGAGAGCTTGCACTAAAATACTAAAAGATTTCTGTTTTGTTTTGTTGGCTTCAAATCCATCACTGTCCATTTTGTACAGGTTTCGTAACCTTCTTCCAGTTCTACACTTTTTTTTTCTCTCTCCTGAGTCTTCTTCGGTTCTTCCCTTTTCTGCCTTTTCTGCGTTGCCCCTTTTGTTGTTGCTGAAAGAGAGGCCTTGAGGACAAGGTTCCCGTTTTCAAAATTGGAGCTTTTTGCTGTGTGAGGTTTGATCTCTGCACCAGAGCCTGGTTTTCTCATCTGGGTGTGTTTAGTTTGGTTCAATATGGCTGTGGAGAACCAAAGGGGTCTTTTGGGGGATGAAGATGGGGCCAGTGACCCTTTCCCTGTGGGTATGCGTGTTCTTGCTGTGGATGACGACCTAACTTGCCTTAAGGTGTTGGAGACCCTGCTTCGCAAATGCCAGTATCAGGGTTCGTTACTTTATGTCATTTGGTTCAGTCAAAATTCGTGTATGTTATAATTGTGCCTAACATAGGACCATGTTGGTACGCTTGAGTTGTAAAGATTTGTTCTTGTGTTGAATTCAGCGTGTAATTCCTAGCCACTTCTAATTTTTTGGATGCATTGTGCATGGGTAGTGTTTAGTTTGGTGGATTAGAGATATATTGACCTTACCATCAAAATCCAAATTCAAAATTTGTTTCTTGGCAAGATGTACAAATTCTTCCTAAAGTTGAAGGCTTTGGTTCAAATTAGATTTTTTTGTGTGATTTTCCTGGGTTATTAAATTATTTTAGAGCTATTAATGGACCTATCTATGTAGATTTTGGTTATGGGGTGAATTGATCTGCTTTGATGGTTTAAGAGGCGTTTGGATTTCCCAAATCTCATATCTGATTTGTGGTTGTTGCAGTTACCACAACTAATCAGGCAGTTGAGGCGCTGAAAATGTTGAGGGAGAACAGAAACAAGTTTGACCTCGTTATTAGTGATGTGAGTATGCCAGACATGGATGGATTTAAGCTCCTTGAGTTGGTGGGACTTGAAATGGACCTACCTGTCATAAGTAAGTCCATACACTTTTTTGTCTTGACATGCATTTGACCTGAGCTTTACTTATCCACATTCTCAGGTTTTGGTATGTAACTGATGCAGATTGGTCTTGTTACTATTCAACTTGTTTAACTTTAAATAATTTTCATTTTGATTTTCCCAAAATTTATGGTGTTGATTTACCCTTAAGAATTAATTATTGTTGTACAAAAACTGAACTTGAGAAAAGTTAGTTGTTTCACAATAATGAGTTGAATTGGTTGACTGACTTGAACTATTGTTTTATATTGTTCTAGTGTTGTCATCACATAGTGATACAAAGCTGGTGATGAAGGGTGTTACTCATGGTGCATGTGACTATTTGCTGAAACCTGTTCGAATTGAAGAGCTGAAGAACATATGGCAACATGTAGTCCGAAGAAAGAATTTTGATTGCAGGGATCAGAATAAGGCTTCCAATGATGAGAGGGTTCCTAATACTCCTGGGGAAGGTAACCAAGGCCTCAGATCCGAAAATAGTGGTGACCAGAATAAAAAGCTTGGTAAAAAAAGGAAGGACCAAAGTGAGGAGGAAGAAGAAGAAGGTGAAGGGAATGGAGATGAGGAGGACCCTTCCACACAGAAGAAACCTCGTGTTGTTTGGTCTGTTGAGTTGCATAGAAAATTTGTTTCTGCAGTTAATCAACTGGGCCTAGATAGTGAGTTTTTGACAGCACAAATATTACATTCCCAATTTTTTTGACTTTTGTACATTACATTACAGTTTTGTATCTCAACCTGAGTACTATAATTTCTAATACCAAGTTTATTCACCTGTTATTGCAGAGGCTGTTCCTAAGAAAATACTTGACCTGATGAATGTTGAAGGGCTTACAAGGGAAAATGTGGCAAGCCATCTGCAGGTATAAATTCATGGTTTGTAGTTATCATAATTGTTCTATTCAGTCTTTGACAAATCATGGAATGAAAATCTTTTAAATAAGATAATTCTTTAAATTGTGTTTGATGGATATATTATGAAAAGGAAGTTTGTACATTAAATTAATAAAACTCTGGGAAGTTGGGTAGCAATACCAACTATCAAACTGTTAAGAATTCACGTCTACTCAAAGATTGTTCCTAGCATAATATTTTGATATCCAGTAAATTTTTTTTAATAAAATGTGGATAGATCAAATTCAAAAAATTGCTTGTCAATAATGAGGTGTTTGAAACATCCAACACAACTTTTCAAGTCCCACCGACCATAGGTTGGCTGCTGCTTCAACTGTTAGTATCTGACTATCATTTGTTTATTTACGGCATTGTATGGGAAGAAGGGGGGGGGGGTTTGGAGGGAAAGGAAGGGAAGGCCCAAAATTTTATTTTAAATAAATATATTTTAAGTTGTTATTTTTTAGGATAAAAGATTAACATAAGTTTGATATATTAATCATTTGTTTATTACCATAAATGATATATAATTCTCTTAATTTAAAAATAAAAAATTTATCCTCCCCTCCCTTCCCCTTCAAAAAACCTCTTTCCAGACAACCCCACAAACAGAGATTTGCAGCTTTTCAACTGCTGTAATCTTTTGATGTGTGAATGTATATCCTAAGCTGCTAGGGGATGGCTGTTCATTTTACTTGACAAAATATACTTTTCAGTACTGGGACATATTAAGCTCACTGTTTTTTTGTTCTGCAGAAGTATAGACTCTATCTGAAAAAGGCCAACCAGCAAGCTAGCATGGTTGCTGCATTGGGCGGTAGTGATTCTTACCTACGTATGAGTTCAATTGATGGATATGGAGATTTCTGCACCTCTTCCGGATCGGGAAGGATCTCAAGCACTACATTACCATCATATGCATCTAGTGGAATTTTTGGTAGGCTGAATTCCCCAGCTGGCTTGAGCATGAGAGGAATTAGTTCTTCTACACTAATTCGGCCTGTTCAGTCTCAAAACATTAACAGCTCCTTAAGCACACTTGGAAACATTCAGCCGTCCATGTTTCCAGCAAATCAAAGCTCAAGTTTATTACAAGGCATTCCAACATCAATTGAGCTTAACCAATCCAAGCAGAGCAACTGTACAGCTGGAATATCACAGTTGAATCAAGTGGATTCAAGTGGATTTTCGGTTGCCACCACCTTCCCAGATAGTAGGGCCCCTGTTAATGGTGCAAACAATTCTCTACCATGTGTCTCAAATAATAATATAATGTTACAAGGAAATCCATCGCAAACACATAGCCCTGGAGCATTTAGAAACCCGTCATCTGTTAGAGCACCTTCTTTGAGCACAGAATCTTTTGAAGTTGGCATGTGTGGTTCTTCTAATCTGTTGGATTATAATCGGTGTAATGAAAACTGGCAGAGTGCAGCTCAGTTGTCTAAATTTCCTGCCAATTCTTTGCCTCTCTGCGAGCCTTTCAATAATGATCAATTGCCTCCCCCTAGCATCAATGTTTCCAACTCAAATACTCATATTGGTAACAGTCCGGTTGATTTTTCTTCCAGAAATGCAATTCCCGTTCCTTTGGAAGATACCAGAAACGAGCTGCAATGTCAGGAAGGCTTGATCGGGAATTTCGTACAGCCTTCAAGTTACTCACAACAACAAAGGTGGGAAGAGCATAAACTGGATTACCACCAAAACATGAGTCGTCCCTTCAACCCTGTAAATTCACATGTTTCTTCCAGTGGAGTGGCAAGTTCCATGGGGCATAGTTTAAACCAACATAATACAATCTGTAGCAATAGAGTTGATGCATCTTTGGTTAGCCAACTAAATTTGGCTTCCCCATCGATTGCCCGGTGCACCGAAGTTGAGAAATTCTCTTCAGACATTCGACTTAAGTCAAATGATGCCTACATTTTGGAGCAAATGAAGTCCCAAGATGGATTTATGCAGAATACATTTGGGACCTTGGATGACATAATGGGTGCAATGGTCAAAAGGGTATGATGATTAAATAGCCTACTTTTGTTTGTTCCATTCTTAAAAAAGAAACAAACAAACATGTTTCTTCCCCTCTCCTTCTCCCTACGTTTTCTTTTAAATGCTTTTCTGGTTGCAATGGTATTTTGAAACTATTGAATTGCATTCAATCTGTTGCATAAGTTGATTTTTTGATACTTACAATGTAAACACAATCGGCTTTGAATTTGACTGTTGCTTTATAGATGTTAATGTAGGTTTTGTTTGTCAGCTTGGTCTAGGTAATCTTCAACCTAATTTTATTATTAGAACCTTTCAGAAATAATGCAAAAGCATTAGTGTCTGAAAAAATGATAGACTTTAATAATTGCCAAGTTCCACTTTTATTTGTGATTCCATTTAAGTTTCTTTCAACACATCACGTGCCTTTTTGTTTGCAATGGCAAATCTGAAGATGAAGATAATTTATACATTCATGTTTCATCGTTGTTTTTATAACTAGCAAAGAAGATTTTAAATTTCGAGCCATGTGTCACCAGTTCCATATTTTTCTCTATCACTTACTCTAGAAAGAAAGGAATTTTTACTGTACAAACACACGTTTCTGTATTAAGCTATTGCTGCCTCCTATTAGAATGAATTAGTTATCCAAATCCTGGAAACTGAAGACAAAAAATGTCAATTCAGTAAAACACTACACGACAAATTAAGTAATTGATCATTATATAGAATATTACCTAATATAGACACAGATTTTGCAGTTATTAATGCTGTATTATTTTAAAAAGTAAAAAGTTACATCACTCCCTCAAATTTGTCAAAATCACACTATAACCCTCTCTCTAGTTTCTCAAGTTACTGAGACCTTAGAGTTGTGTTTGGTACGTGGACATAACGGAACAGAATAGAATATCCCGTTCCGTTTCACTTCGGTTCTACTCTTTCTGATGGTACTAAAATATACTCCTTATTCTCACCTTTTGTTCTGTGTCCTGTTCTATGTTATATACGAAGCACTAGCTAATTGTCTTTATCTTCCCTTGTATTGGAGGTTCTGCAATGGAGGTGTGTTTGAAAAGCTTTAAATTGTGTAAATAATAAAATGCACACTACGATTGTTATTTTAATGTTTCTTTTAAAAATAAGGATAGGTGAATTAAATTTTGACAGACTAAGGCCAAAGTGGATCAAGTGTTTCTGGGTCCAATTTTGATTAGCTTCTAACTTGAGAGAGATTTTCAATTGTAAAACCTTATTTTTAAGACTTAAAGACAAGAATTCCAAACTTTTTAGCTTTAGGGTTTAGGGTATGAGTGAGCTAGTTAATATGTTGAGTTACATAAGTTAATTTTACTAATGCGAAAAGTTTATTTCATATTACCTTAATATATTTTGTTTTCTTACCATTTATGTGTTTGTTGAGAAGTATATCCAGAGCTCATAACAATTAACTATGCAATATAGATTTTGAAGGATTAATTGGAAGCTTCGCTAATGTTTCAGATTCATAAACTGGTTTGTTGATGTTGTGATTGGATATTTTGGTTCATCGGAGTAGTTCTTTAACCAAGCATATGCAATTGTCTTTTGCTAAAGTTATCTCCGAAAGAACTTATATATTTTATTGTTATGACTGGAGTTATCAATATTACAGTTTGGTTTAGTTTTGGTCTGGAATGACTGAAAATACTATGGTGATTTTTTTCATCATTTCATGAAATAGTCTTTGCAATGCAGGAGCAAAACGACTTGACATTGATGGATGGAGAAATGGGGTTTGATGCTTACCCTGTTGGATCATGTAACTGATTTCTTCTTATTCAGCAAGAATCCATGAGCATTGAAATCATGAAACTTACTCCTATCTCTGGAGCGAATTTGATTGTGTAGTTTCTTTGATGTACTTATTTTTATGTTCTGCTACCAAATTTATTTTCTTTTGCCAACATTTTATTGTTTCACTTATGAACTTATTGTTAGCCATCTGATCCATTCCATCTCTTTCTTTTTTTTTTATTCTTTTAGTGTTTCCTCAAAAGAAATTTCTGCCTTTTCTTAGATAAAATAATTGTAAGAATGTATTTCTTAGTTCTTAGTGCTCTTTCTCACTTTCTTAGGTTAAAATTTATTTTATTGATACTTGATATGAAAATATGATAAAGTTACAAATAGAAAGGAATATTCTGGAAGTGTTGACAATTCCAATGGCACGAAAGTGATTTTCCGACTTTTGAGGTAAAGCTGTCTTTGCGGTATATTTATATTTTATAGTTATTCTTGGAAGTTACTTTTTCTTTAGTTTCCGGGAAAAAGTTTAAACATCTTTTTTCTGAGTTTTAGTTTTTTTCTATAACATATTTAATTATGTTAAAGTATTTTAGGTATTTTTTTAAGAGATACTTTTTAACATAATCCCTATATGATATTTGCGAATTACATCCACCAAAACTGAATTTCATTCGGGGAATGAGAAATGGATTGTTATATGAACAAAAATAGTTATTATTCAAATACTGATGGATAAAATGCTATCAACTTTGGAAATAAAGCGTGCCACTAACATTTGGTTATGTTATTGGCCAAAAAAAGAGAAATAACATTTGATGATGTTGATGCAGAACTTAGCAGAAGATAGAGTTGGGTGCTCACAAAGGAAATTCCAACTAAGTTATCTTTATGTTCGTGATTAGCAGAATCATGAATATTGGACCACTGAAACAAAATTTAAAAGTCGAAATATTATTTTCTACTACTATTTTATATAATAATTTTTACAAAAATAAGTGAATGAGTAAAAGAAAAATGACAAACAGTTAAAGATGATCTATGATGTGATAAGGAAAGATAAAGTAATAATAAATTTGTCATATGAATTGTAGTTATAAATTGAAAGCATAAATAATATAACTCATTAAAAGATATGATATAAATTACAAGTCAGGCAGTTGAGACGAAAAAAACTGAAAGATAAAGAGAAAATGTCTTAGTTCGCTTATGATTCAATGAATCATAAGAACAATGTTTACCAGAATACTTTGGCTTGAATTTCACAACACATATAAATAGGAAATACCGAATTCATCACTTTCTACCAAAGAAAAAAATGGGAATGTGAATCCATCCAAAGTATTTTTTTTAAAATATGAGCAAAAATTGTCTAATTTTCTTCATTAAAAAAATCTATTTTATTACATGTGGTAAGTGCTCACGGATATCTCATGATACTGTATAGGAGATAATAAAAGCAAGAACCATTAGATACAAACTGCTGATCAGTAAATGAAAAAGTAAGAAATGGAAATTAAATCAGAATTAAACTACACAATAATAGAGGAAAAAAATGCCACAATAAGAGAGCCTGTTCCAAGACAGTGCTGCCAAATATTTAATCTCTGTCTTGTATGGTTTGCTTTGAGTTTAAGCATGTCCTAGGTTGCAGTTTTGAATTTGTAGACACATTATGTATTAGTTCCACCTTCCTTCAACCCACTGTTGAAATACCATATGTCCAAAACTTTTTTTCTCCAAGCCTTGTATGTAATGCAATACATTTCTTTGTTACATTCTAAACACAATATCAGCAAACTAATAGCTTGAAATGAGTTAAAAAAATGTCCCACTTTAAAGCATTTAACTCAATTCAACTCAGTGAGCTGTGCTCTCCTTTCTGCAGCTCTTTTTCTAATAAATATGCCCCACCTTAATGCAGCTTTGAGCTTAAGCCACCCAACAACAGCCTTCCCTGAAGATTTCCCATGATCTTCACTGAATGAATGATACATCTGAGGCTCATACTGAAGGCTATAGGCATAACAAGCTTCATTAGAATGACCAAGATTAGCTGACATACTCACTCCTGCATTGATTGTCTTAAGTAGCCTCTGCATATCATCACCCTCCAACATCTCTGAGCTCCTAAGACGGAGTTCTTCTGCCACAATGTCTTCCAATCCTTGTCCAGTTCTTGGCCGGGACCAATCTCCGGCAAAATAAGTACTTTCAATATCATGATTTTCACCTGACATGTAATTCATGCTCCCTGGCAAAGCTATTTGAGAGTCATTTAAGGATGTCCCTACCATCTGGTTATTAGATCTTCCAAATGGATAATCATTCAAGCCAGGACCAGATGGGTAGTTATTTGTTATTTGCAGATGTTGATTTGATTCTGAGGAAACATATGACATCCTATTCTTTGTAGAGGCATACTGCTGCTCTTGGAAATTGTTGTGATGCATTATATGAGTGGTAACAGATCTTGATCCCTTTTTTGAATTAAGAGAATTTAAAACTTTTCCATCATATTCTACAACCTGGTCCCAATTTTCATATGCTTTCTTCACCAAGGAATCCACAGACATCTGTAATTCAAATTCTCAATAGATGAGCTATAGTAGTTACCAGTCATATAAACACAAAGGTTGATCGCATATGTAACTAAGAATGATATCAAATTGATCTAGGAATTCAATATTTTCTTATTAGCACAGAAAATTGACCTTTTGATTTGGAGTAAGTGATTCCAAAGAGAAGAATTGGCTATCAGCAATGAGGCCCCTCAGCTCATATATATTGTTGAACACAATGCCAGTGCTATTGGTTTCATCAGTGTAGTAAACAAAGAGCTTGCCACCCAAGACACATGTCTTGGCATGCTCCACAGTATTCTCCCACATTCTGTTGGACATTCCACTACCAAGTATCTGCATTAAATGTGGCAAATAAGAAAATTTGCAAAAAAAGTTAGTATTAGGAAAAACAGGATTTGGAGAGAATGATATGGATTCTTATGAACAGATAGCAGTAAATTCTTACACTTCTTAACTTCTGTGGCTCACGAACAAGAAGACGCAGGAAATCTTCTACAGTTACTATTTTTGCTTGAATCAATTTTTTATGAAGTGCCCCATCCTTTGCTATCCGATCCAATCTCCAAACTTCATCATTCAAAGCAGGTGGATAGTGTTTCTTGTATACTGAAAGTTATAGACAATATTTTGTTTAGAAAAATTTCATCAAACAAAATTTTCCAAAAGCCTAAATATTGAAAATGTTGCTGCCTCAACAGACTCAATTCAAGCAGAACATGAAGCTAAGTTGTAGATGATTATAGTCATTTATCAAATCTACCACTTAACTAGATTATTTAAATTACTTTCTTAAGCACAAGATTACTTAAATTGTTAATCCCAAGAAGAATTCATTCCAAGTCAGGAAGACTTCAATTATTGAGACCATCTTTCCTCAAATTTTCATCTCCAGTTTGTTTCTTTCGAGAAATATTTAAGGAAATTGCATGTTGATATTACAAACTACCAAAGAAAACCAATTAGAGACAGATAATTTTTCAATATTCATGTATGTATGTAGCTGGATTGAAAGGTTGACAACCATGCACATTTTATCTGCTATATATGGCACCCACTCTAAAAACTTGTTCTATACTTTTCTAAATGTGAGGAAATTTATTGTAAATGTGAAAATTTTCCTAGACAATTAATACAAGTGTCAAGAAAATTAAACCAAATGTCAATATCCAACTCTAACAAAAACTTAAGTTGTTAGGTGAAGGTAAAATTGCTTTTATATCTATTCTTTTAACAAGTTTCGTAATGTATGGCTTGCAATAATGATTTCAGTGATCCCATATCTCTTATTCTGGCAAGACATAAAATTCTTCAATCATAAGCAAACAAATGAAGTCTTAAATATTGGAAAACTCACATTCTCCTCTATGATCTTTAACAGCAAAGGCTTCAGTCTTTCCCTCACGAATACGAATCCCCTCACAATACCCAGGAGCCACCTTAACACCAAGCCTGAATTTTCTGCTTCTTATCCAGCTAGAATTATCAGTGAAAGTAAGATCACCTACGGTTCCTACCCCTTCCTTTAGGGTAACCTGCAAATCTCCAGTTAGAAGAGGCCTTTTCCCCTCACGTTCCTTTACTTCATGACTTTCAAAGTGCTCTTTTGTCCAATCATCATCAACTTCCTCATTGAAGTCACCTTCAAGTACCACCACATTCAATTTAGCAACTGATTCTGGTCCAACTTGAACAGCATTGCCTGTGTTGGGATCCATCAAGACAACATGAACTGCTGCTCCTTGCTCTCCTTCAACTTTTCCCCCAGTGAACAAGTGAGGTGGCATTCTTGTTCTGAAAAGAAGCTGCAGATTCTTTGCTCCTCGTCCTTCTATTCTTGGGGGTGAAGACCTGATACAGGTAAAATGTAATTGATGAAATCATGGCTAATAGTTATATGTTTACAGGATCTTCATTATTTTATCAATTTTGCACCAACCGATCATTTACATCATATTGATAAGAAGTGCACATGCTCAATTATTGTTACATCCTTTCACTTGATTATAAGTTATCAGCTATCAGCATGATAGTGAACAAGCATTTACAACTAAAAATGAAGATTTTTTTTATTTTTTATTTTACTTTTTAGGTCAAGAAAAATGAAGATTTTCAAATTTATAATTTGACAGGGAAACACACCTTTCAGCCAATTTAGCATGGCCCAATTTTGCCAAAGCACGCTCCACTTCTTCACTGACCTATAGTTCATGGAATTTGAAGGATTAACAGAATACCTTATAATACATTGTAGATCTTGATTTATAGGTTCTTTTATAATTCAGACACACATAGCAACATATAATGAAAGCAATAAACATAATATTGGACTATCAAACTCTAACAAAAGCATTAATAATGCTACGAATAAACACTTTACATTTGGGTTCTCGCTACAACCATGGTTCATTTTACTCCTTGTTTTGGTAGTCCCTACATCTCACATTATCTTTTTGTTTTCTTTCTCTCACCAAAAATTTTAAACAACAGACTTTGATCAAATGTTGATACAAAGTACTTTGGTGTCACTTCTTTTGTGAAGTATTCAAACAGAGGGTCAACAATCATACAGAAAAGTGGTTAACCATTCCAGGAAAAACAACCTTCACAAAATTATGCAGGGTTCAATACAAAGAAGTTAAAAAAAACTCACAATTTTCCTCAGAAGAGGTTCCAAAGATGAGCAAAGTCTCTGCAGACTATCCACCTTTAAAGCTTCCACAATTACACTGTGCAAATAATAGTAATAAATTGGTGAGTGTCACTAAATTTGCATCGAAATGCAACAAAAGAACTAAACTAACATGCTTTACTTGAAGATAACCAACACCCAGAAAAGGTTAGGGAAGCCCAAAAGCAGAGAACACTTCAATTGCATAAATTTCCAATGCCACCTTCACTTCTATAGAAGACACAAATAAATGAGATTTCGTTGTAAAATCCAACTTAGTTTAAAATTTCTCCAAAATTCAAATTGCACTAGCGAGTTTCACAATTGAGAGCCACAAAAGATTAATCTGACATCTGGTATAATGTTATCAATTATCTAGCAGAAAGTCAACATCAATTTCAAGCATATCATGCAACAATCATTTTAACAATAACACCCAAAATTCAAAATAAATCCAAACAAGTGACAAGATAATCATAAGCAACAAAAAAAAAAGCTAGACAAAGACAATTATCAATATTCGAATGCTTACAGAAATTGCACATAGCCCAATTTATGAAAACTCTAGTGAGGATCAGATAATGAATACTTGTAAACTGTATTCAAATACCTGGCCAAACCGGGTAGTTTTGGTTTCTTTGACTGTGTAAGATGGTGTTGTGCATCTTCACCTTCGTCAACTAGCTCATACCCTCTCTTTTCCACCCTATTGTTCTTGGAACTTTCCATTTCTAGAAACTTATCCAATCCCAATGATATCTCTCGATACTATCAAAATTTAGAAACTTGGTTTTGTCTTAGTGATCCGTAGGACAGGTGCACCCTAGAAGCTTCCCAGAAGCACAACAGTGGAGTAAAAATCTTAGAAACTAAACCTTAAAAGCTTGAGTTCGTAAACAAACAAGCAAGGAGGGTTGTGTCTTTGGTTTTGAAACAAAAGGAGTAAGGATCTAGGAGTATTAGGACCAAAAAAAATTGCTGGACACTGTAGTATAGATCTGCATAAAATTTACAAATAGTTTTTGGTTAAATAAAAAAATAAAAAAGGTTGCTTGCATTAGAATATATAATTGATATAATTGATGTTCACAGCTGGATTGGATGTGTGCATGAACGTTGGAAAATGGAAATTGAAACCGCGTTATTTGGTGTCTCATTTGTCTTTGACTTTGTGATATTGGTTGGTGTCGGTGATAAGACAGAATCACCCTTGTATTTGTGTATGTACCTCACTTACGTTTGTCTTATAGAGTTGCCTATGATTTATACTAATGTTTTGGTACAAGGAAAATGTGATACAGTACATATATTAGAGAAGAGAAACGGTCAATGTCATTCACTTGTTCACGACAAAAAAGGACCATAAACTTTATGGAACATTTTGGATCAGGTCTTTCCTACTCAACAATTGGATATTAATTTGTGTTTTCTTCTTTCTGGATTCCAATTTTTCTTTTTTGAAAAAATCTTTTTTTTACTAAAAACTTCATGAGGATAGCCGACACCATTTAATCGATTATAAATATTAAACGAGGATTAAATGAGGCCATATGTGCTTCACCTGTTAAGAATCTTTGTTTAAGTTTGCCCATGTGCGTGTTCATGATTCTGGAGAATCCCCTGTCATCATCAGTAATCATCCATGTGTAAAGATTTTAGATCGATATCTTCAGCCTAAGCATCCACATAATATAGAACAAACCCAACTGTTGATTTGTTTCAAGCTTTTGAAGGTTATTCTGCATTTTGAAATCCTGGGTGCTTGTTTAATAGTAGTTGTTATTTATGCTGCTTTTTACTTCTCGGTGTTTATTTGCACATTCCCTCCATTATTAATAATGCATTGGGTTTTTGAGAGATGTGGAAGGAAGAAGAGGAAAAAGAAAGAATTTTTTTTTAAAAAAAATCCTGTATATTTTAGAAGTTTGGAGAGGAGAAATGAAGGAGATAAAATTCCTGTAATATTGTATTTATCCTCTGATCCCTTTTATTTTGGTTTTATTTTTGAAAACCTCCTCCCTTTCATTAATACGTGCAAAGATTAACCAATATATTAGTTAGTTTATCTCACCTCCCCTTGCTAATTAAACCACACAAAAAAAAATAAAAATAAACCTTCCCCATTTCCCCTTAAAAACTAAATCAAACAAGATTCCCCTCTTCTCCCCACCTTTGAACCAAGTGTCAATGTAATAAGGTAGACAAACAAGTAGATCCAACGATTTTATTATGGGTTGAATTTTGTTGAATGGAGAAAAAGAAATGAAATCAGCATGTATTGTGTACTGTGTATTGTTAATTTCCGGGTTTCCAGCCTATAGGGCATTTCAAATGATTGAAAACCCAAGCTCCATGTACTTGGAACTGTAAGTATATGTTTAGTTTTCTGTTAGTCTTACAGACGTTTAGACCAGGTCGAAAAACTTTCGTTTCTCCCTCATGATGTGTACAATGAATTTCCAATGGAAAACCAAACATGCCATGCCAAGAAAACAAAGGGCGAGAGAGAGCACTTGAAATCAGAACTCAATAGCTAAATATAGTTTGTAATATAATCAAGTCCATGAACATATTTGACGAGTTTTAAGGGGATTGTGTCGTGGCAACAGACTAACGATGCACGCATATGCATTGGTATCATCTATGAGGTAAAATTTGTTTGATAGTAGCATATAGGTGATACAGTTACAAACAGAGCAGGATATTGATTTTAACCTAATTTGGTTGACAACTCAAGCATTTTGCTTGCATGCTTGTATAAAATCATGATCATGATTATAACTATAAAGAATATAGGTAATAAATTTATTCAGTTATTCTCCTTCCCAGCCCATGTGACGCGCTCGCCGCTCCCACACCATTGTCAGCTTTTTCTCCTTGATGAGTATGGCCTCAGCTCGCTCTCTTGCCTGCTCACATGTTTCAGTTGCAGCAATACATTTGTCTGCCTCTCTCTGGTACTGAGATGCCACTCTTCTCGCTTCAGCCAAAGTTATGTTCATGTGCCGAGTGGTTGCTTCCGTAACAGACTCTTGCAACTTAAGCTCCTCTGTGAGAAGGTCAACAAATTGCTTCTCCATCTCCTCCTTCAGATCTGGGTCACTGCCTCCGCAATCTGTTGATCAGCACAATTGATGTTATCCATATGCCCGATGCAGTTATCAGTAACAAAATTAAGTAGAAAGTTAGCTCATAACAATTTCAAGAACTTGATTAATTGGCAGGCACAATCTTCTACTCATCATGACACCAATTAAAAAAATAAGTTAGAGATGATGCAGATTTAGGTTTCCTCTTCATCAAAAAGCAAGCGAACCTCTCTCCCACTTAGTTCATCTTCAACAGTTTACAGTACTACAGAGCATATATATATATATATATATATATATATATTTGGTTAAATTAAAATCTTGGACCCTATAATTTTTACTGGTTTTCAATTTAATTACTATGTTTTCTTTTTCAAAGCAGTTCTCAACAATTTTTTTGAAAATAGTCCTTAATGTCAATTTAGTCTATATTGGAGATTTAATCAGAGAGAAAGAGCATCTAAAGAAGCACATACTTAGATGACAGGAACACCAACTGGATTAAGATGAAGAGTAACAATATCTAAAGAAGCACATACTAGACAAAGAAATACCTACTAGGTTAGCTAACTGATGGTGTTATAACAGAAATTGACAATGGGGACTATTTTGAACAAATTTATAAGTGTGAGGACTGATTTAAGAAGATAAAAAGTTTTAGGTACGAAAATTTGAATTGAACCTATATGACTCTAATCATCTAAACTGACAGAGAACTAATTAGCAAGGCAAAATCGTCACACCTGAAATCACACCAAAAGGTCAAATCACATGGAATAAAAGTCTAGCTATGAAGCCAAAAACTTAGTACAGTTACGAATATGATACAACACATACAGGGATATGGAAAATTCTTAAAAAATCAAGATAGGATACGACCTAGACACGTTTACATGAACTTATATAGGAAAAAAAATTGCTCTAAGAGCCATGGCATGTTATGTCCCCGAGAGATGAGCAAGACCAGCAAGCCCTAGTCCTTCCACATTTTGTTGTGACAGTGCTACGTGTAAAACAATAGGCAAAGCTTTGGGGTTAAATATCAACCTATGTATCTTTGTCTGTTAACCCGTATCCCAAATATATCAGTCCATAAAATCTCTTAAAAGAACTAAAAATGATTGGAGGATATTCTTATTCTGGATATGTGTCTAGTTATATCGAACTCATAAAAGTATAGGATACACATATGACACCAATAGTTTGCCAACGCTGAAGTATCTAGGCTTCATAGAAGGGTGATCTAAATTGTTCATATTCTTAGTGCTTAGCTCTTAGTAAATGTACATGTTCATTAGATCCTTTTGATTGTCTGAGTTTAGAGATTAGCTTGCAGTGCTTACCCACAACAATCATTTAATCTCTCATAAAAATCAACATAAAGAACTTGAAATAGCACAAAAAATCATTCAAACCAAACAAAAATGTTTTCCAATACAATGATAAAGAACCAGATGAGGCAGATTGGGGGGCTAGAACTATTCTCACAGATCATTAATTCATTATCACGAAAACTACGATGTGCAGAGCAAACGTACTGATAAGAAGCTTAAATCAACGCATATTTGAGAGAGAAAGAAACAGGAGAAAGTCTAACCTGAGACAGAGAGATTGGCCAACCCTGCGCAACAAAGACATAAATGAAAGAATCAAATGAGTAAAGAAATGGCAAAGTTGAAATCTCAGAAATTGAAACTAATCATTACTTATAAACAAAGAAACCCTACAAGCAGAAAAAAATTGTTTGTATGTTTAATAATTTAATTGAAATGATTATTATGTGGAAGTAGAGAGTGAGAGAGAAAAGTGAGTACCAGGAGCGACCTGGAAGAGGGACAAAGGAGGAGGGCAATCACAGAGGCAAGGAGGACAAGAGAGTTTTGAATGGGAATTACGAAGTGAGATGGCGTTTTTGAATCGCCAGTAGAGGGCAGGTCCACACACTCCTAAGGCTGATACAACAGCAAACACCACCAAACACCATCTTAACCATCCTCCTGAATCAGATCTTCCCCGTGACATCTCTCTCTCTTTCTTTCTTTCTCAGATCTGATTCACTAAATCTCTATTAATTCTATTCTGTGCTCACAATGAAGAATGAGGTTGTTGTGTTGTGCCCAACCTTTTTTACTATGGTGTTAGAGGTTAGAGGTTAGTGCTTTTTTTCCCATTTGAAGAGGTCGCAAGTACACTGTGATTTTGTAATTGTATGCGCGTCTCTCTCTCTCATATTCTCTGTCCCCCTTCTTCTTTTTTTAAAGTTATACTAATAATAATAAAGAAACAATTGGAATTTTATGTAATTTAATTTCAATACCACTTAGCTTTTGTCAACTCGTTGGTGGGATAAGACCAGGTTTAGTTAACAAAGCATTCAGATGCTATTGTTATTAAAATGCTTGTTTTTAACTTTAATAAAATAATTTTTTAATTGTAAATGATTTTGAGGGATTAGAAAAATACACATCTTTAGTCTAGAACAATCCTATGTCATTATGTATTTTTTTAAAAGGCGCGGGTGTTATTTTGTAGAAGAAAAAAAAACTATTTATCAAAAGAATAAACTTATTTATAGAGATATTCTATAGGGATTTTTGGAGAGAAGTTTAAACGGAGATTTCTTACTTTATTCATGGAAAATTTAATAATTTTATTTTAATATAAAAAAGATGATAAGAATTTTTCTAAAAAAACAAGAAAAAATCATAATTTTATAAATCACGGTATGCAAATATAACACTAAAATAAATTGGCCCACTCTAAGGATTTGGTAGTTAATATATTACAAACTAAATTGCATAGAAGAATACAAGATACAAAGTAATTAGGCCAACATTCACATCCTATACTAACCTAGAGTAACTATTCTCATTTTCTATATGTTGGATATAAAAGATAAATTATTCATTAATCAAGTTATATTTATTTTAAAATGACTTTTTTTTATAACTATTAAAATATATATATATATATATAATTTTTTAATAAAATTATTAAAATACTATTCATTTGATTTTTACATTAAATAACTTAAATAATTAAAAATTATAAAATTATAAAATAAAAAAAAATTATATAAATTTTATCATCATAACAATGTAATTTTTTGAGATTTTAATAGTTGTATATTATTAGAATAATATAATCCTTTAGATGTACTTAGACTTTGAACAATTATGTATTAAGATTTGTTAAAAAGGATGTGATTTTTTTTAGAAAAAAATTTAAGTGGTAATAAAATATTTTTGAGGTATTCTATAAATGTAGGTAGATAATGTTGAATCATGTTAAATTTATATGTTTTTTCTTTTGTTTTATCTTTTTTATGAGTATTTTCAGAGATAGAGAATGTGAAAAAAAATTTGTTCTTTATCACACATTTGATGGGTATCTTCTACTACTTGACAAAAATTTTAGAATGATATTATGGAATTCAATGTATTTGACGCTATGAAATTTTCTACGGATAATTATTCAATCTTTCGTCTGTTAATGATCTACTTTTTAAATTTTTTTATATTGATTTAAACTCTTTAGATCGTAACATATGCCTCCCGCATATTGGATGTAGCTCAAGCTAATTGTACCATCACTAAGAAAGAAATCATGACTATTGTGTTTTCTTTAAATAACTTTTACTTCTATTTACTTGATTGTAAAGCTATTATTTTCTCTAACAATGGAGCTTTGAAGTATTTGTTGAAGAAAACAAGTTAAGTCAATATTGATTTATTGAAGAAAACAAGTTAAGCCAATATTGATTTGTTAGATACTTCATTTTTAAGAGTTTGATTTAAAAATTAGAGATAAAAAAGGTGTAGAGAACTTAAAAGCAGACCATTTGAGTTGAATCTAATATATGTCTAAGGTATTCAAATTGTAAAAAAAAATTTCTAGATGAGCAAGTCCATGTGAAAGGGAGGAATCCTTAATATATAGATTTGGTAAACTATCTTGTTCACAGAGATACATAAACATTTCACTAAGATACAAGTAATAAGTTGAAAAATGATGCTAAATATTACATATGAAATGAACCATATATTTGGAAGATTTGTCGTGATCAGATCATTAGACATTGTATCTTTGATCATGAGTTTCAATATATTCTTCTACAATTTCATAGCTTGCCATGGACATTAATTACTATATGAAAAGGAGCTTTGAAAAAGAAAAGATAAGAAATTTTTATGCTCAATAAAGAAACATATATATTATTCTTTAAAGTGTACATACGTTGAACTCTCTATTTAATTATTCTTTTTCTTTTTATTACAAAGTCTTTGTTTTATCTTTTGATTATCTGTTGTTACTCTTTTATTATTCATTTATGGGATAACCTAGAAGAGGTTTTCTGTTATGGAATATTTACAATAAATCAAAAGAAGCTTTTTGTTAAAAAATACTTGGGATTAAGTTTAGAGTGATTTGTCTATTAAACAATTCTTAAAAAGTAATTTTACTTCTATTAGTTCAATTGAGTAATGAATTTATGTTCTATATGAAAGGAGTAGGACATATTTTTTAATATCTAAGGTTGAACTAATATACACATCTTTGTATTTATCTTTTTCCTCTTTATCCTTATTTTTCTTTGATTCGTTTGTTTGTGAAGTTTTTATATAAAATATTTCAAAATCTTTTTTTGAAAGGTGTTTGGATCATATAAACACCTTCTCAATAACCTATGTGTTTTCAAAATATTTTTAAAAACTATCTTTGTTAAAATTATGTAACATTCAATTTAACCTTTTTTATAAGTTCTTATGTTTATTATATATATATATATATATATATATATATGATAAAAAATAAAAGTTTTCATTAAATAAATTAAATTTATAATATTTTATAAAATTTTAATATTTTAATAAATAATTTTAATATAATATATATTAAATTAAAATTATTTAATAAATTATCAAATTTTTTAAATTTTATATACTTATCTATATTATAAATTTTTTTAACTTTAGTACTGAATTATTAAAATTTAGCAATTTAATAAATATTAAATAGAATAATTTTAATAGAAATTGTTCTTAAAATAAATTAATTATATATATATTAGAGTTATTTTGTTTAATATATTTTTTAAATCATTCAATTTCATTAATTCAATTGTTAGATTAATATTTTTTTATATAGATTTTTTTATAATATTTTATAAAAAATTTAAAAAATTAATATTTAATTAAATAAATTTAAATTAATATATATTAAAAAATATATTATTTATTAAAATAAAATTATATAATAAATATTAAATAATTTCAACCATTATATAATCATATATATATAATATATATATATATATATATATATATATATATATATCACGTATTACATGATTATACAATCGTTTGAAATAATTAGATTATATAACTATGTCAACATTTCGATACAAGAAAAATTGATTAGTTTACTTAAACTTTATCTATTCATTTCTACCAAAAATTGATCTTTAAGTATAAAAATCAACCATTTATATTATTATACTTTTTCATTGACATAATTTATTTATTTTTTGGTATGTAAATTCTATTTTTTTAAAAGATATTTAAATTATTCTCTTTTTTCAACTTAAAAATATACAGTTTTCTTTTTTAAAATGAATAGATGTTATATTTTAATTATTTTCAATATAAAAAATTTTCCTAACAATAAATAATTATATAAAGTAATAAAAATATTAATAAAAAATTTCTTAAGGATAAGGAGAGAAATTTTGATTCTGCAACCTTCATGAAACATATAAGGCGAAAATAGGAATAAAAGAGGAATAATTAAATTACACTTTTCTCTATAAAAAATTTAAACTACAGTTATTTACTTTTTAATATATCCTTCCTTCTTTTGAAATATGAAATTATCTCATTAAATCTATTAAATTAATATTTAATTTTTTAATAATAAATTTTAACATGATTAATAAATAATTTTAAATATAACTATTAATTATAGGACCATAAGAGTTTAGACAAAATTTTAAAGTTGATAATAAAGATTTAAATTTTATTTTATTTTTTAAAATGTTACAATCAATAATAAGATTTTTAAAATTAATTGCAAATCATTCTACAAATTATAGAAAAAGATAAAAATATCATTGAAAGTTATTTTCATAATTGTTTATTAATATTAAAACGTTTGTTTATATTAAAAATATTTAAAACATAACTTTTATTCATTTAAAGGAAGAGAAAACTGTATATTTTAAAATAAATAGTTTGGACGGAGTGAAGTTAGGCTTTAAATGTTTCAGTTTTATCTGTTCAAAATTTTGAGGTCAGAGTCCGAATCTCTTATGTATTAAAGGCTTCAAGTGCATGTATTGTGATAGCAAATCAACAATGAGCATTACAAAAAGTAATTATTATTATAGTAAAAATTGACACATAAGTAATTGCTAAAATGTGAAATTATTTTCATTGATTATGAGTTAAAAGTGAATTTGGATTATTCTTTGACTAAATCTCTAAAAAAGAAAAATGTTCATAATACAATAAGGAGAATATGATTTTAGTCAATAATAAAATTAACAATAATGAAAACTCAACTTTTATGATTAGATATCACATGAAAAGGATTCATTTGAATAATAAAAAGTCATTTTGACCCTTCTAACATTATTAATTTTTTATTTCTATATTGTAAGAAGTGTTAAGTTGCATTAAATAAGAAATTAAATTTTTTTAGTGACTATCATGTCTCTTGTAAGTGGTGTATTAAAAATATAGGATATAATTAATGAATTTAACTATACAAATATCAAGTGAAGTTGTTTATATGAGATTAAAACATAATCTCTAATGTACTTATAATTATTAAATACACGCATGACCTAATTGTACAAAATAAAAATGATAAAAAATTGTATGAATGTAACATAATAAGTGAATCTTTAATTTATATCAAATTATTTTTTATTTATAAAATATTTATTAATTAATAATTTAAAAAATACTAAATTTGATACATTTCATTTATAATAAAAATTTAATAATTTTTTTAATTTTATTAAATCCTTTTAAAATATACTAGAAATTGTTATAAAAACTAGTATTTTATAAAATTAAATTTTATATGATAAAATTTTTCAAGCTTTATATTAATAAATGTGTATTAGGTTTTCATATAATTTAATGAAAAAAATAACTTTACATATATAAAGTTTAAATGGTTAGATCCATAATTTTTCTTTATCTACATGATTATTCGAGATATACAATATTTTTATTATTAAAAGTAAAAATTTAACTTTTTAATAATTTATCCAAAAATTATTTTAGCTTAACTTGATGAACATACCATTTTTAATAATAATTTATTAATTATCAATTTAAAATATGTTGATTATTTTTTAATTTTAAATTTTAAATATATGTATCATTAAACAGTTCCAATTTAAAATATGTTAATGATTTATTAATTATTGATTTTATACGTTTATAATATTTATTGAATTAAAAATTTTAAATATATTTATTTTTTATCAACTACTAGTTTTAAATATATTTATTAATATTTTAAATATGGTTATTATTTATTATTTATTTTAAAATTAATTATTAATATTATTTGAATTTTAAATTAATCTTTATTTAATTACTTAAAAATGTGTAATTATTATTTCCATTTAAACAAATAATTATCATTTCTTGTCAACTTTTATTATTTTCTTTCAGGAATTTAAACAAACAAACCGTTCAAGTTTGCTTTCTTACATAAACGATAACTATCTTTATTTTTTAGTTTTATTGTTTTTAGGCTATTCTTTCACTAATTTTGTTCACTTCTTGTTAATTATATTCTCTTATTTATTTAAAGGAAAATTTTGTATTAAAAAGTTACATAATAGATATACAAATCTTTCAAGATAATATTCTCATATATCTCGATCACATCCAATTTAAAATTAATACAAAATACTGATAATATAATAGATATAATTAAAGCCTAAGATATAAACCTTAACGATTTTAAATTTAAAAACAGTCACGATTAACCAGATAGATAAATATAATGGTGGCATAATTAGGTAATACTAAAAATTTCATGTATCAAATTTGGTAAGGACTTTCATACTAGCTAGATAGATAAATATAAATATATTATAATTAAAATGTTAAAATTAAAAATTATAATTTAGGGGGTGTGTTATTTAGTGTTTAAGCTATTCTTAATAATTTTATTATTAAAATCTCTAAGGTAAATTAAATGTAAACTGTGAGACTTGATTTTTATGTCTGAACTTAGTTTTTTTTTTAATTTCAATTTATCACAACACGATATTGTAATAAATTAAATTTTAATATAAAAAATTAACTACAAAGATTATTAAAAATATGTCATGACAACATTGCTAAATTTTTCTCATTACTATGCTGGGGCCATGTCTTCGGCTCCAAACATACAATCGAAAAGGATGTATCAGTCCATGAGCTATTTCTTGCGCTCAAAGATTTAGCTCTTGGTCTAGACTCTCCTAGAATGGGCTAATTCAATTTTGGCATTTTCCTAACAAGCCAAATATTATATACAAATTAATAATATGGTTTGAGAAAACTTAAAATGGTATTGTCATGAAGGAGAATATGAAGTAAGAAAATTTACAATAACACAATTTTTTTCTGTTTCTTGTTAGAGAAGTTATGAATTATTATATATTTTTTTGTTAAAATAGTGACAGTGTTTGCTTCAAGGCATATAATTACATTGTTAAGAACACGACTAAAAACGTTACATATAAATATATTTGGTTAATAATTATCATTTTTTGAATTACTTTTTAATTTATTTAATTAAAAAACTGATGATAAGAAGTGAGAAAACTGTACTAAAACCAAATAGAAGTAAACAGTAATAAATTGATTGATATTAAAGATAACTTCTATTTCTATGTAAAAATATCATATATACTAATCTATGATCATAAGAATAAACACGTTCATTTTATAAAATTTAATAATACTACTTTTTATAAAATTTAAATTAAATGAGTATCATTTCTAAAGAAACCTATGGAGAAAAACACTCTTAACCTTTTTTTTTCTTACTTGAAAGGGAAAACAACAAACCGACGATCCTAATCTAAGAAAACAAAGAGTTGAAAGGGATAAAGATGGAGAATACCAGAAACTGCCATATGCCATGGTGTACGTGGTCCAAACTCCACCACACCTTTCTCGCACATTGCTCCATTATTATTCTGAAAAATCTTAATTCATTGCTTCTTGAGGAAAATTTCTGTTTTAATTATCAAAAATATTTTTTAAAAAATTTATCATTTTAGTTTACAAATTTAGAAATTTTAGCCTTTTCATCTCTTATTTTTATTTAATAATATAACTTTAGAAGTTAATTTTTAACGTTAAAATACAATTTAATTAAACCAAAATAATCTCATTTAAGAAATTCATCTATAAAATGTCTATTATATGATTACAGATATGTCCTAAATAACATAAGATTGACAACATAACGTTATCTTAAATGGTAGATCAAAAGATTAAAAAATTTAAATTCTGCAAAAATAAACTCATAAAGTTTACATAAAACAAATAATAAATTTATTTTAAAAATACTAAAAACCAAACATAAAAATTCATAAAACACAATTATTAAAAGAATAAAAAATATTAAAATAATAATAATTTCCATTTTATATTTTTAATTTTTAATTAAATTTTAAATATTTAAAAATAATAATTTTTATAAAAAATGCCTTTTTTTAATTTTATATTTAATATAATAAATAATAAAAAATTATCATTTGCAGATGCTTAAAGAGTATAATAAATATACTTTTTGTAATAATTATAATAATTAAAATTACTAATCTAGCATTATCTTTACACGCTAATTCAAGAATTGTTAAACAAGCTTGTTTCTATGGTATATATCCACTTAGGGAACCTTATCTATCCAGAACTGAAAGCACCAAGAAAGTGACACTGCAAATCATAGTTTCTTTGTGTTGTGTAATCCATCCCTTGAAGGAAGAGAGATGGAAGTTGTGAAGGATTTGGAGTTGGAAAAGTACATGGGACGGTGGTATGAGATAGCCTCTTTTCCATCAAGGTTTCAGCCAAAGAAAGGTGTGAACTCAAGAGCCACATACAGTCTTAATGAGGATGGGAGTGTGCATGTGGTAAACGAGACTTGGAGTGATGGAAAAAGAGGGTACATAGAGGGAACAGCTTTTAAGGTTGACCCAAAATCTGATGAGGCAAAGTTCAAAGTCAGGTTCTATGTTCCTCCATTCTTCCCCATCATACCTGTTACTGGTGACTACTGGGTTTTGCATATTGATCATGATTATCAATATGCTTTGGTTGGCCAACCAACCAAGACCTACCTCTGGGTAAGCCATCTTTTCTTCTTCCACATCTTCTCTTTCCCCATAAGAACAAATCAAATGTAAATAATCATGTCATTTTTAAAATTGAAAACAAATAATTTTCCTAAAGAAAATTTTAATTTTTTATCTGAAAACAAACAGACTAGATTTTTTTTTTTTTTTTTTATCTTTGTGTGAGTATGATTGCATGCCGAGGCATTTCATTTGAAAGGTTATAAAAATAAAGAATAAATAAAGTAGACAAAAGGCCAATATAGTTGCTTTAGAATGGACTATCACCATCCTCTATTTGTTGCGGCAGATTTCTCTATTACCACTAAACTATTTAATTAACTGTATCAATATTGTATATTATTATTATTATTATTATTATTATTATTATTATTATATAAAAATTTAACTAAAAAATATTGATGGTCAGTATTATTTAATTACAAATAATAATATCTACAATAAATTTTAATAATTTGATAATACATCAAAATTATATAGACACTCTCACATAGATAGAGTTTATTCTGTGAGAATAAAGAAACTAAATTTAAACCACTCAACCATATATAAATAATCAAAATCATGAGTAAATAATAGTCAATGATCATTTCAAAATCCATCTTTTGACCATTTAAATAAAAAAAATTAATAATTTAAATAAATTCTTTTTTAATTACTAAAATATTTTTTCAAGTTAAAATATTTATATATAAAGTAAAATATTAAAGCAGGAGGTATGTTGTATGAGAGGGGTAAAGATTAATTGGAGATTTATATTGTTCTTAAGAACTGATTTTATATATAACTTTGGTGAATTTTGGATGGTAGATATTAAGCAGGAAACCCCATCTAGAAGAGGAGATCTACAACCAGTTGCTTGAGAAAGCAAAGAAAGAGGGATATGATGTGAGCAAACTCAACAAGACCCCTCAGAGCGACCCTCCACCGGAGGAAGACGCCACCCCTAACGACAGCAAAGGCATTTGGTGGCTCAAATCCCTTTTTGGGAAATAGGTCACATATTTTTGAATAGATAGCTTAAGAATCTTCAGTTGTGCAATTTTATGTTTGAATCCCTCTAAGGTATGTGTGTTGTACATATGATCTTATGTGTGGTGTGGTTGTTGCTTGATGCACCCATGTGTCACTCTTTCTGCTCTTAGCAAATAAAGGTTATATATAACTCGTCAAAGTTTTTTTATTTATTTAAATAGTATATATTTTTTCAATAGATTCAAGTGATTTTTCCATATGGCTTAATAGGATGTTAGCATTTTTTTTGGGTGAATCATGCCCAAATTTGTAATAAGGGTTAAGTTTAATCTGGTTTAAGGAAAATAAAAATTATTCAGATCAATTAAATTGGAACGAGTTGTGTAGGTAAATTTAAATTTGTATCCCGACCCAAAAATTAGGTGGATTAATTCAAGTTGGATAATCGATTGTAAAAAAAATTACGATCAAATTTTTTATTTTTAAAATTTAAAAGTATGAGAATATTAAAATTATTTATTATTCATACAATGATAATAATACTAAACAATAATAATAATAATAATGTCTGTTTTTAATTAACAGAATATACTTTAAGGTTAATGAGAAAAGTGTTGATTCTGCTACTCTCAAAGAACATGGAAGGCGAAAAATCTAATTTTAAGGAATAAAAAAAGTAAATTACATTTCTCTTTTTAAAAATATTTAAATTACATTTCTTTCTTTTCTATGTTTAAAATATATACCCCTTTCTTATGAAAGATAAAACAATGTATCATATTTAAATCTATTAATATCTAAACTTTTCCTTTTAGCAATAACTCTCAACATGATTAATGGGTAGTTTTGAATAATATATTATCAATTATATAACTTCACAATTCTAGATGAAATTTCAAAATTGATAATAAAGATGTTTTAAATTTTATTTTACCTTTTAAAATGTTAAAAACTAATGACAAGATTTTTAAAATTAGTTATGGTCAATTTTAAAAATGTAAAAAAGAAAATATTATTAATCGTATTTTTATAATTATTCATTATAGTAAATTTTTTTATATATATTCTAAATGACTAAAACATAGCATATTAATCTCTTGAAAAAAAAAACTATATTTAAAAAGAAACTATAATATAACCATCTCTAAAAAATAAAGTATAATTTACTAAATAATCATCCGAATGAAAATTTGCAAATCTTAGTCAGAGGGGGAAAAACAGAGGGATTCAGCATTATCAGAATATTAAGGCAAATATTCTGATAAAAAGATAGACAATTTACCATAGTTTTTCTAGAGAGGAAATTATTCTCCACACTCTTATGCTTTTGTTTGCCGAAGAGATTGAAAAGAATCTATCTCAAAGTTCTCCGAGATGCTTCATGTCTCACGCAAGTGCACCTCACATCCCAACCAATTAAAATTCTTCCAATGTTATGCTTATTTTGTATTTTGTTGGAATATTTAATGCATGTTTAGAAAGGATTAAGTTAAGCCAAAAATATTAGCATCTTATATTACACAAATATTGTGAATATTTTAAAAAGTTGTAAATGTAGATCCTAATAAATTTTTCACAGAGCATTTGTTTTAGAAATGTTGTATATTAAAATATCTTGAATTAAACGTCTATTTTAAAAATATTTTATTACAAATAAATAAATAAAGGTTAAAATTATTTTTAATATAATCTTTGATAAGATAATTTGATAATAAAAAAAACTTTAATATAAAAAAATACATTTAATATTTTTTCTAAGATAAAAGATATAATTTTTTAAAAATAAAATAAAATAAATAATAAATTAATTAAAATTAGTTTAATAAAAAACATGAACCATTAGTTACGAGCATCAAATAAATAAATATATATATATATATATATATATATATATATATTAAGAGACTGTAAATATATATATATATATAAAATAAATTTTTATATATCCGTGAAGATGTTAAACTATAAATTAGTATCTATAACTTTTAATTATTTTATTATTATATTATTTTATTATTCATCTTTTAAATAGTTTAAATTTTATTTTTTAATATTTTTTAAAAATATTTTAGAATATTAAATTTTTAAGTTTAGAAAAATCTATCTAAAATTATTTAAAAAATGCTTGAGTGTATTGATGTTTTATAAAGGGAAGCTTATAAAGAAAAGTTTGTTTTACTTAAAAGATGATTGAATGTCAATCATTATGATCTCTTATGTTTATCTTTATTCTCTTTAATTTTATTATCTTATCTAATGTTTTGAATAAACAAATTGTTTGTTAAAAGGTTTTTAATCAATATATTTAAATAATAAGATACTTGTTTTTTTAAATTGTTTATGAAATGTTTTAAAAAAGTTTAAAAAAAATTAATTCTATTTTTTTTTTGAATTTTTTATCAACTTCTTTTTTAATTGGTATTAAAGTTCAATCTTTTAATTGAGAATCTTTACACACAAAAAAAAACAAACAATTTAAAAGGAATGACAAATTTAAGCAAATAACTTAATTTAGAAGAAACATCCCATCAACTTTTTTTTTTAGAAAACTATCCATACTAAAATTTTTTGAATCAAAAGTCTATTTTAAAAGTATCTTATTACATATAAATAAAGGTTAAAATTACTTTTTAATATAATCTTTGATAAGATGATTTGATAGTAAAAAAATTTTAATATAAAAAAAAAATTTGTAATATTTTTTCTAAGATAAAAACAAATAAATTTTAAAAAAAAAGATAGATAAATAATAAATTGATTAAAATTGGTGTGATATACAAAGTATGAACCATTACTTATATGTATTAAATAAAAAAATTATATATATATATATATATATATATATATATCAAGAAATTGCATGAGAGTATATATATAATAAATTTTTATGTATTAATAAAGATGTTAAACTACAAATTAGCATCCATAACTTTTAATTATTTTATTATTATTATTTTTTATTATTCATCTTTTAAATAGTTTAAATTTTACTTTCTAATATTTTTTAAAAATATATTAGTTTATAAATATTTGATCTTAGAAAGACTTGTATAAAATCAGTTAAAAGATGCTTGAGTGTATTAATGTTTTGTAAAGAAAAACTTGTTTTAGTAAAAAGTTTGACTAAAAGTTGAACATAATCCTTAAATTTTGAGAATCAATCATTATGATCTCTTATTTTTATTTTTATTTTTTTTAATTTTATTATCTTATCTAATGTTATAGAAAAGTTAGATTGAAATTTTATTATGAATAAATAAATTGATTGCTAAAAAAAATTTAACCAATATATTTGAATGTCTACTTATAATAAGAAATTTTCTTTTTAAAATTGTTTACAAAGTGTTTTGCAAAAGTTTAAAAAAGAAAAAAAATTAATTCTATCCTTTTCTTAGATTTTTTATCAATTCCTTTTTTAATTGGTATTAAAGTTCAATCTTTGGATTGAGAATCTTTAAACGTAAAGAGGACAAATGATCTAAAAGGAATGACAAATTTAGATAAATAACTTAATTTAGAAGAAATATTTATTTCAAGACCACCAACTTTCTTTTGAGAACCCTATCCATACTAGAAAAATCGTATGAACATGTTTATCTAGTCCACACAATACTTTGGAATATAATTTAAAAAAAAACATAGATTATATTCCTATAAATATCCAAATAAATGAACTCTTTAAAAACCAATGAATAGTTGATCAGAATACACGAAGATCCAATCCAATGCAAAAGCCAAGTACTTCTTAAATTGTTCTTTATATCGAAACAATTATGATAAAGTCTATGATGAAAAAACATAAAATAAAAATATGAGATACTTTATCTTTCATACATAAAGGGACTCATCAAATGAAAAAAATAAAAAATAAGTTTGTTGTTTTAAAATATGAGATGTTCAACATGGAAGATAATGAGATCATAGATGACAAAATAGGAAGGTTTCAAATTATGATGAATGGTCTAAACACTTTGAAAAAAGAATGAAGATCTAAAGTAACACTCAATGAAAAAGATTCTAAGGATTCCACCTAAAAAATGAAGATCTAAAATGACAATTATTGAAGAAGTTAAAGATCTCATATCTTGAAGCTAGATGAGCTTTTAAGATCTCCTAGAATGCATGAAATAGAGCTAAAAGATTGCAATTCGAAAAAGAAAAAAAATTATTGTTTTGAAGTTAAAATAACCTTTAGAAAAACCAATCATCTCCTCAAAACCATAGAAAATTAAAGAATATTTAAAAAATTTAAAAAAATATTGAAAAGAAGGAAACGAGATAAATGCAAACTATCTTGCACCATCCTATGCATAAAATGTCGGACAGAAGATATCCTATCAAAGAAACGAAAGAGTACAAAAGATCATCTACATCCCCTGTTTCTAGAAGCATTCATAAAAAAGATAAAAAAAAAAAGAATACACAATTTTAATATAGTTTGACATTGTAATATGAAAATAAGGACAACAATTTTAAAAAAATAAAAATAATAGTAAATTTTAAATTTTTAAACTATTTTCATAAAAAATAATTTTTTATTGAAAACAATTCTATAATCATAATAATCTTCTTTATTTGTCCATTACATATAATCATCTTAACAAATATGAAGAATAAATCCATATTCATATAAAACCACATCTCATATTTCTAATTCCAAATCATACCATTATAAGTTTCTTATCAAATCAACAATTTCATCTATATGCAGTCAAGTATGACATTTATACCATCAGCATTACATCCAATACAATGCTTAAATAATACATTCTATAAATAAATTATCCAAATATCAACAAAGCATCACTTCATAAAATAAAAGTTACAAATTAACAATTCAACATACTTAATTTCAACATAACATAATTCAAATAAAGATAAAATTACCTAAACATTGCAATAAATTACATATTTTAACATTTGATTCTTAATAATTTAAATTATTTTGTTCCAAAAAAATAATAGTAAATATGCATGAAACTTCTCACTTTAATTATGTTATTTTTTTAAAATATGATTTTTTTAATTTTTAAACAGCCAACAAAATGCTAAATTAGGATTATTCCTTAGTTAAGAATATTTAGAAATCAAATCAATCTATTCCAAGTTAAACTAAACTAAAAAATTAAAATTTAAAATAATTTCAACTTTTTTATATTAATTGTATCTCTATATAAAAATCAATCAAACCACAAGTAATCTATATAAAACTTAATCTATATACATGTATTCAATTTCGATATTGCATTTTAAAATAAAATTAATATTAAAATATTTAAAATGTTATATTTACTAAAAAAAATGTTAGTTTATTTAAAATAATTCTTTTTGTTCTTAATTATGAATTCTCAATTTTTTTTATTATTAATATGGTTTTGAATATAACATTTTATGTTATTTTTCTTTATTCATGTTCCCTAATTTGTTTTTAAAATAATATAAAAAATCGAACTAACTAAATTAATCTACCCGAGGTTACTTTTATTTTTATTTTCATAATATATTTAACTAAGCTGAACCAAAATTCAAGTAATTTTATAATCTTTTCAAAATGATTTTTTTTTCCTCTAACGCAGGTTCACACCAAAACATCGTATAACAAAAAAGTGTTCACAAATTATTTATATTGAATTAATTATACACTTTTATTTAGACTCACTACACACATAATTTAAGGCTCACAAAAAAAATTGAACTCAAAATTCATTTTGCAAAAGAAAAAAACTTGTTCCAGTGTATTCTTGTTCTTCTTAACTTTATTATCTTATCTAACTTTAATAAATTACTTGAAAAGAAATCAATCAACATATTCAAATAACTTCTCACAATAAAATACTTGCCTTTGAATTATTTACAAAATATTATAAATTAAAAAAGAAAACAAACTTAATTTAACCTCCTTAAATTTTTACTATCTTCTTTTTTTAATTATTTTATAAAGTATTTGTTTAAATATTATCTCAAAGCTGATAAAAATAAACAATTATTTCTTTTAAATTAGCTTAAACATACGTGGCTTAGAGTCGATCGTATCACATCATTAACTCGCCTAACATTGTGGTTAACTTCTGAATGCAAGCTCTAGTTAGCTCTAATATTTTGTTGTTTGGATAGGATAACAACGTAGTAATACGCAAGAACCACTCCAGGATCAAGAAAATAACACCATTGCATGGATCATGATAGGTGGGAGTACATAACACTACCCCACAATAGACTGACATGAAACTTTACCAAAACAATAATTTATGAATACTATAAATTATCATCGTAATCATCACAAACAAGGTAAATGGGAATTTTAATTTGTCAACACGGTAAGACCTTTAGTAAATATTTAGTTCCCGTCTGCAATACATATATCGGGGAAATCACATAATTTCACCAAGCAAACAATGTAGAGTGATATAGACATATTATGCTATTTTCTCCTATTCAACAGCCTCCATGTCGGAACAGGATTCAAGTGAGCTCACTAGATACTGTTGGTCTTGAAAGCTTACAATATGGTACAACACTGATTGGTTTTTTTCGCCTGTTTGTAGAACATCTGTTTCAAACACCAGCGTCGGGTTAGTGTCAGCAAACTAACTAGTGGAAAATAAATTTCTATTCATTGTTAACTGATCGTTCACTTCCAAAGATGCAACCAAACATGGTATCAAAACAAGTCATATTCCTTCATAGCAATATACAATTAAGGGATAATTACACCGACCTCCCTTGAATAGTGCTAATTAAACTTACACCCTCCTTGATTGAAATATTACACCTATCTCCTTTACCTTATACATTATTCTTATATGTTGACACCCATTATTGTCTTTAAGAAATTACGCACACCTCTCCTATTTTATGTACGAAGTATACACATATAGCATATCTGATATGGTGTTTTTTTTCCTTGTGTGCATCAATTTCAACGCTCCTGAGAGTATTGTTTAGAGTTTAAAAGTGCATTCAAGGAAAACCATCGCGTATCCAAATGTTGTGCTGATAGTATTCTTAAAAATAACAGTCATGAAAGAGTTCAGGGTGGTTTTTCAATTAAGAACATGAAATTAATGCTAACCTTAAGGAAGGTGTGCAATTAGCCCTAGAATTATTGATTTGGCAATCACAAACTGACAAATAATTAAATATAAATATCAAAAAAGAAAAAGATTGAAATCAATAGGATATATAATGGCCACAACCTTATAGGTAATACTATAGACAACAGAGTATATACTAACCAAAGACAAAAAGCAAAGAACAAATAAAGTATCAAACTATCAATACTATAGCCCCCTTGATTTAGTTATGATAAATAGATAAGAACGTATAGTATATGAGTCAATATCCATTGCTCTCCCCAAGAGCCTATGCTTCCTTTTAATCACCTAGTCCTGAGCAACATTTATAACACCATAACCTCACAAAGAATATTATTTGCAGCTTAGGTAAAAGCACATTCTGATGTACAGAAATTCATGGACAATATCACAGATGTCTACAGGAAAACACAAATGAACTCCCAAATTTGCATGCTAAAATTTTTATCATATGCTTCACATTAATTCATTTCCTGCAATTACCTAAATAAAAGTATTGCTAAATTTCTTATTACAAGCAAAAAAAATAATCTCAACAATAAAACAAAGCATTTATTATGCATGCTTAATTATGACCATAACCACATAAAGCAATGCTTTAGTAACAGAAAATAGTCACAAATAATAGATGGCTGAATGTATAAATGCATTCATGTGCTAGACTGGATCCAAATGCAAAGTTGCAAAACAGAAGCTGTTGTAGTGCACCTGCGATGCTGCACTCAAATCAGAACTCTTCTCAACTAAACTGTCCAGCCTCTCCCCACGCGCAAGCACACTATCAATGGTCTTATGCTGTTTATAAAGAGAAAGACATCATAAGGTGAAAGAAAATAATAAAGTCAGTCATTGACTCTATCATGCATGTGATTTGGTTCTTAGAAATCTACACACCAAAAGTTTAGAAAGTTATCAAGCATAAACTACATAACAAAATATATTAATGGGAGCTAAAGATAGATGACAAAAGATGCACATAACCTATCTACTGTTTTGCAAATATAAAGTAATGCATGCTTAACTCAATACTTACAAGGATGATTTTTGTTTCATCCAATTCTCTCTGGATTTTCAACAACTTGTCAGCCTCTGCAGGATCCTGAAGATTTGACAGGAACAGAAAAAAAAAAAAGGGGGTTTGGTTTGAGTAAAAAATAAATGTGAAAATAGGTTAGCAGAAAGAAAACTTCTTTAACACAATTTAGAATATTATACAATTTGTTTAAAGAAACATCATGATTGATCCATATTAGGAATTTCGACAAATTTTATGTTAGCCTAACACAACCATCCTCCTGTATTCAGGCTTGGGACCGGCTATGAGAACAACTCCTCTAGCTGATTCTTATACAACAAAGAAGAGGTATTTACATGCCTGGAATTTCATCAGAGCTTCATTCAAATAGGGCCATGGTTGACTATTGTCTGCCTGAACACTTCTCCATGACTCACCGAAGCTTTTTTGATATTCATCTAGCACCTGGAAGACATTATATTTTGTTACCATCTAATAAAACAATACAATAACATGCATGATCAGAATCAGTCCATCTGATAAAATAGCTACTCTCAGACAATAAATTTCTGTTATTTACTTCAATTACTCCAAGTTTATTAAGATCAAAAGGCAAATACTTTATGTAACTTGCTTGCTTACCACTTACCATAATGCTTACCCCTCCTTTGTCTGCCATCATGCATACGAAAACTTACTTGCATGCAATTGGTCAATAGACATGGAATTTTCACTAAAATAAGAAAATTTGAGCTTATGAAGGACAAATAGCTTTAAGAAGCTAATCATTTAATGATGGTGCAGACCACTGTGGAGCATAAGCAATCACATACAGACACAGAGACACGCAGGACAAAAGGGTATAGATTTCAGATATTGATCGCATTATTCCACCAAAACTAAATCATAAAAAGTTCAACCAGGAATGTCAAATGAGGACCAAGATGCAGAGGGAAAACAGCATAGATAATGTCATGTTAATTGTGCAATATAAATAGTAAACTAAACAATTCTTGCAAGCCAGTTGCTATCATGAAGTTATCAGTTATGGAATTTATACAGAATATTCATGATGGTAATTCATAGAACTAAACCTGAGACCTAGACCCTAAGAATTAAAAACTAAACGGCCATCACAATTAATTTGTGATTACCTGAGTAGGCATGTTCACCATCAGGAAGTGAAACATGGTGAAAACTGGTCCGATACCATGATGATAAATATTAGGATCCGATTGCAAGGTATGGGACTTGAGTTCCAAATTGGTAGTATGGGAGTCTAGTGTGGGGTTTATAAGACCTTAGACTCTAACTATTTCTAGTGTGGATCTCCTAAGGTTCTTATCAATAAACATTGATAAAATGGGGGAAAAAAGTCAGCCTCTTTCAAGAAGATATCCATAGATTAAATAACTAAAACACAAAATCCCTTACACAATTATAATACAGTCAACAACACAAGAGGCATAGTTATCATTTATTAGCTTCGTAAACAATATCTTGCTAATTCTCCCTGCAGGGAAAAATCGGGCAACTACTCGTGGTCCAGAAAGACTCAAACTGCTAAAAGTGAAAAATGCCTCTCTTCTAATTGGATGATTCAATTGATATTTAATTTATCCGACATAAAAAAAAAATTAAAATTTGTGAGATGTCGAAGTTAGTATCTTGCACACAATAACAAAGGAAGCAGTAAGTAATTATCGGCAACATTGAACCGAAACAGAGTGTATGAGCCTCACCTGGTTGAGAAGAGAAAAGGCACTACGAATCGGGTAGTGATCATCCATAAATCCCAACGCGCAAAGGCCATTTCTGTTGTAAGCATGCACCTTGTACTCTGAAAACACGAAACCAAGGAAACGCATTATCAAATGCTCAGAATTTAAATTGAAGCCTTCAAATAAATATCACCAGAGATCAAAGCAATTATGATTTCTATCTATTATTTTGCTACGTTGTGTGACTTGTCTCCCCCTCCCTCAAAGGGGGAGAAAAGTAAAATAAAAAAGCAAAAAATCAAAGAAAGTAGGAACCCAATCCGGATCAATAAAAACGACAAGCCAATAACTCAAAACGCAGAATAGATTTGGGAAAACGACGAAGCGACCTTCGTGCTGGACGGATTGACGCTGGCCGTGAGGGGTGCGTTTGGCGACGGTGCGACCGACGAAGACGATGAACTCTTTGACGCTTGAACGTTGGAAGTAGCCGAAGTGGCTTACGTCGGAAGCGTTGGCGAGAATCACGGGATCGGAACCCTCACCCGTGCATTTAAGCACCAACAGCGATGTGATCTTCATCCCTTTCTCTCTCTCTCTCTCAAACCGACCCTTCGTTTCTTTGTCCTTTTTTGGATTCGCTCGCTCGCAGTCGGTGAGGTAAAAGGAGAAGCGTGCAACAGGAAAAGAAAAGAAAAAGAAAATGGAAGCGAAGAATGATCAGGTGCGGAAGCGTGCATGAAGCAACTCAAAACTCCTCCTCTGAGCTGGAAACAACGAATCAGGGTCCGGTCCGCGTCATTATAAGGCTATCTTTGGGTTGGATCTATAACAAAAGATGCATACAAATTAAACGAGGACATGAAGAAATTTAAAATAAATAAAAAATTATTAATATATTTTTTACTTAAGTTTGAATGTAATTTAATTAATTTTTTATTTATTTATAAATAATATTTTGAGGACATGTTTTATCAGGATATATTAAGTAAAACTTACTAATTTTCTTGATTTTTTATAAGAATCACTTTATTAAATTATACGTATTAAAAATATATAATAATAATAAATAATATATTTATATTTTAAAATTAGTATAATATTTTAAAATTTATTCATATTTAAAATAAAAAAATTATATTATATATTAATTGTATAATTTTAAATGTTACTATAATTATGAAGAACAAATATAAAAATAATAATAAATATTTTTTTAAAATTTGTAAATATTTTATATGAAAGATCACAACTTTCTTAAAAAGATTTTGTAAAAAAACCAGAGGGAGTAGTATCCTAAAAATTCGTTAAAAAATCTATAAATAGATAAATTTATTAAAAATTATGTTAAAATGCATTAAAAATAAAAGTGAAAGTACCTTAATAATTTTATTTACTTTTGATTTTTTAAAGGAGACTTTAAAATTAATTATTAGCATTTATATTAAATAAAAGGTTTATATTTTTTGTTCTTTTAATTTAAATTGTGTAAGTTTATTCTTTTAAATTTTTTTAGTCAATCAGTTCTATTTTGTATTTAAAATATTAAGAATTTTTTATTTAATTAAATGATTAAAATATTCTAGATAATATGAGTGATTTCGGCCACTTTATATTAAAAATAAAATAAATTATAAAAATTTAATTAAAATTTAGAAATTAATTAAAAAAAATTGAAATTAAAATACTAAAATAATAAGTTAGTGGAAAACATTTAAACACCAATTGCCCCTCTCTTTTAAATATCAACCATCCTAGGATCTCTGTTAATCTAAATCCTTAATTCTCAAATCAAATCTAATCTATCTTATTCTAAATCAATCCTAACTATCTATCTATCTAAAGTAAATATATTTTTAAATTTTTAAAAAATTAATTCATTCCTTAGTTTTACTTCATCTTCTTTTTTTCTCTAACCTACTTGAACATTTTTTTTAATACTTTCATTTTCATCCTCTTATTATTTACATTTTGTCATCCTCTTTATTATCTTTTATCAAAATTACTACCACTTGTTTTATCTTTATTTCTTCACTAAAAACATTTAAATTTTTATTCTCTTATTCATCATGCTAAAAAAAATACACAAATATAAAAAATAATTTAAACAAAATTATTCTTTAGATTTTACTTATAATACAATTATCATTAACTATATTCTAACTGCAAGTTAAGAAAGTGGTTGATATATCCAAATGATCCATAGAGATCATTCTCCAAATAAAACTTAGAATATAATTTTATGTATAATTGTATTTTTAATTTTGTTTAGAAAAATAATTAGGTTGAAGCCCTTTTAAATAAGATAAAATTACCATTAATTTAAATAGAATTATATCAATCCTTAATATATAGTATGATCTTTTACTATTTAGATATTATTAACATATAGTATGATTTTTTATTATTTAAATATTCTAATAATGAATACATAACTTTTACATCTAAATATTATTTTACAAATCTCTTCAACTTTAAAATTTTAAATATGTTTTTAGTAAGTTTTTTTTAAACTATTCACTCACTTAGTATTTAAAAGACAAACAAAAAAAAACTTAATCCTATCTCAAATATTTTCATGATGAACAAAAATATTTATACTTAAAAAGTATTACTTAACTTATGTTGTGGTATGCAAAAGTGAATGTCATAGGAACCTTTTTTTTTCTTAATCTTTTAGGCTTTTCTGGATTTCTTTCAAAACTTTTAAGCTTACACATGTATCACTTAACCATCTTGAATTTATTTCTAATTTTTTTAGAATCCAGTTTAGCTTATAAAAATACCTGAAAATAATCATTATTATTCAAAATAAATTTTCCTCAATATATATATATATATATATATATATATTTAACTCATATTTATATCATTAATAAAAAATTAGCATTAATAAAATAAATAGTATCATAGATCATTCTCAAATTAATAACTCCAATTATGGAAGTCATGTGAAGTTATAATGCACTTTCCTGGATAGTGTAAAAGGTGCCTTATATAAGAAAGTAGAATTCTCCTCTACATTTATCTATTTTTTTTATATAAAAAATTTCATTATAATCATCACAATATATTTTTATAATTTTTTTAATTTATTACAATATTTAAATTTTTATCTTCTTACTTATTTCATTCGTATCTTTGCTAACTTTTCATATTTTTATGATTTTATTGTTTTAAATTTTTTACAGTTGATTTTTTTTATAATTTTTCATATCTATATTTTTATATTTTTTTAATTTATTAAAATATTTATATTTTTAGTTTCTTATTTATTTCTTCGTGTCTTTGCTAACTTTTCATATTTTTATGATTTTATTTTTTTAAATTTTTTATAGTTGATTTTTTTATAATTTTTCATATCTTTTATTAATATAACTACAAAATATAAAAATATACGTTATTATAATATCTACTAAATATTTTTTATTTATTTTTTATTAACTTTTAATTTTGTTCTTGCTAGTTTTTATTTATTTAGTTTTAATTTTTTTAAAAACTAAAATTAATTTTTAGTTGTATACTTTTTTTACTTTAACTTTTTGGAATTTTTTCTCAATTTCTATTTAAATTTTAAATTTAAATCACATAGATTACTTCTTCCTTATTAATTCAAATTTGTTTGGTGATATAAATAACATTCTAGTATAAGTAAAGAACATTATGACGATATTGATAGAAATAATACTCGTAATAATATCTATAACAATAATTATTATTATAATGATAACTATTAATGATTATTATGTAATAATAATAATAATAAGAAAAGATGATAGTTTTAGTTAGTAAAAATTATGGTTTATGATAAAACTAATAATAATGATAATAATTTATTATTTTTTTAAAGATATAAAAGAAATAGAATAATTTATTTTTACAACTAAAAATATAATTTACAATTATTTTTTAATTTTAAAATTGAGGTAAAATATTTTTTTATTAAATAAAAAATCAATTCAATTTTATTTTAGCCAAAATTTAACTTGTACCTAATATTTTGATATTAAATTAAAAACCAGTTCAACATTAAGTTAATTACGATTATTTTTATATTTTGAGGGTTACTTAAATCTAAACATCTTCCTTAGTTTGATTAATTTTAATATTTAAATTTTAGTACTTTTAATTATTTTTTAAAAATTTTCAATAAAATATTTTAACCCATCATAAATTTAAAAATTAAATTAAATTTTATTTCTTTATGTATAACATAAAACTTTTATTCAAATAAACTAAAAATAAAATCATATTATATTTATCACATGAGATATAACTTTCACTACAATTATAAGATTAATTGTATTTCACTTTTACACTTATTAATATTTCTTTGTCATATAACAATTAAAAATTTATTTGAATAATATATTTAATTTATTTAAGTAAAGTTTTAATTTTAAATAAAATTATCTTTTAATATATATATATATATATATGAGAGATTTTAGAAATAATTTTATCTAGAGCTATTCTGCTTAATAACTCTTATATATAATTAAATTTTATCAATTCAACTGTTAAATGAATAAATTATATTATATAAATCATCTTTACAAAATTTCATAAAATTTAAAAAATATTTGATAATTCAAAAAATATATTTAAATTAACAAATAATATACCTTTTATAATATCTATTAATTTAAATTTATTTAATTAAATATCAAACATTTTTTAAATTTTATAAAAATAATCTATATAATATAATTTATTAATTTAATGGTTGAATTGATAAAATTTAATTATATATATATTCCAAAAAATTACATAGAAATACAATTTGTTACCATTAATATTTAAATATAAATTTATAACATTATAAATATTTTTAATTAATATATTTTTTAAAATATTTAAATTTAAGTTTGTCTAAAAACTATTTCCTACAATATAAACTAAATGTTTATTTATCAAATAAAAAAATTATTATAAATATTAAATTTAAAATATCTATGCATTCTATTAGTGTTTTAATTAGTAAAAAAAATTAAATTATTGAAATCACTGATGCTAATCATTATAAGTATTAAATTTAAAATATCTATGCATTCTAGTAGTATTTTAATTAGTAAAGAAATTAAATTATTGGAATCACTTATGCTATTTGCGTTGAGGATGCAAAATTTTTTACCTAAAAATAGTGTCACCGGTACAGGAACGACTCTCATGAGACATACCATATCCTGCATAAGAGTGATTCCCATGCTTGTATGATAGGGATCTTTAAAGAGAATTCAATTCTTTTGATATATATATATATATATATATATATATATATATGAAATAACAGAATTTGTATCCTATTAAATTTGATGCGTTGTTCAGTTAAATAGAAAAAAATGAAAATAATGCGTTTTTAATATTATTTCTTTGACGCGTTAATAAGATACAAATCAGTTACCAAAATTTCAGTTTAGCATAATAAATAAAGTTCTATTCCAAAAATGACATTATTAATTGATTTTTCTTTTCAAAAGAAAATGTTGATCAGCTATTCATACGGAAAAATGTGTGGAAGTAAATAGTAAATAGTAAAAAGTAGAAACCCATTTTGGTAGTAATCCTACCCATCAATTACAGTTAGCTTACTTCACTCCCTTTCTACTCTTTCCTTGCTTTTTACATATTTGAGGGTTTTCGTAGAAATTTCATAGGTAATGTCTGTTTCATCCATCCGATAGATCACCCTATGAGTGTGGATTTTTGGGTATGTAAGTATGTGATGTTTGATTATATTTTAGTTTACAATTTCTAGTGTGGTGTTAAGATGTTGGCTTCTATCAAATGCATGATCAAATTGTGACTCCACATTATTCTATCTCTGTCTTTCTTCTTCGTCATCTTTTAATTCATGGTTTGTGTTTTTGCTAGATTATCATAAAAGTGAATCAATGTCAACTCTTCTGTTTCTAAATTTTAGTTTAGAGATAAATATAAAAGGAAAGCGAAATTATACAATAAGGTTGATGAATGGCGAGGATCATGTGTATCCTGTTTTCTGTACAAGGAAGAATGCGGTATAATTTTAAGTGCATTATGGCAATCCTAATGAAAATTTACAATGGATTAAAAAAAATCTTTAATTGAAAGCATTATATCAGTAATGAAAAAGATTACTAATTAAGGAATTGAATGTAAATGTGAACGCCAAATGGTTTGGTATATGCATACAACCAATTGATTTTCAAAACAGTAAACCATTTAGGTGAAGGTTTGGTATAAAATATATTATTAATTAGTTATATGAGGAACGTGATTCATGTGTTCTTTGTATTTCTCTTCAAAGAGAATTTCTGACTTAGAATTTGAACTAATGCAGGAAAAGAATAAGATGGTCAAAGCCTTGTTTCTTGTTTCCTTGTTGATCAATCTAACATTAGCTCATAAACCTGCACGTCCAATTCTACCTACAGTTCCTGCAGCCAAAAAGTGGTCCACATTAAGCGGTTGGTAATAATGAGATATTTATGTAAACTTGTTTATTAGTTCTCTTGGTTATGGCAATTAATGTTCTTGATGATGATCCTTTATCATTATTTGTAGGTAACAAGCCGCTTGTTATTGCTCGTGGTGGGTTCACGGGTCTCTTTCCTGAAGGCAGCACAGATGCAATTGCCATATCAAAGGATATTAGTATTTTTCTATGCAATGTTCAATTCACAAAAGATGCTAATGCCTTTTGTGTGACAGGAATTAAACTAGACAATGCAACAGATATAGCAATGGTTTATCCAAAAGAGAAAACTTACAATATTTATGGGCAAGACGTGCAAGGACACTTTGCAGTAGATTACACTGGTGCTCAAATTGGCCAAAATTTGTCAAGTATGTCTTGAACCAATCTATATTTTCTTGAAGATAAAAAATTTAGACCAAGTTCCTTGTATAATAAATAAGCAATTATGAGCGACTAAAGAAAAGAAAATAAACTTTGGTACATATACTCATTGTTTTCATGCTTCAAAGATAAAATTCTTGTAACCTAAGAACAGTGACATTCATATCTAGTTGGGCTTTCTTACTTAGACACACGGAAGTGTGGAAATAAGATAGATAAAATTGATAATGTCCATTTTGAAGAATTGGAAGTTGAAGTTTTCTCTTTGCTTTGTTACAGTGAATCAGGCCATTTTTTCTCGACCTAGTTTTTACGATGGCATGTACCCAGTACTTAATGTTGATGCTATACTGGGTGGTAAATCTCCACCAAGGTTCTGGTTGAATGTTCAGGTTCTCTCCCTCTCTCTCTCTATTATCTTATTGTAAGAAAGAAAAGATCAATATATAATAGATATATGTTATGAAAATTGAAAAACTTAAGCTTCATGGGGTTATTCTTTTTCTAACATTGTTGTTGTTATGATGTTATTGTTTGGTTTGTTGTAGTATGAAGCATTCTATAACCAACATGGAGTAAAGTTGGTTGATACTGTCCTAGAATTATTGAGACTTTATCAAATAGACTTTGTTTCATCTCCAGAGATTGGTTTCTTAAGGAACATCGGTGGGAAAGTACCAAAGAAGGAAACCAAGGTCATTTTTCAACTTCTTAATGCTAATGATGTTGAACCAACAACCAATAAACCATATGGCACCGTTGCAAAAGATCTTTCTACAATCAAGTCATTTGCATCGGGCATAATGGTTCCAAAAGAATACATATGGCCAATTATACCAAACAAGTACATAGATTCTCCAACAACACTTCTACCCGATGCCCACAAACTAGGACTAGAAGTGTATGCTTCTGGTTTTGCCAATGATTTCCTTTTAAGTTATAGCTATAACTATGATCCTACAGTAGAGTACTTGCAATTTATAGAGAAAGGGGATTCTGTTGATGGTTTTGTTACTGATTTTGCTCCAACGGCATCAAATGCCATAAGTGAGTTTACAGCCTTTAACCTTTCTTTAATTAGTCTTTTCTAAATTACTAAGTTCTTCACAACACTAATCTAAAAGAAGTTAGTTAGTTGGTCTTTTGAACTCAACACTAGTTCTCACGAATTTCTTGTTTTTTCCAGCATGCTTTGCTCATAATAATAATAATACCAAGCCAAAACAAGGTAATACAATAACTCTTGAAATAGTCTAAATCATAGAAGTATAGACAAGACGTGTAAAAACATAACAATAAGATAACCTCATCAATTTGCATTTGCAGGACAAGCTTTGATCATAAGCAACAATGGAGCAAGTGGTGTTTATGCTGGTTCAAGTGATCTGGCATATCAGCAGGCAATAGATGATGGTGCTGACATCATTGATTGCTCAGTTCAAATGACAAAGGATGGAATTGCATTCTGCTCAAATAGTGCTGACCTAATGGAAGTTACAACTGCAATGACTAAATTCATGTCTAGAACTTCCAAAGTTCCAGAAATTCAACCAACAAGTGGGATTTTCTCCTTTGATCTCACGTGGAATGAGATTCAGACCTTGAAACGTAATGTTTCCATAGGACTTCAAAAACTTACATAAAGATCTTTTGGCCTTTGAGATTTGAACAAAGAACTTATTAAGTTTCTTGTTACAGCCCAAATCGTTAGCCCTCTAGGAAATGACTTTCAAAGAAACCCAGCAAACAAGACCAGTGGTAAAATTGTAACCTTCTCCGAGTTTTTGGATTTAGCCAAGGCAAAGGGAGTTACGGGCATTTTGGTTAACATTAAGGTGAGCAACATGCATGAGTCCTAACTCCTTTAATATTTAACTTTGAAAATTCTCTACTAATGTTAATTCTCTTTATTTTTCCTTATAGAATGCTGCTTACCTTGCATCAAAAAAGGGTCTTGACATTGTTGGTGTTGTAAGCACTCTCTTAAGTACTGCCACCTTTGACAAGCAAGCCACACAACAAGTCATGATCCAATCTGATGATAGCTCAGTGCTATCCAAGTATAAGGACATACCATCATTCAAAAGGGTGTTACTAATTGAAAATAAAGTAGGAGACGTACCTAAGCAATCTATGGATGAAATCAAGAAGTATGCAGAAGCAGTGAATCTTCCAAAATCCTCTGTTATCAAAGCATATGGTTCCTTGTTAACAGGAATGACAAATACTGTTAAAGAATTGAAAGGTGCAAACCTTACAGTATTTGTTGGTATTCTTAAAAATGAGTACACATCCTTGGCTTTTGATTATTGGTCAGACCCTAATGTAGAGATAGCTACTTACATCCATATTGCCAAGGTTGATGGAATAGTGACTGATTTTCCAGCCACTGCTAATAGATACATGAGTAAGTAATTTAATCTTCTCTGTTCTCTTAATTAGTCCAAGAAAACATGATTTCATGCATATTGTCTAAGTCACAGAAGATCTTTTTCACTAAGAATAAAGTTGGTGTGGTTGGTTGCCTTTGTCTAAAAACAGGAAGCCTATGTAGTGATCCAAACCATGAGTCTGCCATCTTACCTGCTAAGCCTGGTGACCTTCAAAGCACAATTCAACCTGAGTTACAACCACCGGCAGAAGCACCACTTCCACCACTTGTGGTTGCAAACGTTGTTGATCCACCTCTTCCTACAGTGGTTAATGTGGCTAGAGCCAATCCTACTACAGAACCTACACCACTTCCTTCAAGTTCTTGGGAAAATGATGCTAATTTTGGTCTCTCGTTAATGACAATCTTTTTGTTTTCTATGATTTTTGTTGGCCGTTAATGTAATTCACTAACTTGGAATTGACTTCTAACTCTTGAATTTGTTTCCATCTTTTGTGATAATATCTTAGTTAATAGAATGCATTTGACAGAAGTTAGTTCATGAGTATTCTAATACATTATATTAACAAAACATTGCCTCAACCACTTCCAAGTTAAGAACTAGATGTAAACCTATACTAATAATGAGTGGGAGAGTACACAAAAATATTTTATAATTTATTGGAAATTTAATATATTATACCTATAACTATGTGACTACAAATGTATTCAATGATTATAAAAATTATTTCATTCATTAAAAAAACTAAATTTTCAGAAGTAAGAGAAATGTGTGGAATGAGAAAGTAGGGGTACATCTACTTTTTCTCCTCTCACTGTAAACATCTCTACTAAACATTATCTTAAAAAGAACAAAAATATGGATCTGTATCTAAGAAATGCTTAAGAGAGCAACCTCAATAAAAGCTGTGTGTAGCTTCAACAACGCTAATTCTCCCTTCCAAATCCATCCTTCATGGTGTTTAAGTCAGGGAATGAGTGGCATCTTTGTGGCATTTTACAATTTCGTATATAGATCCTACTTGTATGAGAAATTATAAATATACATACACATAGTGGTAAACATTCTAATGCATCCCAATTTTTCATTTTTTTAACGGTTTTAGAAAATTGTGATGATTTCTAAGAATGTCTGGCGGTTTTCAAAAAACAGAGTATACCCACATGTTTATCATTGTGTCATATGTACGTTTATTATTATTATTATTATTATTATTATTTTTACTTGTATTTACCTAGACGTACCTCAAATTGCATTATATTTATATTATTAGTTTTTATTATCCACAATTTTTAAGGTCAATTTTAAATATTTTAAAATAATAAGTTTTTATTAAAAATAAATATTTTTATATATTTTTAATATAATAAATATTTGTTTTTAATAAAAAATTACTATTTATATTCTTTAAATTATAAGAACTGATATTAACATTTTGACGAAAAAATATTATTATTACTATTGTGTGTGTGCACGTTCAAGTGTTTCAAATTAAAATTATTATTTTTTCTAAATGTATATCAAACAGTAAATAAATGTAATTCTTTTATTAAATTAAGACTTTTATGTTAAATTTATTATATATTTACTTTTAAAATAACAATGGTAATATTTTTCTAGAGATACCTTCAATCCATCATGTTCATACACTTGGCATGGTTGATAGCATATTTTATTTTGAAATTTGGAAGAATAATGTTTATTTAATTCCTAATAAGCGTCTAATTTTAAATTGTTTTGGATGTAAAATGGGCTAATTCAGACACACGTTAACCTCTTGTCATATATTAATACATTTTAAAGTGAAGCATCACTAATTAATTAGTTTAGTACACTAATTTACATAGTAGAAAGCTGCATGGCTATTAAAAAATTTCTTGTATATTAAGTAGTTTCTTCAGGCTAAAACTATTCCTATTCTTTGTTCTTATATTTCTAGCTGCAGCTTTCATATGTGAAAATGTTACCCATAAAGAACCTGCCTCTTGTATTAGTCTATTAAACATTTATAAAAGAATTGTTTAAATGTTTTATTATATTTTAAATTATTTAAAATAAATTGAAGTTGTTTAATTAAAGATGACAAAAAGACGCCTTAGTTTTGTTAGACATAAAGATCACATATAAATAACAGGGATCTTTCACTTAAAATTCAATATATAAATGATCTAATTTTTCATAGATAAAGAATTTCATTTTATATGAATCTTAGATTTGCCTATAAAAAATTAAAAAATAAGTATAATTTTCAATACAATATCTTATTTTGGTTGGTCTGAGATTGTTTACCTCATAAAATAACTTAAACAACCTATTAAATTTAGGGTAGAATTTGGCACATGCTCAATTCTATTATATTTTTTAAAATGTATCAAATATTAAATAGAATTTATTCGTTGTATTATGTTCTGCTCTAATAAGTCTAACAAACACCACCGAAGAACCAGATAACTGCTAATAATAATTATCCAATTCCTTTATCATTTTCTTGGGGGGTACATTAGATTTTAATTTTAAACTAAATACAAGAACCAAGTTATTATTTTGTCCTTAACTGCAATCCGCAAGGTTGGTCTTTGATGGTTACGTTTCTCAAGCTAATGCCAAAACTAGAGCGCATAAATGAGAATGCAAGAAAAGAATCTTAAGCTTCTTCGAGTTCTGAAACATTACAATACTTTTCAAAATAATGAACAATTGTTTGAAAAAATGGTTTTGAAGTGTGAAATAAATTGTACTTATTTGGGAAGCAAACCGGGGAAAAATTCTGATGAAATTGGAGATAAAAAACATGGTGCAGCAAATCAGTGCCAAGGGTTGGAAGAATATATGCATGCCAGAGCAGTGTTTACTCAAGTAATTTGCCACAAATTAGTCCAATAGACTCCACCAAGTAATATTGTGGATCATCAACTGGGAATTGTTCACATGATCTCTCTACCTTTCTGTTGGAGCACAGTTTTGTAAGCAACTTCACCAACAAAATTTATATAGTAGGTTACCTGCCATGGGAAGATGCATTAGTGGTGCTTTGACAAATGACTTGAGTGGAGAGAGTTATCTAGACCTTTGACAACATTATTGGATCCACAGAATTAAACAAGCTATGCCTTGCATAACATGACAAATTTTGTGCAACATCCACTTTAATATACTAAATAGGAGTAATGAGCTATGTCAAAAACACTTCATAATAATTGAGACCAATGAAACAAAAAAATCCAAATCTTTTAGTATTTAAAAAAAAAAAACTCATCAATAACAATTGCATAGTGTGCTACTCACAATCTGCACTGAGCTGACTTGGTGAAGAAGGAACCCATTAGGCAATTCTCTAGAAGGATGGAATCACAAAGGAGATTTCATAAACTTGTTAACAGAAATTGAGAAAAGCACAAAACTGGGACTGATAGAGAGTGAGAGAGAACACACTTACCTTTTAAGGACACAGTTTCCATTTAGAAAAACTGAATAGGGTTCTTTTTCAATCAAGCCAGGGACCCCAATGTATGCAACATTACCATCAATGGCATGAGTAGTGCAATCCTGCCCACTCAGGTACACATTCTGAGAAGTAATGAGAGTCATATCAGGGTCAATCCAATCTTCATGTCAAAACTTCAGTAGGAGAAAATTTTCCCTACGAAAATTTTCCCTACAGGAAAAGTAGTAACTGGTTTGTGCTTACAACAGAAAATTTTAGAAATATACGGTGCAAATAATCAAAACTTTGCTTTTTCTTCATTTGTTCCTTATTCTCTCCACAAATGACCAGTGGTTGGTATCCAACAACAATGCGCCTGGAGTTACAAAAGAGATAGAGTTTATAAAAATGATATTAATTATCACAAATGAATTTGAAATAATCAGTCCCATGTCCATACTGACCATACCAGTTGCTACTGTTTGCTTTTTCCAGTGTTCTGAGCAGCCAATTCAATTGATTGTTTTTGTTGCCCCTTAATGATCCCCTCAAGATAGAATCCTTCAGTATCAGATAAGAAAATAAATAAGCACAAAAACAAAGTGAATGCAGCTAATTGGTGTTATATTAAAACCATTTAAGCGGATGTTTGGGAAAGTGTTTTTGGGGAGGAGGGAAGATGTTTTATTTAAATTAAGAAAATTATATATTGTTTATGATAATAAATAAATAATTAATACATTTAAGTTTATGTTAATCAATCATTTTATATTTTTTATTTTAAAATTATCAAATTAGAAAAATATTTATTTAAAATAAAAATTTTGTTCTCCCCTTCCTTTTTCTCCAAAACCTCCTTCCTCAAACAACCTAAAGGAGTAGGGGGGGAAAATAAATTAGCTGGAGTCATGTTTTTGAGGTCAGATGAGAAATAAAAACAGAGATAAATTGAAATGAAGAAGGTGCAAAACCCATGAGATGAGATCAGAAATATATATATTTTAGGCCACATGAGAAAGGAAGCAATTACTTGTTAAATTCTCAACAAGTACACTGTTCTTCTCCATAAACCCCCTCCCCAGAAAAGAAGAAAACTGCACCACTGGAATACAAACAAAAGTATTTATAATCACAAAAATTTAGATTCATATATGCATCTGGATGACCACGGTAATGATGTTAAATTCGTAATTAAACAGTTTTTTTTTTCTCTTTGGATAGCAAGTAGTGTCAGCAAATCATATATATGGAAAGCCAACAAAAGAAAGAACAAGCATAGTATTTAATGAGTTTTGTCTTCTATTTTTCCAATAAACAGAGAGTATACTAAGAAAGAAAGGAGATATAAAAATGCAAGAGGATAAGACATTCTCAAAGACTAAACCAAGAGAGAAAAGAAAAATACAAAAAAATCAAGAACATGAAGCATGTAAGACATCCTCCATTGATGCCCTAATTAATTAACATTACTTAGAAAGGGGCTTCAGCTCCTTCAGAAATGCAGTGCTGTGAACACTTTAGGGAGTACAGTGCAATTGGATGAGCTAATGAAGTAATTAAGGGAATAAATTGTCATAAATCCACTTATTGTTTCAGTAGCTGTACTCTACAGAATTCTAAACCATTACACATTTTACTCTCTAGAATACACCCTACAACTTCAATTTCCTATTTTGTAATACTCTATTCATATTCACTTGTCTTGCCAAATCATGCTCAATTTGGTTTCCTTCCCAAAGTAAAACAGTAGTCCAAGCAGAAATAGTATAACTTAATTATTAGTGTCTCTAGCAACATTAACAGCCTTTGAGTTCAGAGATATGAGACCTCATTTTTTTAGGAGGATGAGGATCAAATGATTTTATAGAAAAGCCATTAGATTCAGTAATTTTCTACTTTAACCTAATGAATCCAGTCATAGAGACATGTAAAGAACATGATGATTTCTACATCACACCAAAATATTGGCTTAGATATAATTTAAAAATTCAATTTCAAAAATTTCAGCCTGTCATACAGAGTGCACCTACATAGGATGGTGAGTAGGAAATCAAGTTGACATAATTAAAAAACAATATAAATTCTACCGGAGACAAATAAAATTATAATTCTCAGATAATCCCCTCTCCCCGGTCTTGTTATTCCTATGACATTGATATGTTTGTACTCCTAGTCATACACACTGTTGTAAAATTCACACTTTAAAGAGTTTAATTTAAGATATTAATTTCAAATGTTTTCCACACAACTTGATGTGACAGCCAAATATAATGGGGCAAAGAATTGGCATGTTTTTATAATCTTATTGGATGTTATATAATGGATTAGAGTATCAATTTCTATTAATGAGCATATGAAATACAAACTTGAATAATGAAGAAAAACATTTATCCCATCAGATAAATAGGAAGATAATAAATTTGAGTAGTATTAATGAGCACTCTGGTAAATGTAGAAGAAAATCTCATGAGGATGACCCTATTATATTTCTCTACTATAGCAACTCTTCTGTAACTGAAAATGCCATAATGATATCAAGTGATGTTTAGCAAAACAAAACAGTATTTTTTTTAACAAAGAAATACATACTTGCAGCAACTCAGTATCCACGCCAATGACATCTAAGGTTATCCCATCAGATATCTTGATCTTCTTTGAAAAGTACCCCACTTCTTGTCCTTTTGATTTTGAAGCTGTAGCAGAGTATGTGGTGTACCTGCACACTAATTCTTTTCATAATTATCCCATTTAGATGAACTGACAAAGGATAGTGATTTCTTCAAACAATACATGGTAATTCAAATGTACCAATACCGATAACAAATTACTTAGCAGAAGGTATACCAAGGAAGTCTCAGCAATGGAAAATGTTGACTAGCCTGCAAAAGAATATGCCAACACCACTGCTCAAAATTGTAAACAATGAGCAATATGCCATTGTAATAAAAGCAAAACCAACCATAACCACCTGCACAGATTTGTATCGGAGAAAGGAAAACGGTTTTGCAGTCACAATTACGGTAGCATTACCACCATCAAAATTTCAGACAAATGCAGCTACAATTGCAGTTTGCAATGCAGATCCACAATTGTAGTAGCAAAAACCACAAATAAAAACACCAGAATTTCCTTTTTTCAACACAAGAAATGTATTTCTACCACTACTATCATTTCTGTAAAATCCAATAATGAATAGCTTCAAAGGTCAGAGAATGAACATACATTCTGCATGAGTGGATCATGTTCCCCAAGCTCACCGCTGCTCACAACAAAACTTGCCTTGTAAGTTCTTGTCACCTTCTCCATCTTCATCAACATAGTAAATGAGAACCATCGAAGCAACAAATCGGTAAACTCAGGAAACCATTACAAAATTCCAACAAATAAGGGTCAAAAAAAGAAAATGTTGGGAACAGGGTACATTCAAAGCATCAATAAAAGGCACAGTTGGCAATACCCACAAAACAGAAAACAATGAAAAACAGCAGAAATGGACCTGCTTGAGAAGATGGAATTGTTGGGTAAGGGGTCTGAAGCCCCCTTTGACAGTGATGAAGTAAAGATGAGGAAGTTGATGATCAGGGTCAGTTGCATTTGTGTTGACCAAAGTCTGTGGTTGACCCAAGTGTAGAGCTATGTAGAGAGCAAAGCAGAGACACAATTGGGTGATAACAGTGCACACCCAAGATGTTTTCTTCATTTTGAGTACGTTCCCAATAACATACCAGGTTACAACCTCTTGGTTGATTGATGTCGGATCTGGAACAATACACCAACCACCATAGGAGTGTTTATCATAATAATTATTATAATCATTGGCCAGCATAGCATTTTCACACATGGTAGTAGATGATGTTGATGTTGATCCCATTCCGTGTATTTGTCATTTTCCATAATCTCTCTCTATCACTCCCTCCAATGACACTCTTTCAACTTGCGGTTCATCTTAACAAGCTCATAGAGTCATAGTAAGATATTTCTTCTACATAGTTTATAGATAGGATATCCTATATTACTCGATAATTTTTTATAATGTGAAATGTTATCATTTATATATTAAATTAAAAAAATTTATTATATTTGTAAAATTTTATAATTTATTAAATAACTTTTATTTAATATGAAAAATATTTTTTAGAATATAGCAATAAATTATATAATTATAAATATTCAATTCATTTAAAATTTAATGTGCGTAATCATTAAATAAAAGTATTAAACCAAAATTAAAGATAGGAAAGAAATTACCTTCCCTAACGCACCCTCCTTGTTTTTCTTGGCAGTTGTCTATTTTATCCTTAAAATTACCCAAAAGTAATTTCTTTTAAGTTTAAATTTTTGTAATATAAATAATGTAATAAATTTATGATTAAAATAATAAATATATTTTTTTTAATGTAAAATAAAAGGATTAACTCTAATACTACATTTTATATATTTTTTTATGTAAAATAAAGAAAATAAATTTTAAATTTAGAATATCATGTAAACTACCACAACTTATTACTATAATAACCTTAATAACTTTTATATAAAGATCTCATAGACACAATTTTAATAATGGTCTAACATTTAGAAAAAGTTATTTACTCCATTACAGCTTATAGTATGGATACCATTATACCTCTTGAAATTAAAACGCTTATCGTTAATTAATGAGTAAGCTAATAGGTTAGCATTTGGGTAATGTGTTTACCCAAATTTTAGACATATGCTAGATTTTTTGTTTTTAGAAATTGCTTTTGCATTTTTTTTTCTTCTATTTACACTATCCTTTTTTAAAAAATATATTTCTAAAGATTTAAGTTTAGAAATCATTTGTAAATTATTTTCAGAATTAAAATTCTTAATATATTAACAAAATCACTTTTCAGAATTAAATTTTTGAAAACGTGTTTAAAATACTTTTAAATTAAAATTTTAAAAATATATTATAAAATTAAATTTAAAAAAAATTTTGAATGGTGTAAATGACAAAAGAAGGGTGCGAAGACATCCTTCGTTTGGGTTAATGTTTGATCAATGCTCATTGCATCAACAAAAGTACAAAAAGATATATAAAAACATTTTCTTTTAAGTTGCTTACCCAAAAATATAAAAAAAACAAGTTATTTCCCTTTCTAATTCATAAAAAAAATCTGAAAGTACTAAAAACATAAAATAGTTAAAATTGATCAATATATAATTATCTAACTTAAATAAGTTTTTGGTCCTTATAAAAGTTGGCAATTTTGAAATGAATCCCTTAAATTTTGTTAGTATTAAGTTCTTAGCTTTCTAAGATGGGTAAAAATAGTCTCTGACGTTAATTCTTTTCTGTTGAGTGTTGAGTGAGTTAGACAGTGGAGATCGAACTCAGTTACACTAGGTGTCATCAAGTCAAAAAGAGATTAGTACTAATCAGCAAGTAAGTATACTATTACGTGCCTTAAACATTTCAACACCTACAACCCTTTTGGTCTCCACCCGTTTCAATGCTCCATGCCTTAGATCTTTAAATGTTAAGGGAAAAAAAATCAAAACACAACGAGATTTCACGACACTTGGGCCACTTACACACGTCCCCCAAATAATGTACCTATAACAAAGCAACACTTTCTTGATTCGAGTTAATTTCTTTTGGGTAGATGACACCACGTAATGCTGAGTTAGCTCTCTATTATCCAACTCATCACTTAATAGAAGGAAGTTAACATTAGAAATTATTTATATATAATTTTAGAAAGTTAAGGACTTGAACAAATTTTCTTTAGGGATTAATTTCAAAACTACCAACTTTTATATAGAACAAACACATATATAAGAATATTTAATAAAAATGTTTTACATGTTGAGTTGGAAAATTAACTTACTTGATTGCAAATTTATTATTTAACTCAATTTAATAAAGAAAGTTAACATTAAAAACTATTTTAATTATAGTTAAAAAAATTAGATTGAACAGCTGATATGATCAATTGGATCATAAACCAATTTTTTCTTTAAATTAATTGAATTATAAAATTATTTTATTAAAAAATTGATAATAAACCAAACGGACAAAATTTAAAAAAAAATTAGTTTCTTTATAAAATAATGTTATTTTAATATTTTAAAAAAATAAAATTAACTTTTTTATAGAGTTTAAATTTTAAAAATTAAAATATATATAATTTTTCAATTTTTAATTATATTATTATTGTATATTTTTAATATAATATATATTATAAATATTTTAAAAATAATATTTAATTAATACTAATTTAACTATGATTAAATTATTAAATATTAAATCAGTTGCTTAATAATTCGATTACTAGCTCAAAGTTTTTATCTTAATTTTAATATATACTTAAAAAGTTAAAAACTTAAATATTAATAGAGTTTTTGGTATGGATTAATTCGAAAATTGGCAACTACTAAAAACTTATTTAAATTTAATCATTTTTTAAAAAAAAATTATACATTCATTGTGACTTTTATTGCACCGGAAGGTACATAGAAACGGATCCTAAATCATTATTTTTTATTTTTTTATTCTTTTAAAAGATGTAAAACAAAGGTCTTTGATAATTATTAAATTTTCATAATTAATTTAGAATATATTAGGTGCAACAATTGATTTGTGTTGAATTGGTATTATATTTAAATATGGAAGATAAAAAATAGTTTTAAAATTCTTTGAATTGTCCAAGAATATATTAATAGTAAAATTACAGGAATATATATATATATATATAATTATTAGGAATAATTAATTTTACATTTAAAATAAATAATTATTGAAAATAAATTAAGATAAAAATTAAATAAAATATAACTTGATAGATATAATTTGCTGCAAAAAAATTTGCTAAATTGAGAAAGGTGTTTTCCTTTATTATAAATAATCCAAGATTGTAAAACATTATTCATCACAAAAGCAAAGCATGAATGGAACAATTTTTTTTAAAGTGGGGTTAAAACTTTCTTGTTCTTTTAAAAAATACTAATGACGTTCTTTTAAACATTTTTCAACACAATTTTTGTAGTCGTTCAATTTCTAAAAAAATTAAAATAATTTTTAAAAATACATCAATTTACAAAACAAACATTTTAACACTAACATTTTAACTAATTAGCCAAAGACTTGTTACTAACATTTTTTTAATGAGATAAACACATTGTCAAACAATCTTTTACCAAACACAAGTGGCTCACCCGTTAGTCCAGGCATACCCGCAGCGCAGAGAAAGACGCTTTGAATAAAGAATCTGTTTTCATTCAAGGTTTGTCTTTTTCAATTTGCTTGTTAATGTCACAGAAAAAAAAAATATTGCACACTAGGCAGACTAAGATTTGGAAAAGGCAATAAATTATTCTTCTATTTTCTTTCAATATTGGTTGAAATTCCTGCCTATAACTACATGTCATTTGATCTCCAGATACAACAAAGGCTCATCGCTTACGTTTCATGATTCCCGCTTAAAAAATGATAAGATGCAAGGAAAAAAAGAGTAATCAGCACTTGCTTACTGTCTACAGCAATGAAAATCCATGGTATCTATAATTCAAATAAAAAAAAAAAAGCACACGTTTGAGAAGCAGGCAACATGATTTTCTTTGGATAGCCCTTCACCACGATGTTTCTCGTTTTCCAAAAACTTTGACCTGCCAGGCCTCAAGTGGAAGGTGCCAGTATCAGGCTCAATGCCTCACCAGCCATGTGAATGGTTTCTGAATGTCATTTCATCCAGGCTTGGTCACGTTCAACAATAATCCAATCCTCATGACCCAGATCATCTAGGTAAGAGCCATATTTTGACACCCAAAATATGTGCCATCTGTAGTGACCAGTTCATGTTGTACATTTTACTTGTATATACAGTACATAATAAATGTATAGGTAGTATGGTTACAAGATGACATTTCTGAAGTACAAGTTGTCCCAAACCCTATAGATGCCATTTTAAACATTTGACAGATACTAAGCACGGCTGGCTTGCCAGGGTTCTAAAATTTTAAAAATTCAGGCTAAGCTGAAATTTTCCCATGGCCAAACTAGATAGACTTTGAGCCAAATAATGATGGCCCAGATATCTTATTTAGTTAGTGATCCACCTTCTTTTACGGGCAGGTCGCTCTTGTTTGACTTCAGAATCCACTGGATTTTCACTTTTGGCAGAAGGCAGAGGTTCACTTTCCAACTTCTTGATGGCCAGGGCCTCTTTTTCACTTGGCATTGGGAGCTTGAACCGCTCACTACGCTTCTTCAACCTCTCAACTGTGTCAAGGTGCCGATCCCCCGATTCTTTTGTGTCAGCATCCCTATTTTCCATATCTGCAGAATCCCTCCCTTCAGCTAACAAGAGATGCTGGTTATCAACATCAACAGTTTTAGTAGGTTCATCCACAGGTTTCCCAGCTTCAGTAGGCCCATCATTATTATCCTTATCAATGTCTTTAAACTTCAAGGAAGAAGAAGACTTGCTAATACTGAAATCCCTTTCCTTATGGCTTGTCCAGCGTTCCAATTTAGAACGTCCTCTGCGAGAATCCTGCTGTTCATCATCTGAGGAGATGTCCTCCCGCTGTTTTCTGGACAGGCGATGCCCTGGAATTTCATGCCCAGCACGTTCTTCGTCACCAGATCCTTTCAAGCCCTTCACAAATAGAAACTAAAAATTATAGAAAACAAGACCAAACGTTTAATGATAACTTTCCAACATCAGCAAAAGCTTTCATGTAGAACAACAAATTGAAGAGCACTCCACAATCACTTTTTTGGTAGAGGACGGGGACAGACTAGGACAAAATGTAGTTCAAATAGCGTTACAAGGCTTATTGTTAGTGATATAACACTTCCTGGGAAATAAACAGTAACTATTTTTTCTAGTGAACAGAGTCTCAACCAGAACCCTGCTAACCAGGGTTGTTAAGATCATGATCTTCCTTGTCAGATTGCATAATTTTACAGTAGCGTGGGAACTTCAATCACAATTATACACACCAACTGGGTTTGGCGAGATCACATTAGGATGGTCAGACATCAGGTAAGCTCATGAAATAGCAGAAATCAGACTTTTTGGATCCATTTAGGTAGTTGAGGAACTTCTTTTTTTTTTCTGGGGGGGGACAACCCATGGCCACCCCTGAAATTTAAAGAACCCCAATTCTAAACCTCTTTTTGGCTGTTTTACCATCCCATCTCTTTTCCCCTTTTATCATATATTCTGAGTTACACTCTTCCGCTTTGATTTGAGTTGCTGTCCCACTGGAATGGTGATGCAGCTCCAAGTGGTGCTATGACTTTGCCATGGTATGCCCCTTTGTTAGACAGAGTTTCAAACTTGGTGGTGCTGCATGGATTTTCATCAAGGTGCCACCATGCATCTGAATCAATGACTTGTGGTGGCTGACTGCAACTTTATTAAAGCACCCACAATTTTCTTCTATAACATTTCCAAGTCAAGGCCCAGAAACCCAAATGATTACAATCTTTCACCCTTGGGAGAGAACCCACAGTTTGGCAGTGTTTTGTGGTTGTTTTTGCCATGTATTTTAGTTTTATGAATTAAAAGAAATATTAGAAATGGACTTGGCCAAATTTAAACTCAAAAGCCAACTCAAAGGAAAGGATTGCATAAATCTTACAAGGAGTATTCTAATCATACTCGTAACCAATGTAAGACATCTAAAAACGTCCCCTTCATGTCTAGAACTGAACATCTTGAAAGATCAACATTTGTAAGTGGCCTAACATAGACTAAATAAATAGGCTTTACCATATTAGAAGTGTCCCAGATCTAACTAATCCAAAATCTAGCTTGAGGGTAAAGGGGAAGGACGATAAGGGTTGCCAAAGTTTTACAAGGAATATTTCGATCATTGCTAATGGAGACGACCTAATAGGAAATATTTTACGCCTTTTATATTATAAATTGTAACTTTAATCTGTGTGGTAACTTTGATATGGGTTTTCAGTTGGAGCTCAATTAAATATTAGTAGTGATTTGAGGGTAATATTGTCCAGTTACATTTATATTATTATTTATTTTATAAATAAATAAATATAAGAATATAATTTTGTATTTTAGATAGAATCTCAATTATGACATCCTTACTATATGAACAATCTTAACACATCTGTTCACAATTAATCATCAAGTATATTTAAAAGCAAGTCTTAAGAGTGGCTCCCATAATGCAATATGTTATGAATTCCTATAAACACTAGCTGGATTTATTTAACATAATCATACATTTTGTTTAAAAAGCACCCAACTACTATCCAAAAGTTGAGTTTTTAAAGTTGGCAATCCAAAAAGGACAAAACCGTGCCTCAAAAGGACATATCTTTTAATTTCTACTTTATCCCAACTTAAGTTGGAAAGAAGGAATAATGAAAATGCAAAAAGCTAGTTATTCATGATCAAGGGTGCCTTGGCATACATAATATGGCTTGAACCAACCCCTCAAATATTACCCCGACACTAAACTGTGAACTCAGCATAATTCAAGAACTTCATGATTCTAAGAGTCACATATAGAGAATACTTAATTTCATGTAAAAAGATTACTTTACTGTCCAGAGAGTTTCACATTTGATAAGTGTAAAGCATACCTTCTCATTGGTTGATCCACTTTGATTTTCTTGACTTCTCTTGGACAGGCCCAAACTATTGTCACTAACATCACGTTCTTTGCTTTTTCTTGAGCCCTCTCTGTGCTTTCTCTCAATTTTCTGGTTATCTGAAGCATTAGCAACACGATCACTACGACTACTTGACCTTTCCTGCCTAGATCTCCTTTCCTCAGCAGCATATTGATTTCCACGGACATAAGCATCATCGCGCCCCTTATGATGTGGACTTTCATCTTGAATTCGATCCTTCCTCTTCAATTGGTCATTGTGTCGCATTGCTTCTCTAGATTGATATTCCTTCTCAGAAAGTTTATGTTCATCTTTAGCCCTAACATGGCTAACCCATGCTTTTTCTTCAGCCCCCCGTCCACTTCTTACAGAACTCCGTCCATCTTCTCTTTCACGCTTGGGTAGGTGTTCTTCATGGGACTGTTTCATCCGATGCCACTCCTCCCTATCTCTCAGCCTATCACCCCTCTCCCTCAGTACCCAGATCTCATCTTTCTGCCTAGCAGCATATTGATCATCAGGGTTATCTCTAGTTCTTTGTAGGTCATCCCTCTTTCGTGGATCCAATACTTCATCTCTTTCTCGCCTGCGCCGGTTAGCATTTTCCCTATAGCAATGCAAAGTTTCTTCTTTGCTAACATGCTCCCTCCTAAGATATTCCTCATCCTTCCTCCTCTTGACATGGTAATCCTCCGCAGTTTCATACCTCATCCTCAAGCCTTCATCCCTTTCCCTATGTCTTGAGTCTCTAGACCCAACATCCTTATCATAAGTCCTGTAGCTACCATTATCCAACTGTTTTCTAGAATGAAGGCCGTCTTCTTTGTCGTTTCTCTCATTTTCTCGAACCTTAGCCCTCTCCCTCTTTCTAGGTTCATCATTTCTAATCCTTCTACTATAGAGATCATCATCTCTTTGTGCCCAATCCATGTCAGAATTGTCCCTATCTTTTTGCCCATCAGATCCATCCATATTTGAGTGCAACTGAGGGGCAGAGCTGGGATGCCGATCCTTGTAAGGGTATGATCTCTCTCTGCCTTTAACTATCATGCAATTTCTTTCAGGTTCTTGTTTTACATCAGGCTCTCTTCTATGAAATCCCTGCTCAATTTCATCAGGGTGCTGTCTTATGCTACCCAGATGTACTGATCGAGGATCCTGAACTACTTCTTCCTCAAAACCCTCCCGCCGCTTTTGGTTATCCCTACTGCTTGCTGATCTTGCTTTGCTGTTATCACTACTTCTTGCAGCTTTTGAGTCCTCCCAATCATCAACTTCATGGAGTAAAGGTTGCTCAACTTGAGATGTTAATTTCTGTCTCTTTGCTACCCCATCCTCAAGGGCATCTACTTTGTCTACTGTTTCCTCCTTTTCCAATTTGGAACTTTCATCAGCTGTCCCAGTGTCCTCAAGCTCGGTATCTTTTTCCTCTACACTGGACTCCTTTACATCCTTAATGACAGGGGATGACAAATGTGTACTATGTGTACCTTCCATGCTTTCAACTGACTCTTCTTTTCGATTGTTATCAGTTATCAATTCTTGAACAGGACTAACAGGAGGAGACTGGCCACGCACTCTTCTTTGCACCTGCCTGTAAATATAAAAGTAAAGATGATATTAATTGCACATGAATATTACCAAGATTGTGAGGTCCATACACCAGCTTACCAAAAAATGCAATGAAAAACAATGTTCTTAATAAGTGAGAATTTTGACAAGTACACCAAAGGATGTGCATATGATAAAAGTTCCTTAAAGCAAGAAAATGTATCTAAGTATCTAAAAAGCAGGATAATATTTTTATTTTCTTTAATATAATTTTGAAACAAGAAAATTTTCTTTTTTTACTTATAGCATTTGAGTAGTTGCATAATCTTTATCTTATATTCAGTCTTCATTTTTTATTTCATTATGATTTATGCCATGTACATAATGTACATCTTCAACAATTCAAATTTTTAACCGTTTTATAACATAGTAAATTAATTCACAACACCATTGTAACATTTTGTCAGACTCAGACTCAGCCATAATCATGATGTCCGGGGTTAGAAAAGGAAAATTGTTGTTGTACATCTAAAATAGGTGAATTGGGATGGAAGGAAGAGAGAGATAGGAAGAGAAAAGAATGAAATATACTCAGGTGGAAACATTATAAGGATGTATAAATATCCAAACTCTTCAGAAATCCCTTACCAATTACAACCACCCTTAGCAGTTAGCACAAACCAATCCTGATATTTAAACTCCTCTAGTTTGATGCATTGCAGCACACAAATTTATTGAGAAAGACCTCACAGTGGGATATATTTCAAAGAGTCTTTAATTTAATGAGCATTTGCAGATTTATGGGTGCCTAGCAAATGAAATGAATATGATAGAACAGCAAAATAAAATAGCAGTGAAAACATAAGCATACAGTTTGACATTTAAAATTGTTTTCTCATGGAATATACACTATCATGTACCTCTCATCACGGGAGGAGCTGACATTGCTACCATAGGACCTAGGATTTTGGCCCCTAGATCCAGAGTACTCAGTTGGCTCTCCCTGTGGGAAGAACAAATTTTCATCTCCATTAGGTATGTTAGCAGGACTGGAATTCATAAATGGCATTTTTCTTCCAGCAAGCTCTTTCTTTCGACCATTATAATCCTGTGGAAAACCATCAAAATACTCAGGCTCCAACCTTGGAATTTCATCTCCAGCTACATGGTCTTCTCTAAAACCCATTCTATGGGGTTCCCCACCCTCTGATGGATCTTGGACAACAATTCCTGGAGAGGAATGATCATCTTCTGAACCCTGTAAAACAATCTGTTTGCAAAAATACTTAGTAATGTGTATGCTGCATAGTAATCTAGTAAAACAATCTATTTACAAAATTACTTCAAAATCAACATATACCTCAATGATTGAATCTGAGTCTCGAATTCGAGGAGGGCGGGTATCAATGGAAGGAAGTCGTTCACCAAAGCCACCTTCCACCTGTATTGCTCTACCAGTTGGCTGGTAGGAAATAAAATTATTTGAGCCTAGAGACAGAATTAGAGAATAAAGGAGAAAATATCTACCACAAACATATTATGGTATATTGACCAGTAGCAAGCAGGCCAAGAAGCAAACAGAAAGCAGGTATATGGGCTTAATATGAGAAAATTGACTAAAACTGATAACGGAATTATATTGCCAATAAATTCTTGGTGCAAAAAAAAAAACAATATTCGGACAAATACATACTAGGGGCGGTCGCACACGTCCAGTCCCAGAACCTTTCATAACATCACTTTGTCCGACATCTGACTTTGCATTTTCAACAGAAACATCATGTAAACCAGTAGCTGCAGCTAATTCAGGGGGCAAATCTGGATCATACTCCTGGAATAAAATCAACAGGATGATTAACTTAAATAAAAAAATCAGTATACAGAAACACCTAGGGAACTTCATAATGAATTATGTTTAAAACCAAAAGCATTTCTACCTGCTCTGTCCGACCACTCTCATAAACTCGGATCTTGCTTTGCATTGTAGACTCCAGGCGTAGTTGCTCCTAAAAAGTCAAATACAAGGGTTTCAGTCTACACTAGTTTCTGGAGAATAGTGGAAGTATGATAATAATTTTACCAGCTGTTTGCAATAATCTTTCCAGCTCTCCTCATTCAAACCAAAATTGAAAAAATCTGATGTATCAACATTTGGATATTTCCATGGTTTCTCCTCAAAACTCTCAATATCTACATCAAATATAGTCCTGAAAATCATTGGCAGGTTTATATAAGCAGTGATCGGGTGGCACGTAAATGAGATTCAGTTATACATGGACAATAAATTAAAATAAAGGACATAAAAGTGTCCTGCATCAGAGATGTGCTTTTGCTGTAAGATTCTAACCCAAAAATAGATTGGTGCAAGTAATGCCAAACTCCATATATCAAAATTTATTCATCACTAAGGTGATTGTCACAACATGATTCAAAAGAAAGCACACTACTAAATTAATAAGGTGTAGGAGTAAGCAATTCCATTCATATACCATCAAGGAGATAAACCACAAAACAAAACAATTACTGGCCGCTGGAAAAAGAGATAGTGATTAATGTATCATTGACAAGATTAAGGTTACAGGAAGTAGTTTAACTCTTTAGTATTGCCCCTGTAGACGTAAGCATATTTATTGTTTTATGTGTATAAATATTAGAATGCGAGCTACTCATTCAAGCAATTAACAAATCCTGTCTAGTCAATTTTTTAGTATTGTAGCCCATTTTCAGTCAACTCAACAATAGCATTCCAAGAAAAGCAAATAATGAACTTGATTCAATAGTAACCTGACAACTTTCTTGACTAAATAACATTTTCACTTTATATTATGAAATCAAATTACATAAAAGTTAGACAGACATGTATGTATGGATCCAAAGACAAAAGAAGAAACAAAGTGCTGGAGCTAGCCTCTTTCCACTCATTAATCATGTGTTTAGTAGTCCAAACTCTTCTTTCCTAAATTGCAGTGGTACTCAACCACTTTAAAAATTCATTCTGTGATGTGTTTGGGAAGAAGCTTACATCGATGGAAATAATTAATTTTTTTTCTTTAAAAATGGAGCTTTTTCAGGAAGTTGCCAAATGATAAAGCAATTATTTTCCCAAAATAAGCTAATGTAGGTCATTTCAAATCTAGAGTCTATACAACAAAAGACAATAAGATTTATTTCATTAAAATTTAAAATTACTTGTGAGAAGGAAGTGTAAACTCCAATCCACCACCAAAACCTCGCCCTGCAGCATTGTTTCCCCAACCAGGTAATCCAGGACCAGCATGAAAACCTTTTTGCATAGCAGCAGCTCCTTTTATTCCAGGTGGTCTCCAGTCCCCTCGGCCACGACCAGCCATGTTAGCAAGTGGTCGAATCTGACCAGGTGGCCCTACTGGAGCAGAAGTGGTTACTCCAGGCATTGGTGCTGCACCAGGCCTAACATACTATGCAACAAAAAATAACATCAGATATTTTCCAATTCAACAAGCCACAATTTTTTATCATATATTTATAGGCAAATCAAGAACTATCACAATTCAACAAATGAAACATTCAAATGTCCTGAGAAAATACAGCTAGGTTCTTCTCTTCATTAAAAATTTTATCTTTGGGATCAAAAATAATCTCAGCAAAACTGCAAAGAAGGAAAAACATTCCCAATTGTTTGGATTGAAGAACTTCACTTGAAAGACCCAGATTCAATCCAAGCTGTCAGCAATCCCCCTTGATGGATAATTTGTATACACCACAGGTAAAGCCATCAACAAGGCTTGGGGCGTGCCCTAGCCTTTGAATTGGGGTAGCCTCCTGTGCTCTTAACTTTTCATTCAGCAAACACTGGGGTATCTGATTACTGATATATAAAGACTAGATGAACACAAGTCAAGTTTTGTTCAAGATGTAAAGATGAAAGAAATACATACATGCGTTCAATTGTTAACAAGGCTCCACCAGAATAGTAGGTAGTCATGTTAAACAATAAACCCAATGGAGGAGGGAATAAACAATTGCTAACTCTACCTATTGTTTCATAGTCAGTGCCAAGCCCAGATAAAGGAGGAAGGTTGTGTTAGGTCCTCGACAGCCAATGTAAAACTTGTCAAAACCCATACATGGATCACTTATGACAGATTTGTTGTTTAAACCTTATAGTTTAAAAATATTAATTTCAATAACTGATTATGTCTATAATCGATTATTGTTATAATTGATTGTATAAAGTTTTATGTTCAGATATCTTAGGTGAAAAGTGATTTCAAAATAATTTATTTTGCCTGGATTGCAAAAAAAAGAAAGATTTTTATATTAAAATTATGGATACGAAGTTATTTACAGCAATTGGCTGCGTTTAAAATAATTAATTATTGAGGATAAAATGGAAAAATAAAAGTATACTAGTTTGTGTATAATTAATTATTGAAGTTCTTTGGCCAGACTTCTGAACCTCATCTCTCTGCTTTGGATCAGCAGCTTCACACACACTCAACTTGGTAAAGCATTATAAATTTGACTTTGTGTATATACATAACAATTGCCATGTATTTTGGAACTTCAATAATTAATTAAGGAGGATAAAATGACAATAAAAGTATAGTGATGGTTTGTGTGTATACGCATGGCAAGTACAAAAAAATATACATGGAACATATGTCAATGTAATTGTCATGTATATACACGAAAACAAATTTACAATGCTTCACCAAATTGAGAGTGCATGTGTATAGCTGCTGATCCAAAGCAGATAGATGAAGTCCAGAAGTCTGGCCAAAGAACTTATTTTGTACAAGATATAAGGCATCTTTAAACATCAGTTTGTCTTTGAAATTCAAGATCTATTTCTTTTCAATCATTCAATAAGCATAAAAATTGAATGAGGCAATCTCTGCTTCTTTTACCCTCTTTCACCGCATTTGTGAATCATAAACTGGATCTAAAACTTGCTAGTAACACCATACAGTTTGTCAAGGTCCCACACCAATTTCAACAGATCTTCTTGAAGATGAAGAGTTGCAAGTTATCAAGAAGTTTCAATTCCTCACAAAGTTAAAAAATAATGGATGTAGAATAAATAATATTGATCTGACAAGCCTGCTTCTCACCATTCTAAGAAGGAGTATTCATTTGTTACGTTGATTAAAATAACTAAAGAGACCAATAAATAAAAATTGAAAATTGATTTAGGTTTAACAAAGTAATACACCAAAAATCTTGGGTCTTGTGCCAGTCTTGTTATACACCTATCTCTGCTACCTTCAAAAGGAAACTTAAGAACAAGGGGGATGCAAAGATAAAGATAAGTCTGAACTCAAGACTCACCAAATGCAAAAAGATATAATAACCATAGATTTAAATCACTCCAACTTTATCATTACACTTATACATCCATCATGCCACTGAAGAATCACTCAGGAAATGACCGTGACTTCATTATGATACTAATTTATTTTTTAAAAAATTAGTAGATACCACCACCTCTCACAGCCTTGGACACATCTACATCCCAAAGTTTCCCTTTAATAACTTCCGGTTCACAGAAAACAAGGCAGTCAAAGTTCCAAGTGTAGACACCAGACAAGGTTTACCCATACCACACTGATGTTATCATTGCACAAGCATTTGACTAAGCTCATTCAGTCCCTGAACTCAAGCCTGAGCAAGTATTACAAGAAACTAAGTGCAGAGCGCATTACTGCTATTAGAAAATGCACATTCAACAAATTTATATGCTCTCCATGCGTGTAAGCCCAGTTAAAAAATTTAATGAAAGAATTCACCAGAAGATCTTTCCCCAAGCAAAAGATGATTAGACAAACCAACTGGAATCACTCGCATCTCATTAGGAATCGATATAAATGTCAGCATCTCGCTAGGAATGGATATAAACGTCAACACATAACTATATAAATTTCCATTACCACGCTATTGTCAACATGATATCAGTTGCTATTTGTCATAGCCATTCATCTTTTACCCTTTTTCGTTTTCAACTTTTTACAACAAAGGCGTACCGGAAAATAGAAAGCCAGGTGATTCAAATAATCAAAGATCATTTGACTAACAAATTCATCTCTTATATCAAGTGTACAGTTACAAGGACAAACATATCCAATTTTGCAATTCAATTAACGCTATAAAATCCCCAAATACAAGTAATGCTCTTTCAATCAACACAAGACACTGACCTTAAACTGGGAATGAAACGGATGATATCCATGATTGCTATACCCAATCTTAGGTGCCGCGGCTCCGGCGGCGCTGGCCTTGGCCAATTCTGCGCCCTCCTTCCTCTCGCCATCGGCTGCTAGGGTTGCATTCTCGCCCCACTCTTGCTCCTCCGGTCCCTGATTCGGATCACCACCAGTCACAATTACAAGCCCTTCATCCTCATCGTCCTCCTCATCATCATCATCACCATCCACCATCCCACCCCTTTCCGTGGCCATGCGATTATTGTCATTCAGCACTATCTTCAAATCATCCTCACTGTCACTGTCCCAATCATCGCCCTCGCCACCTTCGCCATCCACGCCCCGCAGCGCCTCACCGTCGCCAGTGGATAACCCTGGAATCACCGGTTCTGAGCCTACGTCACCGCCGTCCTCGTCCTCGATGTCGAATTTCACGTCTCTGTCCATCGGATCAACGCCCTCAACCCCGCCTTCGCCGCCGGCGTTGAGTTTTGAATCCGGTAAAGCCCTATCCGCGACCTCTGCATCGAGAATTTTGGCGCCGGCAGCTGATTCCTCGACTTGAGGCTGGTCAATCGCGGCGGCGGCGGTGGTAGAAGGGGTTGATTGGGGAGGAGGGAGCTGATTGGGTGCAGGGGAGTTAGAGTGGGGTGCATCGTAGGCGATCTGAGGGGCGTTAAGATCGAAGGAGGGGGGTGTAGGGGAAGAGTGGTTGGGGTGAGGCGCAGAGGATGAGGAAGAAGCCAAGGGTCGGAGAACGTCAGTGTATAAATCTCCGAACTCGTCGTCGTCTTCCATTGGATGAAGAGTTTCGGGAGAGAGAGAGAGAGAGAGAGAGAGAGAGAGAGTGCGCTTTGTTAAGGAGAGGGTTTTGAGGTTTGGCAACTAGTGCCAAAGCATGCCTGGTTCGATGGGCTCAGCTCCCCTATGTGTTCTCCTAGGTTAAACCACCGTTTTAGTTCTCCATCATGCACTACTTAGTACATAAAATTTAAAACTTTAAATCAATTTTATTTTTAAAATTATAAATATTCATTTTATTCTTTTAAATTATAAAATATTCCCATCATAAACCATAATTATTTGAATTCTTAAAATCAATAATAATTCTGTATCTAGATGGAAATTTTCAATATTTTGAAATATTTAAATATTTTTAACTTAAAATGTTTTTATTTTAAAATGTTTTTATTTTAAAATGTTTTTTTAAATAAAACAATTTAACTTTTACTATTTGCAAAATTTTATTTTTAAATATTTACTAAAAATTTTAAATAACATTAATAAATAAAAATATTTTATTATTATTAATATTTATGTTGATTTAAATAAAATATGTTTAGTATTTGTTATTATTCATTTTTATCAATATTTTAATATCAATAAATAAAAATATTAAAATATTTTATTAATAGTATTAATATTGATGTTAATTTAAGAATAAATATTGATTTAAAATGTTAATTTAACGAAATATGTGAACAATCTGTCAATAAATCCTAAATTGAGAGTCGGTGAATTTGGTAACGGCCTTGGTACCTTAAAAAATGGTATCTTCGAGGGAGAGAGTATCCAACAGAATGAGAAAAACAAAATAAGTGAGTTCGTTAATCTAGAGTTCTTGGGAGTTTGGAAATTTGCAAATTCCACTTTCTTTTTATGGAATTTGCAATCCCCTCATTATAAGTTATTAAAAGTTCTTTCTAAAAAAAATTTAGAGTTTTAATTTTTAAAAATATTCATATAAAAAATTTTAAACTTTTTAAAAAAAAATCTTCAAACATAGAATAAAATTAAAATTAAAATGACCTGTATCTATTAATTTTAAAAATTAAGATACTATTTTTATAATTTTAAAAATTAAGAAAATGTTTAGAAATTTTATGTGAATAAAATATGATTCTCATTTTTAAAATTACTTCTATAATTTTCATAATATAGGTTATTAAAATAAGATCAATAATTTATTCTATTAAGTTACATACTTATTAAAATAAGATCAGTAATTTATTCTAATAAGTAGCATCCTCAGAATGATGATATAAATTTTCATATAAAAAATTATTAAATAAATATTTAATTAAATTTATATCGAAACTCCTCTTATATTTATAGATACCTATGATATTGTAAACTAATTTAAATATCATTCAAGAACAAACTAGTAATATATTATCTTATTTTTTACACGGCTTGCAAAATAATTCTTTAATTTGTAAAATTATTTTGTTAATATTTTACTTTATAATTTACTATGCAATTTAATTTTTTATTCTAATTTTTTAAATCTATAACAAACGTATCATGTTAAATGTAACATTAATTATTACAAAGATGTTTAAACATTATCATTTTATATGTATAAATACAAATATGAAATTATCATTTTATTTTTCAGTTTCCCAACAAGCATTCTAAAGTTTATATAAAAAAATATAATATTTTTATTTTAAATATTTACAATGATTTATAATATATATATATATATAATCAACTTATTTTAAAAATAATTTATGCTCCAATTATTTTGTTTAATAATTTTGTTATATTGATATATTAAAAGTGAAAATTTATATTACGTGCATTAAATTTATAAATTTGTAAAAATTAATATTTGATTAAATAAATTTAATTTAACCTATAGTTAAATAAAAAAGTATATTAATTATTAAATTAAAAACAACCAAACAGATACGTCTTTTGCCTTTCTAGTTCCTTCCTAACGTATTGGTACAGTTGTCATTGCATTTTTGCGCGACAACCGGTAAGCACAGCACTTCCAGTCTACTGCATTCACCTATGACTCAACACACACATTATATCAATCTTTCTTTAGCAGGGGAATCTCATATAAATACAACACAACCAACTTATAACTGAACCGACAAAAAAGAAAAGAAAAAATCTGAGAGAGAGAAAGAGAGTGTAAGAGAAACTTTTGGTGCAAACAAGAAGAACTAAGGAGCATTTGAAGAACAGAGGTGAATTCTCTAATCATCAGAAGCTTGAGCATGTATTTGTAGTCCTATTACTTTTTACTTTTCAAGTTAGAAACCTTTTTTTTTTTGCATTATTGTTTGGCTTCTTCTACTTAAAACTGCTGAAACTGTGTAATCAAAAGAAAAAAAAATTCACACACCAAGCAGATTGGTGTTGCTGGTAGAATTTTTTAATTAAAATTAAAATTTTATCTTAATAGTTGATATTAATCTTTAATCACAAAGCAGCATGAATAGATTTTTAGAAGATAGGTTCCAAGAAAACCATAGATTTTTAAAAGATAAGCTCCAAGAAAACCATAGCAATTTTCTCTCCTTTGCCTTAATATCTAGGAATTCTTGTTTTACGACAGTGGTTAGCTATATGTTTTTTAAAGCCGTATTACTTGCATCATACTGTACACAAAAAGAGGGAACGAAAAACTACCTTTCCTTCTGCTGCATTCTTTAGCACCATTAATAATGCTTCATCTACCGTTGCCTGAATTTTTTGTCTTTCGATCTTCCCTTGTGATAGATTGTTTTTAATAAAACGTAAGTACAGTAGAATTTTTTAATTAAAATTATAAAATTTCATCTCAGTAATTAATATTAATCTTTATTGACATTTTTAATTTTTTTTACTTGTAAATTGTGATTAAAGTAAACAGACTTGATCAGTCATTAGTGGAATTATTATAGATACTAATATTTGATAAAAAAGGATGAACATTAATGTCTCTTCATTTTCTTCATATAGACCTATCTTTACTAGTTAAAATTTAAGTTGTGACCTTCAGATCAGTTAACACCGTCTAAGATATCAATAAATACTGGTTAGTGGTTACCAATATCAACGCGTAGTGGATTGTTTTGAACGTGTCCATTCATATTCTTTTTACTTCCTCACATGCCTTTTGGTTACTTTAGACAAAAGAAAATACGCTCGATTACACAGTGGCGTTTGATTTCTTTGTATGCAAGCTTCACAGTTACGTCTATAGAAGAAAACGTTGTTTTTAAAAATTGTTTTTCAAAAATGAACTTCTAACCTATATCTGTGTCACGGGAAGGACATATGTAGAGAATTGATTCGTTTTTTTTTTAAAAAAAAAAATTATAACACCGATACGTTTTTCTTTTTAGTTTATTTATTTTTCCTTGAACATGTAAGCAATAAATCCAACTATTTAAAAGTTTCATCTCTATGTTGTTTCTTTTATCATGTTGATTCTCTAAAAGATCAAGGGCTGAATTGATCTCATAATTTGATAGTGTTGTTTTTGGGTTTTTCAAGGTTTGTATCAGCTTCAATGGGTAGCAGTTCAAGTGAAGATTCAGAAATCAGCGAGTCAGAGAAGGAAGACTACAAAGAGAAATCATATAATAAGCTCAAAGCAGGGAAATACAAGGTGAAGATTGCAAATGCCACTTTCAGATGCCCTTTTTGTGAAGGCAAGAAAAAACAGGCATTTCAATTTAGAGATCTTCTTCAACATGCCTTTGGAATAGGAATAGGCACTAAAAGAAGCATGAAAGTAAAGGCAAAACACCTTGCTTTGGAAAAGTACTTGAGAGTGGACTTAAGCAATGAACTGGATAATAACTCACATGCTAAGCCTCATGAGTTGGAAAGAACCGTTGAGCATTTTCCCAATCCAGAGGAAAGGTTTGTTTGGCCTTGGACAGTGATTGTAGCCAACATATTCAGAAAGCCAATGCATGAACCTGAAGACTATGATAGCAATCATTGGCTGAAAAGGTTTGAACTGTATAACCCTAAAGAGGCTCATGTTTTGCATAGTTTGGAGGATCCTAGAGGGTATGTTGTGCTGGAATTTGGTACAGAATGGATTGGTTTCAGGCAAATGATGAAGTTAGATAAAGATTTTCTAATTGATAATCATAGCAAAAAGGATTGGAACTCAAGGAAAATGGATCCTGGTTTGGACTTGTATGCTTGGTGTGGACGAGCTGAGGACTACAGTTCAGAAGGGGTTGTTGGGACTTATCTTCGTGAGAAAGCAGAACTGAAAACAACCTCTAGTGTCATGGATGATGCACGGAAGGAACGAAATGACACTGTGGTCCATTTGGCTGAGGAAATAAACCATGCAAATGCAAAAATTGATGAGATAGAAACCAAGTGCATTCAGACAAGCATGTCATTGAAAAAAATAGAGGAAGAGGGGGAGTTGCTTCATGAAGCTCATGTTAAAGGTTTGTGACCTACCAACGAAGAATGTTATATTTTTACACTATTTCAATGCTTGTCTTATTATTATTTTTTAGGGCTATTTTAATACTTGTCTTACATTCCATCAATTGATAGCATCTTTTATTCTCTGTTCTTTTAACATTTTATATGGAGGGTAGAAAAGAGTGTGCAAAAATTGATGTCAGAGAAATATTTTTCACTATTACCGATTGGGTACATCAGTTAGCAGAAACTATTTTAGTTTAATTAATAGACTCGAGTTTGAAACTGGAGAATGAGTATAGGGTAGATTTCATTTTACTTTAATCAATAGTTTTGAATTTGAAACTGGAGATTGCATATAAGGTAAATTTTATTTTTTTTAGTGGTCCTGTTCAATTTGTTGAGCTTGATTAATTGGCATCAAAACATGTCTAGATACCGATGGTCCAAACCTAAAAAAGAAAAAAATTTCACTAATGAATTTGATACTATCAATTTTTCCTAACATTAAAAAACATTGGAACTAGCTTTAACTACAGTTTGATTCATATTCCCACAATGCGGAGCGCTCTTAATTCGCTAAACATGCTTCTTGGTTCTTAAATATATATTTTGCATTTATTTTATTGCTTGGATGTTTGAATTTTAATTTGTTATACACAAGACTGTATAACTTTGTTTTATTTATGAATGTTCGCTCCAGAGATGGAGATGATGCAGCAGCTTTCATGTGAACATGCTCGCAGAATTATGGAAGAGAGTGAAAAGTTGCAACATGATATATATGCCAAGAGTGCTGAACTGGATCGCTGGTGTCAACAACTGAGTGAACAAGAAATCTTAACTTGTAATGAAAGGAGAAATTTTGAGGAAGCAAAGAAAAGGGTAAATCTTTCTATAATAAAACTTGGACCTATATATGACATTTTGTTGATGTCAGTATGAAGACTAACATCAACTATTCAATTTCAAATGTGAAGAAAATGGAATCACTAATTTTAGCCTCAAAGGAGCAGGTGAAGGCCAAATCTGAATTTGTCAGTTTGCTTGAAAAACATCAGGTGAGTCATATAACATTGTTTCTTCATGTTGGAAATAGACCTTTTTTTTGTTTCTCCCATTTCCTCGTAACTTATTAATCAATAAATCTTGTTAATTGATTTTGCAGATGGAGAAAAAGACTCAAACGGATGCACTATTGAAGCTTGAGAAAGAGATGAATTATGAACATAACTTGAAGTTAGAGATTGCTGAACTAGAAGGACAACTTAAGGTTTCTAAGTGTATGAATGTGATAGGAGCTGATCGTGAAAAGAGAAGAGAGAAAGAAATAGAAGAGATGGAAGAAAAACTCGAGGACATGCTTTTCGATATGTCTGTTAAAGAAGATGAAATTCGAGCTCTTGAGTTGAAAGAACAAACAGCAAAAACAGAGCTAGAAGAAGCTCGGCAAGAACTTATTAAAGTAATATTTTATTTTGAATCGCCATTTTAATCCTTTAAGTTATAACAATGTGTTATTTTAATTTTCAACTTTATAAAGTCTTGATGACTTTGTAAAGAGTTGTTTATTTTAGTCATTTTTCATTCCATATTTCACCCTTTGCATCACAAAAGATTAAAGCAAATGACATTTTATAAAGTTGAAGATTTTAAGTAAAGTAATGCTTATAATTTCTAGGATTAGAATAAGGGGTTCACTCTTTTGGTCCATGCTCCTCCTGTACTGAACATTTCTTTATGAATGATTGGTGATCATCTTTGACGATAGTTATTGTTGTTAGAACTTTTTTATGACAACTAATTGAGGGCCTTTGCTTCACAATTTAGGAGTTGCCAAAGCTCTTGAAAGGGTGCACTGATTTTGGTGTCAAGAACCTTGGAGAGATTAATGCTAAGCCATTTCAAAAGGTATGCAAGAGTTGGTATAAAGATAAGAAAAAAGCATCATTGGAGTCTGCCAAACTACACGAAAAGTGGCAAAACCAAGTTCTAGATTCAACCTGGCACCCTTTTAAGATTGTAGAAGTTGAAGGGAAGGAAAAACAGGTATACATTACATTTTGGTTCGTTCCATGTTCTTTGCATGTCTTGGTATAAAATAGCTCTTGGACACAGCTTGCTCCAATGTGTTGGTGAAATGTTCCTTTATGGCTTCAATTTTATAGTTGATTGTTACAACTATACTTGCTAAATGACATATTATCTGAAGCGGAGGTGATTCAATTGGGTGTCAAACATACAAACTAACATGCCCAAAATGAAATTGATTTTATATAGATAGCATTTATGTCTGAGAAGTAACAACTATATATATATATATTTCGAGAACAATCCAAGTGTGACAGGTTGTTTGTTTGTTTACATTTGAAGTTGAGTAATTTGATGTCTCTTTTGCAGGAAGTAATTGATGAAGATGACCAGAAGTTGTCATCTTTAAAAAAAGATGTGGGAGAGGAGGCATACATGGCTGTGGTGACAGCTTTGAAGGAATTGCATGAGTGCAATGATTCAGACCAATCCGAGACTAATCCTAACCCAAGAAGGAAATCCAAGGTACCAAAGCTCTGGAACTTCAAAAGTGGGCGTATAGCATCCACAACTGAAGTCTTGGTTTACATAAATAGCAGGGTTAAAAAGAGGCGGTGATAGTGAATGGCAAGCCCAAAATTCACCAAATTTCATGTATGCTTTTGAGACACACTATCTACCTGGCATGAATAATGCTATAGTTCAATGAAAAATTCTAGCAACGTAGTTTCTTACATATTTTTTCCAATACATTTTTTATTATTGGTTAAAATTCACAAGGATCTCATTATTTTGAAAGTAAGTTCTACCACTTCGAGAATGTGATCTATGTAGTTTAATGGGATCGACATGAATTTCAACTAATAATAAAAATGTTAAAAAAAGTGTATTAGAAAATATGTTGATGGCACTCCTAGTAGGTTAATATAGGTGCTAAGAATCTTGAGATGTTTGTTGGATCAAGTACTACTTTTTCTTGTATGGGACAAGGTAAAAAAACAGAACCATTGCTTTCTTGCTATTAGCTAAATTTTCATTACCAATGTATTCTCTATGTATGTACGACTTGCATATATTAGCACACAAGATAAAACTATGATCTTTAAGTAAATTGTATGGAACCTTTGTTATGCATGCAGAGGTTCTTTTCTAACTCGCTTATTAATAAAAGAATTGATATAAACGAGAATTTAGTCACAAACTTGCAATCATATGTTCTTCATCTACATCATATATAAATGTTGTCAACAATGACATATAAAGAAAAACTCAAATGGAGTAAATCAAGCACATACACAAACATTTACAACTAATTAGCACCATTTTTCACTTAGGGTAGATATTCTTGATCCACAACATTCGTTACTTTAATATACAATATTCTTATTTGCATTTAAGTGAAAATGGACCACTGTGCCATCAAACATCAATTACTACCCTAACATCCTTCATGATCATCACTGTTCATGTCCTCCGTTAGCCACCATTGAGGCCAAAGAATCGAGCTTCAGAACCCACCTAATCCGATGGCCTCAGCATGAATAACCTCTAAAGATGTGGGATACAGCTTCATTGCCAATCCTAGAATTTCACCAGCTGAGTCCCAAAAGACAACCCACAATTCAGTCCCTTTTATCTATTATAATAGAGGCGTCTATGCTATTAATTTTTATGAAAGTTATTATTTATAAAAAAAAAATTAAACATGGTTGTATGAATTGTCAGAGTCCTACAGACTGAGGGAAAGTGGTGGAAAATGGTGCAAGTTTTGAACTCAACCTGGGGATACTATTTCCTCTATGTTCTTGAGCTAAAGGCAGAGTTTAGTTTCTGGGTTACAAATGGTGCCATTTCTTTTTTTATTTTATTTTTATGGAGCCAATTTTCATGGTTTCGCCATTAGTGAATGACAGCCATATTTATTCTTTGGTTGATCCACCATCAGGGATCAATCTTCTTAATAATTCGAATATCTATTTCTATTGTTTAAATTTGTTTACATCACTTCTATTCTATATCTAAATTTAATTTCTCTTTGTTGAATTCTTGCAATTTGACTTAAGTTTCAAAGAGGATACTGGTTGAATTTTAGATTATGTATAAATATTTAGATAATTAGTTCCATTTTAAATAGGTGCATATATATATATATATATATATATATATATAATAAAATTAATTAATATAAAAATATTAAATTTTATAAAATAATAATTTTAATAGTTTTTTATTAAAAATAAAATTTTCAGTTTAATTTTTAAATTACATACTAATAACATGAAATTATATATTATTAAATTTTAAATAATTTAAATATTTGCAAGTATAAAATTTAATATGATGATAGATGTTCCCTGTTACATTCCTTTGATCGTACAATTTATAATTTAAACTTGTATATTTGGCAGAGCAGTTGAAGGATATGATAAATGTGAATGACACTACTCCAAAGTTTATAATCTTTGAAGAAATTCATCAACAGCTTTCATAGCTCAGTTGGTTAGAGCACCCGTTTAGTAAGCGGGAGGTCTTGAGTTCAACTCTCAATGAAAGCATGATATCTTTATTTTTTATCCCTTTCTGGGTTGGGAGAAATCTGTATTAAAATTTTTCCCTTCCCTAGTATAGATATTATAATGAGTTTTGTTATGATGCAAAACATATTTGTACAAATGTTTATATTTCATTGAATAATAATACAAAAATATAAAGAAAGGACACAAATCTGTAGTCAAAACTTTTCCTTCCCTAGTATCGATATTATAATCAGTTTTATTATGATACAAAACATATTCGTACTAATGTCACAAAGACATATGTTTAGATTTCAGTAATTGAATGATAATAAGTTACAAAATAAAAAAATATAAATTGAACAGAAATCAGGCAATGGCATTCCTAAAACGGTTTTTATCAATAAAAATTCGTATTACATATTTCTTCTCTTCCGTGAACGGAAGTGAAACTGCCTATATTTGACAAAACAAAAGCACATAACAGAAAGAGCATACGTATATACACACGAGACACCAAAATTATAAAATAATATTAAAAACAAAAAATTCATTAAACCTTTTTTATTTACCTTTGCTTTCAGTTTCAAACAATTTTATTAAACTTTATTTTTTTTATGTTTTCTTCAACTTTTTGAGTTAAATCATATCGACTAAATTTAAATATATTAAAGATAACCTATAATTCAATGAAATATTCATATAAAAGATGTGTAAATTTGTTAATTTTAATTTAGTGTAAATTATAGAATTTTTTAATCTTTAATATGATAAAATTATAATTAATTCTAATAGAATTTATTTATAATATAATTAAAATCTTCAACATAATCTTAATCAAATAATTAAACAAATTTTAATAATTAAAACTAAATTTAATAAAATAAATAGCATATTTTTATAAATTTTGTAATCCTTTTTTAAATATTTTCTTGATTTGCATAAATAAAAATCATAATTTTTTTCTTGAAAATTTATTTATATAGATTCCAATAATATTTTATATCTTTTTTATCATTTCTTTTTTTAATAAATTTTTTTAAAATTAATTATTTTTTTTATTACAATTTCATCATGTGATATCTTAATTCACATCATAAATAATTGTAATTTTTTTACTAATTAAGTGTTACTGCTGGTTAATAATATTATAAATCATTTCAATTCTATGCCAACGGCAAAAAAAAATTAATTAATTAACTAAAAACTGTAAAAATAAATAAATTTTTTATTAAATTAGATCAGATTTTGGATTCATTTAAAAAACGAATGCAATCTAATATAAAATGAACATAACTGTATTGTATATTATATAATTTTATTTATGAAATTATAACACTTGATTATTATTATTATTTTATCGTTTTTCTACCTTGCATGTTATTACCACCTTTTAGGGATATAGGTTGTTAATTTATGTATTTATAAGTTAAATAATCTTAAATTAATTTAAAATTATTCATGCATCTTATATTTTTATTATATAATTTTTTAATTAAATTACTATAAAAAGATAATAAAATAAGATTTATTTACCATCTTTAAACTAAATTTAAAAATATATATAAATCTAATAATATAATATCATAAAAACCCTTTTTAATCAGCTTGAATTGGATTTAAAAATTTATTTAAACTCATTTAAATCAAACCATAATACATTTTTTTTTATTGAATTGAATAGTTTTTTTCTTTAAAATAAATCAAAATAGAAGTATAATGTGGGATTCCGAAGGATGAGTTTTTTCTTTTCTTTTTCTTTTTATTGTGGGGTCTCACTCTCAAATGAAGAGTTTAATTTTAATCTCAGCATCCTAAAGATGGGCCACCACTACTAAGATAAGTTTGAGAACAAAACATGGGATGGGCTTAAGTGGTCCATTTACAAGGTCATCTCAATGGATACAGTGTCCACACCAGAATTTAGGCATACTGATTAGCTATTAAGGTATAGTAACCACTGGTCTGGTCCTTTACTCCTTTACCACAAACTAATCACTCTCATGTTTTGTGGGGATGAAGTGTGAAATGGGAAAGAAAAAAAAAGTAAAAAATAGAATGAAAATAAAAGGAAAAATAAGTTGTTTGAATATGTAGAAATAGAAAAAAAAAAGAAAAAAAAATTATTCTTTTGTTTGGATGAATAAAAAAGAAAAAAATATATATATTGAAGGCTTGGTAACACAAAAAAAACAGCCCCATTCAGCCAAGAGTATAGAAGAGAGGTGAATCTCATTCGGCCTTTGCTTCTTGATAATGTTAGGCCAGATATGAGAATTGCTTGGGAGGAGCCATTTGGTTCAGTTTTACCTGTTAATAGGATAAATTCAATTGATGAAAGGATCCATCATTGTAATGCTAGCAATTTTGGACTTCAGGTAGAAAGAATTTTAGCACTCCCACATCATGCATTGTCATTTAACGTTTTAAATAAATAATAACATCATATAATAAGTTCATAAAAAATATTAACCTCAATTCTTAATTTTGATTTTAAGCATATTAAATAATAAATTTTAGTTGAAATACAGATTGTAATGAATATTTTAGTGATTGTCACGTGCACCTTATTCGAAAGAATATAATATATAGTCATAAGAATCAAATTTTTTATGATTAATTTAAATTTTTTAAAAAGAATATAATTTTTTATATTTGATAAGTACACTTTTAAAATTTTAAGAGAATACAAGAACTAACAAAAAGCTCTTGTTTTCTAGACAGAAAGTAGATTGCAAGAAGAAAAAAAACATATTTTTCTTTCATTATTGGTAGTAACTCTATTCTTATATACATTTTTTTCGAGTATAACCTTGCATTTATTTTATCAGGTATATTCAATAATATTCTAATCACTTTCTCACAAACATTTTGTTAACATACATTATGTTTGTGAAGTGTTTAACATGCTATAAATTCTAAGATGATAAAAATTAACATTTTGTTCCAATATTTGGTGGGGAAATCTTTAACAAAGAAAATTTCAAACTTTACATTAATGTGTTTTATTTTGTCAAATATTTTATTATTTGTTAAAGAAAAAAGACATATATGTTCTTCTATTATTTCATTAAAAACTTTTTTTTTAGTTCTAAAATTATGATAACAAAGTAACCATCTAACATCCGATAAAAATATGTTTCTCACAATTTTCTAAAATAGATGTAATTTGTGTTCTCATTATATATAGGTGATGTACATTGTCCTTTTATATTGTATTTAAAAATTTGTTGGATGCTGAAAAATTATTAATTATATCATATATCATAAATTTTAACATAAAATTTTCATCTTTATACTCATCATATACCTCTACATCTGTTTTTTTATGAAAACTTCATATATTTATTAAAATATCTAAATACATATTGATATTATTTTGATTGTTTTGATTATGAGATAAACATAAAGAGTTTTGTATGTTTTCATTTCACAAGTAACTATATAAGCAAGTTCTAAATCATCCAATTAAATACTATAAATATTTTTTTTAAAATTGTGGAGATTTATTTTATTTTATGTTTTTTCTTTTAATTGTTAAATTTTGATCACATCTAAAATTTTCTTTCATTAAAAAATTTTCATAAATTATTTAACTAATTTTTAATTAAATAATAACTTTAATTTTACATCAAAATAACTCTTAAAATTTTAAAATATTCAGTTATTAGTCTAAATTTCAGTAACATAAATATTTATTTTCTTATCATAATTAAATTTAGATTAACCTATATGATAAAATAGATCCAAATAAATTTTGGTATAAATTTTATCAAATATTTCCTAAATATTCAATTTGGATCGAAACTCTTCGTTGATGTTAATATAAAGAATTCTTTTAATTTTTAGTAAAATAATAATTATCTTATGATTAATTATAACTTATTTGTAACCGAGATATGCTTAAAATTAATAGTGTTAAAAATCTTATTTTTTCTAAATTATAAAATTAATTCTAAAATGATTCCAATGAACTCAATTTTATAAATTTTGAGCAATTCACTTTCATTAAGCATAAGAGAGCCTTAAGTGGTTAATTATGGTAACTAAACGTTTAAGATTAATCTTATTAATCAACATGCAAACAGAAAAAAAAAAGTATTTTTGCTATTTAAAAATTAATGAGGTGCTGACTGTACGAATTATATGGCATTATTCATTGAGAATAAAGAAACCCATAAGCATAATTCAATGCGTATAGCTTTATTAACATAGTTCATGGCCATATTATTGCATCTTTTTTTATGCATATATTCAAAATTCAATAAAATAGAAGTGAATGCTAGAAAGGACACAAGTGTGCTCCATGTTTCCTCTTGGTAGAATGACTTTACATGTGCTTAATATGAAGAAAATATATAAAAAAGTTGATCCGTTGCTGAATGGAGAATGTTAATTAGATTAATACAAATTCTCACAATCTTGAAGAGTTTTGCACTTGTATTTTCTGGCTTCATTAATTCGAATCGGACTCGGTCATTAGTCAAAGCGAATATGCAATAATGTCAATAAATTAAACTTTCTTGGTAGTTTCCCATGGACAAGAATAATAATGAGATACACTAAGAGGGAGAGAATATATTAGCATGTATCCATTTACTTCCCATTGAATTAGTTAACTGTAGTTTCATATACAGAATAGCAAACAAATTTCTTTTAAAATTTTAATACGACTTTATAAGATTCCATGTTATATGAAATGTGATCCAAATATTTTGATACAAAGAACTTGGCATGGTGAACAACTAAGTTCCGCTTTGCAAATGAGATACGATAGCGACAACAATGGCTAGATCAATTCCAGCAAGGTAACTTTTAGATCTCAAAGGTGATATGGGTGAATGATTTACAAAAACGTACCCGTATCAATCACATGTACTCTAATCTGGTCCCAGTTTCAAACAACACAATATCAAAGACATGGTTATTAAATTCACTAAAAAAATGTAATTGTATCAAGTTACTCACCATTAATTGGGACATTATAATATAATATAATTATGGTATGATACCCAACTCAAATCTTGGATATGTTTTTTATTGTCCTTTAATTTTATTCTCTTTTTTTTTTATGTGGTGATCTGTTGTGGAATGACACTTGTGTGGTTAACAAAGGATATATACCAGATAGAGAGAGTATAAAATAAACTAATTTATTACTATATATTTAATATGATCAAATAAAATTATTAAATTAAGAAGTAAATCAATTCCTTGCCCTTTCTCCTTGGCACCCACTTCTAACATACACATACATTTCAGTAATTAATAATTAATAGTTAATAATTATGAAATAATTAGGGGTGAATGAGATAGACTTTATCCGATAAGTATGGGTAGCTTTAGTTAGTAGTTTGTTGTCTTAGTATTATTATAAGTTCTTTTTCTTTAGACATTTTTATATGATCAAAAGCTATTTGCTTCGTGTTGCGGGCAAGACGTTTTGGACTTTATGGGGGAAAAGGGAATCAAAATGTACCTTTCCCATGGGTTAGGTTTATGTCAACGGGGGTTATTAAGCCATTAGGTTATTTAATTGGGAAAAGTTTAGTTGAGTTTGTTATAAAAATAATTATATAAATATATTTTTCCAATTTTTCATAAATAAAATTAGGATATATTTATTATAATTAATAATAAATATATTTTTCTTTAGTCATCTTAAAAATAAGTGTATCTTTTAGTAAAAAAATATATTTACTATGTAATTAATTATCAAATAGGTTTTAGGATGTTCAATTGGAGGTAAGGGAGAAAATGATAGGATGTTCAGTTGGTGATAACTGATAAGGGAGAAAAACCAGACTTTATCTTAACAGATTTTTCTTCTAAAATTTAAAGTTTAAATTGACATATTTACTTAATATAATCTTTTTGTTTTTAATTTTAAATGGTGTCTTGAAAAAGGAATAAAAAAATAAAGTATGACTTTAAAAATTATTTTATGAAAAAAAATTAGTACATTAACAAACGTACTTTTAAGTATTCTATTAAATCTAATTTTTTTACACATATATGTTTATATACATATATATTTTAAAATATTATAAATATTCTTTTTATAAAATTTAAAAATAAAGGAGATAGTGTTCTTATTTAAGATAAAAGAAAAACTCAGACCCAAAGAATCTGCTAATAGAAATTATATTTGTCATCTGAGAAGTTGAAATTGTGGACATCAATAATGAGATCCTGTTTTACTCCATTAAATAATTTATCCTTTGATGTTTATTTTTATAAAAATTTGATACAATATGAATGATTATAATATTATTATATTAGTTATCTGTAAATATAATAAAACTATTTAGAATAGTGTGACATGTCTGGACTTTGTGAACTTCTTTCCCTCTAAATGATATTTTAGCTTGAGAAATGCTATTTGAACTTTTTAATTTGTATGATAAATTTATAATAACAAATGTGAAAAAAAGATAAAAATAAAATAAAATGTGACAACTGATATAATTAAAAAATAATATATATATATATATATATATATATAATATGAGTTAATGTATGGACTGATTGTATGAATAATATAATTTTTTTGTGTATGATGATATTTTTAAATCGATGACTTGTAATTTTTTTTATGCAAATATGGAGCAGACTTTAACAAAGGTGGTTGCAAGTTTTTGTAGAATGGATATTTCGGACTGGGGAGACAATAATCGTGCGACCACCTTCTTCTTACATCAATTTGTCCACTAACCACCCAATACGGGTTAATAAAATATCCATTCACACTTCCATTCTACAAATAGCTTATGGAATATATTATATATATATATATATATATGTTGTGTACTAATTGCAAGTTCAAGTATCAACGCAATACAAAATGAAATTGTGCAGTTTTTCCTTCATACAAAAATACAGAAGCAATGTTAAGAACTATTGATTCTTTAGAGTGAAGATTTGCAGTCCAAACTGAAGTTTTTCGTATTCCACCGTACACATATATAAAAATGAATTCTGCCAAAATTACCCAAGGAGGAATTCATGATTTCGTCATAAACATCTCTTTGTTCAGGTTAGTTTTACTATCAATTTTATGTTTCTTTGGCTTACCTCTTCTTTCTATGGTTCAATTCATTAATAATAAAATTGTTTTAAATGTAAGAACTTTTTCAATTCCATATGGAAAGCAGTTGAAAAATCTTTAAGACCTATATTATTATGGAATTAGAATTAATTAAGCTAAGTTAAAATTAATTGAAGTATGAGTTAGTGGGATACTAGTCAGTCATCTGCCAGTTTAATAATAGCCCTTAATTTATATTAAATCTGAACCATCCAACTGAAAACTAATAAGATCACATCCTAGCCATCCATTCTCACAAACTTTAAATCTTCCAAACTTGGGGGTTTCTTTTTCTTCATTTCCCCTTTCGCCCCCACTCATCACCACCGAACCCCATCTTCCCTCTCTCTAAAGTCTCTCTCTCACTTCTTTTTCTTCCACCATCATCGTCTTCCTCACCACCACCACCACCACCACCACCATGAACAACCATAAACCACCACTACCATCCTGATTTCTTCCCCTTTTCCACATGCAAAAACACTTTTGAGCCCCTCACACTCTCCTCTTTCGCTTCCCCACCTTCTTTTCTTCTTCCTCTAAACAAACATGTGTTTCAGAACCCTAGAACTAGGGTTTAGGATTTGAAGAAAAACCTCTATTTTGAACCTTGTTGATTCAAGGTAACGGTTTTAATCCCTCCAAACTTGTGTTTTCACTCTCTTCTCCATTCTCTCAATCGAAACCGAAAGCATCCATCCCTTCCTCGCTTTGCTAGTGGTTTTCTCAATTTGTAACCGCTTGCAGTGTTCTTTATGTTTGAAGGTGTTGCATGTCAATTGGAAGCTAGAAAGGGTTGGATTCAGTGTTCCCATTGCACAAAGTTTGAATCTTTAACACAAGTGGAGGAGATATTTACAGAAGTTGTTAAAAAAAAGGAGGTTAAACCAAAGGAAAGGATCCTAATATTGGTTGCATGTGGCATCGAAAGGTTGGATTATTTGTTGAATGAATTGAAGAATAATGATGGTGGTGGTTACTTGACGCGTGGTGCTAAATCTTGGTGGATTGCTCTAAGCGGTAGTCTAATGTCAGAAATGGTTTTGATGATTACTGTGTCTAACCTTTATATATAATTTTATACATACATCCTTTCCCTTATCCTTATCTGTTTTGGATAAATATGGAACCCTGTAGTAGAGAAATGCAAGGAATCAATTCCCTTTTGAACCCTTCAGAAATCTCAGTCCAGATCCAAAATTCACAAATGAACCAACTCAACTCTTCATTCCACCCTTCTTCCCATGACGACTTCCTTGACCAAATGCTCTCTTCTTGCTCCTGGCCTGACCTAAACCCAAACAAGCCCTTCTGGGACCCACACAACTCGTCCCTCAGTGACGAAACGACGCCGTTTCCCTACGAGGACCACTCCACCTTAGCCTCCAAGTTGCGCAACCACCAGATCAGCGCCTCCACTCCAACGTCAAAAGCCATGGCACTCATGCTTCACCAACAACTTCTCATGTCCCGTGGTGCTTCCACCGATTCTACTCTCCTTCAGATGCCGCTTTCGTTGCCGCCTCCAAACGACGTCGTCCATCCCGACTCTTTCAAATCTCCCAATCCCGTACCACACTTACACTTACACTCTTAACTCCAAATTTCATTTTTCATTTTTTATATTTTATGGATATTTTTGTTTTTTAGGCTGGTGAGGCTTCGGTTCAACCTCAACCTCTTTATAACGGCTTCGCCAAATCTCCACATGCTACCACTCAAGCCTCCAACCACACTCAGCATTTTCAAAATCCTCAAGTTTGTATTTTAACTTTTCCTTTCTTCAAGATAACTGTTATTTTGTGTCACCATTTTTATTTGTTATTTAATTTCAAATGATAGGGAAGTTCGAATCCGACGCAAGGCTCAGGTGCAGGGGGCACAATGAATCAAGCCACGGCTACTCAGACGAGGCCAAGGGTTCGGGCCAGGAGAGGTCAAGCCACGGACCCACACAGCATCGCTGAAAGGGTACTGTTTTTCCTTCATAGAACTACTGCTTTCGATTTATGAATTATATCTTCAAAAAAAAAAAAAGAGAAATGGAAATTATTATTTCTGTGGCAGTTACGAAGGGAGAGAATTGCAGAGAGAATGAAGGCTCTGCAGGAACTGGTTCCCAATGCCAACAAGGTATCAATCCTCAATTATATTTTTAAATTATTTTATATTACTAATTCTAGTTAAATAAAACAAAATCGAAGCTGAAGCAGCATTAATAGTAGTTGTTACTTGTTGATGTCATGTATTTCCATGTTATTGTAACATGGAAAGGATGGTTGGTAATGTGGAGTGAGAGTTTGTCTTGGCCTCTCATCATACCATTCCGTGCGTGTACCTGAAATACTCTATAAGTTGGATAACTGGTCACAGTAGGGACCGAGTGTAGTTGCAGTTCTAACTTCTCACTAATATGGAGGGATGCTTTAGTCATAACATATTATTATTATTATGTTATGTAAACATGAATTGGTCAATCCCTAATTGAAATATTCGTTTGGTTTGTGGAATGACAGACAGATAAGGCTTCCATGCTGGATGAGATCATCGATTACGTAAAGTTCCTGCAGCTCCAAGTCAAGGTGCACTTCCCGCGTTTTCCTCCTGTATTAGCATCTCTTAGTTTGATTTTATTCTTCATCTACCATATTTTAATTATATCCACTTTTTTTTTTAATTTAATTAAAAGGTTCTAAGTATGGGCTTCTGCTTATTAAATTCCACTGACCCAAATTAATTAAATTGTGATGTTGCTTTGGTTACAGGTCCTGAGCATGAGCAGATTGGGTGGTGCAGCTGCTGTTGCTCCCCTTGTTGCTGATATGTCCTCTGAGGTTATTACTATAGAAGTAATGCTTTTCCTTATTAATTTACGAATAACCCTCCAATAAAATTATAACAATTCACTTTTTTGCCTGGCATTTTTATTGCTAACTCCAAACTCCATACCATGATAATGCAGAAAGCCTGAATTTCTTTTATTGACTTATTTTCTTGCAAAAATATTTCATCCATAAATTTTTAATTTATCCCCACTTTCCTACTTCGTGAATTTGTACTCAGAAAAACTAAAGTTTCTTCCTCTAAAGAATTATTATTAGCTTACCTTGCTATCATTACAAACCAAACTTAAAAATGGTAATAATACATTTTTTTAACACATTTCATATAATTGATCAATTTTATAAAGTTAAAATATTTATTCTATAAATGAAAAATATTTAAAAAGTGTGTTGCAAACATTTCTCAACCAAACTTTTAGGAAAAGAATTTGAAGGAAAACATAAAAGGGTTTCCATAAGCAGAAATAAAAGGAATGAAGAAAATGTGGGGCACACTGGGCACCATGCATCAAAATGTCGGATAGATGAATCTTTCCCAAATCCCCACCAACCCACCCAACTTTTCTCTTCCCTTTGCCTTGTATCAATTCTCAAATTTTCAATCACCACAAAACGACAATTCAAAAGCAGCAAGCGTGCCCACTTTCTTAGATTCCCTTCGTTCTCAACTTTTTTTTTTTTTCTTTTTGAAAAAATAAACTTACATTTTTAAACTATAATTTCAAATGTATAAAAAACAAATAAAAAAGAGAAAAATGTGAAACATAATATGTGATATGAAGAAAAAAGATATAAAAAAATAAAAATTAAGTAGTATATTTTTATATAAACTTATAATATAAATTACATGATTCTTTTTGTTTCTCTACGTTACAACGAACGGGGTTTGTATTTGCAGGGAGGCGATGACTGCATCCAAGGCAACGGCAACAGTAACGGCGGTGGGGCCCTCGGGCGGAATTCCAACAATCAAACGACAACGTCAACCTCAAACGACAGCCTAACGATGACGGAGCACCAGGTAGCGAAACTCATGGAAGAGGATATGGGGTCCGCCATGCAGTACCTTCAGGGCAAGGGTCTCTGCCTCATGCCCATTTCCCTCGCCACTGCCATCTCCACTGCCACGTGTCACACGAGGAACCCCTTGATCAACGGCAACAACCAGATTCAGAACAACAAAAGCGGCGGCAGCAACAACAACGCTAACCCCACCGTCACATCTAACGGCGAAGGCCCGTCTTCTCCGAGCATGTCCGTGCTGACAGTGCAGTCGGCCGTCGTGGGTAACGACATCGCCGTGAAGGACGCTGCCTCCGTTTCGAAGCCGTGATAACGGCGTTTGGGTTACTTTTGGTGTGAAATAGACAAAGCAGACACAATAAAAACAAAACATAAAGTGGCAAAGGAAAGTAAAATGATGATGTGTTTTTCTAAAAAGAGCCGTTGAAGTCTACGAAAATAAGGCGTCAGGGATACGACGCCGTATTTACGTAGACTTTGTTTGGCTGATGCTAACTTTCATCCAACCAATCACAACTCTACCGTGCCAATTACCTACTCCGTCTTATCTTGCTTTGCCTTTTTGTTTTTGTTTTTCAAATTTTAGTGGATTTCTTTCTCCTTTTACATTTTCCTGTCTCTTTGTACTCGCCTTTTCATTTTCAATAAATTCACCTCGCTTATAACTCTTATTATCAAACCTTCATTTATGTTATTTTATTTTATTTTATTAGTAGTATATATTTTAATGTTGCTTGTGGATTTGAGATGAAATTCGTCTAAACCACGTACAAGTGTAAAATAATTAATTCTTCAAGGAAATAATAATGAAATTAATACCCATTCTTAGGAAAAGTGTAGATATATTATGTTGAAACTTCTGCATTTTAAACAATTAGTTAAGAATTAACATAAATTTGTATTATTATTTGGATCGAATCATCTAGTTCAGGATCAAATTGCGGTTGTATTTTCTGATCTTATCATCTGAAGTGAATATTAAATAGGCTAAAATCAATATGGTATTAACTTAGCTCCACTCATTTTCTTGGTTTGGGTTAGAAATAATGTGCATGATTTTGTTTTGTTATTCCTTTCAGGACGCAGGTCACATCTTGTGAAATGTAAAATTACATCTCGTAAATTCACAAACTAATTTCGTATAACTTTACATTTTACAAACTAATTGGAGAATATATATATATCGAAAAAGAAAAGAATAAAACAGAAATAAAAAAAATGTGAAAAGAAAAAATGGAAATGCAAAATGTATGGGCCTAAAAAACCCTCTCTTATCTCTGTTGTTGGTGATGCACATAACTAGTCCAACAAGATAGAAGAAACAGCCCAAACTTGGAGTAAAGAAGACTTCCCAACACTGAAATTAGACTTATGGTGCTACTAGCCCCAACCAAATTTAAGAATGATTCGGTTTACGCAAAATATTTTTGAAAATAAAAATAAAAAATTAATTTCACAATACAAACCCAACAGTGTTAGCCATGTTTTTGGTTGATAAAACAAAAACATCTCTCGAATACATTTACAGAGACTTGTTTAAATTCTGTGTCTAATCATCCAAATGTTGATGATATGCAGATGACATGGCAAGTGTAGTCCCTTGTTTTTGAAATAAAAATTTCCAGAATTGGGTCATGATGACAGTATATATAATGCTGCACTGGGGAAATTAAGATGAACAATTAAATCCATAGCAAAAGATTGGGACAAGATATCACAAGGATCATATCTCTTTGCCTGGTTTGTTTTGTATAATGAAATTGAAACCAATGAATTTCTGAAGCAAAACTTGTTGCTCTAGAGTACACTATGTAATTTTTTCTCTAACAGCTTGGTGTCTCTCTGTACTCGCGTTTTCATTTTCAATAAATTCAGCTCAATTATAACTCCTATTATCAACCCTTAATTTATGTTATGTTATTTTATTAGTAGTATATTTTAACGTTGTTTGTGGGTTTGAGATGCAATTCGTATAACCACATACTATGTAAAAGTGTAAAATAATTAATTCTTCAGGGAAATAATACTGAAATTAATACTCATTCTCAGCAGGAAAAGTGAAGATATAATATGTTGCAAGTTTTGCATTTTTAAACAATGAGTTAAGAATTTATATAAAATTGTATTGTTTGGATCGAATCATCTAAAAAATTTGAGAGTCTTCTAAAAAAGACTAAAATATCTTACGAAAAAATTTAAAATTATGTAATTTTTTGGAAATAAAATGAAATTTAACTAAAATTTTCAGGATTAATGTTTTTGTTTACACAAGTTTTCCAGCACAGTTTTTCAGGGTTTTGATTAGATGCTTCATCGAAAAGCATTAAAGTAAGTGACGCACGCACAATAGCAATTCAAGAAAGTTAAAAGCAAGCTCATCCACCCACAAATGTTGAGCTCCCAAGTCAATGTAGTCTGCTATGTCTGATCTTATCTACCAATTTTGACTCCTGGAATTTACCTTTTTTAAAAAATAAATATATTTTTATCATAATAAATAAATAATCATTAAAAAATATATTTAAATTTTAAATTACATATACTCAGGTATCAATAATTATATAATTATTTAAGTTTTTTTACTTTTTTATTTTTAATTGATATAATTGTAATTTTCTTTTTCTAAATTACAATCTTTTCGTTCTTATCCTTAAAGATAAGATTGACATGTATTCGCAATTCAAAACACGGCAAATATGACCTTTGTTTTTTTTATGAAATATCAAACGCAATAAGAGAAAATTTATCTTATTCATTCCGGTGAACAGTTCACATGTTTATATATAACATTATAGCATTTAATTAATATATATATATAATAAAATTAAATTATTTTAAGAGTAATTTTGTTTAAATTTATTTTATTTAATAATCTTTATAAATAATTAAAATTTATCAATTCAACAGTTAAATTAATAAATAGATATATTTTAATATGAATTTTTGATGTTTTACATTAATATTATCTTAATGTATGAGAATTTGCTATAATGAGTGTAAGGTTTTTATTAAAGTGGTTGGTGACCCTTAAACCCATCCTTAACCTTGTTTGTAGGAATGTTGAGAAGCTTAAATGCTTGGAAGGTTCATGGGTGGTGTGGACATGCAAAGTTGTTATGCGATGACGGTGGAGGTGATGGAGCTTAGAATTACATTTTGACTTGTTTGTTTGGGTATACAAAAGTTCGTTCGATCACATATATGAAGACCTAATATGTATTTTGACCAATTTGTGTGGCACATATTCATCATCCTATGCCGCCAGTGCCCGCTCAAGCATAACACAATCAAAACCTTTAATTGGTTGAAGCTCCTCAAAAATTATGCATAAAATTCAATTCCAAAAAATATATTATTTATTAATATATATTATTTACAAATATTGCTAATTAATATATCGTTAATGTTAATAGTAAATGTTTTTTTTCCTAAAAACATAAACTCATTATCTTATTGGGACACATCTTTTTTTTTCCTTAATGAATAACTATTCTATTTGTCTTATTAATTGATTTTTATTATGATATTACATATTTTTTATTATTTAATATTATAAAAATATTGAAATAAACCAAAGTCATAGATATACCAATTACCATAAATGTTAATTACCTATTACATATATAAGACATATAACACTATCAATAGTTCACGCTTTTTTAATATGAATGATTTTTTTAGAATAAAAAATAATAAAATATTACTTAAGATCCGTAATGTATCAACTAAGATTAATAAATTGACTTAACATCCATTGAAAAATAAATACCAAATAAAATTAATCACAATAATTTAGTAAGTGGTTTTACATCTTGAAAATTCTAAAAGAGTAAACATTAAATAAAATAATAAAATTTTAATGAAAGTATTTTTATTACTTTAATTAAAAAAATCTATTAAAAACTCGCTTAAGACTTTTATATAAGTTGGGCCGAACCTCTATGCAGACATTCAAGTCAACTAGATATATATTTTCAGAGGTTGTAGTGGAAAAAATGACTTGTGATGTGAGGAACTTAGTATAAATATTTAAATTGATTTAAATTTTAAATTTTTCACTTTTGAAAGTCAATCTTGTGATTGCAGTGTAAAAATTCTCTTCATTTTCTTATCTCAATTTTTCTTATTCCTATTTTTTATATTTTCTTCTCTCTTATATCTCCACTATAATATATATATATATATACTCTATTTCGAATATCGAATCACACTCCTCGTTCCATGGAATTAGGATTTATGCAAAACTTGATATTTGAAGAATAAAGTTCAATTTTCACCAATTTTAATAATAAAAAAATTTATTCTTCTCTACTTTTCTTCCACGTAGAGAAGAGTGGATTTCTTCATTTTTTTTATATGAATTAATTTTCTAATCTCAATTTTAACTTATTTTTCTTCATCGGATGATTTCTTCTATGTTTAATGCTTCTTTTGTATTGTTTACCTAAGTGATGAGTTTAAACTTAATTTCACAATTGAAAAAGTACTCTTAAATTAAGTTTGAAGTGAATCACACCAATTTTTTAAAAAAAATTTTAAGAATGGGATAAGATAAATAATAAATATTCTAAATTGTATTACCTAATCGTTGTTTGAATGTGATTCACATTAGGGATTAGGATTATTGAATTAAAAAAATGTTAGAGGTTAAATAAGGAATCTAATCTAAAAATATATCTTTCTATTTATTATAAAAAATAATTTTTAAAAATGATCAAAATTATGTATTTTTTAGTTATCAGAGAAAAACTAAAACAACAGTAATATTATTAATATAAAAATAAAAATTAATAATTTTTATAAGCATAAAAATTAAATATCTTATTTTTAGATATAAAAATATTTTTGAAATATTATTATTATTTAATATTTTAATTTTGAAGATTACATCATAATAAGATTTTAAGAAGTTATATTGTTTTTTTTAATCAAAATTAAAGTTTTATGTTAATTAATAATAACTTTTAATATTATTGTATGAATTGTTAACATAAAAAAATTTTTGATTAAAAAATGGTATGAAAACACCTAAAAATAAATATTGTTTTTTTTCCTATATCCTTGGCCATAAAAATAATAATAATGGAGTGTCATGTAAAATCGAGAGTGAATAAATCATGATTGTCATTGATAACCATTGGTTTTATTCCTTTTTCAGAGGCCACAACTGCAATTATGAGTGGTCCTAATCATTGCGCCTAAAATCTTTAAACCAGTCCTCCCCACCCCCTCAAAAATAATAATAATAATAATAAACTACAGTGTGGATGGATAGCTGCTGGCCCACTCAAACAAGTCTGATCCGAATCACTTTAGTAGGTGATGTAAACCACTTAACCAGATTACCAATTCTTCATCATCCATCTCAGCTTCATATTCAAACACAATTGCCACAAACAAGTCCAATTCATCTTACATTCATCTTATGTTAAATAGAGGTTCATCAATTAAAACATAACAGTATTTGAAAATAAAATAAAAATTAAACACAGCGCCATCAAGCAAGCCACAAGAGTTGATTTGCAAACATATTCACAGCAACATAACACCAACGTTATCCACAAACACAAAAGCATTATTCAACACATATACTTGAATGATCGACCCATTAGTGCATTTGGCTTTCTAACAGAGAATGGAAAGAAGAAGCAAATAATTAAAATCTCTCTTAATCCTGAGTTGTAAACAAGAATTAAAAATGGTGAAAGACAGAGTGAGAATGATCAAGCAGGTGTGGGATTGTCAGCAGGAGAAGTCCTCCAGACGATGTCTTTAAGAGCAGGACGAAGCTGTTTGCTGCAGAACTGGTTATACTCCAAGGTGTCACCGTTATCCTTCTTAACCTCGACCATCAAAAACGACGGCGTAACGGCGTATATATCCGCAGCAATAGCAAGTTTCCCTTTACGCCCCCGTTCCTGACCCTGCAACCTGACCTTACTGTCACTCTTCTTGACGTCGAATTTGACGGCCTTGGCCACTTCCTCGAATCTGGAAATGACGCTGCTGGCAGGTCTGGTGGTGGCGAACCTCATCTCTTCCTTCTCTTCCTTCTTCTTCTCCTCGAACAACGGGGACAAATCGAACCCCTCGGAAAGGGAAATGATGTGAAAAGCATTCATGGTAGAAGGCTGTTGTTGGTGCTTCTCCTCCAAATCCAAATCCCTTTCATCTTTTCTGGTCCCCATCAGGCTCTTGGGAACGGGTTTCTTAAACCAGGAGGAATCCATAATCTTGGAAATTGAGATTCGGGTATTAGGGTTGGGGTCGAGCAATTTGGTAATAAGGCGTCGAGCTTCAGATGAAAACCAGGGTGGACATTTGAAGTCACCCCTGTAAATTTTCTTATACATGTTAACCAAATTCTCATCCTGAAAGGGTAAAAAGCCAGCGAGAAGCACATAAAGTATGACTCCACAGGACCAAATATCTGCTTTGGCACCATCGTAACCTTTCTTACCAATCACCTCGGGTGCCACGTAAGCAGGGGTCCCGCACGTGGTGTGTAACAACCCGTCCTGCCTCAGGTGTTCCGCGAAGGTGCTCAGCCCAAAGTCGGTCACCTTCAGGTTCCCTTCTTCGTCCAGAAGGAGATTCTCCGGCTTCAGGTCGCGGTGGTAGACACCGCGGCTGTGGCAGAAATCGACCGCGGATATGAGCTGCTGAAAATAGAGTCTGGCGAGTTCTTCCCTCAATCTGCCCCTGGCGATCTTGTTGAAGAGTTCTCCGCCGCGAACGAGTTCCATGGCGATGTAGATCTTGGACTTGCTGGCCATGACTTCGTGGAGCTGGACGATGTTAGGATGCTTGACCATGTTCATGGCCGAGATCTCCCTCTTGATCTGCTCCATCATCCCTACCTTGATCACCTTCTCTTTCCCTACCACCTTCATGGCCACGCTCTTTCCGCTTTTCAGGTTCCGCGCGTGATACACCTTCGCGAATGTTCCGTGACCTAATAGCCTACCTAACTCATACTTCCCCAGGAGCAGCGTGGAGCTAATGCACTCTTTGTCACCCATGGCAATTGAAAATAAAAACTCTCTATTACTACTGCTTCAAAGTTCAAATTTCAAATTTCAAATTACAAATTACAAATTTGCAAGAACAGAAAGAGAGGCGGCGGGTTAATTCAATTGAATTCCCGATCACCCGTCTTCGACGTGTTTCCGGTGGCAATTTCTGCCGCCGATTCTTCTTTTGGCTTGGCCACCACCTATCTCAGTTCTTTTCACCCAAATGCCTCTCATCTCTCTGCACTCATTCCCTGGTCCTTCCTTAGTGAACCAAGAAACACACAATATTTATTATTCTTTTCTTTTCTTTTTCGGTTCATCGCAATTCACACTCTTATTTATAGTAATTTTGGTAATCCATGGAATTTACCTTTTTGGCCCTCCCATCAAATAATTTCGGAGGAAAATGAAAATGGTAAAAAGGGTTGCAGTAGATGTGGGGTTGGGTGAGGCGTGCATGGTTTGCTGGCTGGGTATTGAACGAGTGACGCGGATGAGGCTTCTTCAAAGGAAGAACGAGTAGTGAGGGTAAGAAGAATCTTATGGTTTTGGTTTGCAACAAAAACAAAGATGTGACGTTGGTCCCCGCATGACAGCGATAACACACATCCACGATCCACCCATACCCTTTATTACTACCCATTCATCAATTCCTAAATAAATTCTCCTCATTAATTATAAACACGTTAATCTACCATTGCCAACCTCCTACCTTTTATATTTTTTTTTCACTAAGAAATCATTCATTTATAGTCAAATATTATTATATTTTTATTTATCTTACTTACATTTTAAGAAAATGATTGTTTAATTAATATATAATTATTAAAGACTACGGTTAAAAATATTTACAAAATTTTAGAATTTAGAAAAAAAACAAATATTTTAAAAAAATTAAAACAACAAAAATTACGGAAATGAGGTAGTAGTTGGTTTGTCAAAATATTTTTCATGAGAGGATTGTTGGTAAAAAATAATAATATACTCTTTCATACTTCCTTTTTAATTTATTTGATGTTTGAGTTTATATATAAAAATTAAAAAATATAATTAATATTTAATTTTAAAAAATTAATATCTTTTATCTCATCAATTATTGGACACCTTATTTAATATATATATATATAGATAAATTGTTAAGAATTAATTCTGAAGAAAACGTTAACTGTTTGTTAATTTTATAAAATAACAATAAAAAGGTGAACCAAACAAAAAAGTGAACGAAATATATTTTTATAATTTTATTACTTCTGATTTTTAAATATTTAAAAATAATAAATTTTTAAATAAACTATTATATTTTATAATATATTAATTTAAATTTATTCAATAAAATATATATTTTTAAAATTTTATAAATATAAATTATATAATAAAATTTTAATTTAATAATTATATCGATAAATTTAATTATTTAAATAAGATATATAAAAAATAGCTTTAATATAAATTATATTTGAATAATTTAATTAATTAATTAATTAATATAATATAATATAGTATAATATAAACAGTAAAAACCGTACTTTTGACTAAAAGGCAAATTTTAGACACGTCACTGTTGGAAATGATCTTTGACGTGTGGATGAGATGGAAAAATTAAAACAAAAACAGAAAATAAAATATAAAATAAAAACAAAAACAAAAATCAGGCTTAAATTTTCACTGCCACGGGACCACTTCCATCAAACGTTCTACAGAATAATTTAGCAATGGTTTTGGATTTAAATGGAACACCTTGTAAGATAAAAAAAACAAAAGCATTACAGTATACATATCGAATGTTAATTTCCACTAAACTGAATTCATAAAAATGGGAGCATAGCAAAAATGACGAGAATAATAATTCAATAACACTGATCATAATGATAACTAATAATTGGTGTGATTCAAAATTGGATGATTATTCTAATTTTTATTTATTTTATCCTTTTCTTATATTTTATAGCTAGTTATAGCTGAATATTGCAGTTAAAGTTAAATTCTTTTATTTATTTATTTATATTAACCAAACTATTTAAATAAGTTAAATTTCAAAGATTTAACTGGATTAAAACATATTTTAAAACTTAAAAACTATTTATGCAGACATTTATAAATTATTTATTTATAAAATATTAACATTGAAAATCAGATTTAAATCAATATTCTTTTAAAACAAAAATTTAATTATTACTAACTATATTAATCTCCATCGATGCCTATTTCTTTATCTTTTAAAATTAATTTTAATTTTTCAAAATGTGACACAAGTTTTAGTGTGCAACTTGTTATTAAGATAAATTTCGATACATGTTCAATGACATTCGATGATTTAAAATTAAAATTATTAAAATTAATTTGTCGAAATTTTAAATAAACGGATACTCAATAGATGCTCCAACCGAGTGGTCCTAATTTTGGAAGAAAACTGCCTTGAGATCCATGCTCCATAAACACTAATTCTGTGCTTCGTTTCGATGTGAAAAGAAAATAAAAAATAAAAGAATTGAAATACTTAGTTCCGTTCCGTTTAGAATGATTTTTAATTTTTAATTTTATAAATTTAAAAGTTAAAATAGTTTTTTTTTAATTTTAAATTTTTAAAAATTATTATAAAAATAAATTAAAATATTTATTATATAATTTTGTTATAAGTTTATAAAAATATATAAATAAAAATATTAATTTAAAAATAAAAATATATTAAAATAATAAAAATTTAAAATTTAAAAAAATAATAAAATTAAATATTATTATTATTATGATATCAGTAAAAATAAAAATAATATTTATAATATAATAATAATGATATGATAGTTATAATATAAAAATATTATATAATAAATTTATATTTTACATATTATTTTATTATTAATATTTAAAATAAAAAATTTATATATTTTATTTTTATATTATTTAATATTTATTTTATATAAAATTAATATATATTATAAAATTATAAATTAAATATAATTTATATATTATATAATATTTTTTAATATATAAAATTTATAAAAATAAAAATTTTAAAATAAATTATTTTAAAATAATAAAAATAAAATATTATTATTATTATATTACTAATGCTAGTTGTGATTATAACTATGGTTATAATATAAAAATATTATATAAATATATTATTTATATTTTATATATTATGTAATTACTTTTATATATTATTATTATTTTTTATATTATTTAAATTTTATTTTACATAAAATAATATATATTATATTATAAAAAATTATATAATATAAAATTATGTTATATTATTATAAATTAAATATAATTTTTATATATTCAACAATATTATTTATTTATAAAATTTATAAAAAATATATATAAATAATTAAATTTTTTAAAAATAATAAAAATAAATATTTTAAAAATAAAATTTATTATTATTATTATTATAATAGTGATACAAATAATGATAAAAATAAAAATAACATTCGTAAGATAATAATAGTAGTATAATATTTATAATATAAAAATATTAAATAATTATATAAAATTTTATTTTACATATTATTTGATTATTAATATTTAAAATAAATAATTTTATATATTATTATAATATTTTTATATTATTTAATATTTATGTAATATATTTATATTATAATATTATAAGTTTAATATAATTTTTATATTAAATATTATTATTTATTTTATTTTTATTTTATAAAAATTAAATAAATAAAAATAAAAAATTATTATTATTATTATTATGTGATGATAGTTTGGAAATGATAAAATTTGATAGATTTAAAAATTAAAATATTTTAAAATTAAAAATGATATTTAATATCTTTTAATATTTAAGTTAAAATTATTTAAAAATTATTTTTATTTTTAAAATTAATTTAAAAGTTAAAATTTTAATTTTAATTTTTATTTTAATTAGGTTAAAACAAAAATAAGAGAAAAGAATGTAATTAATTTTATTTTTAATTGACTGAAAGTAGATATGAGAGAAAAAATATTTATATTAAATAAATTTATATTAATTTTAATATAATAATGCGTAGGTGAATAAATTTATTATTCTACATATTTTATACGTCTCACTTTTTTTTTAATTTCTTTTCTAAATTAAAAAAAAATTGGTTCAATTTTTTTTTTGTTTTTTCTTTTCAATTTATTATAAAGAAAACGATTTTGGGTAAGACACAATTTCTTGTTCTATTAAAGCTATTATAGGCTATGTTTTTATAACAGGTAAGATGCTGACATGAGTAAATTTTATGATATGAGTGGTTGATTGAGAGGAGCTTCTGCCAACCGTAAAGATACTCTATATGAAGAGTATGTAACACATTTTTAGTTGTTAGTTTAAATTTATTATAAGTTTATAAAATTTTATAAATTTTAATTGATAATGAAGTATGAGATAAAATATTTATTATTAATTATTAGTATGCTGCAAAATGATTTATAAAAACAATACTAAAGTTATATATTCACAAATATCAAATTACTTGTTGGCCATAAATTTTTTAAGATTTCGTGTACAAGATGTTAATATAATTTATAAGTAATTTTCAAATTAGTTTCTATATTTTAAGGATGCGATAAATTAGTTTTTAAATTTTAAAAAAGTAATAATAAGATACTTATACTATTTTTTATTGGTTATTATGATCCTTTAATTTTATTTTCATCTAATTACATTAAATATTTTTAAAAATTAATTTAAATAATAAAAATTTCGAAATTAATTAATTTATATAATAAAAAACAATGAGAACTAATTTAAAAATTATATCTAAAATTTATTTCGATTATATGTAACTCACGCATGCTATTACTTGATTGTGTGGTATATGCTTAATTGCTCATACTTTATCCCATCTTTGATGAGAGGGAGATATCCTAAAATAGGGTAACATCGTATATTTTTAATAAAAATAATTACTCAAACGAAATAATTTCATTCTGACTCCCCTCTAATCTAAATTTAAAAAAAAAAAAAAAAATCAAAATGTTGAATCTTATTAACTCCTCCATTCCCACTTATTATTTTGAAGTTAAAAAGGTTATAGTGATTAAAAACATGATTGGAGTTTGACCAGAAAAAGAAAAGAAGAAAAGTTAAAACGGAGGACTAATAGGCACATTAGCGTATTTTGTAACATGAGTTGCCTAGAAGAAGGATTCACTTTTTGGTTTGTCTTATTCCAATGTAGCGAACCCAACTTGTCAAGTTGGCAATTACTTGAGTTTTGTTTCTCCTCTTTGGATGGGTCCATAAACATCTCTCTTCATCTTTCTGGGTTGGTTCAAACATTCAATCTTCAAAATTAATAATTTACTTTTATCTCCAACTCTGGCCCTCCCAATTGATGACTGAACATGTCACGTGTGCAAGTGGAAACTAAAGTTTGCAGTTTAGATTCAACTCGATTCCTTTAGTCATCGTCATCGTTACACCCTGGCTCTTCACACTCCTCACTCTTTCAATTGAAAAATAATTTTTTCTATTTTTAATAACAACTTTATTTAATTTTCATATTTCTGCTCATTTTACATACATTTTTAATTTTTTATTAAATTACTTATTACATTTACTATTTTCTCTTTTTTCATCCTTTATGTCTCCCTCTTTTAACAAAATAGTGTATATACTTGGAAAGTGTAGAAACATTACTCTTCTAATAATGAAAGCAGGAAAGGGGAAGGAAAATTATGCGTGACTCATTCGGCTTGTGTATTGTGCTATGAACCACCTAAATATGTACACTTCATCTCAAAAGTGGTAATCATTATGATTTTTTGAAATTATACATTAATCAATTGTTCATTTTCATTTTTTTTCTATCCGACATAATAATAATAATAATAATAATAATAATAATAATAATATATACAACCAAGACAAGAAACCTTTTTACGTATACATAATAGTTTGAATTTTTTCAAAATATACTTTAATTCTTCACTAAGAATATAAATTATATCAATAGAGTTAGCTTATTTTATCGGTAATTTATAAACGATAATGAAATAGAATGGATCTATTAAAAAAAATGTTACTCATAAATGGACTTAAAAAAATGGGGATCATAGGTAATAATAGAACACTAACGTGATCAAGCAAATTATAAAACAAAAAAATTACTGAAAGCAAAATTGATGATGATTGTAAGTTTGGAGGAAACCTAAATCAAAAGAAAAGTTCTCCATAACATATCACAAGTAAAAACCAATTATAGTCATCCTATCAATTATCCTTAGGTAGGCAATCATTTGTAGTTCATTGTCTCGACTTTAAGGTCTATTTACACTTGACGATTTGCAACTTATGTGTTAGACCTTTTACTACATTATTAGCCTAGAGACTGTATCTTTAATGGAATAACTAATCCATTCTAAAAAATATATTAACCTAACATATTTCAAGAAAGTTATAACTAAATTACATGTGAAGACATTTGATATCCTATAATAACTAAAAAAAATTTAGGCGCTTTAGATTATAATTAAATATTTAGAGATATACAAATGATAAAAAAAAGAAAATAATAATAAAAAATAGAAAAATATGAAAAAAAATTTAAAAAAATAATAATTATAAATTTATAAGATTCTAAAATACTATATTTATAATTTAAGAATTTAGGATTATTAAAGATAAATTTAATAAAATTTAAATGTTATAATAAATTCTTGATCACATTATAACCTAAATACAGATATTTTGATTTTTGTATATAATTTAATTTTTAGTGTAGATTTAAGACTTATATAAAAATCTATAATAAATTTATATATATAAAAAATAAAGTTAAAATAATCTATACTTTCATATATTTAAGAGATGGTAAGAAAAATAATCATCTCTATGAAATTTGATTTTAAGAAATTAAATTTTAATTAAATTATTATTAATTTTTTATAATAGTAATCATATTTATTTGTCATTATCACAAATATTATTTACCTTTTTTCTGTTGCATTTTTATTTTTTAAACTATTATTCGAAGATAAATAATGTTTAAGTTTAAAGAGGTTGATAAATTATTATTTTATTAATTTATTTACAAAAAATTAGATATAATTACATGATAATTATGTATTATTTTTTAATAATTTTACCTAATTTTTCTTAGAGCACAAATGAGATTAAAAGAGAGAAAAAAGAATGAAAAAAAAAAAGATATGTTGAGAAGACATATTTGATCCTAAAGAAAATCAGCATAGTCTTTCATGGGAAGAAGACATGCTTATACATTCTTACCTAGCTACATTCACATTCTTCTTCTAAACCATCTCTTGTAGGATGTTTTGAGATAGAGAGTTCCTTGCAATACCAGTCTTAACACTTTGTCGTCTGCCTAGTTGGTATATAGTTCTATTATTTTATTTTTTCGATATAAAGATTATGAATATTTTTGTTGGATTAGAATTTTATTATTTATTTTTTATTATTTTGTGTAACTAATTTCTTTGTCATGCAATTTTAGTAAAACTTATGATCTAACCAATTTAATCTTTTTTCTTTTTATAAATACATATTTTTTTATTTAATTATATTTGTCTTATTATACTTAATTAATTGATAAGAGTCGATAACTCTTGTTAGTTTTTAAGTTCATTAAAAAATATACAATCATAACATTTCTTAATTAATGAAATTATAAAATAAATTGAATCTAGAATTTTTAAGAAACAATCAAAATTCTTAATTTCTAATTAATTATTAAATTAAAAATTTTAAATATTTTTTATCTTTTTCTTAATTATTTATCTTACATGATTATTAGATGTGATAACTTAAAAGAAACAATACTATTATTATTGCATAATCATTCAGTAGTAATAAAATTAAAATAAATGATTAATAATTTACTTTTATAATTCATAAAAAAATTGGAGATGATTTAGGTAAAGTCATTAAAAAAGTTAAAGTCCCATATTCTTTCATGATTAAATTTGTACCAGTAATTTCTCTTTTACTTTGAGATTTTTTTTTTGTATTTATAATTTTTTTTATTTTAAAGCATCATTTAATACAAAACTTTTGTTAATAAATTTAAAAGTTAGGATTTACTTAATTTTTGCATGTACGTTTAAATATTTTCTATGAAAAAATATTAGGAGTGTCAAATACTTTCTTTCTAACTTTAATAGTTGCATTTGTTTATAGATAAACTCTGATTGCATGAAACTGTAAATCTAAAAAATATGTCATATATATTTTTGGTATTTCTTATCTTCACATTAACTATATGTATCCTTGTATATAATGATCTTTTTGATTACTTGTAATTTTTTTCCAAATTATATAGTAGTTGATTGGTAAATTCAATTCTATATTTGTCCTAAGTATCTTGATAAACTAAATCATTTCTTGGTATTAAGATAAAGTCACTAATGTGCTATTTTAGTCCAAGTATATCTTAAACCTTCTTGCCAAAGTCAATATATGTTAAAACTGATATGGCATCTTCTTCCATACTGGTTACTAATATCATTCTTGAGGAATAAAATCCTTGATTATAAAGATTAGTGGTTGGTTCACATCACTCACCCTAACATCACCTTTGTGGTGAACAATTGTGTCAATTTATGTACAAACCCAAGGAATTTCTCACAAGAAGGTTGAGTACTGGGCTACCTAAATGGTATCATTGATTGTGGCTTTCACAATTCAAAGGTCAGAAGATATGGATATTATAGGTTAATGTGACTCATATTAGACCTCTGATTAATGAGATATGCATTCTACTTCTGGCTTTTGCGTGTTTTTAGGATCTAATTAGGTCTCCTCTAGTATAGAAGAAAAATTCTGCAACCTTGCATCTATTGTTCTTATATCAATTCTCTTTATCTAAACTGGAAGTTCCAATCGCCAAGCCACCCATGATTTGGTGTGATAACCAAGGCGTTGGGTTCTTCATTTACAATTCAATTCTTCATTCATATACTAAACATTTTGAAGTAGATCTTTTTGTCACAGTCAAATTAGTATCAAGCATAGTCCTTCCAAATTTAACATAAGCCTTTTCCAGCTCAACCTTCTACCCAAACTTACCGTGCCTTCTTACTCCCCACTCACTTCGCAAGGGATACTAACGACAAGAATTATTTATAAACAAATGTTAGATATATAGCTAATTACAGTCTGTTATACACAACTATATTTTGTTATTCATTTACCTTTGTATATCATGTATATGTATCTCTTTGCTATCATAAGGGTGTATTTAATTTTATTAAAATGAAAGGATATTTTTTAACAACATAAAGCTTATATAGTTTCTTGCTTGATTGTAAAAAGATAAGAATACTTAATTTTATTCTCTCTCTATATATACTTTATAATATATAATAAATAAAAAATATTTTTTATTTATTATATGCATATAATTATAATTATAAAATTATATTAATTACATATGGTATAATATTATTACATTTAAATATTATAATAAATATTATATAGTATAAAGAATATTATAATAAATAACAGACAAAAATATTTATAATGTATATTATCATGTAATAATTTATAGAATAAAAAATATACTATAATTTAAACATTAATCTATGCTATCCTATTTATTGTATTCTTCAGAGTGCATTAAACAAAGGCTAAATTGTTAGACAGTTCATTCTTCAATATAGAAAACACATTGTGTCATCTTCGATTCTTTCATCACTTAGTATGATATTTTCTACAAAATTTGAACTGGATATATTTTATTTTGAAAAAAATAAATTATATTTATCGAAAATACATAAATGTTCGTTTAATTTTTTTTCTTCTGAAATAAATTTAATTAAAAAGTATGATGGGTAACCGTAATCAATATGTAGCAGCCGTAAATGTATGTTTTTGTTTTGATTTCTTCAATCATTTTAAGTAAGCAGGCACGCGCGCCTTTAATCGGTGCTTTTATTTAATGTCCAGATACACGAATTAGATCAAATAAGACAAAGATGGATACTTTGTCTGGACAAAATATATTAATATATGAAGAATGAGAGAGAAATATGCAAACCGGTTCCTTCTGGTTCAGGTCTTTTTCTCAATTTAATACATCACTTATAACATAAACACATGTCTGGTTCTATTTATAGATCCTTGATTTTCTCTATTTGTCTTTATTTTTTCCGCAGAAGAAAATATATAATTTCATTTTTGGATTATTTTTTCCTTTCTGTTATTTTTTCTCTTCAAAATTTTCTTCTATCTCCTAGACTCCGCATGTCTTGAATGTAAAAAGTCTTGTTTTGAGAACCTAACATGTAATCAATTATCAAGTCTAAACATATAAAACGCGTAATATATATGGTTATATTGAATTAAAATTATTTAATGGAGGAATAATCGTAATTGGACTGTGGAAAAATATAAAGGAAAATGGTATGAGGGGGTGGGGAGAGGACAACGGGGATTTTTGTTTTTTTTTTTGGCTATTTTGAGATAATTGATTTGTAACGTATATGGTTAGATTGAATTAAAAATACTAAACGGAAGAATAATTGCAACTAGATTATGAAGAAAAATATAGGAAAATTTCTGGGAGAAGAGAGCAGAAGGAACTTCCTTTCTATTTAGAGAACATTGATAATTAAATTTGCAAAAGAGAAGTGTGTTTATTGAACGTTGGAGTTAGTGTAAACCATGCTTTTAATATATTGTGAGAAATTGTACGAATTTTTATTTATAAAATATGTAATTATATAAATGTAACAAAAAAAAAATCTAATATAAAATGCAAGATTATTTAAACTAATCATTGATTTAAAAATTTATATCAAATAAATTATATTTATATAAATATAAAATAAAAATTAAAATATTTTTCATCTTATAACTTTATTTTAATATCTAATTTATTATTTAAATATTAATAATTAAATAACATATTTATAAATATTTAAATTATTTAATATTTGATGTACATAATTATAAAAATATTATTACATAATTTAACAATTTAATTAATAAAATGTGTATTCTATAAAAAATAATTAAATTGATATAAATATTAAGTTTGATACTTAATATCAATTAATTCTAATATATATATATATATAGAAAGAAAAAAAGAAAAAAAAATAAGAGATGAAAAACATCAAATTAATTATTTGAAAAATAAATTATGCTACAAAAGGTAAAGATAGAAATTAAATAGATACATTATGATGATCTACAATAAATCGATCATTAACGTATTTATACTTAATGAAACAAGTAATTGCAAAGATGCATAATAATTTTAGGTATTGCACACTTTGTTAGATAAATTATTTAACTTGAATTAACTTTGTTGTTTATCCAACAACATTCAAAATATGACATTATCAAAAGTTATAAAACAATTCATAAATCTATGTGCATCTTTTTGAAAGGATTCATTATAATTGTTTTCATCATTTCCATAATATAAATAGAGTTGAATCTCATCATTTTTACAATATCATTGAAGATAACTTTATTTTTTATTTTTAATTACAATCTTATTACAAGAAATGACAACATATACAAAATTGTTACTGCATAAAAAGTGATCACTGTAGTCTTGATTTTACTTGACAATGATGTTTCTCTTTTGGAAATTATCTTTAATCCAATAAAAATTTATTATTTTTTAACATAAAAATAATCTACATATCTTTATTTTTGAAATTTTTTATCTTGTTATTGTATTCTCCACAAAAATTTTATTCTTAAAAATAATTTTAATAATTTTATTATATTGTAGTAATTACTTATAATTATTTTACATAATAATAAAATATGATGCATAAATATAAATAATATCATCTATATAACAAACTTTTTTTTATTTAGATTTAATCAATAGCTTATCTTGCTTTTATTTATATGAGATCATCATCATCCATTTTTTTTATCAAAGATTATTATTTTGAATTGATGAGGTTCTTTTGATTGCTTCTTTACATCGATGAATTATAAATCATAGCTCTAACTTAGTTTGTTTTTTACCGCCTCAATGTAATGGAAAATCTTGTTTGTGCCGAGGATTCTAATTTTTAAAACTTTATATTCAAGTTGAATGTGTTTAGAGTGTTACATATCATTCATAACATGAGGTATGTATGGTTATTTGATCATGGCAGAGCATAATAATATCACCAGTATCACCATTCTGGCCTTTTCTTTCTCTAAAACTATCAATGAAGTCCTCTTTGATATTTCAATAATATTGAAAGAGAAAGTATAAGAAAAATAAGAAAAGTATATACACAAATAACTGGAAATGAAAAAATGGCTATTCATGCCTTTTCTTGGAACGATCAAGGGTGAAGTATTTATACAAATCGCAACAAGAATGGGCAACTTGAGATTGTGACAGCAACGAGAAAATCAATTTAAGAAGAAGGAGAGATAATAGAGATCTCATGATTTCTACATTAGGGTTCAGTAATTGAAAATGGATTTCATAGGGGAGAAGAAAATAAGAACACTCTAGAATAGTAAACATTTTGAGATTGAAACGCTTCGTCACCAAACAAAAAAAAATATATTCATTCTATCGGATTGACGACCAAATTTAGCAATTACCCTTATTTTTTAACATTCTTTTACCAATAATTAAGTCGTCGATTCGGTAGCTAAAATTTTAATTTTAATTTTTTTTGTCTCGCACATTATCACTCACTAGATCAATCTCTTATGACAACCAAATTAAGAAGATCACGAAATTCAATTCATTCTATATTTTCTTCTAATGTATTATATCTTTAATTTTGAAAGATCAAATGTTAACATTGTGAATCAAGCTTGACTTTAAAAACATGACAGCAATTTAACAATGTAAATAATATGTTTAAATAAAATATTTAATTAAATATTTATTTTAAAAATATATTTTATTAAATGAGATTTTTTCGCAAAATTTCTTTCCCAATATCAAGATTCTTTTTATCAAATTGCCGGAAAACTTCATTATTACAAATTGCCGAAATATATATCATAAAAATAATTAATTTCTCTCCTGGAATCCGCAATTAAACTTCATTATTCACAATAATTGAAAGTTATATAACTTTTCCTGAACCCGTGTGTGGCTGTCGGATTATTTAATAGCTGCGGGTATTAATTTTTGTTATCACATTCATAAGATTAACAAAAATAAAGAATTTTTGTCTTTTTGTTGGAGGATGTAGATACAAGATGTGACACCCATAATCAAATAATAAATCTGATAATATTATAAATTTTAAAAAATAAGCTTTCATAAAAACACAATATATTGATGAAATGTTTCTGATTATTATAAATCGATATGCTGATGAAGTTTTGTTATTTTAATCTAATATCAGAATGAAACACAAGGACATTAGTACAAATTTTTAATGTCTCTCATAATTGAAGGAATCCCACTCCCACCAAGAAATACAAAGCCACCTTATTCAAAACCCATAGAGTTTCTTCTTTTTGACAACAAGAAAACGACTAATTCGTCTGGGAATATTTTTTTTTTTAATTTATGACTTCCCTTCTTCCTTACACTGTATATAGAAATCTTATCTTATTCTTCCAACTATATAAGCTTCATTACTTTGATAATTAAAATTTTTAATTGTTATATAGTCTTTTAATAATTTGTGTAAAAAATGTCATTATTGCTGTAAAGATTTTGAATACAAATTTAATTTTTATTAATATAAAGTGTCTTCAATTTAAACAGTCACTAAATCTCGTAAAATATCACCAATTTTTTTTTTCTAAATTAATACTCTGTTACATATTTTATCACGACTTAACTGAATGGAAGAACCAATTTAAAAAAGATTTTGAATCACGTATATGCTTAAAGAAAAAAGAAAAAAAAGAAAGAGATGAGGATGATTAGAATCAGACTCTAGTTATTTGGTTTTTACCATACTTTAATTATTTAGCAGCAAAATAGAAGAGATAGTGTCAAGAGAAATGGATGTCATGGCTGTGAAATGATTTACAGTTTATTTTCCCTTTCTAATTTTCGAATTTGAATGACGCAGCCAAATTATATGTATTGGTCCACAGCTAACAGTACACTCCAAAAAGCTAATAATTTGCATGAATTTTTTAGAAATAATAATTAATTATTTTAAATTATCTCTACGATTGAAAAATTGTTTCTTGTGGACACCATGTTATTGGATCTGAAATATATTTCTTTTGGCATATGCTGGGATTGGAAACCACAAACTGTAGAAGAAGAGTGAGATCAAGATGCTACCATGTGAAATGATTCATCCTGTTTGCTTACCTTTATAGTTCGTTTTCTGTCCAAACGAGGGTTAAGTTTGGTGCTGTTCTCTTTCCTTTTAATAACATCATGCTTAGGATATCCTGTCCAATAGGTTGCGAAATCAACTTTAATATATGACTTGTTTGCAGCCACCATATTCAAACTTACAAAAAAAAAATACTCAAATAATTAAATGTTTATAAATCAACCAAAAACCTAATTAAGATTGAAGCATTCCCAATTAAGGAAACTATGTTTTATTTTCTGGAGTTGTTTCATTTACTGAGGAGATAGGAGATAACATTTGAGATAGAAAAAAAAAATCATATTTTCACTTCAGATAAAATTTGATGAGACAGAATAAAACATCTTTTTTAGTTAGGTAAAGAATTTTTTGTGCATACATTAAATTAATATCATAAACTTATTCAACTAGTTTTTTTTTTAAATAACATTCATGAAATTAGGGTTGAATTAGAGCCTGTTCAAGAAAAATAGGACTAAATTTTCTAACAAAAATATGCATATCACAAAATCGTTAATGATGTACAAGTTTAGTCACATTTTTTTTCTTCACCCTACTAGTGTAGAGATACTTTTGTCTGAGTATTCATGTGGGAACCGTAGAGGCACGGTTACTACTGCTTCGTTTGTAACCAAAAGATTTTTTTATTCATTTTTTGTTTTATTTTAAGACATTGAAACATGTATATCGAATAAGTATTAGCTTGGAAGTCAATTGTTTCAATAGTTTGTCACGTACATTATTTCTTATATTGGCTTGGTCTTTGTGAGTCCAAATGTTGGCTAGGTGATGAGTATGTGGAAATTATGTTTGAAGAACAATGGTAGATGAATAAAATTTAAAGAGAAATAAACTAAAAATTTGAGGTTAAAGATTTATCGAAGTTCCCTTCCCTGTTTTATGCAAAATTACTCATCTAAGAGAATTTTTTTTTTAAGCCCACACCAACAAATAATTTTTTTCTTCCTCAATTTTTAGGTTACCAAACAAGGAATAAAATTTACCTTTGCTGTATCTACCCACTGTATTTCTCTCCTTTTAATTCCTATCAAAAGATAATGTTGAAGAATAAAATATGTGGATGATAAAGAAAATTGACGATGAAGACAAGTAACATAATCTAAAAATATACAAATCTAACATTAATAATGATTGAAGAATTAATAAATAAAAATTTTGTATTGAAAATTGTATTAGAAATATATAACATTAAATAATAATTTTTTTAGTATATAATATTAGGATAATACTAATAAATGACCTATTTAATTTTCTAGATATGTATGCATGAATATAAATATTGGTAATATCTTCCTTAGGTACATCCTTTTAAATAGGTTTGCTCATAATTTAGCTTGACTTATCAAGCTGGCTTGATGTGATGTTAATTTTGACAAGTTTGGATTTTAAAAAATAGATCCAATATGTTTTAAAAATGATATTCAAATTACCCTTTGAGTCATTCAAATTTAATTTAGTGTCCTAAATTCTTAAAAATTTTATAATTTTTAACAATTATATATTGGTAACAAATTTTTTAACTAAATAAAATATTTATTTTAGTTAATATATTATTATATTAATAGTATTAATATTATTCTTTTTGAAATATATGCGATAAATTATACTTTTTAATTCTATAATTTTGTGATACATAATATTAAGATTAATATATAATACTAATAAATTGGATTGATCCAATTTTGTTCAATTTATTATCATGTCTTCACCACGTCAAGTTCTGATTCAAAAAATTGATCCCATCAAAATTTTGAGCTAGATAAGGACAACAATAAATTTATTCCAATCTATGCCACAAACACCTGTACTTTAAACCAACATCTCAAACAAATTAAAGTTTACCCTTAAGTTAGAAATTCACCCCCTTTAAGTCTATGGCTCCTTCATCCATTAGTCTCTCATCTCCTCTTCATTCCCTTTATCTTGCCGTTACAAAACAACCTTGTTTGATCTTTGAAGGTAAACAAATATGGCATGAAAATTTTTCTACATTACATTTATTTTGGTCTTTGTTATGTTTTTGGTGGGAGGTTTTTTATGGAAATAAGTTTTGTACAGGTTATACTGTACTTGGATAATGATTTAATGGAAATGAATGTTGATGTAAAGTAGGAGGGAGTTTTTTATTAAATAGGTTTCGTATAGGTTACATTGTACTTCAAACTCAATGTAATGGAATAAAGAAATGAATGTTGACGATATGTAGTAGATTTTGTGGCAGCTATTAATGTTGTACAAAAATTTTGAAAAAATAAAAATCATTTTACTTTCTTGATACTTGTTATGGAACTTTTAAATAAGGTATGCCTCGATTCATTGTTTCATTTATAATTGCGCATATATTCTCAAGCTTTCTTGTTCATAGTATTCAACTTCGTTATACTTGGAATGAATTGCAAATTCCCAAGCCATGTTTATTAAGGATTTTATCTTTTCAGTGCTTTGAAAAAAATTTCATAAATGCTTCACTCAAAACCTATATTCAACATCTGATATAACACAAAGTAAGATTAAGCCCCTACAAAAATTCATATGATTTATCTAGAACATCTTATGAATTTCTAGTGTTTTAAATATTCAATCAAATTAGTCCCTGCATAGAATAATAACAGAATCCTAATAGAAATTACATGTTGTTTAGAACCTGTTGTTGGTGTAGTTCTCATTGTCTCAAGAAGCCTTCAATTCAATAGCAAATAAGAAGGGTAAAAAGGGCTACCCTTCCAGCTCTCATTGCAACCAAATCACCTTCTTATATTATCATCATTGCTTGTTTTTCATGACTCATCCATTCATGAAAATAATCATATATTTCATTCCAAATGAGTTTTATAATGATTTGGTGAGGGGTTAAGCAATTCTCACACATCCACGTGTTTTCGTTAATATTTAACAATTTGAGTGATAACCTACCTTGAAAATCTCGACTTTGAAGGAAGGACCAAAGTGGGAGGGGTCTAAATCTTAAGAAAGAGATTTTATTTATTTATTTATTTATTTATTTTAAATTAATTACTAATTTCATGAATTTTAGCATCCAACGTTGGGGATAGACAAATGATAAATAGTATACAACATGCATTCTGATAAGACTAACTGGAAGTAAAAATTATCTTATTCGTTTATATAAATATGATCTGGCCACTAAATAAGTTTTTTTTATTTATTTCCTTTAGACAATGAAGTATAAAGCACAAAAACCAACAACTCTAACCTAAAATTCATTAGTTAAGTTGAATATATGAATTTTAAAAAATATATTTTAATTTTTAAGATTAAAAAATAATTTTTAATTTTAATCTTTATATTTGATCATCCCAAAAAATACAGGCTAACTCCACTCTTCAGCTAAGTTTTTTTTTCTTTAGCAAATTGGTCTTGAAAAATAACTAAAGGTTCCTTTGATTTCAAGTTAGATAAAATTAATTTTAAATTATTAAATATAATCAAAATATATATATTCTATTTTAAAACCATTTTTCTAACTAATAACTAATGAATCATGAAATGATTCAACCATGTATTCTATTAGGCATAAGCGCACATGGGTCGAAGCCGAACTTCTTGGAAGATACTCATCATTGCTCGATTATTGTATGCGCATATGATGGAAATCTTCCACCGCATGGTTACGTACAGAAGGTTTCTATTTTTTATTTTTTTTATATAAATAAAAGAAATAAAATAAGTAATATAAATAAAAATAATATATAAACATCAGAAGCCAACTTTCACATGAACACTCTGATCATATGAAGCAGAATATTCAATTTCTATAATTTTTTCTACGTCCTGAGTTCAAAATTTATCATATCCCCGTTAAGTTTAGCAACTTTTGCAGTCAAATGTATTTTCATTTTAATATTATATTATATCCAACTAAAAGAGTTGTTACAACAATAAAATAAAAAAGTAACACCAAAGTCAAAAATAACTTGAGCAAAATAAGACCAAGCACATAATAATACATCTAACTTATTTTTAGAGGTACAATTCGAGATGATGCCATGAATTATTGGACTTTCCTCTTGTTTTGATTTGGCTTCTCATGATTGCAGCGCCAAGTTTCTGTTCATCTTCACTCTCACTCTCTTCTTTACCGTGTCTTTTTCTCAGTTTTTCTTTAACATTTTCTTTTGTATCAATCACAGGGTCACATCTTCAGTACCCTCTTGCAACTCAAAGATTTTGAAATTTGTATAAAGATTTGGGCCACTTCTCATATAATAATATATTATAATTCACTCACATCACACGGTCCCATTCACTTCCTATATTTATCGTTCATTCATTCAAAACGATGACTTGTCTCAAACATTAACGACTCCTAACGGAAATAAGTGGTCACAACTGCCATGTGTCCCAATTCTACCCATTACACTTGCCAAACATTCCCAAAATCTCGTTCTTGAGGTGAATCCGTGAACGACTAGATTCATTCTAATCAAATGAAAGTTACTTGAACAAAGCTTTTCAGTGACAAGTGTACAATACATGTATTCTTTTTTTTATAATATATAAATTGAATTCATGCATTTTATGGATATTATTATGTTATAGAGACGAGCCATTAAATTCACACACTCTCATATACTCTTATCTTGTTCTTTCAGATAAGCTATCAAATTTTGGCCACTCAATTTCAACTGTCTCGGTTGACAATTTAATTTATAAATCCAAATACTACTAATAGTTTATATAATAATATAAAAAATCTTAATTTCCATATATCTTAATAATATTTTTAATATATTTTATATTTTATTTCATTTGTTTAATATGTCATAAATAAAAAGTATAATAATTTTTTTGAATATACTTTTATTATTTTAGTTGCCTAAAAATAGTTCAACAATTGATGCTAACATTATTATCTGTTTCAATAAAAAAATTACATAGCATTCTTAAATAATTCTTAAAGTTTACATCGGCCCTTCAGAGTACAGAGATAATTAAAAGGCACCGAGAAGATTCAATAACGTATTATGTTGAGTTGATTTCTCTTTAATTAAAGTACCAAGTAAAGGTGTTTTTGTTTTCTAAGGAATCAAAACATCATTATCTTGCCACGTGACATGCCACGAGGTGGACACCGATATATGTTTATGATGGTTTTCAGCTTTGATTATCACATGGACCGAAAATACAAACTCTTGTTCATCACATATATAACTTTAGCCATCGTGGTAGGTACCTTGAGCAATCGTCAAGTTTTTTATTAATTAATCGTTTTATTAGCCTAAAATATATTAAAAAACCGTTTGTGCAAGTTATCGGAAAAAAAAGAGAGAAAGAAGTAGGGTAGTGATGAGTTTAATTAAGACAAGCTATCATAACTACAAGTTCTAAGTCATTGCCAAATGGCAATGAATGCATCTCTTACAGCTACGAAAACATAATTAGATATTTCCTTCATTTTAAATTATCTATTGGAGTTTAAAATAATGGACACACATTTTTATAAAAAAATTATTAATGGCACTTACAACGATATGATAGTGCTATTCATTCAAATAATTTTATTAAAGAATTAAAATGTAGCTATAATTAATACGATATTTTAATATCATTTTAAAGATATATAATAAAAATATTAATAAATATTACTTTTAGTAGAAATTGTAACAGTTAATATTACCAATACATTCAATTCTGTGAATTTTAATAAAAAATTATTATATAAGATGTAATTATATATATATCTTTAAACATGTATTAAAAATCGTAATTAATAAAACATTTATATGAGATATCAATAAATAATAATTTTATTTTAAGACTAATATTTTCATTTTTAACGTAACAAAATATTTTAAAACAAATTAAAACTTTTAAAATGATAGACAACTTATAATGATGTATCTTGGAATATATAGAAATGTTTAACAATGTATAGCGGTTTGTTAATGAATTTTAACTCTATCTATTAAAATAATTTTGTAGTAATTATTAATATTTTTTGGATAATTATTAATTTTTTTAAACATTATTTCAAATATTATTCAAATATATTAACTTCTAATTAAAATATTTTTTAATAATTTAATATTTTATTTATCTATTTATTCTCATAAATGATTCTTTTGAAATAATAATTAATTTTAATATATTTATTTTTTATTATCATAAATATTATAATTTGGATTATTATTTTAGTATATATTTTATTTTAATTATTATATTATATTATTTATTTTTAATAAAATACTAAATTTTTTATAAAATTTACAAAATTATAAAATATTTATTTTAAATAAATTTTTATTTAAATTTTATTTACGATAAAATTAAAAAAATTGTTATTTTAAAGAAATAAATTTTTATTAATTAAATATAACGTATTTTTTGTTCAAAAGTATGCATCACATCTATCAAATTTGAATTTATTAGTTAACATATCTTTATTTATTATTTTATAATTTTATATTTATCAATTAATTTTTATTAAATATTTTTAATTCAGTTGTTAATTTATTAATTTTTATCTAACTTTTCAGCTAATTTATTTGTTATTTTTCTATACACACCCTTGTAGAAAGTCCTTAATAATGTTGATATTTGATAGAACAAATTGGTTTCTGAGACATACCGTGTTCCTGATAAAATGACACACCTGATACATAATTATCCGAGGTTTGGGTTCAATTAACCCTAAATTAGGGTCAAGAAAACATGTGAAAGTCACTTTCCATTACCATATTAGAATCTACCGTATTGATGTCTGGCTTTGTTCCTTCACATGTTTGGACAAATGTGTCTTGTACACGTTTTTTATCTATAAAAGGCAAAATCATTCTCTAGTAAGTATTGTCCTGAAAGGTAATCACCCCAAACCGTAAAGTTTCAATTTTGCGTTAAGTCCATGTCTTATCTCCAAAACCCTTTTGGAATTTCAATTCCAACAGCATTGAATTTTAGTAAACACAGTAATTCAAATTCATTATTCTAATCATAAACTAATTCTAATGACTTACCCTACACATCAGTTGAAGGCTTAATAAGTTGATTCAGTTTCCTGCATTTAGTAGTCGTATTGTATATGTATTTTGTCTAGAGATACAGTATACTGAAATAGTAATTCTACAAATTGATTGCAAGTTGTTCACTCAGTTTGACTTCTACGTATAATGAAATGTCAATTTAAAACAATGAATGTTATACGAATTAGTTCATGTGTGAATATCATTTCAAAATTTACTTTAAAATAATTGTAAATATAATAATCATAAACCAAGTTTACTTTGAAACGTAATTACAAATATTTTAAAAAAACATCGTGTCCCATGCTTGCAATCAATTACATTCGCCACAAAAATGAAAAAAGCTTCTACAACCCAAAATTGTGAAAATTAATTTCAGAAAAATACCTAAACATATTTCTACACATTATAAATGTTTGAGTATGTCATCAGAAGAATTTTTTTTCGAAAAAATTAATTACTTTATACTTATTTTAATTGTTTGTTTAAATTTTAAAAATAGAATCTAAAAAATAAATTTTTGATTATTTTGATGAACTATTTTAAATAATTCTTTCAAAAAGACTGAAAGTGTATTATCTTTCCAAATTAATTTTTTTTATAATTAAACAAATAAAATACAATTTTTGGTTTTTAGAAAATGTCTAAACATAAATCATTTTTTATATATTTGAAATTATTTTTTAAAAAAGGTTTTAACAAATGGACTCCACGTATATATTTAAATTAGCTATATATATATATATTAATTATTCGAATAATCGATTATTTTTATAATCGATTGTGTATAATAATTTTTATATTTGAATATGTTAAGTAAAAAAATTGGCAAAAATAAATAAAAAAACTCAAATTGGAATAGGTCCAAAAACTTGTTAGGTTGAGTTTCAAGCCCAATCCATCAAAACCACTACAATTCATTCATAAGTGTCAAACCCAACATCCAACTTAATCGAAGGTATTACTTTTTGTATTTTTATTTTTATTTTTACATCTCCTTTTATATGAAATGATTATTATATTTTTGTGATTTATCGAAAAAAAAATTTATGAGAGGTAAATTTTCAGAAATAAAAAGTTTAAAGTTAAAATATGATTTTTGAATTATTATTTTTAGAAGTCAAATGTGAATATGAAATAATAAAATTTTGAGTGTATAAAAATCATAAAAAAAATATGATTATTGCGTAAAAATTCACAAAAATAATCCAGAAATAAAAATTTCAAAATTTCATTATTTCAAATTTATTTTTGACTTTCGGAAGTAAAAATTTAGAAGACAAAATATGGATTCCAAAACTAAGAATCCAAAATTTAACTTATAACTTCCAGATTTTTATCTTCAGAAACTTACTTCTTATTAATAAAAAAAAAACCTTCAATACACCTTCTATAAGGATATAATGATCATTTTAATAGAAAATGTGAGGTGAAAAAAGAAAAAAAAAGTGCAAAAGTAATATCCTTTAATGGCTTTTAAGCAAGGATAGAATTGGGCCAATAAGTGAGGTTCATCGGTTTGCTACAATTTATAATTTTTAAGTCTTTTCTTACCTTATCTGCCAGATACCCAATCCTAATTAACATATTATCGGTCACAAATAAATAGTGCAAGAGTTATATTTTTCATTCTTTTTTTCTTTCTAGGTATATTTTTTATTTTGATGAATTTTTACTCTGTCTGAAGTTGAAGCTCAACCTTTTATATTTGAATTTATATTTTTATTATAATTTATTTATTTATATCATCAAGAATATTTTTTTAAAAAAATATACCTTATTGAAAACTGCATAAAGAAAAGCAAAAGATTTTGGATATATTACATACTTGAGTTAACAATGTGTGAAATGTCAACCTTTGGAATTAACAAAATATACACTAATTTTAATTTAAATGTTAATATATCTTTACAATTAGTTTCACTTTCTTTTGTTCGTGATTACAACCTCATCTTCCTCAGTATCAGTTAGAAAATGTATCCAATAGGACTATAATTGAAGACTGGACAAGATCATCTTGTGATATGTAAGCATGACCAGACCCACCTTAACGAAAATAAATCATTATAACTGAATGCTAATTGCAAGTAAAAATATTTTCTATTTTTAATTTTTATTTATAAAAATATCATTTTATTTTTATTGTATTTTATTTCAAAATTTTATATAAAAGAATAGTGAAAATAAGTTATGAAAATATAAAATGATTTCTTCTTATTTTTACTAATCAAAAGGTTGAAGCTGCTATTTCCTTTTCCTATTGAGCCCAGAAGGATTTGTTAACTAAATTAGCCTTTATATTAACTGAACAACAATTTACAGGGTAGACATATATATATATATATATATATATATATATATATATATATATATCTATGTGAAGCTTTAGAATAAAAATAAATAAATAAAGGAAGTTGTAATGGAAAAATGGTAGAGTGCAAGGAAGCAGACAAGGGTGGTAAATGTGGTACCACTAGTTACCACCATCAACACGCCCTTTTAGAACCCTTTTTTAACTTTATTGGTATCAACAAAATTGGCTGCAGGTCCTTGTTTTTGTCTAACTCCAACTTGTTCTTGCCATGTTTCATCACATCCTGCTTCATCTTCCCCCCATTCATCTCTCACCAAATAATGCTGTTGATAATATTTGAAGGCCACAAATAGGACGAACACTGCAAATAATACAATCCATTAGTGTGAGTGCGTCTGTCTATGTGCAAGCCTCAATCAATCACAACTAAATAGTGGATACTAAAAATTAATATGGGTTATCAAGGTAAAGTTTCAATTTTGGCTGGAGAACAGGACAAAATAGAATTATGATACTAGACCTATTTAAATTTTCTTCTAAAACTAATTTCTTAAAATTACAAAATATTAATAAATATTTCTAAAAAGATTGATAAAATGTTATGAAACATGTAAAAATTTGCAACATGGTTTTACCTGCCCAAATGCGAGCAACAACTGATGATAAATTCCATACAAGCCCAAAGATGCCAAGAGCCACGGCTTTCTTGTGTGTGCATGAATCCCAAGCATCCCGGAATCGACGAATCCAAAAATTTGCTTCATGTCATTAAAAAAAAGTGCTATTTGTTAGAATACTTAAAGTATAGAGGCCCATCCAAAGAAGGATTGGGTTTTAGAACAAATAAAAAAAAAATATTTTGGGATTGGGGACCACTAAGGATTCAGTTCAATTGTCAGAAAAAAAAATAGACAAAGTACTAGCAATGGGAGCTAAAATGCTAAGAATAGAAAAAACCCAGAGATTCTCATCCATGTGATGCATGCTAAAAAAAATTGACACATTAAAAATTAAATGTTCAGAGATAAAATCAACTTAAAGCAGATTTAGATTTGGAGTTTGATAACTTTGTTTATATAGTTGGAGGTAGTATAATTGCACATTAAACTATTATTAACCGTTGTTTATTTATGCCCCACCAGATCTACATTATGATGCATTGGAAGCACCCCACAATGAATAAAATAAATTTTTTTGGCACCAAAGAGCCGTTTCTCACTTCCCATCAATGCATGCATGAAAGGTGTTGTGGGCCTAATGAAGCACCGCACCGTCTACACCATCACCACTACTATACTAAATAGTAGAAAGACAAAACAAACATAACCCTCTCTCACTTCAGCACTTAGCAGCCTCTATTCACTGCCACAACTGTACTGTGCTTGTTTATTTACACCCTAAAGGTATAGTGTCATAAATTAGGCATTAAATAATGTTAGAAAAAGGCAACATCATCAAATTCAGGAAATTACCATATGCTGTTAACTGTGCAGAATACGAAGAGCAGATCTTTGGTACGGTAAAAACTCCAAAGAAGCCTGAGGCAGTTCAGCACAACCATGTGTCAGTAATCAGTTAAGTGAAAAAACATGTTCAGTAACTAAGTAACCAAACAAAGTTAAATATTAAAATGGAGGGGGAGGGGGTGCAAGATGCAATTTTTATACTCCTCCTAGTAAGTGTTGCAAAAAAAGTAAGAAACTTTGCAATGACATGCAAATTGCACGTTCGTTTGTTTCAAAAGAAATGAACTGAAATGCCCATAATTTTAGCCTTTTGAGAGTGTCCTTATTGCAAATCAGAGTTCTGTTTAGGAATGGAATAGACTTAGGCAGTTAGATACCCCACATTTTTTTAGACAGTGTGATTTCTCTTTTAATGCAGTTAAATTTTTATGTTAATTAGCCTTTTAGAAACTCACCAAATTTGGCCATCTTCCAAATGGTTATGTAGCTGCCACATCTGGCCAAAACAAAGAGCAAAACTGCCAACTGCAATTGAGAAATGAATGCTAAAATTTAAGTCTTGAATGTTCTTCTAAGCTACTAAAATTTCCAATGTTAATGAGAAGGACATCATAAAACCAGTGAGCAAAGGAAATTATTAAATCACCTTTATTGTGGTGCCCGGATCACCAGAAAACAGTGCTTTGAGTTTTGAGAGACACTCATTTAAGTAAGGGAGGATCAATTTTAGCATCCAAATTGCATCTTCTTCTCCCAGTACATAATTTGAATCCTCAACATCTAAGACTCCCCTGATTTGTTTGATCCAAAAAGAAAATAAGAAAAGACAGTAATCTTGTAAATTGAAATATTTTTTAACACAGTGCTTGGGTTATTACCTGCAAATTAGGGATCTATATAGGAAGATAACAGCGAGATAGACAAGAGTTATGTAGGACATCACTGAAATAAGGCTACAAAAGAAAGGATAGAAAAGCTTCAGTTTTGAGCTCTCTTCTGAAACAGCAAACTATATTGATAGTAAAATAAACTCTATTTACAAGGATTTGTAACCTCAGATTGATATCCTTTGCATAAGAAGATGAGACAATGATGAATGTTCCAAACCCAAAAACAAATGCCGATCTTGAAACATCTCTCCACATGATTAAATCCACTGAGGAGGAGTCATGCAAAAAAAAAAAAAAAGAAGAAGTAAAAATTAGTGCTGTTAATTTGAATAAAATTTTGCAAACAAATTTCAATCTTTCCATAATTATCAAGTGTAGATGAATCACCTAGACTCTGCAACTTGCTTTGAGTTTGTGGAAAGCTACGGAATTCCTCTACCTTTGGAACTGAACCATAACGATCACTCACACTTGTTAAAACAAGCACAAAGCCAATTAAACAGATTGAAAGATCAAACAATGAGGAAACTCAAAAATCCTTACTTGGATCAGCTTTGGAGAAATTTTGGTAAATTGTGGAATTCCTTCTAATTGAAGGAGATTGCTTGAGAACAAGAGGGACAGAAACTGGCCTTCTTTCATTTCTGTGATGAAACCGCATGTGGGCACTCACAACCCTCTTAGATTCTGGTTCATTGAGAATCTTCTTAGGTTCTGGTTCCCTCACAACTACCTTCTTAGGTTCTGATTCATTCACAACCACCTTCTTAGGTTCTGATTCATTCACAACCACCTTCTTAGACTCTGGTTCATTCCCAACAACCTTCTTCTCTTGTTCATTCACAACAACTTTACTATTTTCTGCTTCCTTCACAACCTTAGATTCTGGAATACTAATTTCCTTCACATCAATTCTCTCCTTCTCCTCCTTCTCCATCTCAATCTCAACCTCAACCTCCTCATCCTGCTCCTCTTCATCTCCTTCATCCACTTCATCAACAATAACATCATCTGAATCATCACCACCAACCTGATCGGATAATTCTGTTGAACCTTGGATCACACACACATTCTCTGAACTGCTTGATATCACCTTCTCTTGGCACACATCATCATCAGAAATCATGCAATTTTCACCACCAGCATAACCGTTCTTTCCATTCTCAACTTCAACTTCCTCGCATACTCCATCCGTTGACTCATCTGGAACCCGATCCAACTCGGATTTCGTCTTCCTCAATTGAATTGAACTACTAACAGAGGCAGAACCAGAAGAAGCGTTCTTTTTTATTGAATCCGATTTGGTCTTCCTCAATTTCCCTGAACTCCTTTCATGCCCCTCATTTGATTCACCAGAACCGTCTTTGCCACCAACCTCAGATCTCAGCTTTCTGGCATGAATTGGGCTTCGCTCAGATTTATCAGCACAAGCACCAATCTTTCTGGACTGAATTGGACTCTTCTTCACTCCATCAGAAGAGCAAATGCTAAGCTCTTTGCATTGTTCCTCTGAATTCTTCTCTGTTTTTCCTCTGCCTGATCCCTCTGAACTCTCTGATTTCCAAGTCTTTCTCTTTCCTCCAATTGGGCTTCTTTTCAATCTGGAAACACCACCATTATTCTCTTCAGTGTTTTCTTCTGCATTGAAAACCTTGATTCCACCTCTCACTTCATCACTCTTCATTCTGCTCTCCCACACTGACCCTGCAACCACACTCCCTCTAGCTCCTACCCTCCTTTTCCCCACTTCCATCCCCAATTTATCTTTTTTTTCTATCTCTCTTTCCACCTTCCAATAATGGGTCATAGGTCCTCAATGGATAAGAGGCTTCTAGCTGAAGCAATGGCGGTTGGTGGGGTGCAACATTGGGATCCCTTTGTAAAGCAACAATTGATATAGAGAGAGAAAGAAAGAGAAAACAGAAGATGTAGCAAGAGATCGTGGTTTGTCACTTTTTTATTTTCTATCTTTCTTGATGAGAAGTGGTGTTAGATTAGAAGGGAAAGAAAAGCCAAAGGTAAATTTGGTGGGGTTGAATGATTAGGGTGTTAAAGATTGAACCTCTTTTTTTTTAACATTAATTTGATTCCCTAAAATCTCTCTCATCACTCTTACCGAGACACACTAAAAGTCAATAGTACATTACTCTCACATCACATGTAAATGAATAAGTTAAGCTAGCTCCATAATACATAGATATCTTGTCTTTCCTTTCTCACAGTTTTAAGAGTGACTGTGAACTCTGCAGTGTACTTGTTAAATTGGATTTTATTTTTTTTATATTTTTTATTTTTTAATTTTCCTGCTGTTTGTCTCCTGAACTTGCAAACGTGTAATAGTCTAATAGAGAAGGCATGAAGAAACTGCAATTTGTCGAGATAGCAAGCAGTGCCGTGCCAGAGAATCAAACAAACGCACCCTTAAGTTGACCAATGCTCCTCCAAATATTTCTGTGCTTCAAACGTGTGAAAATACTGAATAATACATATGTGTGTACTTGGTTATTGGTTAATGATGTTGCTCATGCATTTCAGGAATGGTTTTCTAATGCAGAATTCACAATAATTTAGTGTATGTGCTTCTTGAAATTTAAAATTACAAATACTAAAACAATGTATCAACATTTGAGATATTTAAAAATATATTATAGTATTTTTCTTGAATCAATTAAGACATTTATTAAGTTGACTGATTAGGAAAATTTAATTTATTTAATTAATTGAAGTTGAGCACTTTATTTGATGAGTGGGGTACCAGTTATGTGAGATTGGGTTGAAGATGTTCAAGGTCGTGTTATAGTTTAATTAGTGGTGTTATGTATATGTAGACAATACAATTCACTTATTAGCAATTGACCATTTGTCTAATACATGCCAATAGTTAGACTGTTAGAGACATCTTTATTCAGAAATTGCAGATAATGAAAATCCCATAAGACCAAAAGATAAAACATATTAACATGACAGAAATAAATTGCTTTTGTCCATTTCTTTTAGTTCATAAAATAAGGTCTTGGGTGTGTATAAGTTTGTCGCCATGGGATCCGAATCCATAAATATGCTTCATATATATATATATATATATATATATATATATATATATATATATATATATATATATATTTCATGTGCTAATGATATTTTTCAAAACAACCATCTATTTCTTTTCCTCTAGTTTTCAACTAATGCATGATATATCTCTCTTCAAGTAATATCTAGACTTAAGAAAAGGTCCAGGTGATACATATTTAACAATTGTGTTTGATAACGGAGAAAAAACATGATCTACCACCATTAACCCCAAGATTCATTTTATGTGGAAGTAGGAAGGTTGTCTTAGCAAATGGATTGAACTAAATCACTTTTAAAATATCTAAGTTATGTTAAATATGCAGAGGAAATCTACCTTGTAGACTAATTGATTTTCTTCTCTTATAAATTTAATATAGATTTGTATTCATTAGGTATTTAATATATGAGTTGTGGTTTGTCTGTTATATCATTCTTGTATATATTCTAATTTACTTTGGTATTTCAGCCCTCTTACTTACAAGAAAAAATATAATTTCCTGTAGATTTATTTCATATATAAAATTATAAAAATATTATTAATTAAAATTATATAGAATTGATAATAGTATTGTGCATTTTTGTTTTAATTCTGTTATACTAATCATAGATGGAAGGATGAAGGTCAAAAGAAGTTGGCATATTTATGAATTAATTTGTTCATATAATATTTTTGGAGATTAAATATATATAAAAAAATAATACTTTTGAGAACCAGATTATTTAATTATATGACACTTAATTGCACATGTGTGCAGTTTATGTCATATTAACAAATCGGTGACGACATTTTATTAATTATACTATTAACAAATGGATAAAATTATAAATAGGTTAACATTTTAAAATTAAACTATATTTAGCTACACTTTTGAAGACAAGAAATAAGATATTTTTAAGGAAAAAAATTATATATTTACTCTATTTAATTTTAAATTAGATTTGATTTGGTTTTGTATAAAATCTAATCAAGGACAATATTTGTATTATTTCTGTGCAATAGAAATTCTGGTCACTTACACTCCCATTAGTAGCACGCAAGTCAGTTCTTTGATCCACACAAAATGCCAAACTATTCATCTTCTTGTTTTTAATAAGAAAAATGCCAAAATATTCAATTGAAAAAAAGAAGACTTTTTTTTTTTACTTGGACAACCAGTAATTCCATGCATCTACGGAAGCAAGGGATTTTAAATTTTGGTTGTAAGCAAAAATGAATTGCCATTTCTAACATTATTTTTGTCCTTTAAGGTCAAATAAATAGCACTTTAGCTAACAAATGAGGGGTAGATGACCATCAATTACTTTTAAATGACTATTTATTTGAGTGGTCCCCTAAGAAATTAAGTTTTGGGGTTATTGAATTGTGGCATTAAGGATAATATAGTACTATTAAATTAAACAAAATATAAAAGAAGAGATGAATTTATTTATCTTGTTATATGGTTTGGTGTGTGCAAAAGTTACTGCATGTGGGAATGTTTTGCGTAAAGGTAAGTTGAGGTAAGAATCTTTATCCAACGAGCCACAGGCACAAAACAAAACCTTTTAGAGAGACCCCACAGAGCATTTTTCCTTTTCTTTTAGGTTGGGGCCTGGTCATGCATGTGTCATGTGAGCCAAATCATACTTAAGAATCCATTTTACATCAAACGTGACGACAAATCAAAAGTTGCATATGGTCAATACTCACCGACACTGGTACCTACTGTATTTTGGTAACGTATTGTATTTCTTTTTTCCCCTTTTCAGATGACGCTACTAACACCTAAAACTTAACGCATTATTCCTTCGTCAACATTTATTAACCTTTATCTTTATACTTTTTTCTAGTTATTCATTAATTGAGGGTGAGTGCTCTCTTAGTTCAGATTATGTGCATATAATTTTTTTTGCAATTATTATTTTCAATGTGATAATAGAAATTAGTCTCAACATCTATTCATCTATTATTTGCTCAATTTATTTTTATTTAATTTTTTAATAATTATTATTTTGTTTTATTTTGACTAATCCTTAACAATTAATTAATAAATGTGTATTTTTTAGAGATAATAATTAATTGAAAAAACAAAAGATATAATAAAAAAATGTTAATAATTTTTGTAAAAACAACTATTTATTATTTTTTAGTTTATATCATAATATTAAATAATAATAAAAATAAATAAATGGAATATAAAATAATTATTTATTATATATATTTTTAAATAGTTTATCAATTTAGTTGATTGTTAATAATTTTACAAAAAAAATTATTTTTTTTAGATTTTTAAAAGTAGCTTAAATGATTAATTATTAAAAAAATTATAACTTGTTAGATTTGTCTCGAGTAAGAAATTAATCTCTAATCCTATTCTTATAGTTTCAATTTCGAAATTCTTTAATGTTTAAGTGGTAAAAATATAAATATGATATAGATTTATAATTTTTAGTTGATTTTGCTTACAAATATGTAAGTGGAGAGAAACTTAATCATGAGTGGAGATGATTCATCACCTAGGTTTTAAATGAAAAACTTAATTAACAAATTAGAAAAAATGTTTTATAATTGAAGTAAATTAAAAGAGTGTCTGGATAAATTTAAAATGAAACATAATTTTTCAATGAGTAAAACTAAATATAAAGAAGGAAAGGAAACAGAGAGTTTAAAGAGAGGGAGTTACCATACGAAACTAGAAGAGACATTTTCATATTATGTCAATTTCTATAAAAAAAATAGTTCAAGATCTCACTCAAGTAAAAAAGATAAAATTTACTCTAGGAATAAAAGAAAATCATTATTAAAATGAAGGAAAAAGAAAACATCCTCTTCGATAGATAGGTTTCATTCAAAAAAAATATATCATTCAAAAGAAAAGTACCATCATTTTAGGAGTAGTTATTATCATTCTAAAAATATGAATAGAGAGCCCTCCAGGCATAGGAAACAACATAGAAATAAGCATATGCAACCTTTTACGAATAAGGATTCCTCTAAGGATAGGAGTAGTTATAGGAAAATGTCTCATAGAAGTAAGAGAAATAGGAACCACCAAGATAAGCTAGATAAGGTTAAGGTGAGAATGCATAAATTTTAAGGGAAGAATGATTCTAAAATGTATCTTGAGTGAGAGCTTAAAGTTAAGCAAATATTTGCATGTTACTCTTTTAGAGAGGACCAAAAAATTAAGATGACTACCCTTGAATGAAGTAATTACGCATCCATTTGATGAGACAAGTTAACCAAGGAGTGAAAGATGTTTCAACGTATAGATACTTGAAAAGAGATGAAACATATTATAAAAGGTAAATATGTGTCTTCTTGTTACCTTGAAAAATTGCACAATACATTACAAAGACTTACCCAAGAAAATAAAAATATAGATGAATAATACAAAAAGATAGAAGTAATAATTATTAAGAATAACTTAGAAGAATGTGAATAAAGACTTAAGAAGGATATTATGGATTTGGTAGAACTTCACCACTACATAAGCTTAAATAAACTTTATGATCAAACCTTAAAAGCAAAATAAGAAATACAAAGGAAAAGCAAAGACAAATACTCCTCCTATAGGTCAACATCCTCTACCCATTAGAAATACAAGAAAACAGAATCTAATTTTAAGCCTAGAAAGTCTAGAGAACCAAATACTTTAAGGAGTGCAAGGAAAAACCCTCTAATACCTCATCAAGCCGAAAAAAAAACTCTTTTATTAAGTATTTCAAGTGATTGGATAAGGTCACATAACCTCTTAATATCTCAACAATGAAAGTATGATCTTAAAGGACAATGGAAAAATTTCCTTCTTTATAATCCTCAAGTTCTAGCTCCTTCTATTCTTCCTTTTCATGAGATAAATCCTTAGAATATGCCTTAGAAGAGGATCTTCTAATAGTTAGAAGGTTATTGGATAGTATGACTAATGTAAGAAAGAAAAGTGAAAGATATAATATATTTCATACAAGGTGTTCAATTTAAGACCCCACTTATTTCTTAATTATTGATGGTTTAATTATATCAACGTAGCTAACATTAAGTTAATGAAATAACTTAGGGTTCAAAATCATTTCTCATCCTAACTCATACAAGTTTCAATGACTTAGTGACAATAATGATCTCTTTGTAGATAAACATATTTTGGTTGCTTTTTCCATAGGTGGGTGTGTAGATAATGGTAGATGTTATGTAGTTTTCATGGAGGTCAATTATGTGCTATTGGAAAGATTGTGAAAATATGATAGTAATTTTCATAATAATGAACATTCTAAGAGGTATTTATTCATGTTTAATTTCTATAAGATGACCCTAGTTTCTTTTCCCTCAATGTGGTTTATAAAGAATAAATTCACATAAGGAAGAAAAAAGAAAAGGATGAAAAAAAAGGAAGGAAGGAAGAAAAAGAAAACTAAAGGACAAAATGAATAAAACCAATACCTTAATAACCTTCTAATGCAGGTACGAAAAGTGAAGCAAGAATTACCTGCTAGGCAACCCATCTATTTATTTTACCCAAAAGAATATATTTTTCTAAATAAGTTTGATCAATTGCTTAAGAACATTCAACCACTCTTAGAAAAGTTTAATGATGTATTTTTTAAAGAATTTCCCATTAGATTATCTCTCATTAGAGACATAAAACACCAAATAGATTTAATTTCAAGAGTTTCACTACTTAATTAGTTTGTGTATAGGGGTAACATTAAGGAATAAAAGAAATATAAAAGCAAGTGGAAAAGCTTCTAAAAAAATGGTGGATCAAAAAGAGTTTGAGCCCACATGTTCTGTCTATATTCTTAATCCTTAAGAAAATGGTAGAAGAAAGATGTGTGTAGATTGTAGGATATAACCATTACGTGTAAAACACCTTATACCTTTGAAGGGAAATGATTTGATGCAAAGGTCACAAAGAAGATTTCACATACACCTATTGGACTTATTATTAGGACAAGGGGAAGAAGGATTTTAGGATGCACGAGGAGATAAAAGTTTTATTGAACACACTTATGATATTATTAGAGGTTTATTCCCCTCACATTCTTGTCCTATTCACTTGTAAATAACTTAGAAATTTTTTCTTATAATTAGACTTATGATTCTCTACTTGTATATAATCAAAAACAATATTTGTTTTGTAATTTGTCCATAATTTTTGGATATATTTCCTAATCTTTAAGTTTGGATCTTAGAAGGCCTACATTAAAAAACATTAGAACAATTTTTCCATGTCTTGACCAAACTTCTCTTAATCTATAAATAGATTTCATCACTTGTAAATTTTTACTTTATTTTATAATACATATTTCGCATTTTGTGTAAGTTTTTTTTTAAAATTTTGTTTCTCTTTTTAGCTCCTCTTTTGAAGTTTTTAAGTTTTATATAAATTCTCAAATTTTTTTAATTAATAAATATTTTCATCCTCATAACAAATATGAAAGCTTATCGAATACTTCTTTTATAAATATTTATGGTATTTAACATTTTATATATATATATATATATATATATATTTATTTTAATTTTAATATATTTTTACACGTGTAATCAAAATTGTGACCACATTAAAAAGTCATTAAAATTCTTACTTTACATTTTAAAAAATTAATTTTACTTATTATTAATATGTGAAAAAGATAAAAATAAATTATTCTTATTTGATAAATAATATTAGGTTATTAGAAGAAATTAAATACTTTTTATTAAAATAAAATCTTTTATTTTATGGTTAAATTTTAAAATAAAAAATTATAATTATAATTAAACTCATATACATTTTATTATTATATAGATCTTATTTACTAATTTTTATTCAATTATTGTAACTTCTCATTCTATTACCTAAAATAAATTCAAAATAGTAATATGATCGTTGTTCGCTTCAACATTTTCTAAGAAGAAAAAGTCAATGAGGTAAATTTAATTTAACATACTTTAAAATAATAAAAACTAATTTAAAGATTATCTCCATTAAGTTTAGATAGAACATTGTAGGTTATTATCTTACTTTTTTATTTTTTTATTTTTTTAGTTTACACGGATGCATTTAAATTTTTTTTAAGTTGTTAATTTTATTACCTTTATAATTAATTCTAAGTAATTTTTTTAAATAAATTATTATAATATCGACTAAAAAAGTGAAGTTTTTTTTATTAGATTTCGTTTTGCAACTTTTTTTTCTCATCTATCAGTTTTCATAATACTTTTTCAACAATTTAAAATCTGATTTTTCACATGTAAATGTTAAAAAAAATTATAATATGCTTGATTATTTAATAAGTATTAAATAAAAAATTATCGTTGATTTAAAATTAATTATCAGAAAAAAATAGGTTAAATCATAATTAACTGAATGATATTCTATACAATTAATTAATTATTTCAAATCTAAAATTAATAAAAAATTATCCAATATAATATTTCAACAAAAATTAAATAAATTAATTTTATTATTGATTAAAAATATTAAACAAATTTGATTATATTATTTTAATAAATAATTTTCATTCTAAATATTTGAAAAAATTATAATGATTTTATTAAAAAAATTATTCTTTGAAAATATACTTATTCTTAGAGTTTGCCTTAAACCTATATATAAAGGCTGGATCGACTTATCCATAGTTACAAATTAGCCAATGGATGTGGAAAGAACTTAGTCCAAACACAAGTTATGAAGGTTGAGGCTGAAATAAAATTAAATAACCCAAAGACCTTTGTTGAAGACTTTAATTGCAAAAATAAGTTGAAAATCATGCTCAAAAGATCCAAAAATCTAGTAAATATGATTTTGATCAAATACAAGATCAATGTTAACGTATCAAGTCAAAGTCAGTGGTTAAGGACTAATGTAGGAGGTGAAAGTAAATATTCAAATGTTGATGTGGCAAAGATTTTAGAATTGACCTTGTCGAATTATGTTGACATGTGCCATCTTGAGAAGTGGCGTTGCACACGTGGAATTTGTAGATTGGAAGCTTTTTAATCCAATGGTACGGTCGATTTTCTAAATCCATGTTTAAAACAATAGAAACATGTAACATTAGGTAGGTTTTAAAATTATACAAACATGTAATATTAGGTAGGTTTGGTCATGATTTTTAGTTTTTAATTTTAAAAATTTATTTTAATTTTAGTTTTAAGTTAGTTTTTAATTTTTAGAATATTATTATAAAAGTAAATTAGTTTATTTTATTTTGAATCTATTAAAAATAAATAAAAAATTTTATTAATTAAAAATTAATTAATTCTAAAAAAATAAATATTTTAAGATGACGAACTCTTAGTAATAATGATAATAGAGTAATAATAGTGTGATGGAGATAATTATGTAATAATAATGATAGTGAGATATATTTTTTAAGATAAATTTAGAATTGGAATTGAAAGATGTTAAAATTAAAAATAATAATTAGTAAGTATTTTTTATTTTAAAAAATATTAAAATTATTTTAAAAATATATTAAAAATTAATTCAAAATTATTTTGATCAAATAAATTTTGTTAAATTTAATTTAAAAATTAAAATTAAAATTCACAATCACCTTAAAGATAAAAGAAATTTAATAATTAAAATATTAAAAATTAAACATTGATATAACTTAACTAAAAATTAACTTATAAAATGAAAAATATTCTTAAGCTATTTATTTATATATATATATATATAATTAATCTTTTTTATATATGATAAACATATTAAAAATTAAATATAATTATAAATTAATTTTAAAAGATAATTTATAAAATGAAATTTTTTAAATTATATATATATATATATATTTTACTCAATATGAAACTTATAATAAAATTATTTAAATTAAAATTTTAATGATAAAACTTTTAAAAGTAAATTGAAACATCAAATTACTTCAATCCATGAAGTTGAAGTACATAAGATGGAGATACACACAAAATACGTTCACCTAAATTTATTCTTTTGAATCGTGGTCCAATTTTTTTAAATAATTTTTTTTTGTAGCTATTAAATTTAAAGTAAATACAAATATACAAATATCGATACTCAAAATTTAGTTGTTCTCAGATCACCTCTATCAGTCACATCCACAGACAAAATTGATATTCACTTATTAATTGATCAATTTATTTTCCTATCGCTTTTGATATTTGTCATTGTCACCTCATACTTTCTGGGGGAATTGGTAATATATTATTTTTGAAATTAACATTTCCGTAAATCTTTATTTTGTTAATTTATAGTATATATATTCACAAAACCTGGTGTTCGGCCCCACTTACATGTTAATTCCGGATGAATATGTTCACTTATTGTTTAAACAAAAAAACAAAATTAACTATGAGAGAAACTAATTATTATTATTTTTCCACGCGAAATTCTGTGATTATTCTGGCTTTTGAAATGTTAGGTAAGTAGCATAGTACAGCTGGATACAAGGGATTAAGCATACTGATAAGCAAATTGCGTTTTAGAAGAGAATAAAGATTAAAATCGACAAAAATCATTTATGAAGAGAGTGCAAATAGGTTATTTTATAATTAAAGAAATTAAGGTGTAAGATTATTTTAAGAAAAAATTGAGTGACACAGGGATTACTTTAATCCCTAATTGTATTGTTACTAATTTAATACATAAGAAGTAATGTATTATATTTATGGATCATTGTGGTGAAGGTTGCATGCTTTTGCACCTACTGCAAGAAACCTTTTGGTGAGGGTTCAACCAATAAACGTCTGGTTTGGTGCGGTGGATGAACATAATAATTGTGATTGAGAGCATTGACATCTGCGTTTTTGCATTCTTGTTAAAATAAGCACAGCACCTACAATCATACGTAGGCTACTTCTTTTTCTTTCGTTGGGTATGGGAAAGAGGCATTTAACAGTTTATCTACAATTCAAAGTCTTTTTCAGTCAATTAATATTGTCATCATTTGCTCAAGCACAATTTCAAATTACCAGCATCAGTTTTCAAGGCATCATGCTTGTGTTCCAATTCAACGAGACTAAGGGATAAGATTAGTACTAAAATGTGTGCAAAATGAACCCATACCAATAAACAGAATATCATTCTCTGAGAGTTGGATTGATAAATACTTATGGTGTTGGTGTTGGTGTTTGAGGTTGTGAAGGGGAAGAATCATGTTTTCTTCCAACAGGGAAAATCTTTTTTATAGGAGGTGGTTGATTTGAAGTAATTGCAGAAGCTGGAGGATGGGAAGCATATTCATTTGGTGATCTATTATGGGAAGTACTTGAGACTGGAATCTCTGTTGTAGAGCTAAAAATAAATGAATGACTTCTGTCTTGTGATTGAGGTTTATTTTCTTCAACAAGAGGATGTCTTGGTTTTAGAGGCAAATGATGATTAGGATGTGAATCCCTGTGAGGAGGAAGATCATGAACTTCTTTAGCATTGGTAGTCAAGGGAGGTCGTAAAGGAGGTGTTTGGGGTGAAATTGAACCACTAGAAGAGGTGTCCACTGAATCAAATAAGGCAAGATCAGATAAAGATTTGTACACTGTTACACAGTTGTTGTACTCTGAAGTTCTTCCATAAGGGCTAAGCATTTCTTGCTAATGATGTCAGACTCATTAGACCATGGTAGAGTAGCATCATCCTTGATGATGTTGTCCTCATTTCTACTCATATTGTTACCCTGGGATGGGTTAGCTGAGGACACAAACTGCTTTTCCAAATTTGAAGACAAGAAGCAATTTGCTTCATTCATTTTCTCCATAGCCATTTGAAGAATTTTTTGTTGCAAAAGATTGCCACTCTCCACATACTGATTTGAACCTGTGTTCAAGTTTTCATATATGGTATGAGAAGGTGAAGCACACTTCTGTTTGAGCACATAGTGCAGCATCTCTTCCCTAGGATTCATCCAATCTGCATAGCTAAATATTTCTTGAACTTTGGAAAATGTTTCAACTGGCAGTCCATGCTTCTCCTTGAAGAATGAGGTTCCATTCCTTTTAAACAACAGATCGATTATAGATGGAAAAGACATGCACCTCTGCTCCCTTTAGCATGCCATAAAACATCAATTTTGTCCCGGCTAAGCACCAATATATTAGTTCCAACAAAAGTTGTGTTGAACATGGCTCGGAACATTATCTGTTCACTTTCTGTGTCACCATTCAGGTTAATGCTCTCAATTAGGACATCACCTTGGATATGGCAATTAATATTTGACTTCAATTGTTTCACAATCTCCCTACAACAGAGTAGAAGGGAATTGAAAAATAACTATAACACTTGGGACAAATGGCAGATGCATCTTATTTGCATCACTAAACTAGATGGTATACATTACACAATATAAATTATAATGTTAAACATTTCTCGTTTATTAAGGTTTAAAAGAAGACCCTCCTAGATTCTGAAAATGAATACTGCAACGGTAGGGATTTGCATAATAATCTATATAAGATTTATATATATATATATATATATATATATATAATTATTATTGTTAAAAATAATTGAATATTATTTCTCAGAGGTATGTGTATAATTGCATGGTTTTCTTTTGCATTTATTGTGTGTTCTTCAGGTAATTATTTTTTATACAATTTTATGTATATCTAAAATTGGGAAGAGTAGTCTCCTTTAAATATATAGGTAAGAGACTGTTTAAAAATTAAGTTGATAATAAATATAATTAAATATCATTTAAAATATTTAATTAAATTAATTATAATTAAAATTAAAATTATAAATAAACATTTAAAATTGATAATTAAATTGATTCAATGTATCTAGTCATATTTGACAAAAATTAAAATTGATAATAAAAAAAAATAGTTACAAAATCTATAATTAAAAGTTTAATTATCAAAATTTAAATAAATTATAATTATATTTTAAATAATATTTTATTTTAAATTTAAAATGTTTTGAAATATTATTTTTTTTACAACACTTATAATTGTCAAAATCACTACATGATTTTCAGTAGCATGTTTCTATCATTGAAGATCCTAAGCTTCTAACTACTATACATAGTCAATCCTCTTCCATGATTTAAAGGATTTTGCAAACCAAAATGGGTAAAATGAAACTAGCATCGAAGGAGGAAAGAAAAAGAGACATATTTCCTCTCTCCCCCATTCATTTTAGAGGCCAGTTCAACTACTAATAACTTTGAACAAATTTTGCCACAACAACACAAAAATCGTTCAATTGATAAGAATTATTTGGAAAGTGCTGTTGGAGATGCCATGTGTCTAGGACTTATTTTTCAATTACTGATTTGTTATGGTGATTGGAAGGCAGAAACTATCCCAGTGGCTTAAACTATTTGGTGAAAGCTTTAGAACCCTCCTAAAGCAAAAAGCTTTTCAGCATAAAATATGGATAATGCACCTATCTACTTTACCTTATATAGAAATATAATTTAATCAAAAAGAATGATGGCACCAAGGATTACACTTCTGATGGTGTACTCTTAAAGGATCTGATATCATATGAAGAAGCAAACCTCTTTAAATCTTAAGCTGTTAGGTGGAGGCTTAACAGCAACAATTATCTGTCTGATATGTGCAATCTTTGCATGTCTCGCAAGAAGCATAATTTCCGATAACATCATCAACAAAACAAAATAAGTCTATAGAAACTATCTCAGGCAAACTAGTTTTTTTATATGCGCAAAAAGAGGAATACATCAATTTTCTCCCTAAATTATAAACAACAGTTAAATTTAATTCTTAAAATTATAATGTTATACTTCCTAAACTTATCAAAATATAATCATTTTACTTTTTATAAAATTTCAAGATCTAAAATGACTGTTGTTTTTAATTATTTCAAGAGCTAATTAAATTGATCTATACTCATGATTTTAGACACTAATTTAAAGAATTATTCTACACAAAAATAAAAGGAATTTTATAATATCCAAAAAGTGGAGCACAGGGGAATTAAAAATGGCAATTAGTGTTCATAAGCCAGGACATTGTTTCTCCTTCTAGGCATGGAGTACAATAAATTTGCATTTATATACTCAAGAGAAGGATCATGTCCATAAATTGAAAACATTGGATAATAACAACCACCTTTACCATCAAACTTTAGCATAATCCTCAAAACCATATACTCCAACCTGATTACCCTTTCCAACGGAGCCAAATCCAATGTTCCATTCCACGTTGAAACGCACCACAAATAGTAATAATAAATATTTTATTAATTAACACATAATTATTGAAGATATATATAAATTTTTTAAAAATATAGAATGTCAAACTAAGTTAAGAAGATCTTAAATATAATGCAAATCCAGTTTCAAAATATATGAAAACTAATTTTTAAAATTCAATCTCCCTAAAATAGAACTTCAAACCTTTTATTGGATACCTGATAAAGGTGACCTAGTTTTTCATCTAATTAATGCTTCAACACTTAATAAATTATAGTAATGATATCAAATAAAAAGTGACCATTGTTTTTAAAAAGCATAGGGAATTTTAATATATTTATAAAGAATAACGACATATTTAAATATTATAATAGTTATGTTTGTTGAGTTTACGTTACTTGTCAATAACCTATTAATGCAAAACATTTCATCTTTGTCAATTTTGAAATATTAGTTGAATGTATTTTTTTTTTTTTCAATCTTTACATGTGTAGATGTTGGTGTGACAATAAGTAGCTATTAAGATGGCAAGTTTATTTTGTTTTTTTCACCTCAAAAAACGTGAAGTATGTGAGAAATTTTGTACTATCTACAATTCCGTATAATATAAGGTGAGTTGTACTATCTACAATTCCGTATAATATAAGGTGAGTTGCATCTGTCCTCGTATTCTCTTACAATAACCCTTGGTAGATGAAGATTTACTTTGTATAATCATGAGGGAGTAATATATAAAATTAGTTTTTAAATTTTAGATATCGATTAATTTAATTATTGAAATTCTAAAAATATTTTTTAATATTTGAAATTATCGATGATTATTTTAGATTTTATCATTATTTAGGAGCAATTATTTTAATATTTAAAATTACAAAAATAAGGTAGATAACCACTGTTTGATAAATTTAAAAACTAAAATGATAATTTTATAATTTCTGGACCAAATTACCAGTATTTATAATTTTAAAAACTAATGAGATAACATGACAACCTTCAAAATCTTGTGTTAGTAAACTACATTTTCTAATTGCATAATTTTTATGGAATAAAATATCATTTTTCCTTTTAAATTATGAAAATCGCCATCTTTATTTTTGTTTAAAAAATTGATCATTTGAATTTTTTTACAAAATTAATATAAACATTTAAAAGAACTAAAATAAATAAATATTTATTTTAAAAACAAAAATGATCATTTTTATTTTTCAATAAATAATATAACTGATCCTAAAATCTTTTAAAAATCAAGATGAAGTTTACTTATTCTTACCAGCTTAGTAGTTAGTATTCTTTTTTATTATTTAAACACACCTTTTACGTAAGAAATTTCAACAAGGGTTCAAAGAGTATCAAAGAAGAGATTGTGGGCCACAAAATTGATAGAATTGGTCATAATTAAGACACGAAGGAATTTTTATATAATTTTGGGTATATATGTAAACATTAATCATTCACTTACACAGTTGACAAAAAAAACTATTTTATATGTTTTATTTAAAATATAGATATTTTTACTAAAAATAACTTTGATTTAGACAAAAATATTTACAACGTGATAAGAATATCTTTAAAAATAAAAAATAGCTAGTCCTTAAATACTATACATAAACCTTTAATACCAATCACTTATAGATAATTATATATTTAAGACTTATATTATTCATTTTTGTTTATAAATAAACTCTCTCCCAATAAACAACTCCCCTCCTCCCACACAATACACATGCAAAATGGTTGTAATTTTCAATCATATTATTTATATTAATATGAGTTGAACTTAATTATACTTATTTAGATTTAAATATATTTTTAATTTCTTAAATATGATTTTAAATTTTTTATTAATTTCATTTTAAATTTGTATAAAATAATTTTGTCATCCTTTTTTTATAACCATATTTTGTATTTAAATATGTTACGCCAAATACCACTTTAGATTTGTCTCTGATAAAATATTGGTATATATCAAATGATAAAAATTAAAACTAACAAAAAAAATTAAAAAACTAAAATATTTTTATAAAAAATATATTTAAACCTTACGTTAAATATACTTAAACCTTACTTTAAATATATCTAAACTTTTAATTACACCTAAATTTTAACTGTACATTTCAGATTTTTTTTTCACTATAAAAAGAACAACTGATACAATATTACCGAAAATCAATTTGCAAAATACTCTTTGGATAATTTTTTCTGGAGTAAAAAAAATATATGATAGTAATATAATTTTTTAAATGTTATTTATTACTTAATATAAAACTAAAATAAATATTTTAATATTTAAAAAACAACTAACTTTAAAAATCTATTACTAATATTTTTGACGAAGTGATTAAAGCATAATGATAATGTTAGAATTAAGACGCATATGAAAGCATAATGATAGTGTTACACTAAAGACAGAGATGAATAGTTTATTCTTTATTAATTAATTTTTGAGCTTGAAAGATAAAGAAATGAAAAGAACTAAAACTGAATGGAGCGAAAAAGAGGTGATGAACAGAGTGAATGAAGAATCATTGAATTCCCACCAAGAAATCCTTGATATATTCACCAACCCCATCTTCAACAACGCTATTACCATTCAATTCTTTCTCATTTATGAATCAGAACCCGTCTTGACCCCACAATGCTGCTCTTTACTTTACTCACTGCTTCTACTGCTATGCATGTTGCTCTGTCTATGCCTCATTCATTGAGTAAAAAAAATAAAAATAAACAAACAAGAAAAAAAAAAAGAAAAAGAAAGGGTTGTTCTGTTCCTAAAAGATCTACCAAGTTGAGGTCCAACTAAAAAGTCTGAAACAGTGATAAAGCACCATCCATAGCTTTGAGCTTAAGACAAAGACAATAATAGTTCCCCTCTTGCATTGCATGGTTTCTTTCTTTTCTTATCTTTTTCTTCTGTTGGTCTTCGGGGATCTACAAATCCAGACAAAGAAGGCTTCTCTCACATGTTCTTTTGTAAAAGTCCATAACCTTTGTGTTACATCAGGGTCACTTCGTTTCGTTTCGTTTCCTTAGATAACATAAACATAGTACTGGTAGTTACAACTTACAACACTGTAGCTTTGTCCTTCTACTCACTTCTCCACTCTGCAGTTAAAAACTTTGTATCTTTCTCTTTTTTTTATTGGTGATTTATAGTGTGTGTATTTGTGTGTTACTGATATTTGGAATGTAAAAGCATTGGTTTCTTTGTTTGCATGGAGTCACACCATTCCATCTCGTTAATGATATAGTCATTTTGATTTTGAAGTTCTGAGAAGGGAATTTTTTCAAGGTGGTGGAGGTTCTGTGGCTTCTGTTCTGCATAATTTTTCTCAGTATCTGATGGGTTTGGGAGTATTTGGTTCAGTTCTTGTTTTGACACTCTTCTTCAAACACTTAGCATCACAGCAACCAAACACTGATGATTTCTTTGTGTCTGAGTTTTTGAAGAAGATGAGTTTAACATCCTCCAAGGTCTACAATTTCTCTTCTTCTGTTTGTTCATGGCAAGGGGTTTCTTGTGATTCCAAGAGAGAAAGTGTTGTTGAGTTGGTCTTTTCTGGCATGGGTCTCTCTGGGCCTATTCCAGATACTACCATAGGAAAGCTCAGCAAGCTTCAATCTTTGGACCTTAGCAACAACAACATTACTGGTTTGCCTTCTGATTTCTGGAGCTTTAGCTTGCTCAAGAGACTCAATCTTTCCTCCAATCAGATTCCTGGCTCATTGACTAACAACATTGGAAACTTTGGTTTGCTGGAAGTGTTTGACTTGTCCAGCAACAATTTCTCTGGGAAGATTCCTGAAGCTGTTAGTTCCCTTGTGAGTCTGAGGGTTCTCAAACTTGACCATAACAGGTTTGAGCAAAACATACCTTTTGGGATTCTCAAGTGCCAGTCTTTGGTTTCAATTGATTTTTCTTCAAACCAGCTGAGTGGGACACTTCCACCTGGTTTTGGTGATGCTTTTCCTAAGCTTATTAACTTGAACCTTGCTGGCAATAATATTTATGGTAATGATTCTGATATTTCTGGGTTGAAGTCCATTGTGAGTCTCAACATATCTGGCAATTCCTTTCAGGGTTCTATGATGATGGGTTTGTTTCAGGGAAAGGTTGAGGTCATGGACCTTAGCAGAAACCAATTTCAAGGTCACATTTCTCAGGTACATTTTGTCTCTAATTACAATTGGTCTCATTTAGTTTATCTGGATTTGTCAGAGAATCAGCTTGATGGGGAGATTTTCCAAAATTTGAATGAATCCCGGAATCTTAAGCACCTTAATCTTGCTCACAATAAATTTACTAGACAGAAATTCCCCAAAATTGAAATGCTTTCAGGATTGGAATATCTGAACCTGTCCAAAACTAGTCTCATTGGTAACATTCCTGCTGAAATCTCACAACTGAGTAATTTGAAATCGCTTGATGTTTCTATGAATCATCTGATAGGGAAAATTCCTTTACTAAACATTAAAAACCTCAAAGTTCTTGACCTTTCAAACAACAATTTGAGTGGACAAGTCCCTCCATCAGTCTTAGAGAAACTTCCTTTGATGGAGAAATACAACTTCTCTTATAACAACTTAACCCTCTGTGCTTTGGAAATCAAACCAACTATCCTCAAAACAGCATTCTTTGGATCACTCAACAGTTGCCCCATTGCTGCAAACCCAAGCCTTTTCAAAAAAAGAGCCACTCAACATAAGGGAATGAAGCTAGCTCTGGCACTGACTCTTTCAATGATCTGCTTGATTGGGCTTTTGCTTCTAGCATTTGGTTGCCAAAAGAAAACAAAACCATGGCCTGTTAAGCAAACATCATACAAAGAAGAACACATGTCAGGTCCCTTTTCATTCCACACTGATTCAACCACTTGGGTGGCTGATGTTAAGCAAGCAACATCTGTCCCGGTAGTAATCTTTGACAAGCCACTGTTGAATATCACATTTGCAGACCTCTTGGCAGCAACTTCAAATTTTGATAGGGGTACCCTTTTGGCAGAAGGAAAATTTGGGCCAGTTTATAGAGGTTTTCTACCAGGTGGTATTCATGTAGCAGTTAAAGTTCTGGTGGTTGGATCTACTCTGACTGATAAAGAAGCTGCAAGAGAGCTTGAGTATCTCGGTAGAATCAAGCACCCCAATCTTGTTCCACTAACTGGATATTGTGTAGCCGGGGATCAGAGGATTGCCATATATGACTACATGGAGAATGGGAACTTGCAAAATTTGCTTTATGACTTGCCACTTGGGGTACTACAAAGGACAGATGATTGGAGCACAGATACATGGGAAGAAGATGACAATAATGGGATTCAAAATGCTGGATCTGAAGGAGTTCTCACAACATGGAGATTTCGCCATAAAATTGCACTTGGCACTGCCCGAGCATTGGCATTTCTACATCATGGATGCTCGCCACCAATTATTCACAGAGATGTTAAAGCTAGCAGTGTTTATTTGGATTATAACTTGGAGCCAAGACTGTCTGATTTTGGGCTTGCTAGGATTTTTGGGGGTGGTTTGGATGAGGAGATTGCACTTTGCTCCCCTGGATATGTTCCACCAGAGTTTTCTCAACCAGAATTTGACACCTCAACTCCAAAATCTGATGTGTACTGTTTTGGTGTTGTTCTCTTTGAGTTACTAACTGGGAAGAAACCAATTGGAGATGATTATCCTGATGAGAAAGAAGCAACTTTGGTTAGTTGGGTCAGAGGACTAGTAAGAAAGAACAAAACTTCAAGAGCTATTGATCTAAAAATTCGCGATACAGGACCAGAAGAACAGATGGAGGAGGCCCTTAAGATTGGTTATCTGTGCACTGCTGATCTTCCTTCCAAACGACCAAGCATGCAGCAGATTGTTGGACTTCTTAAAGATATTGAACCTTCTGCTAATTAGCTTGATGAAAAAAGTTGTGGTTTTGGTTTAATTATTTATCACTTTGATTTTTGCTACTGGATGAGAGTCTCCCATGAAACCATGAAGCAAATGTAAAGCAGTTGAATTACTAAAATTATGTTGTGTGTTTTATCTTTATATCTTTTCTTTCTACTGCCCATCTCTAGTAGATGAAAAGAATTTTGTTGAATATATATTCACCAGAGTTTGATCTTTGGACTAACATGTTATACTGCTAGTGCTCTTCCAACTTTATTTTTCTTTTGATCTCTTCATGTATGAAAACCAAAACATGCTACTGGAATTGATTCTGTAAAACTTGATCCTCTTGATGAATAGATTAGTAGAATGTGGCCTTCAGTATCTATAATTTGTCTTCCCTTGAAGACATTCATGGAATCACTCGAGAAATGCTTGAGTTTTTAGGCTTTCTTAAGGTAACAGAATTAATAATGTTTTTATGACAATTAATTTTCACATAGTTTTACATAAACGATAGAGATAGGAAGTGAAGAAAGAGAAATGTGAGAAAAGATGGGTGATATAAAGAAGAGAAGAAATAAAGAGTTGGGAAAAAGTGTTGTAGGGATAGCATTATTCCTAATAGAAATATTGGTGCAGTTGAGAAGGCTGCACAGTAATAAGCAACATTTAGCACTGTTATTATTATCAGAAAAACAAAAACAATACTAATTCTTCTTCAAACAAGTAGCATTAAGTTGGAGAGTGCAAGAAACGTAAGAATTTCAAGTTTTTTGAGGGCATGTCCGGTTTAGTTACGAATTTTTTATTTTTTTTAAATTAATTTTAAAAATAAAATCTGTTCAATGACAAAAATGGTTTTAATTTAATTTTTAATATATTTTAAAATTATTTTAACTTAATTTTTATAACTAAAAAAATATATTTTTTATTACTATAATTACTACATTTACCTTCATCATCATCCTTATTACCATCAAATTATCACTATTATTATTATCATCACAATCATTACTACTAATATTATTATTATTATCATTACATTATAATCATCATCATATTATTATCATTATTTTTATTATATTAGTAATTTTTTAATTTTTATTATTTTTTAAATTTAAATTTTTTAGAATTTTTAAAAAAAATTATTAATTATTTTTACTTGTCTTTTTTTATGTATTTATATTTAAATAAATAATATTATTTAATATATAAATTATATTTTATTTATAAAATTATTATATAATTATTTATAATTCTATATAAAATAAATACTATATAATATAAAAAATATTATAACAATAATATATAATATAAAAATTATACCTTTATATTATAATCATCATCATCACTATTATAATAATAATAATTTTTTATTTTTATTATTTTTTAAAATTTAAAATATTTACTATTTTACAATAATATAATTTTTATTAATTTCTTAAATAATAATTTTTATTATCTATTTTTATAAATTTATATTAAAATAGATAATGTTGTTTGATATATTAATTATTTAATTTATAATTTTATAATATATTATATAATTATTTATAAATATTAATATAAAAATACTATAATAATAATAATATAAAATTATTTTATATTTATTATTGATTATAAAATAATATATAAAATAAAAAATTTATAATTATAATTTTTTATATTATAATCACTATCGTTTAAATTATTATAATTATTTTATTAATAATTTTTTTATTATTATCATTGTTATTTTCATCATTATTATTATCATTATTTTATAATAATAATAATAATAATAATAATAATAATTAAATTTTTATTAATTTTTTAATTAATTTTTTTATATGTCTATTTTTTATTCATAATAAAATATTAATAGATACTTTTATAATAAGATTTTAAAATTAAAAACTAGATTTAATTTTATTTTAAAATTAAAAATTAAAATTGATTTTAATGTTTTAAAATTTAAAAATCGAAAATCGAAAACCAAAAACCAAAAATTTATTTTGTGGTTTGATAACAGGGTAACTGGTATTTTATCATGTATCACTTGTGATGACACTAACTACGGAATTCAAGTGTGTGTGTGTGTGTGTGTGACAGAGGGGCAATTGTAGTGCACTACACTTCAAAGAAGCCTTCTCACCTCATCATAGTGTCACGCATGCATGATAACATTTTACCACGCCAAAAATGATAGTTGCCAACTTCAATCTCCAATATTCTCCTTTTCTTTGCCTGGTTGCCCATCATATTTAGGTACCCTTTTTCACTGGCCAGCATGTGAACTACCATCATTTTGCTTTTATTGAAAATCTTATACTTAATTCAGTAAAATATTATTCTGGGTTATGTAATAATACCTATAAATGACAAGAGAATATTATCATTAGTGTTAGTTGATTTAAATATTTTAAAAAATCTAAATTTTAAATATTTTAAAAAAACATTACATCTTTTTTAATCACAATTTACTATTTTTTATATGCTTCATATCAACCTTAACATTGATCTTAATAAAAATGTAAATAAAAGTAATAGCCAAAATGTTGTGAAGTTTTTCTCAATCTTATTTGGATAGTGAGTATATATCGCCGAAAAAAAAATAAGCATTGCATAATTGATAGGATATTTTAACAAATTTTACACAAATTAAGCAGAAGAAGTGGTTAAAATGTCAAGTAATTTTAGTATTATAAAATGAACATATTTTTGAGTTAGAAATATTGTTAGGACTTGAGTTTACCAAATATCCACTATTATTAACTAGTTTAAGAAGAAATTTTGACATAAAGTTAGTTTATTAATTATAAATAATTTTTATTTTTGTATTTATCAAATTGTTTATATTACTTAAGTTTTTCAACAGTTTAAAAAATTAATAATCTATTTTTTTAAATATGAGTTTGAAATCATTTTTAATCATAAAAAATTATATTATTTTAAACCCTATGTCTTGTGATCTATACGAAATAAAGTTTTAATATATTTTGCTTTTGAATTAATATGCTTCTGAGTTGTACATGCTTAATAATGATTAACTAAACTAATATATATATATATATATATATATATATATATATTATGATTATCAAAATGAATATATATATCTGGTCTTAAATCATAAAGCTTAGTTTTTTTAAGTGTCAGATAATTTATATTATTTAAATCACATAAATTATGTTATCATAAGCCTCATGTATTTCGATAGGTTAAAAAAATTATAAAAAAAACATTTTTTGAAGGAATATCTAATTGTTCAAAAATTTTAAAATACTAAAGAAAATTACAGAAAATTAAGCAATTATTACATAGTTGATCTGATTCTTCAACAAATTTTACTCGACGTTATTAGAAAAATATTAAAAGGTCAGGTAATTTCACTATTTTTAAAACTACATATTTTTTAAGTTAAAATTTTTTCTAAGTACCTGAGAGTGAAATCTTCTTTAATACATCCATCCACTATTATTTTGGATTAAAAAAAAAAACTTGACATAAAATTGGTTTATCAATTATATAAAGTTTTGGCATGAAGTGATTTTTCAACTACTTTAATTTAGTTTAATTATAACTAAGTAAAAACTCAATAAATTTCACTTTTTTATAGAATGATATATTATTATTATTATTTCTTTTATAATCCCATCTATTATTATTTTGGTTTATGAAAAGATTTTAAAATAAGGTTAGTTTATTAAATATATAAAAATAACGTTTATTTTATATTTTTCAGATAATTTATATTAAAATCTTGTCATGGATCTACTCCATAGTATTATTTTTTAGTCACAAAATAATATTATTTTAAACCCTAACATTTTATTTGAATATGTATGAAATAGGAAGGAAGAAAAAAATAAAATAAAATATAAATATAAAAAAAATATAAATCTTTTAAATAGATAAATACAGAAGAAAAAAAAATGTATTTATTTTGTTTAAATGTATGGAAAAGACTAGTGAAAAAAAATTAATATTAAAATTTTTATTTTATATAAATTAAAAATTATTTAAATTCAAATTTTTGAATTTTTATTATAATATTATTTTATTAATATTATTTTTATCATTTTTAAGAAAATATTTAATAATTAAAACACCAAAACTTTTATAGAAAAACAGATTTTCCCCTTCAATTCCTTTCTTATGGAAGGAAATCATAATGTAAGCTCAAAAGTAATTGTTTTTTTTCATATAAAATAAATTGATCCAAAGAAAAAAATAATTCATTCCATCCTTTTTTTTTTCTACCTTCCTAATTCCTCCCCCTTAATACCTCATACAAACAAAGCTTAAGTGTTGTCCTATGTTGAAAATAAAATTTTAATGTTCCATCTTAAAACAATGAAAACGGGCTATAAGTTCTAAATTCTAATGCAATGTTAGATTACATCTTAAAACCGAATAATATAAAATGAAGTTAGCCAGTAGGATTACAAATTGTGCCCCAATAATTGAGACAAAAGACGCGGGACTTTTTCTTTAGGAAACATTTCAGAAGTATTAATTACAAACTAAACATATTTATGATTTAGCCATCAATAATATTCCCAGGATTTATGGGAGATCATTCATGGAAATGTAATCATATACCTTACAACAAAAGCCTCCTTATAATTTCTACAGAGAAAATCTAATAAACTAGAAAAGATGGCCACAATCTTACGATGATTTTTCACCCATAGAATTGCCATATATATATGAGCCAAATCCCCAAAAGGTAATCACTAGGGAGAGGATCTTGAAACCACTCATTGGGTCATGTAGCAGTATAACAGCTGCAATGCTTGTTATGGGGGTTCTCACTGCATTGAGTACACCTGCTAGCACAGTTGAAGCCAGAAAAATTACAGCAGTGCCCCCAAGAACCCCCAACTGAAAAGTGATTGCACCCCAGATAAGAACAAGATAATAAGCAGATCTACCACCTTTGAAAGTGGTGGCTTCAGATGCCATTCCTTGAAAACCACCACTCACAATTACCCCTATAGTGGTAAACAGAAATGCAAATAATGAAACCATCACTTGCTGTTCCAAAACAACAATGAATGATCTTCTTCCCAGCAACTTCACAAAGACCAGCTCCGAGAGAGCAAAAATAAGCCCATGAAGAGCCGATCCCAAAACATCCCAAATAAATCCCATAATGTATTCACGGTCAGTGATGTTAGCATATCTATCTGAACTTGAATCCAAGGCAATAATGACCAATCCAACAGTTATGACAAAAATGGCATTTATTATTGAAGCATTCACTTTGTTCTTCACAAGGAAGTATCCAAAAAGTGCAGAAAACACAAGAGATGATGATGCAACAAGTGAGGCAGTGGATGCAGGAAGGTATGCATAGGCATAAGCATACATGAGGTTATCAACAGCACTTAGAAAACCTAATATGATGTAAGATAGACCAAGTTTTATGTTGAGAGTAGTAGGAAAGGTTTTACTAATCAAGTATGTAGGAAGCAATATCAAGGCAGTTAGAGGCCATCCAGCAACAGCCACCCAAGATATGATCCACTTGCTCTGGCCACCATTATCATAATAAACACGAGACAGAATGCTGGAAGCAGGAAATGCCACAAGCATTGCTATGATGCTAAGAACAAGAAGAATCCAATAATGGATTGGCTTTCTTTCATACGCTACAGCAAGCATGGTTTTTAATTTGCATATATGATCCCAGATTGAATCTGAGGGAATTGATGGTTCTGCCTCCATAGTTTCTACAGCATCATAAAAAGGAATTCAGTGATTAATTGCTCATGGGATATCAGCTGGATTAAAATTAAATAAGAAAAGCTGAGATACTTTCTTCTTTTAATATACAAACTAAATCCCTCACCACTAGCCCATTTCTAGTGGCTGAATGCTTTTATTCTGTGAAAATAAGGCCAGGTTTGACAAGGTTGCTTGCCTAGGAATTCATAAAAATGTTACTAAGTACTGCTACCTTTCTTATAGAAGCAACTCTAAAATCAGGTTGCTTGTATATTTTTATTATATTTTATTCATTAGTATGTGTTAAAAATGCTCTAAACAATTTTTTTAAGAAGAGACAGACAGAGAGTTTCATCTATGGAACAAATAGTTAAATCAGATAATTTAGGATTTGGGAGAGCATGGATTCAGTAAAACACAATACTATGTTCCTTGTACTTTTTTCAATAGTTCAACTCAATGCTGATGCATTGAGCAATTAACCCATTGCAAGCTCCTAACAAGAAATGCAGTGTGGAGTTTCCCTACTCACACCTGACTCTCTAGTCTTAAGCTCTTGAGCATCACTCATTTACGTCATAACCAAATCAGCAGACGGAGGTTTCTTACTGTTCTTATAGTGTGTTTGGATTCCCATTCATCCTAAACAAATCCACGAATTGGAAGCTATCAAGATTAGCTATCACGTTTTTTTCACAATATGTCTACCGGTCTGAAAGCCATATCAAAACAAGCCTTTAGATGTAGTTAACCAATTTGATACAGTAAAATCTTCTTAAAAACATAACAACAGTCTATTATTTTGAACTGTCCGTAAACATCAAGTCTTGTACCAATTAATATGAATCGAAGGAAGATTTAAAACCATATTGATAAAGAATATATAAGAGAAGCGGGCCAAGAGAACATAATGGTAATTGGGGTGAATAAAGATTTGGATAGAGAATATATTCATGTCCTAAGAACTATATCCCCAATATACCTAAAAATAGTTTGAAAGCGACAGTGTCCCATTAGGGGTTCCACAATTACTGTTCTCTATCTTCCCCTTTGATTTTGACACAAAAATTTAAATACCCTTCCAATTACGCAATTACAGGAACAATTTCTGCATCTGCATATAATTTCCAAGTTTCTCACGATTTGAAGTGATGAAATAACAAAGTAGAAACGTCATAATCCATATTATTCAAGAATTTGACTAATTTCCTGTTAAAAAACTCAGTGAATGAAACCTAACTATTGCCCCTGGTTGCATAGGAAAAATAAAAAGGAATACTAAAATCAGACAAAAATATTTTTCAATAGTAATAAAGAAACTATAAACAGTAATGACTCCAGATACTCAAAAAAAAAATATAAAAAAGGAGAAAATAAAAATAACATGAAAAGTGAAACTTTGCAGGTAACTGTTATGACCGCTGAACAAAATGAAACAAAAGAAAGAAATTGGGAACAACGAAACGAACCGGATTGAAGCAGTGGGGCAGAGTGCATGACAATGGGGTCTTAGAGAGAATGAAGAGTATCTATTTCTATATGGGATAGAGAAACGCCACTGCTTGTTATGTGCGTCAAACAAAATTGAGCATGTGGATATTTTGTTCAGCCTCCTGAGATTAGACAGAATGCGCTGAAAAAAGTAAATAAAAACAAAAGGAGGCAAAAATAAAAAAAATATATTAAATAAAAATAATGTTGATTTTTTAATAATTAAAATTCTTTTCAATAATTATAGAATAATAGTTACTCATAAAGTTAAAATTTTATATAAATTATTTTAAAATATTTTGTTTTCAATATTTAAAGTGATATGATTCAATATATTTATATCATGTTTTTTATTTTTAATTAATATTGTCATATTGTAATTAATACAGTTAACAATTCCTTCTATTTTAGTATAATTATTTTTTAAAATTTTTCAAAATTATAGTTTATAAATAGATGCCTCTAATAATTATTATTGTAGTTACACAATCTTATTTTCTCTTTTAAATTTAAGTTTTTAACCAAATAATTTTATGAGATGAGGTTGAAATTTTAAATATTTACTATTTTTTGGTTTGGATATAATTAATATTATATCATAATTAATTTTAGAATTTTTTAAATTTAATATTAAATTATGTATATCATAAATCTTAATTAGTTAACAGTATTTTTTTCTATAAAATATTACGTATTTTCTAAATTTTAGTAATTTTAAATTGCTATTAAGTAAATCATGTGCATTAATAAAACATATTTGGCGTTAAGGTAAATTTATAAAAAAGAAAACTGTATAGTAAATCTAAGCTGGTTCATATTAATTTAAATTATTAAGTGTAGCTACCAAATTTAATATTTTAAAATAGAAAATAAATTATCACAATATTATATAATATTTTAAATTAATTGTGTTGTATAATGCAACTTTTTTTAAACAAAATAAAATAAATATAATTTTAGTATTATACGTTGAATTAATTTTTAATATTATATATCACAAAAAAAATCTATTAACTACTTGCTAAGAATTTCAATATATTAATATAATTTAAAAATTATAAATAATTTAATTAATAATTAGTCAAAAAATCAATCTATAAATTATAATTTTGAAAAATTTAAAAATAAATATACTAAATAATAAATTTTGAAACTACATTAATTATAAATATAAGTCATAATATAAATATATTCAACCATATTAACTTAAATAGTGTAACCTCATATTTAGAAGAAAAAACCTTATTCTAAGATCTAGTTACTCTCATAACTAGATCAACGCTAGTGAGAAAAAAATAACTTATTGATGCATCTGTGGAGTTATTGATAATTAAGAGTGTCGGCATGCGACAACCAAAGTGGACTATGGATCTGTCACTGCGTGAATCGTGGAAAGCAGCCACTTAGATTTATCCCCATTTTTTAGTGAACCTTAAATTCTTATTAGCGACAAACCTGGTATTTGAGAAAACAAAACTCTCTACCTCTCATTTCTAAATTCTCAGAATCACATTTAATTTATGTTCACACACACATATATGTATAAATAATTTGGGTATGTTAACATTAATGTCCTAATAAGAATAATCCTCCATATACCTAAAGATAGTTTGAAAAAGAAGTTTCTCCCTACTGCAGAACTGTGTCCCATTAGGGGGTGCCACAGTTACTGTCTCTATCTTTCCCTTTGCATTTTTGACACAAACATTTAAATACCCTTCCAATTATGCAACTGCAGGAACAATTTCTGCATCTGCATATTATTTCCAAGTTTTTCACGAATTTAAGTTACTAAATAACAAAGTAGAACGCCCTAATCCATATTATTGAAGACCTGAAAAACTTAGTGAATGAAACCTAACTATAGCCCCTGGTTGCATAGGAAAAATGAAAACGAATACTAAAATTCAGACAAATATTTTTTCAACACTAATAAAGAAAATATAATACCAGGGTCAGTTATAAGCTTGATTACTATAAACAGTAATGGCTCCAGATACTCGGAAATAATATATATATAAAAGGTGAGAACTGAAAATAACATATATATGAAAAGTGAAAATTTTCAGGTAACTGTTATGAGCGGTAAAAAAGTGAAACAAAAGAAAGGAATTGAAGAGAAGGAAACAGACCGGATTGAAGCAGTGGAACAGAATGCATGACGGTGGCTTCTTAGAGAGAATGAACGGAACAATATGGGAAAGAGAGACAGCAATTAAAAAATTGGGTCAAATAAAATTGAGCATGTCAATATCATGATAAATTAATTGAGCTTCCTAAAATTAGGTGCGGCAGGGGAACATTGGCACAATTAAAAATTGGGTCAATTAAAATTGAATGCGGATATATTGTTAAGCTTCATTAGGTAGAATAGGATGAAAAAGAAAAGAAATAAAAAAATGGATTGGAAAAAATAAAAATATAAAAATTATATAAAATAAAAATAATAATTTTATAATAACTAATTTTTTAAAAATAAACAACAACGATTCATTTTTTAGTATATAAAAATAATAAAATTCAAATTTATATAAAATATGTCAACCTGTATTAGATTAATTTTCGTGGCATATAGGAATTTATTCCTGTATATGCATATTATTAAAAATAATAATAATAATATTATAATTTATAAAGATATGAATCATTAACCGAATTAGCATGTGATACAATGACAATCATAATAGATCTGGATGCATGAAAAAAATATTTTCTCCATTTAAAATTCTCTTCGTTATTCAGTTTAATAAATTATAACTGTTAGATGAAAATTAACAATATATAATCATTTGAATTTTTTATTATAAAAAATATTAATTTAAAATCTAAAACATTTAATATTAATTTATCGATTATAATTAACTTAACTGAATCTGAAAAAATTTTAATTGTAGAGGATTCGAACTCATGCCTAATCTTGGCGAGCAGACCACGTAGATTTTATCCCCATTTTTTGAACAAATCCTAAATTTTTAAAAATTTATTGGGAAACCTAGATTTTGAGAAAAGTAAACTCCAATCTCATTTCTGAATTCTTAAAATCGCGTTTAAACTTCTGATTATATTTGAATATATACAATAAATATATATATATATATATATATATATATATATATATAAATAAGACATAATAAATTTATTGTATAATTTAATAATAATATTTTCATGATTGTATTAAAAATTATATAACCTAAATATTTATAGATATGTTATTTAATAATATATTTATTTATATTTTAAATAATATATTATATATTAAAATAAAATAATTTATTAAGAAATTACTTTTATTTATATAAAATTTGATAAATTTAGTTTAAACTCTAAAAGGTATTTCATAAAATTTGAATTTTTTTTATTTATACTCTGAAAAAAGGTATCGAGTAATGGCGTAAATATATATATATATATATATATATATATATATATATATATATACTTTCTATTTTTATTTATTAATTTTATTGGATATTTTATTTTAAAATAATAATTTTGATTGCTATTTTAAAAATTTTTATAACGTCTATATATTTATTTTTCTATTTCAATTTTAAAATAAAATTATTATTTATTTATATTATTTTAGTTATTTTTATAAATAATTAAAGAATATTTCACTCTCAATTTATTTTTTTTTAAGTCAATCTAAAATTTTCTTTCTTTCTTCTTCTAAACACTTACTTATCTTTTTTTTTTATTTTCTTTTTTTCTTCCTTTTGCTTTTCTTATCTCTCTCGTTCATTTTTTTTACTATATTTATATTATTTTTTTATATCATAACTCACAAACAAAAATACCACATCAATTATCTTCATTCGTATGATTTTAAATTTTAAAAGGACTTTAATTCTATCTCTAATTCTTAACGTTAAAAATGTGACTTATTATTGTTATTTATTGTCAAATTATATATTTCTTATATATTAGGATATCTTTAAGGTTTTTTTTATGAGAACATTCTAATTACGTGTCTTTGAAGCTTTTTTTATTCATTTATTTTAATTCTTGTTGATGAATAGTTTAATTTTATTTAAAACTTTGTATGTTTAATAAATTATGTTTATCAAATTAATTATGTTATATGGTATTCACATTTTAGAAAGTTGAGAAAATAAAATTTTAAAGAGTTTCAAAGTCAATTTCATATTTTTGAAATTATTAAGGTAACAGAGATAATATTTTTTTATTGATCCTATGTTTCCATTATTTATTGTATATTTTAGAATGAAATAGTGTTATGTTATGTGTGATTTTTTATTCAATGATTGAAATTGTAAAAAATGGAAACATAATATTGCATTGAGTTAAATAATTAATTAAATTGACATAGATAAGTATATTAAGGACATGTTAAAATTTAAAATTTGATTTTTATGGTTCTCACTCATATTATATGTGAGATCTTAGATTTAAAAATTTGTGTGTTTAACAATGCATATGTAAGAATAATATTTACACAATTTCAAAAGCATTGACAATTTTTATAATTCTATTTAATTTTTAAAAGTTATAAAACTTAAATTTGGACTTAACTGGAAAAAGTTTTTTAAATTACATCATTTTTTCTTTGTAAATTATGTAAAAATTCTTTTGATTAAAATGCACGAAAATATTTAATTAAAAAGTTTTATAAAAAATTAAATAATTTTTTGTTTTATAAAAATGTTTGAAATTTACTCCACCATAACATGTCACTTCATTTATTTTTTTCATCCTTTGCATAATATTTTTAAAATATATTTTACATTTAATGAATTTATTATATACATAAAAAAATATTAAAAATTTTCATCAAGAAGTCTAGTTTTTGTTTATAAAATTTTGTATTAAACTATCTTATTTTTCAATGTATTAGATTTTATATTACCTGACTTAGTACAATTTGAAGAAAATAATTTTTATGAATACCTTTGAAAATTTTAAAATATAAAAAAAATATAATTTTGTAATCTATATTTTAAGTTATTAAAACACTCGATTCAAATAAAAATATTTTTAACAATGCAGATAGCATGCAAGAGTAGACAAATTTAAATATTATTATATTATTTAAAAAGAAATTAGAGTTATATATCCTTGTAAAAAAACTAAAATAAATAAAAAATAATAAAAAAAATATTACTATTAGCCAACATATTTTATTTTAATTATATGATTTAAAGAAAATAATTTTTTAAAATGTGCATAAATGAGTAATGACAAACATGATTTTCATGACCACATATAAATGATTAAAAATAAATTGTTAAGAAATAAAATTTTTTATGCATCATATGTATCTTGGTAGTAAATAATGCTAACACTTTATATAATTGTTTGTGATATTTAATGTACCTACTTTTATCCTATTTGATGTGTTAGTTATAATGATTATTAATGATACTTGATATGATTACATATTTTATATTTGATGTATTAGTTATGATTATGTTAATAATACTTGTTGACATCATTTTTATCATATTTCGTGTATTAGTTATGATAATGAATAATGTATTTGATGTAATTACATTTATTACACTTGATGTGTTGGTTATAATAACATTAATGACCTTTTAAATGACTATCTTTATATTTGATGTAATTATATTTATCACATTTGATGCCTTAGATTAAAGGATTTTGATAGTGAAATTTGGTCAACATACATAACATATAATATGAAAATAATAAAATCAAAATTGATGTGTAAGTCAGGTTAAACATTAAATTAATCATAAATTAATTATTATATAAAAAATAAAATATTAAATTTATAATTAAACTTTTATACATTCATTTCATCATGATCCGGTTGTAATGTTAAATTTAATCAGTTAAAAAAAACTTTTTAAAATTAATAAAATTATACCTTAATAACCAATTACACCATCCAATAATCAATTATCATACTTTTTAGTCACTTTTAAATTTTTTTAATCAATTACAACACCTAATAATTAATTACTTATAATGATAATCAATTATCAAGATTTTTTGTCACTTCCAAAAATAATCTGATTTTTTATAATCTGATGTCAATTCATTTATTTCTTATCAAAAATATTAATAATTTATTATTAAATTTGATAATTTATAATTAAATTATTTTACGATGAATAAATGACTGAACAATTAAAAAAATTTAATATCAAACTTGAAAAATTAAATTTTCATAACATAATTTTTAAGTTGATTTTATTATACTTCTATTTTTTTTATTCATTTTATTTTAAAAATTTTAATCAATTAATTAAAGTTATCAATGCATACATAAAATTTTATTTTTATAATATATAGTAAATATCATCATCAAAATATATCTACTAACAATCATAAAAAAATTCTTCTTACATATAATAGTATTTTCTATTATTATTATTATGTTTGAAATTAATTATTATTATTATTATTATTATTTGTTATCTTATTTTTTATGTTTTATTTTATTTTCTTAAATTTTCTTCAATATATATTTTAATACACGCATTGATTAATGATAGATATTAAGCAAAAACTACTATTTTTTTTTCATACAATTTATAAAAATTTATTAAATAAATTTATACTAATTTAAATCTTAAGTAACTTAGTTTTTTATTTTTTTAATAAAATTTTATTTTTAATTAAATATTATTTTCTTTATTTTTTTTAAATAAAATAAAGTAAAAACTATTTTGATCAATGTAATGATTATTGATTTAATAGTAAATACTATATGCTATTTTAAATTTCCGATAAATGTAAATTTTTATCTTTAAATAATAATAAAAATAAATTTATAAAAAAAAAATCAACACAATTCTTTTTCAAAGAATTACAACTTTTTCCCCGTATCGGAGGATAACAGGAGCAAAAATTAAAAGATCAAATAAAAATAATTTTTTACAATAATTTTTTTCATTTAATTTTAATTATCTATTTATTTTAATTTAAATATATTTTTTACTCTCTTTTATTTAAATAAGATAAAATAAGTATTTTTAAAATTATTAATAATTTACGAAAATTAATTTAAGGTAACTAACCATCTCATAAAAAATATATTAAAAACGTTGTAGGATTAAGTTTCAACTTTTTATTATGTATAAATTAATTTTTAAATAGATCCTAATTTTTGTAGATTCATTTGTTTATTTAAAATAAAATATTTTTTAATTTAAAATGTTGGTAGGATGCTTCAATTTTTAAACTATTTTTAAAATTTTTTTAATAGTTTAGTGTGATCACTGTCTTGATAATTATATACAAAATTTTAAATATTATGATGTTTCATTGAACACATCAAAAGAATTATATATATTTTAAAAATATATACAAATTTGAATCATTTAATAATATTTTTATTATTGTTTATTTTTTTAAAAAAATTAACAAAAATAATTAAAAAATACATATTTAGATTAACATTATATTTATATAAATTAATTATTTTTATCTACCTATCTAGGGATTGGATCATATAGTTTGCAGCCTGAATAAAGATAATATTTTTTCTCTAATCCGATAAAGTTTGAAAACAAATAAAATTTGGATCATATAATATGCTGCTTGAATAAATCCAATTTTTTTAATTCCAGCTAAATAAAGCCCATATCATAAGCATTCGGGGCTTGAGTTAACCTGTTTACTAGTTATGTTTCTCATCCTTATATTTCAAAATGACGTTATTTATGAAACCCAACAGCTAACATTTGTTTCGTTTTTTCGGTGTCCACAACAAAAAACATTATACCAACCCATTTCAAATAAAAATTTTAAAAAAATTTATTTAGATGAGAAAGGAAAGGAAATTTTTTTTTTTAATTTAAATAAATGAAAAATAAAAATAAAATATATTAATAATAAAAAATTTATTGTATATAAATTTTAAAAAATAATTTTTTTTAAAAACTTTAAATTTTTTTATTAATATAATATTTATATTTTATAATTTTTTTAAAAAATAATATTAACAATTTAAAATAAAAAACAAAAAAAAATTCTTCCTCCACTGTCTCTTCTGTTTGAAGAATAAATTTGGATAGATCTAAAAAAAAAAATACTTTATTTTCTTCTTTCGTACATTAATAAACAGAAAAATAAAATTATACCAATTTTCCCCCCTTCTTTTTCGATCCAAAATATAACAGCATGAATGTGGGTACGGGAATAACAAACTTACAAAAATAATTCTAACCCAAAGTGTTGCATCACTGCAATGAAATGCAGCATCATTATATTGTTAAAAAAGCATTAACAATGTTCCCCCTCCCCTAATCAGTAAATAGTTTTATTTTTAGAATATTATTTCTTAAATATTTTTAATAAACTAAATATTTAACAGTTAAGTATTTAATTATTTTACTTTTAATATTATAAAAATGCCAAAACCTTTATTTTTATGGAACAAAGTATGTAAATTTGTGCTTATTGTAATTAATAGCAATGGTCCAAAAGGAGGAGAAAAAATTAAAAGAGAAGCAGGTGATCATCCATTCAGAAGAAGAAGCATCGCAAGGACACATACGGCGTTAACAAAACCGTTAAATTGGAGTGCAGAGAAGTAGCGGCGATGAATCCAGAAGCGCCAGCCAAATATATGCAACAATTGTATTGGAAGAAGGATCCCAAAAAAAGGAACGGAGAAATCGACGAAGTCCGTTGTGTAGTGGGAAAACTGAACAACCCACCTGAATGAGAGAGAAAGAGAGTCAATATCAGTCAAAGACACATATACCCCAACATCACACCCAGCTTTAAAGCAAACACATTCTCTCTCTATCAATCAATCAAATAATAATAATAATAATAACAATAAAACAGATAATGAAAATTCGTGCCACCTCCTGAAATCAAACCGAACGAACCAAAATTGCTGTACACTGTCATGGAAGAGCAAGAAGAGACGCAACAACGAGTCACTGACTCGTTTCCCACTACCGAGTCACACACCTCGAGTCTTCCCTGTGAAGCGTCACCCGATTCGGAAACCCTATTTCTCCCCTCTTCTCTCCCGCACGACCACGCTGCTCGTACGCTGCGTTTCAATCATTCTTTTTTTTTCCTCGCTTTTGATTACGCTTCTTTTTCTTCTTTTCTCTCTAGTGTAAGCAGTGAATACTAAAGTGTGTGGTTGATGCCGCAGATATGCAGGGAAGCTCTACCGCGTGTAAAGGTGGCAAAGCCGAAAGTAAGGTTAGAGCATTTCTGTGTTAATTTTTTTGGTTTCTTTATTTTTAATTTCAGAAATTGTTTTGCTACGTGATTCTTTTTAATTTTGTAATGTTCTGTTTGGTCCACTGTATATCTTATAATAAATAGTGCAATTTTGCTTTGTTTAACGTGAAAGAAAGGATTCACTCTAGTAGTGGTTCTGACTCGTTATTGGTGCTTCTTGTTCTTATGAGTTGATGAATATATAGGTTTACTGGATTTTTGTGTCGCTGGTTTAAGAACTTGGCTTTTTGCGGGAGTGTGCAATTTGAAACTCGTGACTGCTTGAAAGTCATATGCCTTCTTGTTCCTTAAAATCTTATTAGCAAGGCCTTAGAAACATGAGATTACGTGAAACATAAATGAAAATGAGAACCATAATCAGATTCTAATTATAGGATAATTCCAAGATAATAATAAAAGAAATTAATTTAATCGACCCACATGAATCCAGCTGCAAAATCCCGCTTCATGGTATTTGGCTTTAGAGCCTCCATGAACAAGTGATGGGAGTTCGATTCATGTTTTTCCTTTTCTTCATTAGTAATTAAATTCCAGTACAACATGGTATGGTGGGTGCTTTTACCCATGGTTCTAGCCCAAAGGGGGGATCACATGAAGGGGCGTGTTAGAGATATGAAAATTCCTAGACTTTTACCTAATAGCTCAAGCTTTTGGGATAATTAGTCTTTGACAAACTTCAAAAAGCTTGATTTTGCAGTTTGGCTACTCGTCTCAACTTAGCTCAGATGCACTAATGACGGATTGAGAATCTTATTTTGGAATGCACGGTTGTGTGCACAGTATAGACTATCCAATCATGAATGGTGATTTAAAAGCGCAACCCACAAAACTTTTGTAAATTCATAATAACATCTCCTAGGTGGGATCTCATGTGGTATTTATCAATTAATATTTGAATTGCTTTCTTGATGAACCACACCCAAAATGACATAATGTAATATTTTTTTTATTCAAACCAAGCATAAAAAAGTTGCATGCTCTGTACATCCCATTTATTTGGTTTATTTAGCACTGAAAAGAACCATTTTATGCTCAGGAGCCGGCTCACTCTCCTGATGAGGAAACTATTGTAAATGACGCACTTGAGGCACCTCAAAAGCAGACGGAAAATCAACTTCAGGTGTTTGCTTATTCATCTTCATTCTCTGAGCTATCACCAACTTCTGTTTCACAATCTTTATCATCTGCCCCTAATCCAACTGTGCCAAAACAGAAACTGTCTTCTCCTGAGGCTAATAGTGTACAAGTGTCAGCGGTAGACAAAAGGACTCCTTCCGGTGGTAAAACCCTGCCTTCTGTTTCTGTTGAAAGGGCATCTGCATCTGATGGATACAACTGGCGGAAGTATGGTCAAAAGCAAGTGAAGAGTCCAACTGGTTCTCGAAGCTATTACAGGTGTACCCATTCAAATTGCTGTGCTAAGAAGATTAAATTCTGTGATCATTTAGGTCATGTGATAGAGATTGTTTATAGAAGTCAACATAGCCATGATCCCCCACATAAGACTGACTCCACTAAGGAAAGTAAATTTGCTTCTTCCAATAAACCCAAAGTGGAAGGCACTGTTTCAAAGCAGGCCGTCAGAGTTCTGAATGATTCTGATCCATCTACCCCAAAAGAACCTCTACAAGAAGCACCTGGCAGTGCTACTGCTGATAAGAAGCTGCAAAACTCATCTAACAGTGAGAATGTTGAAGTTATTTTGAAGGAAGAGCATGTTAGTGACCCAGAGCCGAAAAGAAGGCAAGTTGTATGTGAATTCATTTTCTTCATATGAAAATGATTTAGAGAATAAGCACTTTTTCGTCTAGTTGTGGTAAGATCTAATGATCTAATGCTCTTTTCTTTAAATTGATAACTAGAATGAACAGAGGTGATTTAACATGCCTGGATTCAGAAGTCAAACCAGGAAAGAAACCAAAGTTTGTTGTACATGCGGCAGGGGATGTGGGGATATCAGGTGATGGATACCGATGGCGGAAGTATGGACAAAAAATGGTGAAGGGGAATCCACATTTCAGGTGCTTGGCTATATATTTCTTATGTCTTTTCTTTTCAATTTTGTTCTTAACGTGTATGTGGATTTCATATTTTTTACTTAATAAATCAGTACCTCTAGATGGAACTGGTGAAATTTTAGTTGTATGTATATTCAACAGATGTTTAAATTTAAAAAATAATCAATGAAATTATAGAAACTAATAAACAGTTACAAGATGCATCTATTTGCTTGTAAACAGTTGCAGAAAAACAATAATACAAATATCATTAATGATTTTCAAGATGGCCCCTATTCATTAAATAAATAAATTATCTGTTTGATTTGGTTTTAAAACTTAACTTAAATGGTTACTGTGGAGTAAACCACCATTTTGGTCTTTGAAAAATTTTGGGTCAGCCATATTAGTCTTATGAAAGATGAAACTTACTACTTTCATCTCTGAAAGATGTAAGTCACTCAATTTAGTTCTTTTTTAGCATCAATTTAGTCCTTGAAAAAGACTAAATTGATCAACATTTTCATCTTTCAAGGACTGCTACAACTGATTTCAAATCTTTCAGAGACCAAAATGGTGTTTCACTTGTGACTGAGTTTTATTTTATTCAGCGGTGAGGATTAAGGCACTGCTTACATTGAGTGTCCAATCTGTTAAAGATGTTTTTACAAAATTTTGAATGTATTTTTATTTATATATGGCATTCTTTTGGTTGCTCATGGATGTTTGGTTTTAAACCTAGCTTTGCATATTCCCTTTTAATAGTCCAAGAAATGCTGCATCCTCAATGCAAGTTTGCATCCATCAACATCGGACTAAATGGATCTTCAAGAGAATGCAGATGGACATCTCTTTCTCCATAAATGCCATTCCTTTCTGTTGCACATCTTTTGGTTACAAATCAGTAACAAGCTATCTGTAATTGATATAATCATCAGTTACATGTTGTTGAGAGCAAGATATGAACTCAGTCAAATCTCATGATGAGTTGAAATTAAGAATTGTGTGATTTTCTGGTGGACAATCATAACTGAGAAGCTATTCTGTGATTCTTGGCACTCGGCTTTACAATTTAAGGGTGTTTAAAAAAATGATGGATTCTGTGATTGTGAAGTATGATGCTCATGTCCCCCCACCCTTCTTTATGCTGTCACTGGAACAGTTGAAATTAAATGGGTTAGGAATTTGGATATGATGTTGTGTGGCCGTTAGTGGTCAAGAACATCTGACTTCTCTAAGATACCTGTATGGATATAAAAGATGATGATATAACAGATTATTTTACTCTTACCCAGGTATTTGACAAGTACCCTTTGTTAGGTTTTGAGGGTATTCTGTTTAAAAATGTATCTAAGTTGAGAGTGAGTCTCAGATAGCATATATTGTTTCTAAATGAGAGGTCTTCCCTCTGGTTGCTACATGCGATAATAGAAGCATCTTATTTGTGGCTTGTGGACACATTTTGTGTTCTATGCTAAAAGTCAACAACTTGGACACATACTTGCTTTTATTGCTAAGAACCACTTGGATGCAAAACATATATTAAAAATTTTCTCATGCTTTGGTTGTATTTCCATCATTTATAGGAAAAAATAAGTAATAATTGGTTGATCCCTTCCAAATCAGAGAGGATTAGAAAGTTGTATTGTTGGTAGTGTAGTCCTTACCTTGTGCTTTTCCTGAGACGAGCTGCTTCATATGGGAAAAGGGTTATTGCTTCATATGTTTTATTTAATTTGTCTTATTGCAATCTCTTCGTGTTGTGGTTATCAAATGTGGTAGATCTTAATCTGGCTTGAATTTTCAGAAACTACTACAGATGCACTTCTGCTGGATGTCCTGTTCGAAAGCACATTGAGACTGCTGTGGATAACTCCAAAGCTCTCATCATAACATACAAGGGAGTACATGATCATGACATGCCTGTGCCCAAGAAACGACATGGCCCGCCAAGTGCTCCACTCGTGGCTGCTGCTGCACCTGCTTCAATGAACAATTTGCAGTTCAAGAAAAATGACATACTGCAGAACCAGAAAACTCCTACTCAATGGTCAGTGGATACAGAGGGAGAATTAACCGGGGAAGAATTGGACCTTGGGGGTGAGAAAGCAATCGAGTCAGCCCGAACTCTACTGAGCATAGGCTTTGAAATTAAACCTTGTTGAATACATCTTTCGGAAATCATGCTGCTGTATCTATATAAATTAATTAATTGTTAGGTCTCATGTAATTTTAGTGGCGTCCCCATGTTTATCTTCTCCACCCCCACCCCCCCCCCCCCCCCCAATCCCCAATGAAGTATTTTAGAGAGAACAGTTCATTGTATATTTTCTTCACACTTTCAACAGTTTGCATAGTGGTGGAGCGAATATAGAATTGACCTGTATCCTATTCCCATGGAGAGGAAGTAGGCGATAATAGCATTATTATTCAATTTCACCCTAAATTTAATGCTCCCAGACGGATGATGGCGGCTGTTGTTTCTCTATCAGGGCAGAGAAGAAAGAATGGGATTTACTGTGCGAAGTAGGTTGAGTGTTCAATTTTGAGGTAGTCTTTACCTATCATTAGGTTATTTTTTGCCGGTAGGCTTGACTTAATTTACAAGTCTGTTTTAAGGTTTAAGAAACAGAAAATTTAATAAATAGGTATAAGTTTACATATATTATTAATTAAGGTCTTTAAACTTATATAAGATAGAAAGACTAGTAAATAGATTTAATAGACAGAGAGATCATTATTTTCAAGAGGAACTTTGTTTAGAGGTACTTTGCTTAATAATTTTTATATATAATTATATTTTATTAATTTAACTATTGAATTAATAAATTATATTATATAAATGATTTATACTAAATTTTATAAAATTTAAAAAATATTTGATATCTTAAAAATTAAATTCAAATTAACGAATAATATATCTGTTATAATATTTTTTAGTTTAAATTTATTTAATAAAATATTAAATATTTTTAAATTTTGTAAAATTTTATAAGGATGATCTATATAATATAATTTATTAATTTAACGGTTGGATTGATGAAATATAATTATATACGAGAGTTATTAAACATAATAGTAAAGTTATTTTTAGAATAACTTATTCCTCCTATATATATGGATATATATATATATATATATATATATATATATAAAAGAATGAATTAAATTATTTTGTTTAAAATTATATTTTTATAAATTATTAAATTTTATCAATCTAACTGTTAAAATGTTATGAAATTTTTTAAAAAATTAATATTTTATTAAATAAATTTAAATTAATGAATATTATAAAAAAAATTATTTGTTAATTTAAATTTATTTTTTAAAGTATCAAATATTTTTTAAATTTTATAAAATTTTGTAATAATGATCTATATAATATAATTTATTAATTTAACGGTTGAATTGATAAAATTCAATTATTTGAGTTATTAAGCGGAGTAATTATAAATAAAGTTATTCTTATAATAATTTGATTCCTCATATTTAAAAAAGTTTATATATTAAAAAATAAAAATTTATTGATCACAATTAGAAAAAAGATATTTATAAAATTTGTTATTATAAATTAAATAATTTTAAATAATATATAAAAAATATAATATATGAAGTAATAAATTTAGATATATATATATATATATATATATATAAACTAAAGTAAAATAGAGTTTTTATTCTATAATTAAAATAATGTATATGTTGTTTATAATAAATATTGAATAAATAAGATAATAAAAAAAATTTATAACTATCTATTTGAGAATATTATATTCGATAACATGTTATATAACATAATTTTTTTTAACCAAAATTATATCAAAAATTAGAAGTTGAGTAGAGATAAATCTTATCTTATTTAAAATAAAAAATGTGTGAGGTGAAACTATGAAAATTTAGAAATAGATGAAGATGATAACATATCGTTCATTTAAAAAAAAATTATTATAATTTTTTTTATTTAAAATTTAAAATTTTATTTTTTAATAAATTATGTACATATATTAACAACATATAAATATAATATTATAAAAATAAATAATATATATATATAACTAGATTATTAAATAAGTTAAATATATTTTTTATAAATTTAAATTTAATTTATTTATTCAAAAGGTTTTTTAATCAATTTAAATCTATTTATTTATTAAATAAGTTAAATCTTAAATCTTTATAAAACAATAAATCTAACTATTTTTAATTATGCGAATTTTAGAATATATTCCTTAAATAGGATAAACATTCTTATGATGCTTTCAATAGTTAAATAAAATTTATATTTTTATTTAATTAAACATGCAAACAAAAGTTATTTAGTTAAAAATAAATAAAATTTTATTTTTATATTTTTTATAAATATGTTTTTTATATTATTATACAAAGTTTTAAAAAATATGAATTAAAAATTAATTTTTAAAATTTAAGAAGAGATCAGTTTATAATTATACCTTAAGCATAATTTTGTTTAAAATATCACCAAATTAAATATCATAATATTAGACTAATGTATATATAGAGTAAAATTGTTATTCAAACAATGAATGTAATAACATTTTAAATTTAAGTGTGAATGAAATATAATTATGTAAATAAAAAAATGGTAAATCATATTTTCTAATAAGTAAAATATATATAGCTAGAAGTTCAAAACATCTTTATAAAAATTTAGATCTTATACTTTGTTTTTAATCATTTTATTCAAATACACGTTAAAGGATTCTTTAAAATTATGTCTTAAATTAAGATATTTATATTATTTAATAATTTTTTTAAAATATAAAATTTATTAATTAAATCTTTAAATGATATAATATTTTTAGAATGATATGTAGTAAATTTTAATATTTGCAGGTATAATATTTAATAGTTCATATTTACTTATATTTTAATAATATATTATACCTTAAAAAAGTTAAATAATAAAATATATTAATTTTTATTTTATATAATTTTTTTAAATATAATATATTTAATAATAAATTTTAAAATAATTGTTAAACTAGTAACTTTTATATTATATAAAAACTTATTTAAGTCACATAAATGTCAAAGTTTGATATACACACATCTCATAATAATAAATAAAATATTTAAAAAATATCCTTACACAACTATATTTTTTTAAACTTACAACTTTGCTATAATGATTCTATAGATGCTAGATTAAACATCATTCCTCAGATTTCAAGTAGGTGGGAACATATCTCTACCCCTTGTTGCTATATCTTTAAAAAATTTAACTTTTATCATGTCAATGTGATGTTGTTGCTATATAAAATAAATTTAACTTTGGTATCTTAACATAAAATACTTTTCTGACAAGATTTTATAGTTTGACTGCTGCTATTCTTTGAACTTCATACTATGCAACAAAATGGCACTTATATTTTTTTGTTCAAGCTCGTATTCTTAAAAATTCTAAAACTTCCTTTTTTTATAGATCGGTATTTACAAAGGGTATAACTTCTTAACTGTCCAGATTGCTTACAATTCAAGGAAATTCGTTATGCTTGAAGCCATATTACTTCAGATAAGGCACGTTTAGCTCAAACTTCTGACGATAAGATTTTTGAGACAATCTTTTATGAAGGCACTTGAATACTTCAAATTACATGTGTTTAAAATAAACTTTATATAATATGCTTCAAAAGATTGTTTCAAATGCTTCTCCATTTGTCCAAAACTTGATAAATCTATAAGCTAAACAAAGAGATGACTATATACAAATTGAATACACTTAATAATTTATTTTTGTTATAAAAATTTTTAGGATATAAAAATCCCAGACGTTCCTAGATTCAAGCATTATTTTCTTTTTTATAATGATAAACTTGTAATTATTTGCATAACTTTATATAAAATAAGTAAAAATAATATAGAGATATTTATAATAAATTTATAAACGCCCATAATGCATGATAAAACAAATATTAACTACTATCTACTCTCCTTCTATATGAACAAAAAACATTGTATTTATAAACATATAAGTACAGAGATGTGTCTACAAAGTTGATCATGATAAAGGAAAAAAGAAAAGAAAAGAAGAGAAAAACTAGTTCAAAATACTTCCCAAGTCCTCTAACATTTCCGTTCTTAGATGTTCTCTAATCCTTCTTCGTTGTGTTTGATCGATTCACTGTTGACATCTGATGATCAAGGACTGTGGTTGTTCCATCCTACCCAGACATTCCTCGAAATGCTCATAGCAAATATGTTTAAGGTCTCTATAGGTCTGTTGCTTTGTGAAGTTACCAAAATTTTTAGAATTAAACCTTAATAGGTATAAAATGAAAATATAATTTTGTTATATTTTTATTAAGATCTTAAGTGGGTGAAAATACAAGTTCTCTACTAGCCCACTGAGAACATGGTTACTTAGAAAGATCATATAAAATAGAAAATTGATAAAATTATGAAATTTTAAAGGAGAATAGTATACACATACAAAACATTTTCCCACAATATTTGGTTATCAAAGTTCAGACTGATTGGGAGAGTTAAAATTGAATTACATTAATTAGACTCACTTTTATAAATGTTCTACCCTATCAATTGTATTTTATAAATTATAAAAGCTTCCAAATTTTAACGCTAGTGAGCCTATTTCAATGTAAAAAAATTTAATTAATTTTAAAATCAGCTTTAGGAGATGAAAATTACACAAAATCTCCAATAATAATGTCTGAACTTAGTTTCATAGAAAAATCATAAAAAACTTGAAAATTTTTAAAATTTGATTTCCAAGCTCCTAACACATAATAAAACATATTGCATGACTTAATTTACCCACAATAAATCAAAACAAATTTTGTTCTCTGCTTCAAAACAGCCAGCAACACCATAATCTCTTAAGCAGAAAACCATAAAAGTCAAATTTGGACACTGTTTCTATAAAAAATTTCCACAATTTGTAAAAATTTTAAAAATGTATAATTTTATATCTAAACTCCCAACATATAATAGAACAAGAATGAAAAAAAGGAACTGTTAACAAAAAATGTGTTGGATTACCCACAAAATAAGTCACCCATATTTAATATTAAACAAAATGTAATCATCCACATCAATTTTCAACCCGCACAACAAAGCTCCAAGTTATGAGCTTAAAGGGTCCCCGCCTTAGTCTATCCTTCATTCCCACCTAAAAATAACTTACCCTTTTATCTAAAATACTTAAGCAGGTAAAACTCCATGTTCTGATCTCTAATAGAAGCTCTCAAAGCTTGTATCAATCACAACAAACAAGAATAAGGCTTAGAAAAATGAAGAAAACAACCCTCAGCAAAAGGGGTTATGGTTCAAATCCATGGTGAAGAGAAGGAAAGTAAGTTTAAAAACGTTAATGCTTTGTTTTACTTATGAAAAAAATAGGAAGAAAAAAAAAGAAAAAAAAATAACAAAGAAAAATGATTTATTTGGATATGTTAAAATAGGAGGAAAAAATATAATTTATATTATTTGAATGGATGGAAAAGAGAGGAAAGAAAATATATTAATATAAATTTAATTTTTTAATATGTTTTTTCTATTAATATATTATTATATTTTTTATATTTTTATAAATATATAATAATTTTAACAATTTAAAATTAAAAAAATAAAAGATGCAAGTTTCTTTCTTCAATTTTTTCATTAACTTGGGAGGAATAAATTTTGGTGAAGTTGCATGAATTTGTTCTTTTTCTCCTATTTCTATGTATAAATAAATGATAATTTTTTTTTCATATTTCTTTTTTCGTTTTTTTCTATTTCTTCCATCCAAACAAAACAAAACATAAGAGAGACAAGATTGGATGAGGCTAACTACACCTATCCTAACCTAAAATCTAAGTTTGTTAAAGTTTTGAGAAGAAGAAAAATAAGATAATATGAAAAAAATAGGAAAGATGGGTCTCATTTTTTAATAAAAACAATTAAAAATTTATATAAAAAAATCACATTAAATAGTAACTTAAAATTAAAGATTAAACTTGTAATTTTAATAAAAGGATAAAATTTTATAAGACTATTGATTACCAGATGAAATTTAAGAACACAAGTTAGAGGAACAAAATCTTAAAACATGAAATATGATTAGTCAAATTTCTCTTAGATTTTAAAATAATAATTTTTTAAACATACAATCTTTTTCTTTTTTTAATTATTTTTAAATTCTAACTAAGTGCATATTTGAAAATAATTAATTTTAATAAATATTAAAAAAATATATATTAAAACACTCTTCAATCTTGTTTGGTAATAATAAAAAAATCAGCTTATAATCTTTTATTATTTTAAAAAACTGAAATAAATTATTTAAGAGAAACAAATTTTTAAAGCTTGTGATTAAAAACTATCATCTTATTTTTTAAATAAATTTTATATTCCATTTTATCCTCTATAGTTTATGATTTTAAATATAAAACCAGTACTACAAATAACTTCATACCCATTTTATAATTTTACGATAAAAAGAGATTCTTCTATACAATTCAAACAATGCATATTATTTTAAAATTATTTTTTACTTAATGTATCTAAAAAAAATTATTTTATATAATCACTAATAAAAAAATCTATTATAAACAAAATTGATCATTAAAACAATCTAATTTTTTCAGCTAATAGGAACACACTATTTCTACCTTAAATTAACTAATTAATTAAAACCATTTTATTTTGATCATGGTCTAATTGAATCACACTCTTAGGATTTGAGGAGATATTTTTATTAAATAATTAAACACTGAAATAATTTATCAAATCCTAATTAAAATTTATCATAAAATATTAATTATTCCTCATAATTTTATAAAATATTTTCCAACTAATATTATAAGTAAATCTTATTCTAAATACTAAAATTTCTCATTTGCAACATTTATTTTGTGCTGTAGCGCATTATTTGTATGTTACACGTTAAATTTCCCTCTCAAGCGTCTAATTATCAAAATTAATGACATGAGCAATTTCTTACAAAATTACTATATATAATGATAGTAATTTAATCCATACACCCAATCAATTCACAATCAATAAAAAAAATCCTACACCGAATGAATCGATTAATAATCAAACCTTAAAATATGAGAAAATGAGAATATTATCCTATAAATTATAACCTGATATTCTATCTTATAAATTAACTAAATTTTCATATGTACATTTATTATTATACACATGAGCATCCTAATTAATTATAATTACTAGAAAATAATAGTTTTGAAAAATTATAGCTATACAATGAGAGAAGCTTTGCTAGCTTTAAATGTGCTGACATTCTACCCTAGAAGTTGGACGGTTTTAATAACCTATTTTGCCAATTATTGTTGGTTTTAATGTCCATCAAATTTGCTCATTAATTCTAATGATATCCTCCTTTACATTAATATTGGTAAGTCAACAAGAATTAATTGGCAACCAAGATATCACGGTGATGTGTCAAAAGTTTGGTAAAAGTATGGTCACTTTGAATAATGTTGAGATATAAGGTAGAGTTATAGTTCTGCAATTGAGTTTTCCAAATATAGTGAGAGTAATTTTCTATGTGTTTTGTTTGTTCATAATAAATTAAATTTGTTACAATTTGAATGATACCGGTGTTGTTAATATGAAATTGAGTAAGTTGTGCTTGAAAGAAGTAAAGCTTTGAAAATATAACGCAATTAAATGATTATTTGTATGTAATATATATATGGAAAGATTTTTTTTTTAATGGATACTTGAAAATTAAATTTAGTATCTTGTTTATTTTTATAAAATTGGAATATTATTTAAAAATAGATACCATTTAATAATAGGTTTATTGTATAATTAAATTTTGATAGATAAAAATAAATAATGTTTGAATATGTCATGCGATAACAAATTATTTAATGCATTGTAAAAAAATAAAAATTATGAAGAAATTGCATGAAAATGCTAATTGTATAGATAATAAAAGAAATATTTAAACATGGGATTATTAGATATATAAGACTACGAACCAAATTTCAATATAAAATGAAATCTTAAAGAATGTCATATTTATTTTATCTATATTTTATATTAATTTTCTTAAAATGTTTCAAAAGATATTGTATGGTGAGATTAGCTATCCAAATCTTGAATATATTTGTGTTGGTTTACAAATTTTTCTTTAGGTTTTCAATGTACTTATAATCCCAAGAAATAAGTGATTAGGACAAATTTTTTTATGTGAAAAGTTTAATATAATATTTTTTAATTAAAAAAAGAATTTTATGATGATAATCTATTATCATTATGTCATCTCTTTAAATAAGAAGTACAATTATTTTTGTAAAAGGTTTTTTTTAGAAAAAAAAGAATGAATCATATTACCTTTATGTAAATGAAAAATTAAGTAGTATTGTTTTAAATTTCTCAAACCACGCTTTTGGTGTTTGCTTCCAATTATATAAACAATAATGTTCAATTCTTTATTAATATAATTAAATATTTTAGAAAACTCAAGATTCATATCACTTAGAGATATTTAAAACTAAACTAATTAGATTTAAATCTCTTAATCGAAAATTGAATAAATAGAAATTAGAAATTTTCAAAGGTCAAAATTTTGTAAGATTTAATTCGATTTGCGACTCTTCCTTGAAAAATTAAATAGAAATCAAACTAAATTAAATTATAAAATTTATATGCTTCGTTGATATTTTTTATTATTAGTTGTATTTTTTTAATTTTTATGTTAAAATATATTTAAATATAAATATTATTATTTTTTATGTTTAATCCATGTTAATTTTAAATTTTTAAAAATTTATTACTTTAATCTTTTTAATAATTTTTTTATTATTATATTTAAAATAAGGTAAAAAAATAGAATCAAAACAAAATGTAAAATATTGGTTTGATTTGATTTTTCTAATTTTTTTCAATTGAATTAAATTACAAATATTTTTATAATTATTTTGGATGATTTTTTTTTACTTAAAATTAAACCAAACCATATATCAACATTTCTAATATCACTAATAAAAATTATTTATCTATCAAAATATTTAGTTATATTTTTTATCTTTAATTAATTTTTTTATCTCTTTAATAATGTTGGACAATTAATTAACAATAATTATCATGTAAAATTTTAAAATTTAATTATCTTATATATGATTAACATTTGAGAAAGATAATTTTAAAGAAATTTAAAATTGGATGCATTTTTCATTCTATTTATCTTTATCTCTATTTCTTTTCTCAACTTTTATTTCTTAAAATTGTTTTAATTAACTACTATTTATAGCATGAAATCTTGGATATTCAAATTCAAAAAATAAAAAGTTTCTACCTTTTTATGTTATTCAATTTGATTGTTCCTTAAAATTCTACGTTTTTCCAACAGATTATGCTTGCCTCATCCATTGTCCAATCCTTACAATGTATTCATCATATTTATGTCATCCATCCTATTTAAAAAAATTTCAATTTTTCTTTTGTTTATGCTCACAATTAATAGGAATAAAAATGAATAAAGTCGTTCAACAAGAGCATGCAACTTGACTCGTTTAAAGCCTAACTTAACTCAATTCGTTTAATAAATAGATTGACTCAAAGTTGTTAAAAAACATTTTTAAATAAACAAGTCAGACCTAAGTTTATAAAAAGCCTATTTAACCTTATATTTATATATTATATATTTATATTTATATTTATTTTAATATATTATATTTGTATAATATTTATTTTATATTTTATTTACATAATATATATATATATTAGGCTTATTTAATGACTTTTTATCTTGTAAGCTTTAAGTTTGTAAACCTTTTTATAGATTTTAAGTTTATTTATTGATTTTTTTTTGTAATGTAGGCTTTTAAACAGACCTTGTAAGCTTTAAACCAGACCAGACCTTAACAGAAAAAAAGAAGAAGTCTTTAACAGTTAATAGACTCAGACTCAGGCCTCAATAATAGGTCAAACTTGAACATTCAAAACTTAACTTGACTCGACCTATTTCCATCTCTACTCACAAGTTTGATGGATTTGGAAATTTAAAGATTTTATAGCACTTTAAATAAAATTTAAAGAATGTTTATAACGTAATCACGCCAAGTGTGTTGCCACATAAAAAATAATTTCACTACAATTGTTCTTTAAATAAACTATTTTACAATATAAAAAATGACATAATATTTTTTGTTTAAGAAATTCATTTGAATTTTGATACAATTTTATTTGCATATTTGATACAATGACCTTTGATAGTTTGCTAAAACTTTTTTTACTATTTTAATAACTCTCTAAATTCATTTATTTGTTCATTTATCTAAAGACTTCGAGCATAATAATTTTTTATAAAATATGCTCAAGTCAAACAATTAGTTTTTCAAGAATTAAAATGTTTAAAGTTTGATTCAAAAATTTGTCAAAAATAAAATTTTTTGTAAAAAAATACTAAACTCAACAAATATAAAAAAATAAACATTAATTTTTTTTAAGAATATACTTAATTCTTATTTTATGACAACATTGCATTTTAATTACATTTAGTATTATATACTTGATCTCATGCTATGATAAAAATTATTCACTATATTTAGCTATTTTTACTTTAACTTTCTAAAAGTGATATATATTATAAATTATTCTTTGTTATCTTCATTTTTTTTTATTTTTTTTTATTTTTATTAAAATTTCTAAATTTTAGATCTATTTTTTAATAGAATTTTTTTTTCTTTCAAAATTCAGTAAATCTAATTGAATTAAGAGATTATAAAAGAAAAATCAATTCCAATATCTATGTAAGATATTAATTGTTCTAAGAAATCAGTAAGAACAAAGAAAAAAGGGAGTTACATGAACTTTTTTATATGCTATATGTAATATCAAATATTTAATCACAATTAAAACTTTCAATAGTTGCCATAGGTGAATGGAATAGATTTTTATAAATTAAATCTCTGATAAATTCTTCATTATTGTTGTTGATTTTGGTAGAGACCATGATAAGTTTATTGTAATAAGCATGATGAAGGTGTGACAAGTGTAGCAATGATCAAGATAGAGAAATGATTGAGAGCATGTTATTAAAATTCAACTTGTATCCTTTCTTCACATTTTTGTAAGTGTCTCAAAAGTGTGATTTTAAACTTATCAGTGATGACAATTACAAGCATCAACATAGTATTAGTTCAGCGACTTAATTTTCTCTTTGTAGTCTATAAAGCTTCCGAAATATGAAACCCAATGAAGGAAGCACGGTACCAACTATATTTGTTAATAATCCTCAATAAATGCTTTCAAATATTTGTTATTCATAAACTCTTTAATCCCTGCGAGTGGAAGATTCTACACATAGTCAATCAAAATAGACAATTATGGACTTGTAAAATAATTTTTTTCACGTGTCTTATGCTTTCTTTATTCTTAATTTTTTATAATTGTCACATCTTATCCTTTAGATTTAAAACTCACAAATCTAAAAAGTCAATCTCAAAAAAACGGAACCATTTAAGGTAGATTCTGAAGAAGAAAAAAAAGTGTACAAATTAGCCATTTTGGATAAAAAAATTGAAATAATAGAATTGGTGAATAGTTGTGAACAGTGCTTAATAATGGTTCTTAAATATAATAAATATAATATGTATAGATGAGGCTTACAACAAATTTATTTAATAATAAAGAAATAAATTGAAAAAATTATACTATTAGTGCATATTTAATAATTAGGACAAAATAAAACTAGATAAAATAAGAGAATAGAGTTAAAATAAAAAAATATGAATAAAATAAATTTACATTATGTTGAATATTTAGTGCATTACAAAAAATTAATAGATAATAATATAAATTGCATACAAATAAAAAAAATTACCATGTTCTTATTGCTTTTAAACAAATCAATTCAGATAAATTTTTTATATAAATTATTAGGATGGATTTAATAATAAAAAATTAAAATTAAAATAGTTTAGTTAAGATATTCTATTCGTAAAAAGAAACAAAAAAAAATCTCATATACAACGATAATAACCATTTTCTTATCTCATTTAATTACAAAGCTAAATAAAAAAAGAAGAAGAAGATGTGTCTGGTTCAACAAAAATGGGAATGAGAAAAACATACACATGTCAAGCAAGAAGGCACATCCAATATAGATGCAACGGTCACAGCCGGTAAAAGATTAATTAATCTTTATTCTCTCTCTCTTTTATCTTCAAATCTTCTTCTTGAACTTTCATTCTCTCACTTCATCAACCAACCTTGAAAAAGAAAAAAAGAGTGCTACAATTAATAGCATTATTGGTAGATTAAATTCAATAACATGTGTCATTCAGCACTCTGAGAGCCCACCCTTTTTTCCCGGAAACTAAAGCTTTCTCTGCTGTTTTCTGGGAAAATATAAAAGAAGCATGAGAACTGCAAAAGAATGTGTCAGCTTTTTTTCTCCATTTCCGGTGACTGGAAAAAACTGAACTTTGAACCACTTGCTTTTTCCTTTTGAGGTTGCAGTGCTCAGCCTCTCTCGTTTTCCACAATGCACAATGGAATCTCAGAGTTTCGAGGCTCTGTGAAGCTCATTTTTTAACGTTTTCAGGAATAACATGGAATGCTCCATTTTGAACCCTTAAACTCTCTGGTCAAAAGGTGAACCCATTTTCTTTGACTTTTGATCGTGTCATGTTGATAATTGGATTCAAGGTAGCTTTTTTGGGTTTTGGGCTGATTTGAAATTTTGGGGTTGAGAGGGATGGGGGTGAAGTGTTCCAGTGGCTCAAAGTTGAGGATTTTGAGTCTGTAGTTGGGTGATTTGAGGATTTTGAGTGATACTCCAAACAGCTCTAACTTCATTTAGTGCATTTTGGAGGTGAAAATTTAAGATCTGTTTGGGGAGTGTGGGGAGCTTAATCACTGTACACTTGGTGTTTGTTAAAAGTCTGATATTGTTTCTTAAGCCTTTCAAGTAATGGCAAAAGAAAATGGAGGCTTTAAGTAGCTTGAAGAATCCTGTGGAGTGGAGACCGGTGAGATAAGATTTTTCAAGTGATTGTGCTGGAGGGTTCTGAAATCAAAGAAACAATTTTTATCAATGTCCGGGGCTCCCAGATTGAGGTCTATGAATGTTGCTGATTCAGAGGCAAGGCCTGTGCTTGGACCAGCAGGAAACAAAACAGGGTCTTTGAGTTCAAGGAAACCAGCTTCAAAGCCACTGAGGAAGGTTGACAAGTTGCTGAATGAGGTTGCATCCCTCAAAGAGAAGAAAGCTCATCAAGTGTTGTCTTCAGCTGTCACTTCCTCTCCTCATTCACATTCTGTCAGCGTTTCTTCTGTACTCCGCCGGCACGAGCAGTTACTCCATTCTAATTTGTCTCTAAATGCTTCATGTTCATCTGATGCCTCTACAGATTCATTTCATAGTAGAGCATCTACTGGAAGATTGACTCGATCCTATAGTCTGGGTAGCAGAAGGAAACCATACGTGTCAAAGCCAAGAAGTGTTGCTTCTGATGGTGTGTTAGAATCTCCCCCTGATGATTCACAATCCAAGAAGAGGTGTGCTTGGGTCACTCCTAATACTGGTTTGTTCTTCTGCTTTGGATTTTCCCTAAATTATTAAGGAAGCACATTAGTACTGATTATAAGATAACATAGGCCATAAATGCATTTATTGCAATGGCTATACTAAGTTTTAAGCCTTTTGGCAGATGCTTCAGTTTCTTTTGGATGTAGTACTCTCAGAAATGTGTACTTAGTTGTGCATTTTAAATTTGACCTGCCTTAATTTGAGAAGATTATTTCAATATTATGGTTCTCATTTAACACAGATAAATTTCAGTTCTTGAATATTTTAGGTTTTATATTAAGTATATACCTCCATTTGGATAGCCTAGTATGTGTTCCCATATAAATTTGTCAAATGATGATGAACTCTGGTTCATTAAAGGAACCCTTTTTAAGATATTGAGTTCCTTCCACTTGCTTGTGCTACAAATACTCCAGTATGCTATGGGTTTTTTATGCATACAGTAAAACATGCATTTAATGTGTACCCATTTTACGGATTTTAATTGATGTTTTTGCCTGTTGAAGATTGGGAATTCTGAGTGACTAAATGATATGAACTTGATATATTGATGGATGTGGAAATAAACATGTTAGTCAACCATATCTTAGTAATTCATCCATAATAGTTGTCACGAATTCTTAATTCTGAACTAGATTGAGTTTTTCTTTTTGTTTTTATTTTCTGACAAAGTTCATCTTTATACTAGAACCATGCTATGCTACTTTCCACGATGAAGAATGGGGAGTTCCGGTACATGATGACAAGTATGTCATATGCTGAACTAATCTTCATGCTGTTTGGAAAAGGAATATAACTTCTATTAGATGCTTTGCTTAAACATTTTTTTATCTCATGCAGGAAACTATTTGAGCTTCTTGTACTTTCAAGTGTTCTAGCTGAACTCACTTGGCCTGCCATTCTAAGCAGAAGACATACTTTTAGGTATTCTTCTCTGAATAAATTTTATATTTTTTTTCCTCTCTTAGCCTCAAATCTTTACTGACTGGCTGCTTGAGGACTTCGTCCTCAGCTGTAGCCTATTTCCACTTGACTTTGTTTGCTTCATTTTTATTAATAAGGTTCTTTGCAGGGAAATTCTTGCAGACTTTGATCCAGTTGCTGTGTCAAAATTGAATGAGAAGAAGATGATGGCACCAGGAACTATTGCAAGCTCCCTACTTTCAGAACTTAAATTGCGCGCTATAATTGAAAATGCTCGTCAACTATTAAAGGTAGACTTTTGTAACCTTCAGAATTTCCAACTCTTGGGTTGGTTTGTCATTGTTTATTTCTTCCTGGACCATTGGAAGCCAAGATAACCATGGGATTCAGACTTTGTCAGTATTTTGCTGCCATTTGTAAATCCTATGTATTATATTGGGTGATATGTACAGGCCGAACTAGGCAGTTGTTTGAAATTCCAAATTCATTATCTATGATTATAGTGGAATCCTGGGGCACTTGCATGTTCTATCCTTATTGAGATATGTTAGGAAAGTCAACTACTTAATGTCTTGCACGTAGGTTGGAGCATTTTTTTATTTTTCATTTTTAAAATTTTTGGTCTCATTTTCTGCATTAATCTTTGGAGAACTACCGAAACTGGAAAGTTAGTCGAACCTATTTCAGAAAAGGAAACGGAAAGTATTAATGGCCAAAGTAAAAATGAATAATCCTACTTACAGTGTCATCTTTCAGAATTTGTGTGCCAACAGTTTCTTTTTATGGCAAAAAAATGTGCACAACCAATTTCTATGACCCGTGCTATCAGATCCACGTACTAACCCATTACAAAAAAAAACACACTGATTCAATATTTATGGTTGTATGGAGTGCTTCTCTCTCTCTCTCTCTCTCCTTTAGCCATTTCAAACTTAAAAAACCAGGTTTGGGTGGTTCTGTTTTTCCTTTTTTATGTGTAAGTAGCTTTCCCCTTTATATGCCTGCATTTGAATTTGATAAAATAGTGGGACCACTTGAACTTAAATGCAGTCACATTAGTAGATGTTGCACAGTTTACGAAAAACAAAAATGGGTAAGTAGAATCAATCATTTCTGTTTTGGTAATTGGCACATTTTGTCCCCCTTTTGAAAATATTTTTGAAGTTACTTTTGTTAGCCATATAACTTTGACCCTTCATAATGTGTCAAACTTTGCTCTATCAATTAGATGTCTTTATCTTTTCTTTCCTTTTCTTCTTTTTCTGACTGACTCCCTAACAAACAATTGAATGACTTAAAATTGGTTTTTAATGATTATTTGATAAGGTAGGTTAGGCAATAAAGATAAATTGGATGGTGGTCCTGATCCTTATTCAATTTGCATGACCCCATATGGGACAAAACATGATATTAGTCTTCGCCCTTCAGTACAGTGTGAGCTTGTAGTAATCTAATCTGCAACAATGATATGTAACCAAATTATTTGGATTCTTTAACCTGTCAACATATTTAGCTGAGCTGTTAGTCTGGTACATTACATCCTAAAGTCACTACGATGCCCCTTTTTTACTGAGCTGCCATAATAGCATATTGCACAATTTCCATCATGGCTATGCCTATAATTGTCATTGGAACTAACCTTTTGCGGGTTTTTTCTGGTGCCAGGTCATAGATGAGTTTGGGTCCTTTGACAAGTATATTTGGAGTTTTGTGAACCAGAAGCCTATAGTTAGCAGATTCCGCTATCCAAGACAGGTTCCTGTGAAAACACCTAAGGCTGATGTTATTAGCAAAGACCTTGTGAGGAGAGGTTTCCGAGGTGTAGGCCCCATGGTGGTATATTCCTTCATGCAAGTTGCTGGTTTAACCAATGACCATCTCATCAGTTGCTTCAGATTCCAGGAGTGTATAACAGCAGCGGAAGGGAATGAAGAGAATGGCATTATTGATAACCATGCTGAACAGAAGAGTGGTAACATGATGGAATCCGATCTGTCTATTGCTATGGATGATTTGAGTTTCTCCTCAGAATGATGGTTCTACGTGTTAGTGTATTACTCTCTTAGCCTTAGATTAAGTAATGATGGAGGGAAATATGTGTATAAGTCTCATGCAGCCCTAAACATGATGGATTCTAAAAGCAGAAGTGAATTAAATCAATTTGGTACCCTTTCTGGTGTACGAGGCATTGGCCTCAGAAATTGGTGTACAATTTTTGTACAGTTTAAAAGATCAGTGATTAGAATTTCCTTTGAAGCCAGTAGCAGCAGGCAATGGATAACCGATTATTTGTTTTGCCCGCTTGATTTAAAGTCAAGTAAAATTAATTTTCAACTGTTGAATATTTTTAAGATGCATACATAAATTAGTTTAAACCATATATTTTTGTTAAAAGAATGCAAAAATTGACTCTGTAATTATAAAATAAATAAGTACTTGATCTCTCAGCATCTCATTGTAGAGAAATTCTAGGTGCTTTTACCTAGGTACTTGTCAAGCGAGACATATCTCTTACTCTGCTATTTAATATTAGACGTCAGCTTTGTGGGCCTTTCTGACTTAGAAAACTTGGTAGCAGACAACAATGGCCGAGACTAATATTAAATGGTACATAATAAGAGATGTGTTTTACTCTGAACACACATGACATGAGAATCACTCCCTACGATCATACAGAATCTTGTTGCGTTTTTATTATTGGCCCCCTATTCGAACCACCTTGTACCCATGCACTCGTTGTATTTGGATCAATTAGAATCATATTTGAAATATTTGAAGAGCAATTATGTACCTATAGGCACAAACAATTAAAAGTTGATATTGTATTAAAATAAGCCAAGTACAGATTGTTATCTTTTGTATTATTTTAATATGACCTAAACTTTTGATTTGTTGGTATATAAGCACTGTTGGCACAAGAATTACTACTCCTAATGATGAATTTCCATTGTAATAGGTGACAAGGATGGAACATTGGGTGTGTTCCCCAGTCACCGAGGAGCAGAGGGTACTCTGGTTGATAAACAATTGCTGCATTTTGTTTCCGGATCAGCAACAATTGTGGGGCATCATTACTTGAGACCATAGAATGATAATTGTAACATATGGTCGCGCGTGAACTTGAAATGGTTGAGAACCTTTTGCGTTCTCATGTCTTTTAATCTTTACGCAAGATGTGCGGAAACAAAATATTGATTAGAAATTGAATTTAGATTTTCCGTACTTGTAAATTATTAAAATATGAGCAAGACATGGTCTTGTTTGAGAGAAGATACTCCTTCCTTTTTTAAAAGATATATTTAACTAAGCAATGTTGTTATATCGTTCTCCTATCATACAAAATAAAAATTTATATATTTATTATTTTAAAATATAAATTTTTAATACTTTCTTCATTGAATGATCAGGAGGATTTGTAAAAATAAAAATAGGAAGATTTAGAATTATTTTTAATAAAATTACAAAACTTTATAAATAATTTGTCTAATATGTACCTAAAAGTATATAGGAAGAAGTTATAAATAACAAATTTTTGTTAAAAATTATAATTCAAATTGACAACATTAAAAAGTTACAATTTTTGATAAAATTATTAATTTAACAATTAAATTGATAAAATTTATTATATATATATATACATTTTTTTAATAGATTAAATTTTATCAATTTAGTTATTAAATTAACATATTTAATTATATAAAACATATTTACAAAATTTTAAAAAAAATTGGTATTTTATTGTTTTTTATTTTAATAAATAATATATTTTTTAATATACATTAATTTAAATTTATACAATTTGATAAACATATCTATACAGTAAAATATGTTCATTTAATAATTAAAATTATAAAATTCAATCATTTAAAAAAAATTAATGACTGAAATAAATTACAATAGACTTACTCATTTTATACATACACACACATTTTACTATATATATATCATTACTGTCTTTAATGTCATGGGGTTTGAATGATGTCTCTACGCGCTGAGTAGAGGAATACTCAATAGAGAGCGTTGCGGAAAGTATTAAAAATATGTTGCTATCATTTCTCTGCATATTATACCAAGCAAATGTTTTGTCGTGCTTTTTAATTTGTTACTCAGGTTCATAAATCATAATGCAACGAATCTTGACTTATATTTACCATTATGATATCTAAAAAGTTATGTTTCATTAAAAAGAAAGATGATCAGTAAAAGGATACCGCATAATTGAGTCACGAAAAAAGAGCACACCACAATCAAAAGTTAGCAGCAATTATCTATTAAATATATAAAAAATGTTAACTTCGATTGAGAATTCCGAATGGGAAATGCAAGGGAACAACCGTCACCACCATCATGAGAAGAATAAACCATGCCACCTACAACATCCGAAAATGACATCTGCCAGCATTCAACAGAAAGAAATATTAGAGTAATAAATATAAACACACCAACACTACTAACAACTCGACTTATATGCATAGAGTAAAAAAAAAATTAGGGAATAATCCTTTTTTTAAAAAAATGGTATAAAAAAGATGACAAAAATTATTTCACTAAAATAAACTAATAAAAACAGATGGGTAGTGAAAGAATATCTTCTTCATATATGATCTGTTGGCTCCTATGACTCGTTACCATAACTCAGAACATCGAGTATTTGTAAGGATATCTAGCCGTTTAATGTTATTCCATACAGCCAACTACTTAAACTGAGATCAACGAACAACTTTATATACATTAGCATTTTGCCGCTGTTGTTATCATCAGTGACTTTGGGCAAAACAGTGTTATAGCCTAGACAGTGATTTCATAATGAACAACAACGCTCTCCAGCAGCATTATTTGATAGAAGCCCAAATACAGAGAGGAGGATCAGATAACAAGACTGATAAATTATGAGAATGTTGATATTCTTAGATACACATAGTAACCACATCTACTTTAATCCTAACTTTTAATCGATTAATCACAATTGTTGATCAATTAACCAACTTTTTTTTATACCATTAACCATACTAGTAAGTGATTTATCACATACAGTAATCAATTAACCACAACCATGTATATTAAACCATTAACCACCTTCCTTTTTCTATACCATTCCACTAGTAATCAATTAATCACAAATAGTAATCGATTAATACAACTTACCAAAGTGTTTTAGCCAGATATAACAGGATGGAATTATTGTATGTATGTGCAGTAGACATTTTCCAAATTATAATTGACCATAAGCTACTGATAGAATGATGAGCAAAAAAATGAAAAACACAAAAACAGAGATGTTAAACATGATACTAATTTTGGTAACTATTTGTTCCCATTGCCACTTTACCTGTACTTTTTAGCCTATCATTACTTTCCCTCACACTTTATCTTAATTCATAGACCTCCTCCTTGAAACCAATAATAAAAATGATATTAAACAAGAAAATCAGGTAGAACTCCAATTGAAGGACCTCAAGATGACAGTTAGAGGAAAAGGTAGCATTTAAGGCAAAAGAAAAGTCAAGAAGAAAGAAAGAGATTTCCAGAATAAGAAAAATAATAAGTTAACAACCTATTAAGATTAAAGTAAAAAAAAAAGTTTAATACTTTCAAAGTTCACAAATCACTCTGAACACCTTATGATGATTTATTCAATTGACTTTGAGAATATACCAATATTTTATAAATTTAGATAAGATTTCTGCACAGAATAAACAGTCCTGTAAGAAATTGGGCTTGGGAAATGCATGAAAAAATAAAAGGAATGGTATTTTATATTATGTTTACCTCCTTTCTAAAAAATGACTGTTATGATACTAACAGCACACTAGATAATAAAGAACAAAATGATAGGGACAGCAGGCATACCCCAGTAGACCTCTGCCTTGCCAGGTTCTAGGTGTGACTGTTAGGTTGATCACTGTGCCTTGCCTCATGATAACAACAGGTACGGCACGGCCACGGTTAGACTGAGCTTCAGAAGAAAGCCTTTGGAGTAAATTATCACCTGCTTCCACATTGCCAAATTTCAAAATTTGATCTCCAAGTTGTAAACCATCCTCTACTGCGGGTGATGCATCTGCAATCTCGTCTACCATTGCAAAAGGCCTACTAACCAACACATCCACATCCATTGAGTTGGGGGAATGTCTCAAAAGAACATTTTGTGATGGGGTTGATCCAACAGTGTCAAAAATCGATGAGGTCTGACTATCTGAACCATCATCATTACCTAAGCAGAAAGTCAAGCATTCAACACAATGTAATAAATATCAATTATTTTTATAGTAATCTCAGATTCACATCAAATAAAAAGATAGAAGGAAGAAAAGCTAACTGATAGAAACCTGGATCAGCACAGACTGGCAGAGAAAGAAATAGAGAATATAGATGATTTAAAGATACAAAATGTTTTTAGTATTCTCTAGTACGACTCATTATTCAAGAGACCCTATTCTCTCCTCACTATCTAATAGTCCAATCCTTTCCACCTTTTCACATGACCAGATAGATATCTCTCAACCTATCCTCTTATTTATATGCAACCTGCTTTATTCAAGTTATCTCACTAATGTAACTAGATAATTGGTAACTAATTAACCCATTTTAATAAACTACTAGTGGGGGTTACCTGACTAACACAAAAGTTCACACTTTAGAAATCAATAACCTTGCAAAAGGAGAAAATTTGTCACTTTAACGAGAAAATGCAATGACAAAGAATCATTTTTTTAACATCATATTCTGAGGCTGTAGGGCATCTTCGAGGAGCAGCGGCTTTCTCAAGCCTCTTTGGAAAGAAATTTTGCTGATCAAAACACACGGCTTTGTTTGAAAGAAAGATTTTAAGATCCTTTAGAAGTGGATGAATTTTGTTGATGTGCTTATAGTTTGAGGATAATGCTAGAACTTTTCATCAGAGACTTCTTCCCTCACAACTCACATGATATAGCCAAATAGGGTGGTTGCTTGGGTTCTATGGTTGTCCGCTGAGCTCAAATGTCCCCGTTTAGATTTTGTTCCATAGGAAACGTACTGGGTTTGCACCCAAGCATCCCACACTCACTCAAAATATCGAGTGTATATTGTTGTTGACATATAAATAACATGGATATCTTCTATTAGCTAAGGTTCACAAACATATGCAAGACTAAAAGAATAGTTCTGTCAGCAGAATCTAAATAATTACCTCCTCACCAATAAACCACCTGCACAAGTCCGAAAAAAATACTATTTCTTTTAGTCACTACATAACATATTTCTCACAAAATTCAGCGTAACACGCCATTAAGTATCTTTTCCCATATAGTCTGTGCTATGCAAATTTCTCCAAACCAATAACTTCCATTCAATAACAAAAAAATGAAACAATTAACCAACATAAGAATTGTACTGAAGATAGAATCTATCTTCCTATAGTAAATAACGTTCCACTATACAACATCAACGAGAAGCCAAAGTCACCTCTGGAATGTTGACTCTACAGTGGTACCTGAATTCTTAAAGGTTCCAAGTCTTGCTGAATGCAGAATTTGTATATTTTGATTTATTTTGTCAGTTATCTCGTTGTGGTCATTACGCAGTTCTGCAAAAAGAAAAAGAGAGTGAAAATTGTGAGAGAAGAAAGTACCACGCAAAAAATGGTGTCACCCAACCAAACCCAATATTTTACGCATCAACGAATTTACGCTAACGAATATCGTAAAGAAGCAATTACAAACACATAGCAATCGCTGGATGCACGAATTTACACACCTGCAAGGCGACGTCGTTCAGCTCGAACAACAGGAATGTCAATATCAGAACGAGGAAAGCCCTAAAAAATCAAGCAGCGTAAGTATAAATAAATATTTGTGCAATACAGAGCAAAGCAAAGGAATAAATAGATAATTGAATTTTTAGGTGTTGTGAGAAAAGAGAACCTCGGAATCGATGAGATTGCCGGAGAGACCAGGAGCGCCGGGCTGAGAGAGGTGAGCGATGATGGCGTTCATCTCAGCCTCCAACGCACTCCGTTGGTCCATCAGAGACATCGTTTCTGCCTTCACGTTCGTCGCCACCATTGTCACGTTACACAACAATTCTTCTTTGCTCTCTCTTCTAATACGAAACACACTATACTAAGCTACTGGAAGGAATAGATGGTAGATGAACTGCTTCGGCTTGATTTCGTTGAGTTCGCAGCTTCGCCGACCCACCATTTACTAGGGTGTTTTGGCGAGTAATTTTTCTCAAGTGTTAATTACTGCTTCGTTTTCTGAAGTATCTGGGGTTGTGGCTATCGAAATCTTTATTTCTTTGTTGTTGAAAGTTAAAAATAATTTATTTTAATTTTTTTTTATCGAAATTAAAATGAAGGAACAAAAAGTTTGAAATAAATATTTTTAATTTTAAAATAATAATTTCTATCCTTTAAAATTATTAAGATCGATTTTAATTTTTTAATCAAAATAATAATTTCTTTTAAAAAAGAATTTTACTCATCAATAGAAGAATATTTTATTAAAAATAACATGTATTGAAAATTTAAAAAAAATATATTAATAATATTTTTAATAATTTTTATTTTTAAATTTTTAATTAATGTCCTGAAATATTGGTTAGTATTTTTTAATTAATGTATATTAGATATTTTTTTAAAATTTTTTTATTTAAACTTTTTTTACAAAATAGTTAAAAGATTTAGCTTTTTTTTATAGATGGTTGAAATTTGTAGGTGATGTTTGATTTTAGAAAATATTTTTATTTTTATTTATAAAAGTATTAATTTTTTATTTTATTTTTTATTTTTAAAGTTTTTAAATGAAAAAAAATAACTATTTTTTGTTTTTATTATTTTTCTATACAAAATGTTAAAGAAAATGAAAACAGGAAAGTTGTCTTACATCAAACTCTATCTTAAACATCTCTAAAGGTTGTGCAACCATATCACCATTAGTTCTTTGAATTGTTAAATGTTAAAGAAAATGAAAACAGGAAAGTTGTCTTACATCAAACTCTATCTTAAACATCTCTAAAGGTTGTGCAACCATGTCACCATTAGTTCTTTGAATTGTTTTGGATGCAATCATAACAAGTGGATGAGAAGAAGACTTTACATATTTAAGGGATTAAGATTTCTCTTTAATTGGTGTCTTACTTTACATATTTAAGGGATTAAGATTTCTCTTTAATTGGTGTCTTATTCTTTACTTGATCAAGATGGGTTTCTTTCATGAAATCTTCCTAATCATCAACAACAATCATATTATCATCTAATTCTTTGGTTAGATTGAAGCGACTGAACTTACTCTCAATGATTTTGTCTAAATCATTTGAAAAAAACTAATTTCATTAATTATAAGAATGGGGTTGCAGGCTTGCTTGTGAACAACCCTTCTATAGAAGTTCATAAACACCTTCCAGGATCGTAAAGATGAAGGTGGTGTAAGGTACATTGGCTACTTTGTTCACCAATACCTTCTTCATGTAATTGACTTCATGTAACTAAAAATCAATGTTAGAATGTTGATTTGTTTTTTCGTCAATAAGTGATAGATACAAAATCTATCAAGGTTGGAGATATGGTTATGAAAGCTCTCTCATGGAAAAATGATGCTTCTTATAATTTTACGAACCATAGCATCTAGGACCATTTTTAAGTTCTTTATATTCTTTATCACAGGTTGAACATAAAAGGGTCTATTCATCATCATGTTTGATTTTCTTATTCCATTTTCACTTAAAGGTTAACCTTATCTTGTTGCACTTTATTGTTTCGATAATAACTTTCTAGTTCACAGCCAACCTCTCACTCATTACTATAATGGAGACAACGAGCTCTTATTTTAGGTGAAAAAATAGGAATTGTTTTAGAACTCCAAAGTTAGATCATTTTATTACTTATATTCAATAAATTGAAAGAACTTAAGTCATCTAATAACACTAATGAACTTGTATAAGAGAATTTCAACTTCATCTAGAACTATGAAGAGGAAAATGGAGTAAGAGAGAGAAAATAGGTTTTGCAGATGAATAATTGTTTAAATGAAAGAGAAACACTTGAAAGATGATTTAAAAGCTTGAAAAACTTGATGTAAAAATAAAATGAGTTTTTATAAGAGAGGAAAAAAGATGAAATAGATTTTTTTTTGTAGAAAATAGAAATTAAAAAGATGGTTTAATTAGAGAGAGAAAAGATGGTGTTATAAAGGTGGTCTTTAAAATACAAAGATATTTTTCCTTTCAAATTTATACACCTATCAAAAGTTTTCATAGATAAAAGTAACACATGCTTCAAAAATTTATATATGCATATTGGAATGTTTAGACATGTACAAGACACATATTAAGATGCTTGTAAATGAACTTAAATTTATCGTTAATAAGAGATATCATCAATATATCAACTCATTGATATCTAAATCAATATATTTTTATAAAAAAACTTCTTTCTAAACATAATCTCTAATGAAATGATGTATAACTTTTATATATTTTACATGTTGATATTGTATTAGATTCTAAAACAAGTTAATAATAGAAATATTGTCACAAAAAGTGTATATGTCATGTTCAAAGATGTTAAAATCTTTTTATTGATACTTTTATCATAATAGTAGAGAACAACATCCTGAAATAGAGATGTATTCTACTTTTATAGTTGAGAGAATAATAATGTTTTTTGCTTACTTGTCAAAGGGATGAGATTTAATACATTAAAGTATCATCTTAAACTGTTCATTTTTCTTTCTATTATATCTTTAGTGTAATTAATATTGTAATATTGATTACAAATGTTGTAGGACCAGATGTAGCAGGTTTAGGTGTCACAGTTGGATCAAGTGATGCAAGTTTGAGTGATGTTGGAACAATTACCGTGGGTTTAGGTGTTTTTGGAGTTGCATAAGCTTGGCCTACATCGACTTTATCAAATGCAATTGCTTCATTAATTAAACCTACATCATTTGCATAACTCTCACCAAATGTAATTGAATCACTCAATGATGCTAAGATAGATGAAATAAACATCTCTCAATCTTATCCCCTTACTATAAAACAGTTATCCATCAAGCATAAGATGGTACTCAATCAAAAAATAAGGATTAGAAAAGGAACCTTAACACCAAACTTGCACAACCTGCGCCATCTACATAACCTACTCCGTCTAAATCATCCTTCCTACTAGCAAGCCCACCACCAACTTCACTAGCTCTAGATATTGTTGATCTTCAAAGGATAAGATGCTTATGCCAATCCTAACTTTAAAGGGTGTAACCTCTTAATTTCAATTATTTCTTAAATAAAGGATGTAATGATCAAATTATTAACCTTAATTATTTTAATTATTGACCAATTTGGATGTAGTACTTTCTTACTCAGATTAGTAAGTACTATCTTGAGAACAATTTCACCCGTAGTTATTATATATGTCCTAATCTATTATGAAGTTATATATAAAAAGTTACAAAATAGTGATAAATTTATATGTCGTGAATGAGATATATACCATTTAATTCAAACAAAAAATAGAAAAAAAGTTGATGAGATATATATTTCGTTGGTTTGGATAGATTTCCTATTCGATTTTTCTTTCTCATTATGTTACCCTTGTTTCATTTGTGGTGGATTTCTTATGATAAACTAAAAACCAAGTTAGGTGACATGTTTATCATAAGTGCTTAGAATGACGTATAACTAGATAAAATGGATTTTTTTACAACAAATTTGGAACAAAATAAAATTTTAATGCATTAGATAATCTAAATCAAAGATTAATTACATTTAAGAATATTCAAATGAAGGTTACTTCTTGCATTCAACATACCCTAGGAAATATATCCAATTTCTCAAACGAAAAAAGGACATAAGACAAACCATTAACCTACACATCATCATTATCAAATTTAGTCTTCTAATTTCACTATCTACATTCATATGCTTCATTGACAAATTTCTAAATCATTTTTCATCATAATTTGCAGGAGTAGCCATGATTGATGTAATTTCTTTACCATAGAAATTATCTTTTTATACTTGCAGTAATCTCATCATGAAAGCATATAAAATATGCACAGCCATGATTGATGTAATTTCTTTACCATAGAAATTATCTTTTTATACTTGCAATAATCTCATCATGAAAGCATATAAAATATGCACATTTATCATCCACCTACAACATACATATGATCTTTATTAAGAATTATAATAACTAACAAAAAAATATGATCAATAAACATCAATTATCTTTATTTTAGGATATTCATAATATATAATTTACGACTTTTTTCTAAATTAGAAACCCTAATTATAATTTGGCATTACAATAACATTTTACATGTTAAATTCTTCTAAAAATTTCTACAAGTATCTTTAACCATTACTCTGAATAAGCTTTCTATCATTGTTTATACACAATAATATTAAAAAAATAATATAAATTAAAAAAATGAATAAGATCGTAATTCAGAACAAGAAAAAAAATAAAAATTTAAAACAAAATAGGTATTTAAAATAAAAACAAAATTATATTAAAATATTTAAATGAATTAAAATTTTATATATATAAAAATGTAAACCATATCATACTTTATATCACACTTAACATTATATATTACCATATTATTAATAATAAAATATCAATAAAAACTAATTTGTATGATAATTATAAAAATTAAAAACTATTTTTTTAAGAAATACGACTAAATTTACAAAATATAAACAAAATTAAAGATAAAAATACTAATAAACTCTTTTGAGAAGTAGCATGCCCTATATATCATATTTTTAGAAAGCTAAAATGATGGTTCAAGAGATAAAGTGCGTTTAATACACGATATGTCAAAATTCTTTACTGCCACTGTTTTTTTTTTTCTTGGTACAAAAGATTCGTGGTATGGTTCTTTTCCCACGAAGTAAAGATGAAAAAGCAGGAAATAAGCCAAGAGGAGTAAAGTGAGCTCATGGTATATTTCCACTACATCATTGATATTTATGTTGGCATTGGCCAATAGCCTGTGCCCAGCGAGTGAACGAAAATATTATTACGATACGATAAAATAAGAATGTCGTGCGAGTGTGTGTGTGTGTGATGCCATGTGAAAGCCACCCGTCAAGCCAAGGCTCAATCGAACTTCGCCCAGTTGACCCGTGGGCTCACGATAAATAAGATAGAGTATCGCACAAAAATGGCATCGTCCATAGTTGCTGCCTCCTCAGCATTCTCTTCCACTCTCACTACTTCATTTCTCACTTCCTCCTCCTCTTTTCTCTCTCTCAAGACACTCCCTCTAAGGCCCGCACGACTTCCCTTACAGCGTCTTTCTTTTGCGTCAATACCATTGCGCAAGCTCATGGCTCGCGCCAGTCTCGGCCTCACTAACCCTGCCAACACCGAAACCCCCAAGGTTGTCACTTAATTCCATTTGCATTTGAATTTGAATTTACATTAATGGCATATGAAATGACATGGCTATTTCATGGAAGGTTTCTTTTGCGGCGAAGGAGGTTGACGTGGCGGAATGGAAAGGGGACCTTTTGGCGGTTGGCGTTACGGAGAAGGACGTCGCGAGGAACGCCGGGTCGAGATTCGAGAACTCGGTTCTGAACGCCTTGGACTCCAAATTGGGCGGTTTATTGGGCCAAGCCTCTTCTGAAGAGGATTTCACCGGAAAACAGGGCCAGTCCATGGTTCTCAGAATCGCTTCCGGACTCGGATCCAAGAGAATCGCCTTGCTTGGCCTCGGCGCGTCCGCGTCCACCACCGCCGCTTTTAAGTCCCTTGGCGAGGCCGTTGCCGCCGCCGCCAAGTCCGCTCAGGCCGCCGATGTGGCAGTCGTCCTTGCCTCTTCCAATGTACTCTCTGCCGAATCGAAACTTACCACCGCGTCCGCAATCGCCTCTGGTAATTTGTTTCTTTGAAGATTTGTTAACTGTATATGCATATGTATTGTAAGATTGTGGATTAAGATTATGGGTGTGTGGTAGGGACTGTGCTGGGAACGTTTGAGGATAATAGGTACAAGTCAGAGTCAAAGAAATCGGCGCTTAGATCGGTTGATATTATTGGGCTTGGAACGGGGCCCGAATTGGAGAAGAAACTTAAGTATGCTGGAGATGTTTCTTCTGGAATCATTTTCGGAAGGGAGCTTGTAAATTCTCCGGCTAATGTGCTCACACCAGGTTCATATCAAACTTCTAATTGTGTTTATTAAGTTGTAGATGTGCATACATGTGCTGTTTGGTAAACCCATGGCATGGAGTCCTGGACACTCAAACCTTAGTTAAGAGAGGAGTTCTAATCGTTGATTTGAAATCAGTGGTTGAGATTGTGATAAATAAATGCATGCACATGTATAATAAGCTATGAACTTGTATCTATTATGTGGATTTTCTCATCGATGGATATAACTCCTTTTTCTCTCTAAAATGATTTTCTTTCTTTATAGGAGCTAGAATATAGACACACGTACGCACATATTTCCTAAGCCTTTCAGTCACATGGTAGATAGTTGAACAATTTCACTGTTTCATTGCAACATGTGTAAGATACTTTTGCATTTCTAAGGGTTGATCTGTCCTTGATGAATTATTTGCCTCAGGGGTATTGGCAGAAGAAGCATCGAAGATTGCTACAACATATAGTGATGTTTTTACTGCTAAAATATTAGATGCTGAGCAATGTAAGGAATTGAAAATGGGATCCTATCTTGGTGTTGCTGCAGCCTCGGCAAATCCTCCTCATTTTATCCATCTGTGTTATAAACCACCAAGTGGACCTGTCAATGTCAAGTTGGCATTAGTTGGAAAAGGTTTGACTTTTGATAGGTAATTAATTTAACCATCTGTCTTTTCATTATAGCTACAACTCAAAAATAGAGTGGTCAACATGAAGTCGGATTTTCCTTCATGTCATCTTGGTGTTGATTTTGAGATTATAACTTTTATTGAATTACAACAGAGCTAATGCTCAGTTCTAAAATAATAAAACAGAATGAATGATCTTCTACAGTTCTACTTACCTTCCACTATTTAATCTAACCACCTGACTAGTTTTGTAACAAATTTCTTTTGAACAACTTAAACTACTTTGCCTTATTTCCTTTTATTCTTCTATCGTGGATTCTATCAGATGGACTTAAGTTATTGTTGATGATATGCTATTTATGAATACTGTTTTCATTTAAAAATGGTATTTTAATCTGTACAATCAGATCTATTCTTTAACTATGTTTTCACTTATTTCAATTTTCTGTTCTAGATCACCCATGCAAGGTGTTGGCTCCTTTTTAGTTATCTCAATTACACTTTCCCCCACTTTTATTATCTGTTGGTGTATTCTGCCCTTATCTATCGTGAATCATACCATTACCTATGAATGCAGATGCCTCTTTGTTTGAAATGTTGTGGTGTCGCTGACCTTTCCGACACAGACATTTCCTCAATATTTGTTTGGCATGTGTGAGACACTCCTCATTACGTGTTTAATTAAAATATTTTTTTTGTCAACTCGGACATAAACCAATACTCTGGTATGGATGGACACACATTAATATTATTTAAAAATATTAACTTTTTAATTTTAAAAAAGTTAGCTTAAAATATAATAAAATATTAAAAATAATGCTATCTTTTTACTAGTAAGGCTCATCATCATATGAAAAAATAAAAAATTTAACATGTTGAATTGAGAAGGTGAATATACCTCTTTTGGAAGATATAGTTTCATTGTCTTATTTTGAGAATTTTTTGTAAAGAAACCAAATACGTGCATTATAAAATAATCTGTTAATATTCTTCTGAGGCCTATTTTTTTTTTTATAAGAGATTATATATATACATACTTATATAGATAGACCTATATATATGGGTATGTATGTATGTATGCATGCATGCATATAGGTGTCCTGGCATTCTATAATTTAGACATTAAGCATGCCAAGGTGTTGGTATCTGTGTTGTGTTTGGTATCTATTTCAGAGTCCATGCTTCATAGACGATTACCAATAGTTTTCTGAAGTTCAAATTGTTCATGAAATAGTCACTCTTTGCTTTTTATGGAAAGAAAGGAACTTACCACACTTATCAATATCATCCTCAATTTTGGAACTATTTTCAAAGGAAAATTTGTGTACTTTTGGCTTTTCCAATTGAAGCAGTCACACGAGATCATGTGATGGTTGTTTCTATTACAATGAGGACAATTTGATGGGTAGGGTGCTATAGGTAATTGGGTGATAGATCAATATGGAATATGCTGAAATTGATAGTTTAGGGGGATGTGCTATTTCATAAATTGCTTGTGAATAGTCGCTCTTTGCCTTGTGTAAAAGGAAAAAACACTTATCCAACTTATCATCGTCATTCCTCAAATTGGGAGTTATTTTTGGAGGAAATTTGTTTCTTTTGGTTTTCCAATTGTGGACAACTTGGTAGGTAGGGTGCTATTGGTTCCAGGATGATAGATCAACATGGAATATGCTGAAATTGATAGTTTAGAGGGAAGTGCTATTGGACTGATAGATCAGGGTGGATAAGGGCAATTTCTCCTTTGTCTTTTGTTATTTTGAATCTTTTGATATAATAATTAGAATTTTTCTACGTTCTTACCTTTTTTTTTTGTGTTGTTAGTGGTGGCTACAACATCAAGACAGGACCCGGCTGTTTGATTGAGCTCATGAAATTTGATATGGGTGGTTCTGCTGCAGTTTTTGGAGCAGCAAAAGCTCTTGGTCAAATCAAACCTCTTGGAGTGGAGGTGTGTCATTTATATCATGGTCATGACTTTTCTTTTTAAAAGAATAGTATTTTAATTGATGATTTAGACATATTTTGTAAGAATGAGAGGGAATTTTTCTCTCATTTTAGATGTTTCTTATTGAACTATTGGAAATGAATTAGGTGGTTACTTTGCTTCAAATTAATTTGTTTGGAGTTTGTGTAGCAGTTTCTTGTGACTCCTTTTAAAGGTTTTGTTAAAAGTATGGAACACAATATTTTGTGGTAATGAGAACTGAGTAGTTTATGCAGTTATTTTGGTGTATTTTGGTTGTAATGGATGTTGTCTAATGCATGTTTGTACACCTGGAGTTGTCATTGAATAGGATTGTGCTTATAGCTTCTCTTCATCTTTCTGCACAAAATTGCATTTTATATTCATGTTTATAAGTCTGCACATGCAGGTTCATTTTATAGTTGCAGCTTGTGAGAATATGATAAGTGGAACAGGGATGAGGCCTGGAGACATTGTCACAGCTTCAAATGGAAAGACTATAGAGGTGAGGATTTATTAGGTTCATATTTATTATTTTTAATATTTGCATGTAAATTTAACAACTGTGTATCATGATATTGGCATATTTGGTGGATTTTGATTGTTTTAACCGTTACTGTGTGATATTTTCATTTCTATGAGAAAACATATGATAAGGTCAAGTTGTTCCATATGTTGAGTCTTACTCTTGTGTTGTGGCTATGTGTATGCATGCTGTTGGTTGATAGGCTTAGTATAATTCACATACTTTTTAAATGTAGAAGCAGAATAAAAAAAAGCCAAAAAAAAAAATGTAGACTTTGCCATCCTTTTAATCACCAAAAAATCAATAAAAATGCAATCAATGTAACCCTGAATGTTTTATTCAAATAAAATGTATTGCTTAGCAATGGCAATTTTGTGCATCTGGATTAAACATGACACAACCTGGTCTAACAGCTACATATGCTGGATATCAGTGGATTAATCAAGTTACCCATGTTGGATATCGACATCCAAACCAGACTACCCAATTATTTATGGACTATTTCACAAACAGGGTACCAGATCTTGTACTTCTGCATGAAATCCTCCCTGAAGTACACCTTTTAGGCCATGAGCCATTGCCATTGTTTACTTCCCCAGGTATTGATGGAGCCCCTGTATAGGACCCATTGGTGCCATGATGTGGTGTCAGAGTGGTGAGCTTGAGCATGCTAGACTGGCCTAAGAAAGAGCGTTAGTCAGGAGCTTGTGTTTGGGTGCTGCAAAGTTAGAGAAAGACATGGACCTGGTTGGGTAGCAAAAAAGAGAGAAGAGGAAGAAGCAATAAATGAAGCTGAGGAGATTTATGCAACCTGCGGGAAGCATTTGATTTGTCGTTGGCTTGGTGTTGAGTGTCAACCAAAGGAACAAGGTGATGCCTAGAGTGATAATGACTTCAAAACTAGACCAATCATTAAATCTATGAAGATACTAGTTCACAGGTTATTAGTTGAACCATGGTTGAATCAATGATTATTAGATATATATAGTTTTCTTAATTCTATATAATATATTAAAGAATAAATTAATATGTTGATAAAGTAATATATCTATACTGCAGTAATAGGACAGCATATTCAAGTTCAACAATAAACATAACATTCATAAGTTTATAATATATTTATATTATATAATTTATTTAAATATATTTAAATGTGGTATAGTATTAAATGTTTTTAGTTATTATAAAAAGGTTCCAATTGTATTTGATTGAAGTAATATATATTATAATATGCATATACATGACAAGGAACTTGTGTGGTGGTTAAAACATGTTTCTTGAAGATTAGAACCCAAGCTCCAGAATCAAGAGTGTGGTGAGTCACAATGTAAATTTGTGAGCGTTAACATTAAAATGAACCAGACCTGATTTGATGGTTCATAGCTGGTCTAACTGGCTTGAATGGACTACCCATGTATCCGTTTTACGTTGGACTGGTTTCTTTGGTATGGTTTTCACAACTATTGGATGATGGAATTTAGACAGATATGCAGTAGTTGCAAAATTTTGCCAGATCAACTATGGCTGGTGGTGTTGAAGCAGTAGAAATCAGGTCTCTATATGATCTGAATATCTATTGGTTTTTGTAGCCTGAGCCTGATCCAGGGTTATTTCCATTTCCATATATGAAATAATCTGACCCTGATTGGGTTGAACAAGATTAGACTGGATACTTGATTCCTTGTCATCCCTAGTATTAATGTGTTTGGTTTAGCTTATTTTAGAGAAATAATCACTTATTTTTGCAAGTTCCTCCGAGATAACTTTTGAAAAAATAAGCAATTATTTCTCTAAATTAATCTGTTACCAAGCATGGGCTTAGTTATTTCCATTTGAGGGAAGTTTCCCTAAATAATTTCTTCTAATTGAAAGCTATGATTGAATACAGTACGCAGTCTAATGTTGCCTGACATATGTCCTTTGCTTTATAAAATAAAGTTCAATATCTTTTCGTAATTAATCAATCCAAATTGCATTGTCGGTGTGCAGGGTTGAAAGACCGAAAATCAGTTTTGTTTTATTTTTTCATATTGGCTCAAGTTATATCAGTTAATCAGTTTTATTTATTTCTATTTTTTTAATTTGCTTTTGATTATAATTTGTGTTTTTTTGAATAACTTTTTGACTGTTATAGTATATATTTGCTAATCTGTGCTACTGCTAGCCATATCTGTCATGTTAACACATACATAGATACATTTTAAACAAGTAAAAGTCTATGAATTCAAGTTTTGGCATCTTTGATCCATGTGATGGCTAAAGTGTATGACATTTAACCTCTTGTGTAGGTTAATAACACAGATGCCGAGGGTAGGCTTACCTTAGCAGATGCTCTGGTGTATGCTTGTAACCAAGGTGCTGAAAAGGTATGCAGCTATGCATCTTAATCTTTATAATATTCCTGTAAATCATATGGATTGGCTTAAAATTTAATATTTCATGTTTGATAGATTTGGTCGTTAATTTATTTATTTTTTCTTGTAAGAGTCAGAGAGAAAATGTTATAACCATTCCAATTTGTCCTGCATATTTGCATTGTTAAAATGCTTGTGGTATTCCAGTTCAGTTCTGTGTAGAAACATTTAGGAGCGAGTACTGACTTTGGGAATTTTATGTTTACAAACATCCAATGTGTCTAATTATTTTCAATTATATAATGTTTTCAAACTTACCACTAGGTATATAGTTTGGTTTTAGAACTCTGCTAACAGGTTGATCAACTGTTCTTCAGATAGTTGACCTGGCAACATTGACTGGGGCCTGTATAATTGCTCTTGGACCCTCAATTGCAGGTAATTAGAAACTTAAAATAAGTATTGTGTAGTATGGATATGAATGATCGTTACCAATATTTGTTTGAGAATAAAAAAAGGCAAAATGGAGAGGCAGAACCTGAAAGAGACATAAGGAGCCACATTATGGTGGTTTTGCACTATTGCCACTTACATTCTAACTTATGCAATGAATTATTCATTATCGACTGATTACTGATGCTGACTATTGTTTCTGAAGGTGTGTTTACACCCAGTGATGACCTGGCAAAAGAAATTTTTTATGCTTCTGAGGTGAGCGGGGAGAAACTATGGAGAATGCCATTAGAAGAAAGCTACTGGGAATCAATGAAATCAGGAGTAGCTGATATGGTGAACACTGGTGGTCGACAAGGTGGTGCCATTATTGCTGCTCTTTTCTTAAAGCAGGTATATGCCACGAAACTTTTTTGTTGTTTTCACTTTTGTCGTTAGTATAATGGTACAAAATGATCTGTTGCTGCTACGGGGTGGTAATATTATTTAAATGCTATTCCCCTTTTCGAAACTCTATGTTTTGTACAAATGCCTGTGTTCCACTGCAACCTGTTGGTGGGAGTGTTGATCTGGGTTGGATGATGTGGGAACTGTCTTGGCTCTTTATTTGGAGGGAGTAGAAACTACTTTTGAAGGAGCTTGATGTGAAGAAAAACAACGGCTGTGTAAATACTGACATGCTTCGTAGTGCTTGGCTTATATCTGCGGTCTCAAGCACATATTATGTTACGATTTCTAAAGTAATTGTGCTTTTGCAGTTTGTTGATGAGAAGGTTCAATGGATGCATATTGACATGGCTGGTCCAGTGTGGAACGATAAGCAGCGATGTGCAACAGGATTTGGTGTTGCTACTTTAGTGGAATGGGTTTTGAGGAACGCATCTTAATTAATTGCAAACTGAAATCTTGAAATCTTGTTTAATCGTGGCTTTTTATATATCAATAAGTTGCATGAAGGGATGTAAAAGGTGGAGGTGCCCTGAGCCCGATTTTAGGCATATTTCAGTATATTATAACGTCTATGATTCTAATGGTTAATTTAGCCTCGGTATGTTTTATAAATATTTTTAGCTTTGGTGATTGTAATTCTAGTGCAAGGGTCAAATTTTATTCTTGTGATTCTGGTATAGGCATAGGACTTGCAGCCGGGTAAGTTGTCGCAGTCTTTGACTAAGGTTAATAATGGATAAGGCATTGTAATATCCAATGCATATCTTCATACTTTATAAATACTTAGATTCAGATTTACAATCCAAATTTTAATTAGATGAAATCTTTTTTATTTTAATTTTCTTTTAACAAACTAGTAAAATGAAATTGTTATTATAATATTAGAATTAATTACAAAAAATAACAAAACAGACTATTCATTAAAATTATAACATCCAGCTCAATTTTTTCAAAGATATTCCATATCCTAATTATAATAAATAGGAAATAATTTATTCCAGATAATATTTTTCATGGCACAACAAACACATTGAATTATAGGCAAGCAATCGGGAAATATATTAAAAATAATTTACAAGAAAAAAAATGGTATCCTGCGAATATCGAGTCTGATTTCAATGCATTTTGTGAAAATGTAACTACAATCCGATAAGTCATCTAATAATGGGTTTTGATATTGCTATTGCGAAAAAACATATTGGAGTATTTAATATTCAGGCATTTATATATTACAATCACACACAATATATTGAACTACCAAACAATCAGAATTTAAAAAAGAATCAGAAGAGAAAATTACAACATCCCTTGTTGAAGAGCAAAAAGAGAAAGGATGTGTTACCCTCTTTTTTCTTTTGGTGAAGACTCTTTTCTTTTATAAATATGAAATACACATTTGCTTGTGAAAAGTGAATATATATATATATATTCATAAAAAAATGACGACACATTGTTTGGGAAAGAGTTAATTCACACAAAGTGTTTCATTTTAAATAATGAAGAATGGGAAGTATATAATAGTAGTTGTAATACATTTATTTGGTGTATCCACAGAATTAAAACCGTTTACGCCAGAACCATATGTCACATCTTTGGAGTTGTTACAATTTGGTTGTGAGACTCAGTCGACGCAAACGCCCTTTTTTTCAATATCTACCGAATTTAAAGTTAACCCTGGACCTCTCCCCTGACTTTCATTCTTTCATCGATCTCTCTCAAGTCAACAAGATAAGCCACGGATAAGTACAAATTTAAACTAGCAAATGTAAATTATTGAAAGGAACCACAAATAAATTGAATTACAGATTCTTCGCTGAAGTTAAATTATTGGATACATTTGTTTTGCCTGCCATTTTATTCATAATTAAAAAAAAATTGTGTGCAATTATATCTTTCATTCTTCCTTTATAAGGTTTCTACATCTAAAAAGCTACGTTTATACAATTTTTTCTTTATTAAAATTATTTCAAAAGTCTGAACTTTTTAACATGCGTGAACAAAAAAATATATGAGGAAGGATACTACACTTATAATTTTAACATATAAATATTATTTATTAATTTATTTTTGAAGAGTTTACTTCATAATTAACAAATTTCTTGAAATATTTTTATTTTAATATTATTAATCAAATATTTCAGATTCATCAAAAATTAAATTTATTAAATGAATACTTACACTACAAAAATATAAAATATGTCATGCCTTACGAAAAAAAGTTTGTTCAATATCTTGGAATATTATACTCTAGAGAAACATAAGCTATGTGTTCTTTCTACATATGGCTGAATAGTATATGAAATTTAAAATAAAAAATAAAATAATTAAAATTAAAAAATATTTTATATTTTTATTAAAAATTTATAAATTAGAAATGATAATAAATAGAATATTAATATACTTATTTCCACGTAGATATAAGATATGTATTGTTTTTACATTTGACTCAATAGTATATGAACTTTAAAATAAAAAATAAAATAATTAAAAATCAAGCATATATTATATTTTTATTAAAAAGATATAAATTAGAAATAATAATAAATAAAATTTAGATAGAATATTAATATACTTATTTTCACATAGATATGTATTGTTTTTACATATGTCTCAATAGTATATGAACTTTAAAATAAAAAATAATAATTAATTATATTTTTATTAAAAAATATAAATTAAAAATGATAATATATGAAGTTTAGATAGAATATTAATATATTTATCTTTCAAGATAGTTAAACATAAAGAGTGATGTATAGGTTACTTAGAGGGATTCTTTCAAGTCTTTGATCTCTTTCATGTAATTTTAGTTTAGAAATTTTAAATGTAATAAGTTTAGGAGTATTCTATTTATATAGAATAAGAGCACCACTTACTTTTATATATATATATATATATATATATATATATATATATATATATATATATATATATATATATATATATATATTTTAAGTGTATAAAAGTTGGGCTTCTATGGCCCAAACTTAGCATAGCTTAATTGCACCCTTCTTGACTTACAAATAGATTTCTCCCTCTCTAAAAATTATTTTTGTAATTCATAATTTACTTTCTTAGATTTGTGAGATTTTAAAGAATTATTTCTCTCCTAACTTCATTTCTCAAACTCAAGATTCTCGAATCAATGTTCAAATTTTTTTTTTATCATTGGAGATAAATATTAATGTTAAGAAGATAAAGACTTATTTCAGGTCCTTACATGAACATTTGCGATGATCTAACATTTCATTTCTAATTTTTTTACCTTAATTTTTATGCTTTAACTTTTACATTTTATCTCTATATTTTGATAATATTTCCATACTAACATTCAAGCCTAAATCAATGTAAGATGATCTATATGCAAAATAGAGAAAAAAGAATATTTTATAAAAATATTTAGTTATAATAAAAATAATAATTAATATTAACTATTATATCTTATTTAAATTTTTAAAATTAAAAACACTTATATATATATATATTTAAAATAGTAAAGATAACTTAGATATATTATATTTAATACTTTTAAATTAATCTAAAATTTTACTCATAATTTACATGACAAAATTTTTTAATTCATTGATGAAATTTAAAATAAAATTATTTAATAAAAACTATTAAAAGTGTAAAAATATATATAACTTACTACGAAATAAAATAATTTATTATATATATATATTAAAAATAAAAAATAATTTTATTGAATTTTCTCGATAAACTAAGGAATATATTACGATTAAAATCTATTCAAAACATTTTATTTTAAAAAAAGAGAGTGATATTATGATATTAGATGTCCTTTAAGCGACATTTCATATTATTTACTTTTATCTTTTTCATGTATCAGAAAGAAATTAGAAAAAATAATATCCCTTGTGGCAAGCAGGCTTTTACCTTTTTACCTTTCATGTATTAGGGAGAAGAAATGGTTAAGGAGAAAATAAAATAGGGAAAATATTTGAATAAAAGAAAAATGTTTTTGAAAGGGAGGAGGGAGAAAGAAAGAAATAATAAAGAATTTGCACAGCAAGGAGTAAGGACCGTACTGTCTCCATGTTTGTGAAGCACCTGAGAGGCTGAGCTGACATAATAGTAAAATACAAAAGCATCACAACTCACAACCTGTTCATTTTTTGTTCTTTACTCATTTTCTTAATCATTCTTTCTTTCTTTCTTTCTTATGCTCAAATCGATTAACATCAACTCTATTCAACATACACACAAATTCAAAGATTCTCTTCTTTCCTTTCTTCCTTCTGCATCTTCTAACAAAAATGACTGTTTCTTTTACTGTCATGACTTTCAATCTCCACGATGATCATCAACTCCTAGACACTCCCAATTCATGGGAGAAGAGAAGGGATTTGTGTTTAACCGTTATCACCAGTTACTCTCCCATCATCCTCTGTACACAGCAAGGTTACTTCTCCTTGTTCTTTAAACTTTAACATCATGTTTCACTTTCTCCACAACACTCTCAGGTTGCTTTGTCACCTTTCTTATGATTTAGGTCTTCGTTTCTGGATCCACATGCCTTTCAAAGTTCAATTAATGCTTTGATTTGAAGATTTTTGCTTTGCTTCTATTTGTATTACAATGCTTTCAGCTTGATAGTTGATCTGTGTTTTATGTAGCGATGATATGTTATTAGTTTTTTATTTTATGATTAATCTTGTTTTAGTTCATTGATTTCTTTCTCTCTTTAACTTGGACCTGGATTCAGGAGTGAAAACTCAATTGGATTTTCTTCAGCAAGGATTGCCAGGTATCTGCTTTATTTTTAAATAAGTTGCTCTTCAACTTCAAAAAGGATTAATTTATGGCTCTAAAACTCATTATATGCATAGCATGGTCACAAGCATTTTGTATCTCAATTTGTATGTGGCTATAAGGAATATATGGTGCTGGTTATGAAGAAAAGTGTTTCAATAAGGTGCTACTATCTATGGACCTACTTTAAATCCGTTCAATAAGGTGCTGGCCATTAAGATGCGCTTATGTGATGCCTTCATAATAGACGATTGGATTGTGTTAAAATGGATGTGTAGTTCATTAAATAAGAATCAATGTGCAGGAGAGAAACCATACATGCTAATAGGAAGATCCTCTGATGAGTGTTAGTGAGCTTTATCAGGATTTCACTTGATATAAGATGTTGAAATGATCAAATATCTGTAGTACCAGATTTTTCAAATAACAATCTTGAGTACTTAGATCAGTGAGCGTGGTTGTCTACTTCTTTTTAAAAATAACTGTGCAAGGTGACTTTTCTTATTTCCTAGTTAATTCTTTGATCTGCCTTTTTTGTATTCAAATGTAGAAGCTTTTGTTAAAGTTAATTGGCTTCATTTGCTCATAAACGTGACATTTGTGTTCCATGTTGGCTTCCAAACTACTCTAATAAACGTTTTCTTCTGAAAAGGGAGAAAAGTCATGATTTGAAGAGGTCAGGTGAAGATATGAGCATGCCATTTTTATGAAATTATGACCTCCATAAACTATTGTCTTACAATAAAGTGAAATAAAAATTCTATTCAAATGTTTTCTGGAATGGAATGAGCAACTCCTAGTCAAGCCCTTTTTGTGCTTAATGTAACTTGGCTCTTGAATGTAGTGTTTCTTCTACTTCAAAATAAAAATAAAAAAATACTCAGGTTATGATCAGTTTGGCATATCAAGAAAAGGGCCCCAAGACACTACTGATGAGCATTGCACCATCTTCTATGATAAAGAAAAGGTATTATTAGATTGTTTCTGCATAAGTTTTCGAATTTAACATATTGGAGAAACAAGATAACTGATAGATGTTATTCTTTTCCTAAATGAAGGTAGAGCTTCTGGAAGGTGGAACCTTTTGGTTATCTGAGTCTCCCTCTGTACCCGGAAGCATGTCATGGGGTTCTGAATTTCCTTGCATTGCAACATGGGCTATATCCTTATCTGTGATTTAGAAAAGAAAGCCAACTTCATTTGTTTTCAATTTTTATTTTTACTTTTAAAACATTCAGTTAGCAAATCTGAGATAATTTGGTTCTTTGACATGATGTCCACACATTTCAACTAAAAGGGGTTGAACCACCAGGATTTTCATTTCAGATAGTAAACACTAACATGGATGAGTTCAGTTCTCGAGCCCGCAGAAAAAGTGCTTTACTAACATGGCAGCACATTGCATCCTTACCCCCTAGCCTGCCAGTTGTGTACTGTGGAGGATTCAACACACAAAAGGAATCAACTACTGGACGCTTTCTTCTTGGAAGATCAAGGTTTTTTTTTCTTCTATACACATAAATGTTAACTTGATAGTTATTATCATTTTCCAGGTTTTTCCTATCTTGTTAGTTGTAAGGAGCTCAAAGTTCATATTTCTAGGATAAGTATTGCTTTGTGCTATGAGCTTTGCTATTCATTTAAGATGGATGAATAAGTAGTGCTATGTATGCATAAAATAGATTTGATCAACAGTTTAATTTTATTGAATGCAGAGAGCATGGTGTAGTAGGGGACATGTGGGATGCATGGCCTTGTGCCCATGTGAGGAAAAATGTATCCCTAATCCGCACTTATCATGGTTTCAAGGGTATTATTATTTTGCTTTTAGACTTTCATTTTGATCATTAATTATACTATTATGCAATTACTGAGTGTTATGTGGTGTGTTTAGGTAACAAACAAGGAACTCTTGAATTCCTGGAGTTGATTTTTAGAGCCCTCTGCCTCTGCTGGGATCGCCAAACACAGGATCTTCACATTGATTGGATTCTTTTCAAAGGTAGATCTCTAATTCCAGCTTCATGTGAACTGGTGAATGATAACATTGATGGATATTATCCATCCTCTCATTATCCTATATTTGCTGAGTTTATGCTTCCTCGCACAGTAAGGATGGTAGAACCACCTTTGCAACAAGATAACTAAAATTCTAGTTTTGGCTGTACTTTTTGGTTCCCCTTCTCATCTCTTGAATATTACTATTAGCAATATTTCCTACTTGTGGAGATATTGGTGGCTGTTTCCAACTTCCTATTATATCATGAATGTCTTCTATACATGGGGCTATCATTAGCAAAATTAAGTATGTATCAGCACACTGCCTCCATACCCGAGGATCATGTATCAAACAGAATTTTGCTTTGTTTAACGAGCTTTTTCATTTGAATAACTTCTGGTAAATGGAATAAAAATGTTTGTTATACATTGTTATATTGCCTTTATCATTTCCCACTACATTGTGCTGACTGCTGATGGTTTTTGATGTCATTGAGGCCTTGGCCATTACCTTCTCTCAAACCCACACCACAAGTTCCAAATTAAAATATGTGACATCATTCAGAGTCAATGCAGCTTGGAAAGATGTAGAGTCTAGAAAATGCTGAGGAAGGGAAACATAATAAAAGGTGTTTTAAAGTCATCTAACTAGTAAGAAAATATTAACTTTTGCTTAAGATTTCCTCAAAACATTTCCGTTTGTTTATTGCCGCAGAAAATCTTGATGATCACTTTAACTTTGCCCTTCATGGAAACTTCTATTAAGCGAGTATAGTATAAAATAGAGAAAACATACAAAGGAAAGCATATAATTGATCAATATAATAAAATGCGTATTACACAAAGCATTAGAATATTTATAGTCTAAGGGTGGAGTAAAGAAGCCAAACAAAACCAAACCTTAATCAAATAAGAGTTTCCCCATCATCAGTTGATAAAAATTTCTTTGTAATTAAATCAACATAAATAAAACGGTTTCCTATAGTATCTTATGGATTTACCTTTCAAGTAATGCTCTTTACATTCTCATTCGGATGTCTCTTAAGGAAAATCTCCAATAGATAAAAATCTTAGTGTAGGGAAAAAAGAACACTAGAAATTTACCTCAATAAAACCCTTGCTAGGAAAATCCAGTGAGACAATCATCGAGAAAGGTAAAAGAGTATGGTCATATATTAATTCCCATCATCACGTAAATAAAATAGCTATTTTATCTTAGAAATGGTTAACGATTTAGTGAACCATTCTACAAAAGTAAGTGTCATTCACGAAACAAGCTAGTACAGGGATGCGTTAGGTTATGGAACATGACCCAACATATTGAAGAGACATGTGGCCTACCATCTACTATTGAAACTAATCCAACACTTTATGAAGATAATGTTTCATGCATGCATAGCACAATCAAACAAAGGATACGTTGAAGAAGATAGAACAAAACACATCTCACCAAACATCTTGTATTCTAATGACCTTCGGAAGAATAATAATATTGACCCTTTTTTTATGTGAGTAGCGTAGTGTACCATCAAATTACAAGAGTGCAAGTTTTAAAATGTTGCGTTCCATGGATATTATAAAATTATAGAAGTTATATAATTTTTAATTGTATAAAAATATTTATTAAAGTAAAATATACTAAGAAAATGAAGCATATACTATAAAAAGGGCAAAGTTTACAAAGAATAAATTAAGAAAATAATTAAAAAGTCAATTAATAACATTGATTGTATTTTTTAATATTTATGTTTTTTTAAACAAATAAAAAGAAATGAAGGAAGTGTAACTTAAATAATAATTTAATATAATACTAATAATAGATTTTAAAATCGAATGGAGGCATGCCTCTCCACATTACAGAATGTTGATCCGTCCTTACCGAAAGTAACTATTTTATACCACCCTGCCAGTATAAAGCTCAAGTCATCTTTCTTATATTTGAATCAAAAATTGATAACATTTACTAATTAATAAAATAAAAAGCTAGTGTAATATGAAATTTCATATATCACGATTATTAAACTATTGAAAAATCTAAATAATTCTATATGAAGTCATAGTTGAAGTTTCACTATAATTATTGTTTTAGATAAAGTAATATATCCTCATTATTTAACATACATATCTCCGGTTGGTAACATGTCTTGGCTCATATGCCTTCAAGTTTTTGTTAGGTGCTGACTTATTATGACTCCCTTCTACAAGAATGTTTATAGTTTAATTACGGAAATAATTTTTTATAGAAAATAAATTCAATAGTTCTTATCTATATATTTTTTTAGTTAAACAATTATTTTCAATTATAATTAAAACAAAGAATGAAACTCGTTCCTTTACTGCTGTGAAAAACTTACTTATTTAATTTTTAAAGGAACGGCTAATATCTTATATATAGATTTTCTTTTTGTCTTTTCTGCCTCTCTTTTTATATGCATTCCATGCCACAACATGAGTGCATTGTAAGCATCCATAAACAATATTGACAGGCATGTTTTACTTTCCTTAGCCAAAAAAAAAAAAATTGTTCTGAAAGTTTTTCATACTATTTGTCTATCACGTACGTTAATTGTTCATAACTTTTTATTATAAGACTTATTGGAAGATTTTCCATCTCTCATCTCTTCTTTTTCCTAATTACTTTTTTATTATCAATGAATGATGACATGATTTTCATTAAAAAAATTAGAGTAATATTTGATTGATATCATTATTGTCTTATGCCCGTTTACATTGTTTAGAAAATACAAAATTGCTAAACTTTGATTCCATATCTAGTGATTATGAACTAGATTTTATTATTATACTAAAAGTTCAAGCTAGGTTAATTTTTTCATTCTTATTTAGAATATACACATTTACTTAAAAATTTAATTAAGATATTTATAATAATTAAATTGATATTGATAAATATTTTTAATGGTTTGATAACAGATCAAGATTAAATTCTTATATAATTCAAAGACTTTGAATTAAATAGGACAATAAAATATATATAGATTTCGTATTAAATACTCTCTTTACCAAGAACAAGTACGTACCAACTAACTATTTAACAAATGATTCCGTAATTAATGAAATAAAATAATGCTAAGTGGAGGGTTTCATACAAAGTAGGTAGTTCCGTTATACCTTAACTATAAACCATAGACAATTACACAAATGAAATCCACCATTCAAACTGTATCATCCAATAATCTGCACTGCACATCATCATTCATTATTTTTCTTTTCTTTTACTATATTTGATTTAGAGTTTAATTTTAATATATTATTAATATAAAAATTTATATTATCAACCAATTAAAAATTATCTTATATATATATATATATTTTTTAAATAATTGTTATAAAACCTTTATGAATAGCTTGAGTGATGTATAAGAAATCTTCAGTGGAAACTATGAGAGGAAGGAGAAATGAAATAACAAAGAGAATGCTCTTTCAACTTTCAAGTGTTGAATTTTCCATTCAAAACTTTCCATCATATTTATTTCAAATCCATCTATATAAATTTAATAGCAAAATGTTAATAAGATAAAAATACCACCCTCATCCCTGAAAACTATAAATATTATTCATACATACCCTTATTAAGAAAGAATAATAAGGTGATATTTATGGGTTTAGATACCAGAATAGGAGTTATTACATCATGATAAAAAATGTACCTAACATTACATAATTTTCTGGTCACTACTTTTTTTCTTAATGTCCAACAACTACTACATGGTTTATGTGACGAAAAAAGCAAGAAAACTTGAAACAAAAACAAGTGGGAGGAAAGAAAGCAAGAGGAAGAGTAGAGAGAGAGAAGAGAGAGAAGTGTTCAACGTTTGTTCTACGTTGTTTGGAAACCATGGCGAGAGTGCTTCTCGCACATCACCTGTGTCAATGGATCTCTCTGTGTTTTTTGGTTCTCATTGTTCATGTCCACATTGGAACATGTTTTTACCTTCCTGGTGTTGCACCCGAGGATTTCCACAAGGTCATTCCCTCGTCTTCTTTTTTTTTTTCATTCAAAAAATGCTTCTTTGTCATTGTTGTACTTTCATGTACGTGCATTTTTCATTGAATTTCGGGTCTGATCACCATTGTGTTCTCTTGATTTTCTCGTATATCTTTTTGTTTTTTCATTTTCTCTCTTTCTTTTCAAAGACTTAGTTGGTTTGAGAATTAAGATGGTTAGTTTTTCAATTTGGGTAATGATGATATTCTAAGCGGGTTTGTGAGATCCAAGCATTTTGGAATTCTAGGTAACTAGAAGTTAACATGTTCCAGAGGCAGTTATTTTATTTGATTTACATTTTATTTGAGGGACTAAGGAATTTATGTTTGTAGATCATAGTGATGAGATTGTTTATTCATGAATATTTTATCATGCAATGGAGGGAGGGACTTATAAGAATTTAGACATGTATTTTCCTTCCAAAACTATTTGCATATTTCTTTTTCCATGGTCAGGTTGACATAATTGGCACTTTTTATTGCTTATTCACCTTCTTATTTAATTAATGGCTTAGTTGATCTTATTTTATATTGTTCATTGGTGACAGGGGGATCTTTTGAGGGTGAAAGTGAACAAACTATCTTCCACAAAAACACAGCTTCCTTACTCCTTCTATTCACTTCCTTATTGTCATCCAGATCACATTGTTGACAGTGCTGAGAATCTTGGAGAAGTTCTTAGGGGTGACCGCATAGAAAACTCTCCTTATGTGGTTGGTTAATTTTTGTGCACACTTTGCATCATTCTTCCTTCCATTTAGTATGTTTAATTTCAAAAATATTGAAACAATTTGATTCTTCCAGTTTAGAATGAGAGAACCTCAGATGTGCAATGTTGTTTGTCGTCTTACTCTTAATGCAAAAACAGCCAAAGAGTTCAAGGAAATGATAGAGGATGAATATCGGGTTAACATGTGAGTCATTAATGACCTTAAATTTTACTTAGCTTTTTGTCAGTTATGTCTTTGAAAAATTACTCGAGTGGGAAATATTTAGTTATTGTGAAAAAATGAGAACAATGAATACAGACTATCAGATCTTATTTGAATTGTCAAGATTAAAAAGAAAAAGCACATGATACCTTTAATTGGTTATGTGATCACTAATTTTTAATTATGATCATGCATAAATAGTTGTATAATTCATATTTGTAATTCTCATTTTATACTATAATTTAGTATTCTCACATGATAGAATCTTGGGTTTTTGTCACAAAAAAATTGTGTTCTTTCCTTGAATTGTTGCAGGATTTTGGATAATCTTCCATTGGTTGTTCCCCTTCTACGACCTGATCAGGAATCTGCCTTGGTGTATTTGCATGGTTTCCTAGTTGGTCTTAAAGGACAGTATGCTGGAGTAACTCCCTAAGACCTTTTCCTTTTCCCTTTTTTTTTTGGTAACTGGTTGCACTCATTTTGACCTCTTGTATACAAATTATGACAGAACAAGGATGAAAAGCATTTTATCCACAACCACTTAACATTTGTAGTTAAGTATCACAGAGATCCAATGACAGAGATGTCAAGGATTGTAGGCTTTGAGGTTAAACCTTTCAGGTTGTGTTATAATTCTTTCATTCTTGGCTGTATATTATCTTTGTACTAATTATTTGATTTCATTGTTAATATTTAAGTTGAAATTATTCTATGAATCAGTGTAAAGCATGAATATGAAGGTGAATGGGAGGAGAACATTCGCTTAACCACATGTGATCCGCATGCAAAAAGATTGGTCTCAGGTTCTGAACCTCCTCAAGAGGTTGAAGACAAGATGGAAATTATTTTTACATATGATGTTGAGTTCCAGGTTAGTTCCATAATGCATGTGCGTTTGAGAATGAGGAAATCATCATTTTGAACTCTAAAAGATTTGAAGTCGGGTACATAAATCCTTAACATATGAAAACTACAATATTTTTTCCTAAAATGTAAAAGAAATCAGTTAATTTAGTTCTTTTTTAACATCAATTTTATCCCTGTGAAAAGGATTAAATTGATTGACATTTTCATCTTTTAACATTTGAAAAACAATAGTTATGGCTCTCATTTTTTAAGAACTAAGGTGACTGACTTTAAATCTTCCGAAGACTGAAATGGTAATTTACTCACACATGAGAATTGTGTTGTGATGTTGATTTCTGTTTTCTTTGTCTCTACATCTTGTAGGAGAGTGATGTGAAGTGGGCATCTCGCTGGGATTCTTATCTTCTAATGGCAGATGAACAAATTCACTGGTTTTCAATTATTAATTCTTTGATGATTGTGCTTTTTCTTTCGGGCATGGTGGCTATGATAATGTTGAGGACCCTTTACCGTGATATATCTAAGTATAATCAGTTAGAGACTCAGGAGGAAGCTCAGGAAGAGACAGGGTGGAAACTTGTGCATGGTGATGTTTTGAGGTCTCCTTCAAACTCAGACTTACTATGTGTATATGTTGGAACAGGTGTTCAGTTTTTTGGAATGATTCTTGTGACCATGATCTTTGCTGCACTTGGATTTCTGTCACCTTCAAATAGAGGGGGGTTGATGACTGCCATGGTCTTGCTATGGGTCCTTATGGGACTGTGTGGTGGATATTCTTCGGCACGTCTTTATAAGATGTTCAAGGGAAAAGAATGGAAAAAAATCGCTCTCAGGACAGCCGTTATGTTTCCTGCCATTTCCTTTGCAATATTCTTTGTGCTAAATGCTTTAATTTGGGGGCAGAGGTCATCTGGGGCTGTGCCATTTGGTACAATGTTTGCTCTTGTTTTCTTATGGTTTGGTATCTCAGTCCCACTTGTATTTCTTGGAGGTCACATTGGTTTTAAAAAGCCAGTGATTGAGGATCCTGTAAAGACAAACAAGATCCCTAGGCAGATACCAGATCAGGCTTGGTACATGAACTCGGTCTTTTCTATTCTAATAGGAGGCATACTCCCTTTTGGTGGTGTCTTCATTGAGCTTTTCTTCATTCTCACATCTATCTGGTTACATCAGTTTTATTACATATTTGGTTTCCTGTTCATTGTGTTTCTCATCCTCATTGTTACCTGTGCCGAGATCACAATAGTTCTCTGCTACTTCCAGCTGTGTAGTGAGGACTACCATTGGTGGTGGAGATCCTACCTGACTTCAGGTTCCTCTGCACTCTACCTTTTCCTGTATGCTGCATTTTATTTCTTCACTAAGCTTGAGATAACAAAACCAGTATCTGGAGTCTTGTATTTTGGGTACATGCTGCTTCTTTCATATGGTTTCTTTGTGGTGACTGGTACAATTGGGTTCTATTCATGCTTCTGGTTCATAAGGCTAATCTATTCGTCAGTGAAAATTGACTGATCCAGGGCTTGTGAAAGAAAAGACTGGATTCTTAAATCATTTCAGGAAAGCTTAATTTTAGTTGGAATTGTGGGGATCCTCCAGCTAGTCCTTTGGTTCCCACTTTAAGTTCAAACATCAGAAATTCTTACTCCAGAGTAGGTTGTTTTGCAGTTCTGATTTTGTTCCAATACAATTTCCAAGTGTCATATTTTGTGATCTGCTCTAAATTGAATTTTCTTATTTTGTCTGACACATTCACGAGGACCATTATCTTTCTGTCCTCAATGTCTATCTAGGAATTGCCATTGGTTGTAAAGGTATACTTCGATATAGATAATGGAAAATAAAGCCACTCTTTTTAAGTGAGGAGAAATGTGCTATAAATCTCATCATAACTACGCACTTTAACTTGAATTTTTCTGATGGATGATTTATTTTCAATTAAATGGAGCATGGTTTCCTGTACGTCTGCAGTCTGCTCGCTAAAAAGGAGAAATCAAAGGTGAGGTTAGGAACTAAATAGAGTAATGTAATAAGGTGGCATCTACCGCTCGTAGTCTTTGATCAGCATTACAAGCTACCTATATTCATTAAATACTTGGATTCATTACATAATGCATATACATGCTAACTGCATTACTGAAGAATGCATAAACACAGGCAAATGCATAACTTGATTTAGAAAATGAAAGCAAACAGTGAAAAATTGCAGCTCAATATTAAAATTTCATACAGTACATGATTAAGATTGGCTTAGGTTGACGTTCATCGTAGACGTTCGTCAAATATTACGGAGGTGAGAACATTATTTGAAAATTAGGTGACATGCTTCCCAATTATCATTTTTTAAGTGTTCAACTATGCTAAATGTGATTCCAAACATTCCACAAGCATGTTAATCTCACTTCTTACACATCTGCCAAACAACGACCTCAACAATTTATAAAATTCTAAAGCTTGCATTCTGTGGCAGACCTAAGATAACGGCTAGTTGGCTTAATTACAATTTACAAACCAGAAGCATACCACACTTGTAACAGAAATGACTGTGATATTTCACTTTTAACCTTGCATATATTAAGGTAATCAAAATAGTTAGTCGATGAAAATTTGAAAACATGCATTTTAGAGAGTAGTTACATATGAAAATTTAGTCTGCATCGTCAGCAGTGAAGTCAGGCTCTGGAGGTTTCTGTAGTTTCACCAACTCCCTGGCACTCTTAGCTTCCCGATTGCGATGTACACCACGAAGGGCATTTGCAGCAAACCTCGAGGCCAAGAAGGTGGCACCAAGGCTGTACGAACTGCCACTGCCATTGCTGCGAGCTCCTTCTGACTCCTCAGGTTCTTCCTTTCGACGAAGCTCCATAATTTTCCTTTTGGAATACCGACGCCAAGCTGCTTGAATAAAGCATGCAGCCCAAGTCCTCCATTGCTGCGAGTAAAATCGAAAGGTGTGCTGAACCTGTCTGCTGTGCAGGCGCCTAAACTGACTGGCAACAAATTTTAACTCTTCAGCAGTTAAGGCAAAAGCCTCAACCTCTGTCAAAGCCTTGACTGTCCGAGTAGAAGATGGAAGGTTAGAGCCAGATTTGGGATCCAGTGCCCAGGTCAAAAGCTCCTCCCCACAGAAGTCAGCCTCCTTTAGAAAACCACGATTAAAAAATCCACTCCTCCCACCATCTGTAGTAACACTCTCTAGGCGACCACGAATGATAAAAAGCATCTCGTCAACTGGATCTCCTTCCCGAACAATGTAAGTACTCTCTGTAAATAAACACGGCTTCAATCTCTCACATATAGCATCAAGCAATCTCTCATCCATACTTTCAAATAGAGGAACCTACAAATCAAAGAAAGGTGATTAATAAATTCAGATGCTCAGGAACCAATTTGGGAAGTTAACCTAAGAGGGGGAACAAATCTGAAAGATCTCAGAGCACTGCATGATTAGAGCCTAAAAGATTTTGAAAAGCACATCTTAAGAGCAAGAAATCCTATTATCACAAAAAATATATATATAATAAAATGCTATCAAGAAAATAAAAACATCCAAAACAACACTTATCAATGCTTCCAGAAGATCATTTAGACACATCTCCTAGCAAGAGAATTTAACAGAATTGAGTGACTTAAGGGGATGATTGGTATGTAAATTCTTTTTTCATTCCTAGAAATTATAATTGCTGAAAATGTTACAAATATGTTTACTATGTTTGGAAGATACCTAGGAATTTTATAAATATGGTTAAAACTTTCTACCTTTACTGGAAGTTTAGATTCTCACCCCCTCCCCAATGAAAATATTTTATTGGGAAATATAATTAAAAAACATTCTTAAGAATGCCGGTTTCCTAAAAAAAATTTAAAACATTTATACCAAGCATAAGAATCTAACATTCCAAACTTATTCCAAAAAATTTAAAAGAATACACCTATCAAAGACCACCTAAAATTTTTTCATCTGATCTTTTCACCTGATTTAGAGTTCACTGGGAGAAACAGAAGGTACCACGGGCTTAAGAAGAAGCACGTTAGCAAAAGCTTTAGATAGGTTTAATAATAATGTAGTAGTTCCCATGTAAGACAAAACGATCATGAATTATTACATGACTAACACAATAGAGAAAGGACCAAACAATTAATTCATGCAAAAGGACCCTAAGCACTAACAACTTGATGTCATCAAGTAGTTGTAAAATCCCCTAACCGCATATCAAAAAACTAAATAACTATATGTTAATTCCTTTATGTATAATTCTTCTGGCCATTTTCTTGTCCAAATAAAGGACCCATTTGTAGTTAACACATTTGAGTTATAGAGGGCATTTTGGGCGTTTTGCTAATTGTCAGGCATTCGAAAGCATACCCTTCTAACTAGAGCCAGACAGAGGTGACGCTTAATGTCTCTTCGAAGATCCTTTGGCAAACTCTGAACCAAATTTTCTTCATCTACACCACGTGTTGCCAACCACTTATATTGATCATATCGCCTCACACGCTCTCTAAGCTCTTGTGGGAGCAAGCGATGATGCATCCACTGTTCTGAATCACGTCTTTTGACTCTCATTTCCTCAAGTCTAATTGTAAGAGACTGAAGATAGGTCTGTAATAATATAAAAGAACCACAGTATCAGTTACAAACATCTACTCTTCATGCTTTTCTGAACATAAGCCATGCAAGCTATTTACAGTGCCAGTCTATGATAATGAGCAACAACAATTATAAAACAAACAAATAGCATCCACTGCTCTCTCTTCAGTATCTGTGAGCAGATGTGAGTACTTGCTGACGACATCCATGCAGAACCATCTTAGACATTTTAACACGAATAGTTTATCAACTCTGAAAACATCAAGATAATCTGGCAATAATAGCATCAATTTAAACTATACATGCTTTAGCCAATGAAAAAGACCAGAGGCAGCAGATCAACTTTCCCCAATGCAAAATAAATCAGAAGATATGTCATCACCAACTGCCCACACAAACAAACTCAAGAACTCTTTGAGGTTAGTTACACAACCAAACAACACAATTTAAATGATTTGATGTCATTAATCCCACTCATTGCCGTCCAAATTTGGAAGAGAAAAGTACAAAGTACAAAGAGAAAGGATAAAGCGTCCTCTCAAAAAAATATAAATAAAGCATGCAAACAAAAAAGTGAAAAACTATAACTGAGGACGTTGAATCATGTAACAAATTTTGCCAATCTGCATGCCGGATAAAGAAATGCCTCTTTAAAGACTGTTGAAATTATGATGTTTTATTTGACATTTTCTATATATTCTAACAAAAGACCGTGAACAAATGCCATAGGGAAGCAGAAAAGGTTAACCTTAACCTAAATGAAGTCTAGAGTCAAACAAGTGCCCTAAAAAATCCTAGATTGCTCTCCAGCCTCAAACACTACTGCAAAGACTGAGCAATGTCGCAAAATCTTAGCTTTATTATATGAGCCAAAACCTCTGAAATTACTGGAGAACTCAATAGCACCTATATTCTTGCTCACTGTATGCTAAATTAACAGAAGTATACCTGCATGTTACCAATCAGAAGCGCAAAGAGGATAAGGCCAGCTATGGCTAGAGCTATTGAAAAGATAACTTCCCCAGTGTAGGTGCTAGTTTGAAGCCCCTGTCCAAGTGTACTGCAGTGAAATAAATGAATACATAATCTTAGTAATCTATGAACATCAAACATGCAAACAAATATTATTATCTATAATAAATCTGTAGAAAATATGAAGTACAAACTTTGGGTGAATCCCTACTGTTTAAAAGCAGCCTATCCAAAAACTACAAACTATTCAAGCAAGTATTTACCTAAAAGTAGAGTATATAGTATTGAGTTCAGACAGAACATATATGTTATAATGTTGAATAAAAGATGAAAATCAACAGATGAAAATATAAATTAAATACCTCAAATTCTGGAGCCCCCACCATAAACAGTAGCAGTACTTGGCAAAGAATTTCTTAGATGAAACAATACCAGATGACAAGGCTTGTTTGAAAATTCCATAGTCAAAAGGTGAATTATCATTGTCGGCAGAGCAATGTAACGTAAGAATATCTTTACTTTTATTCTGCCAGGCACCATAACCTTCCATGTACTGGTTGCCACAATACAAGAAATTTTTATTGTACCCACTGTCACTACAAGCCTTTTGCCAGCAAAAGTCATTGCGTTCAACAGCTAACACGTACCAAAAAGACCCAACTATCTGCAAAGAATCGTTGAAAAGACAATAAATTCATGTCAAAATTGATGTACCAATGAAGCTAGATAGCAAGTGTAATAGCATAAGAGCAACATAATTAAACAACCAAAATAAAACAAAACTTACATGACTAGCAAGCATGAATAATAGTAAATAATAAGCAGCCCCAGCCCATGCAGTTTCAGCAAAGACACCAGCTGTTCTTTTAAGTTCAGAAGTCAATGGTACCATCCGGAAAAATCTAGGCATGTATTGAAGCAAAATAATGAACAGCAAAGCCCGCTTTGTTGCAAGTACATCTGAACCTTTTGACCTCTGCAGAAATCTCCAAACCACAATCTGAATACAAGAGCAACAAGGGGTAAAAAAAAAATAAACACCTTACTAGTGATAAAAAACTGCAATTACATGTCACACAATGTGAAAAAATATTCATGCAGCAATTCAAATCATTAGCAATATCCTGTTCAACATGGGGTCTCTAATAATGTCTAGAGAAATATGTAATTTGACAATTGCATTTAGGAACTTTTAGAAGAGAACAAGTAGAAAAAGGTACTCTTTTACTATCAAAGGCAGGACCACCTTTAAAAAAAAATACAAAATCAGCCATCATGCAAAAGGATGGATAATTTAGACAAGAGGATGTTAATTTTTAAGGAAAACAAATTGGCAAAACATGAATATTTAAAAGGAAAAATTAAAAAAAAAAAAAACAGATATGCATAAGCATAAGGACTCCAAAGCTTTTGAATCAACAACATGGTTTGCATATTCAATGGTTTTTCTTTGTTCCTTGGCTACAGAATATATCTTATTCTCTACCTTCATTGTACTCTTTATTCTCTGTAGTAAAAAATTTCTTTCAGCACACCCAACCCCAAAAAGAAGAATCAAATTAACAAACCTTCCAACAAGTATCAACAAGTGGAATCCCCAAAACCAACCCTTGATCTGAACACAAGAAGCTAGGAGAAGATAGTAGCCAAGATAGTCTGACAATCAAAGGTAAAAAGACGACAAGTTGCAAACATAATGTTGATACAAAAGAATCATAACAATCCAAAGCAAACAATCATCCAGCATTAACTAAAAGTGATTGAATCAAGTTAAAAGAATCTTCTTAACCTGCGGTAAGGGCAACACTGATAGAAAATCAATAATGAAATACCGCCGCAGGTATCGTTTGGCAATCTGTGCTGGATCTATCACAAGCTCACCCCGTCCAAAAACACGAGATGATGGAGCAATATAAGCAGTACGGAATTGGAGAGCCATATGTATAAGATAAAAAGCATCGACAAATGTCCTCAAGGTGGTAACTGTAATTGCCAACTTTCGGTCTATACCAAGACAGTGTAATGAATCATTGATGACAGGAAGATAAAAAAAAAGTGGATCCACAGACACAGCCAAAATGCATGAGATAACAAAAAGCCTATTCCACAAGAGCAAAAATTTGTCTTGAGGGTCAAATATCTTCTTTTCTGAAACTTTAAGATCTTCAGGGAACACAGCCCTAGATACCCCAAATCCAAGAGAACGGCCAATTGACTTCAGTCCTTCAGATCCCTTTCTAATTCTTCTTTTAAAAGACCTAGAGGTTGTACTGCTTCCATGGCCAGCATGGCTTAATTTATCAATGTTAAATCCACATGTTTTAACTCCAGCATCAGATGATGATGATAGTCTAGAATCCAAGTCATCCAACCTAAAATGAAAGGATCCAGAAAAAAATATCATATCCCATTGAACTCCTTGTATTCTAGAAACTAGGAAATGGATTGCATATTTATGTAAACAGGAACATAAATAACCAAAGTATATAAGAGGCATGGAGAAGAAATTGGGGAATCTTCATCAAATATCATATCCACATATTAAGACTTCAGCCTTTTCTAACTTCAATACTAAAAAGTTATTCAATTTCAAAAATCTACATTCACAATATTTACCTGAAGCATCTTAAAGTCTATTATATTATTGCTTGTTAGAAACTATTATTTGAAAGATTTAAGTGGACAGCCATCATGGAAATTTTCAAATAGCAGGTTTTCTACTTCTAACTTCCAAGTTATAAATATCAGACTATGGAGTGGCACGACCAGTCCCAAAATCGCTTTAGTGTACAGTAGCACAACCACTAAAAAGAAGACTATAAATACAAGACTAATAATTTATACTATAGAGATATGAATGCATCCAAAAAAAAAAGTTAAAGACGTGTTTATATTTAAAAAGCAATAGTTAGAATCCAATCTAAATCAAAACACACAATCATCCTCAATCCAAGATATAATTAACAAGTCAATAACAGCAAAAAATACACTACGTTCAAAACATAAAAGAAGTAATATTCAAATATTTCAAGTTAAATATAAAGGTCTAATATTGTAATACAAACTAGCAAGTATCCCATGCATTGAACGGGTAATTTATATTTAAGGAAAAAAATATAAGCAATTTAGATATAGGAGGAAAAGAGAAAGTTTTAAAAAATTGAACAGAATTAATTTCAAATATATATGTAGTTAAAATTTGAGGGAAAAGGAAATTGTAGTATAAAAAATAAAGTAATTAAAGCTGAGATATAAGAATTTGACAATTAAAAAAAACAAAATAAAAAGAAATTTTATTGTAAATTTATTTTGAAAATAATTAATAATTTGAGAATTTTAAAAAATATAAAAATTCCATGCTATATAACAATGAAGCCACATGTCACAAGAAATAAATAAATATATAAAATATATATATATATATATAGAGAGAGAGAGAGAGAGAGGAGATATGTGTATAGAGAGAGAGAGGTAAAATACGAGATGTCCTCACATTTAAGAATCAGGACTTAGATTTATAATTTAGGGATTGATTTATTTACTTTTCTGATGTCAAGAAGTTCATATAATGCTATAAATTAATTTATGCCAAAGTTGATGGGAATTTGAGTGTGAGCCTTGGTGCAACAATAAGGTTGCTGCCTTGTAACCTACACAAGGTTCAAATCTAAGAAACAGCCTCTCCACTTGTGGGGATAATTTTGCACACATTTACCCTCTCCTAACCCCACTGAGAGGAAATGCACTAGGTTGTCCTTTGTTTTATTGGGGGAAATTTATAAAAAAAAAATAACATAATGTCATTGTTTCTGAAAATAATTGTTAATTAAACAAACATTAGCAGTAGTATGCACGTCAAAATCAATACCCATGTACTATTTTCAAATATTGAATACTCCATGTTTGAAGAATAAATAGTTGTAAGAAAATGTGGGCAAAGAGCATACATATAAATATTACTAACTCTCTTCTCCTTCATATCTTTACAAGCGTAACCGTGCAATGAACTATATTGGATACCTCACAAATTTTTCCCGCTGCCCACCCACATATTGTGACTTGTAACCACAGTCAAACATCTTTAAGCCGATGATTCATGTAATATGCAACCTGCAGCCAAACAAAACAAATTCAAAACAATCACCGATAATATTAACATTAGTGCTATCACCATAATTAGCCTCATGCTAGAGGCTCATGTAATCTTCAACTCAAATCCAGAAAAATATAGAACTTCAAGACTCATCACACACATTTAGAAACATGCTCGTGGTCACTCCTAGTAATGACACCAGCGCAGGGCAGGGGTAAGAAGTGCATCACTGCCTCCTGCCTCATTATTCTTTCCTCCCCTACCTCTGGTTAATTATGTCTCCCATCCCCATTCCTTAATTCCTCTAGGATCCCCACAATGTCATCAACATTTAAAAATAAATAAAATAATAAATAGTCAAAAATTTTAAAATATAAAAAGTAGAAGTATTCAACAAATTTAAATATCTTTTTAACATATTTAAAATTGCAAAGCATAAATTAATGTACTAAATTATATTAAAGAAAGGACTAAAAGTACATTTATTTATTAATTATGAAGGAAAAGACGACAAAATCATTTACATATGCATGTACAATTACATAAACTAAGAAGTAATTTTGTAATTTTACAAATACAAAGAGCCTATGAGGCGGGGATTATGATCCCCATTCCCATCCCCAAATTTATTGCGGAGGATTTTTGGTCCCATCCCCATCTTTGCTGGAAAAAAATTCCCCAAACTCGGCCACAGGGATCCCAAGCCAACAAGGAGAATTTCCATCCCTTATCACTTCCCAAAGATGCTACAACCTAAACAAAGATCTACTCCATATTCCATAATGAAACAGATCGATAGCACCACCAAATGTTATCAACTGTATCAACTTCCACGGCTCCCTTACACAATACTGATAAGGCAACATCAAAATCTAACACTCACAAAATAATATAACAAATACATTATTCTCCTTAGCAACACCATCTTTCGATGAACAAAACCATCACCACCTCTTCCACCACCACTAATTTCACTATTCATAAGCTAAGCTAGCTCATCAAACTCAAAATCAACACTTCGGAACAACAATATCCAGTAAATCGGGGAAAGATAAGTTCCTCCATAAACCCTACGCATAATCCAGAAAATGAAAATACAAAAAAAAAAAAATAGACATCATAATTTTCGTCATCATTCCCCCCACCCCCCACCCCCACACACACACAGACACCATAAGCTACCAACGATAACAACGATTAATGTTAAGGTGTTTGTAAGAGTTGAAGTTGAACCTGGTGCATAGCAAAAGTAGCATGCAGATGCAATAGAAGCTGAAGTGAATCTGGACTCTAACAGTAGCTATGTTAAAATGAAAAATGAAAAAGGGGAGAAGAGGAAACGGACCTTGGAAAACGCGATCTTCAGGTGAGTGGAATTGAATGGAACGGGGTCGATAGATTGCAACGGAATCTGATAGGGAGAGAGATATAGAGAATAGAATAGTGATGGAAGATGTGTAAGAAAGAGAACATAAGGTCAACTACAACTCAAATAGGTGCTGCCTTCACGAACGGTGCCATTCATTCCTTGACGGAACTACCAATCCATTCTACCTATTTACCATTTACGTCTTCTTATTTTCAAAAAATAAGTAGCATTTAAAAAATATGGTCTCAAATTATTTTTATTTAGGTAATAAATATTTCTTTTGATAATTTTTTTTTTTTTTCAGTTTTACGTCCTCCAACATTTTTTAAGAATTTAATATTTGTCTTAAAATAATAAAAAATAAAGACGTGTGAAGTGCACCCGCTACTCCGTGCAACCGATTCTTCACCGTGACTTGCGCATTCCAGTCAAATTAATCAACTCTTATATATTAATTAAATCAGACCAGCGTTGGAAGAATGTTAATTTATTAATTTATTAATTTATTCTTTAAAAAAATATATATTTAGGTTGCGTGGCAATGGTTAAGCACGACTTTTGGACATAAAAACATTAGACAAGAGATATTTGATGTTGTTATTTACTTATAATTCTCTAAAACTTGTCAATTTTTCAACTAATAAGTTTGAAAGAGTAAAAATAAAACATAACATAGAGGGACAGTTTTACTGTGGTGACTTGATTCATGGGAATCTGACGATTTTCTTTATTGGTAGACACAGTAAATAATTATTTTAATTTGTAAAAGATTAATAATTAATTACATTAGTTTTAAAAGATAAAAATTATTATTATTATCTTAAAATTAATTATTTAATTTTTATAAAATTATAATATCAATTTTTTATTTTAAAAACAAATAATTATTAATTTATTTTTTAAAATTAAAATGACCATTTTTATTTTTTAAAGATTAATACAACCCACCTTTAACTTTTAGAGACTAAAATAATTATTTATTTTTAATTAGCTTGCTGACAATAAAACATAAGAAAGTTTGCAAACATGAACAGAATGGTTACATTATAATTTACCTTCTTTAAGTTTAATTAGGTTTTGATTTTGTCTTTTATTTTTATTTTTTTTCTAATTTTATTTAGTATTTTAGATTTAATTTAGGTTCTAATTTAGAATATTATTAATTATTTTAATTTAAAATAACTAAACCTAAATTTATTTCATCTAAATACCTTCTTCTAACTATAATAAATTAATTAAGCAATTAAATCATTCGTCAATTAAGTATCAATTAAGTTTCTATATCTAACTAACATTACATACATTTAATAATAGAACCATTATTCAAGATTTATATTTTTGACATTTTTAAAGCTAAAATATTTAACAATTAGAGATTTTATAATCATATCATATGTATGATATAAAAGCGTTCCTTAACTTAAATTATAACTTACTCATATTCAAATTTGATAAAGAACATACAAACATTATTAAATAAGTTTTTATTCTATATAATATTGTTTTTTTAGAAGATGTACTTAACTACTAAAATGTCATTTGTTCAAGATTCCAATAAAATAGTATCTTTTATTTTCATCATAGGAGACTTTGAACCTAATTTATAAACCTCGTTAGAACTACACTAAATCATGATTCGATTTAAGTATCTAAATTATTTTTTCATGTCAATTTTTTCTCTAACTTTAATATATCTTTCAATTAAAAGTTTTTTAAATAATAACATTCAAGATTAAGTTTTATTTTTTTACTCTAAATTTTTCTACGAATTAATTGTTATAAAATTATTATCTAAAATCCACAAACTAATACTAAAAATTTTATAATTTTTCACAAACTATTTCTAATCAATAATTTTTTTTATTTTAATTATCTAACTGCCATCATAAAATTATAAAATTATCATCATTGACCTATATAAACTTTGTATCATTTGTATTGTTAATAATCTTTATTATAAGTTTATATCTGCATTAAATATGATTATATAAAAATTCTTTAAAATAGTAAAAATTGAAAGATAGAATAATATTAAAATAAAAATTTTACATGAAAAAGTAATTCAGAAGACTAAATTATATTAAAAGGTTTAAAAAGTAAGTTAAAATTTAAATAATTATATTAAATTAAAAAAATAAATCACCAAGTCAAAATTTAAAGAATAAAAAATTATAATTTAAATGCAAGGATGTTATAGCTTAAAGAGAACATGAAGACATAAAATAACAATTCTGAATGGACTTGTGTTTCATTCGTTGTTAATTGTACAAGTTACTTCATTTTTTTAGTATTTTGCATTTTTTTCTATGAAGAAAATAAACTACCTCTATTTTATCATCTTCTTTCAGAAATTTTGATAAAGTTAAATAAAATTATATTTTGTATCATTTATATTTTTTAAAAACTAAAATAAAATAAATCTAAAAATATATAAGACGAGTTAAATTGTGTATCAGAAAATTTTTGTAAACCTTTTCTAAAATGGTTTTTTTTTTAGTATCTTATGGAAACTTCACATGACTATATGACAAAACTCTTAAAACTACAAACAACATTTAGAGAATGTAATTTAAAAAAAAATTAAAGAAGATCACAACTGATTCAGTTAGTAAAATAAATAAGAAAAGAAGAAAAAAAATATTTTAAATAAAATCACAACTAATTCAATTAGTATGTTTAATCTTTGTTACAAAGAACATGTTTTTACGATAAGTTAAAAAATACAATTATAGAAGATAATTCTTTTCTATTATTTTCTTTACATAAACATATTTAAACTCAAACTTAAATGTTTTTTTTACAAAAGCTTCTTCAAGCTCTATTCTTAAGAAAAAAAAAAGATAAATTAAATTTACAAAGCTATCTTAAGATAAGAAATAAAAAACTTTGTGATAACTATATGAAATCTCTATAAGATTTAAACAAAGTTTAAAAGAAAACCAATAAATGTACAAAAAAAAAAAAGAAGAGAGAACAATGAATATTTTTGTTTTGTCTTTAATCAATGTTCTTGTTTCTTCTACTTCAAAGCTGTTTTTTTATAGGTGAAGATATTTTTTAATGTTGAGAGAGTTAAGATTTTCAACACCTTGAATTCTTTATTCAAGTCATGATTTGTTGAGAAAATAATTTTGTTGTACGCTTTGTATCATAGTTGTGTTACTTTTTAATTTATACTTGCATCATTCACCTTTTCCTCCCTTTGTATAAGTTAGGTATATTTTAATATCCGAAAGTTATTCTTACCTTATTTTTTCTAATGTACTTTCAAAAGTTTTTTTTTATAAAATTTTTTATTTGGCTAAGTCTCATTTTTCAAACATTGCAAGGTGTGCATTTCGACGTTGTAACACTTCCTTACGCTTGTCTAAAGATCCACTTCAAACTCTTCTCAATGAGGTGTTTAAAACCATTCTTTTAGGTACTTGATCATTGTTCGGATATCGCTTTGTTAAATAACTAGTTTTTTTGTTTCTGCATAACTCTTGAAAACTTATTTCTTAAATTTTAAAAAGAAAAATAACTACACAATTAAACTTATATTACCATTAAAATTTTTAGAACGTAAGAACCTTAAACATTCTAAGTTTCAACAATCTAATCCTTTTTTATAAGGACAAAGATTTAATTAATTTATATATATATATATATTCTCTCAGGAAAACTCCTTCATCACTATAACAAAAATAGAGTGGGTGATTGAAAATGTAAAAAGAATTAATGGTGTTAAAAATGAAACTAAACGACTAACAAATCCAATACAAAACTGGACAAAATTAATTTAACTGCTTATTTTCGTTATATAATCACATTAATATTATATAATTGTAGTTTTTTATAATTCACGTAATTCTCGATTATCAGATTTAAATTGTTTGTTTTTATTATAAAACTTTCTAGTTTTAAGTCTTCGTTTATATCTATTAATTGTGAGCTCATTAAGATTCTCATATAAATTCATAGACGTTTGAGTTATGAAAAAGAAACAAGGAAAAGTAAACTACTTTTAAGAAAACATAATAAAAAAATCTATTACATGGTCAAATGGCCGTTGCCTAATTATTAGGACGGGTTCTTGGATGGTAGTTGTGGGGAAAGAAGAGGGTAGTTAGTGGTAAAGGAAAATTGTTAATATAGTTAGCGAAGCTGGTTGTTACCTTACCAGCTATTACATGGTCAGTTTCTCAGATGAGGTGGCGGGTTATTTTTGCTAAACTATTGAGCGGAATGTAATTTAAAGAAACATGAAGAAGGATAACGTATTTACTTTCTTTTTTAATATAATTCAGTGGGGCAACATTGCAACAAATTTAACAAAAAGAAAGATGTAGCAACTATAAATTATGTTAAGAGACCAAATTAACTAAAAAGATGCCTAAAAAAAAGAATCTAAAAACTTCAAGCATCCAGCATTAAAGCATATCATGAATATATGCATTTTGAAATGGTTCTAAACACATCCTTTTAAGGATATGTTTGGTAAAATTAGCTGAAAGTTAAAAACTAAAAGTTAAAAATACTAGATAATAATTGAAGGCTGATAAGTTACTAGTTAAATTAAAAATATTAAATAAAACTAGTTGTAATTGAATAATAAGCATTATAAATAATAATTTTCATTAATAAAATATTGATCTAACAAGACTATTGAACAAAGGTATCTAGTAAGGAGAGAGAATTGAGCTGTTTAAACTCCCACTAACAATGAAAATCCCTTTGGAATGATACCCTGATTGTACAACTAACACAACTTCTGAGTGAATACTCCTTGGGCCAAAGTAAAACATAACAAATATTCACGCGGCTTATTTTGTTAGACTATTTCTACTCAATATTAAGTGGTATACCCAAAAAACAACTGGCTGGTCTGATTTATCAAATTAAATAGCTGCTAAGCTGTTTACCAAATTCCACATAGGTGGTTGTATGGGTACCGTTACACTTGTTATGGATAACGTTACTTGTTCAACATTCTCTTGCAAAAATGTGAGGACTGTAAATGACTTGCAAGCAATATTTCCTCATAAAAGTATTACCACTTCTGTAATTTACACAGTCATTCTAGTTCACATTTTCCCATACTCTTTCCTGAAAGCGTATAATTCTTCAATAAGTATACATAGGAACAGTTAAACAATGTGACGCATAAGATGCAAAGACAACCTCACCCCATCCCCAAAGAAAAATGCGTAGGAACCAATTATGTGGACAATGTCCGAACAGGTGCAAACGCAAAGATGGTACACCTGGGGGCTCCAACATGAATCAATCTAGCCCCACCTAAGCAACGCATGACTGCACACAGGAAGTAACAAAATGTTTAGTATAAAGAAGATGATTCATCTCAGACCCTGCCCACCCCCGAAAAACACATGATAATTGACACTATAATTGACACAAAATTCTGATCTTTTATAGCTATAACAAAAAAAAGAATTGCACATATAAACCAAAATACATGTACATAAGAACACAGTTGATCTATACAATACAGAAATGCACTTGCTATAAGGTACTCATGATCCCTAATCAGGGAAGAGGAAGGCATTTGATTATTTACCTTCCCAGTTAACTTCAAGGCAGCAGGGGTTTGAGTTTCATTGAATAGAAATTAAAACACTTCTGCACTTTGCAGTACATTTCTCAGCTTTGAGTCAGCACACTTGCAATTGTTTTCCTAGCTTCTTTGCATAACATGCCAGGATCCTTTCCCTCAATAGGTTTATGTATAACAACTTTAACAGAACCTACGTTCACTATGCCCTCCCTTCCTGCAGGCATGATTTGGCCAGTTCCAATAAGAGTAATTGGAACCACTGGTGCGTTTGTCTTTGCAGCAACACTGAAAGCACCCTTCTGCACATTCCCCCAAGAAAAGTTACATAAAAATTACAATGAGTTCATTGACTTGAAGTCTTAGACAGCGTAAAGATATTGAAAAAAAAATACAGCATAAAATTAAAGTTAAAAATAATTTATCTCAATTTGAATGTTGTCATTACGTTATTTTTATCATTAGACATTTCATATTTCATTTTAATTATCAAATTAGCTGCAGGGGAAGGTTCTATTTTCCAGTGAAAACTTAGATGAGCCAACCATGTTGAGACTCGCCAGAAAATAGAGGGTCCATATTGGTTTCAGTCATCTCTGTGCTGGGTCCAAGAGACATGAATGACTGGAATAGCTACTATATAATCATTAAATCTCCCCACAACACTTTTATTAAGTGATCAAATGCCAACGTGTCACCCTTGGTCATGTTCCCACTCTAGATGTAATAAGCATCTCAGCCCAAGCATGTCATTTCCAAGTGAACAGGAGGGGGGGCAGGGACCTCAGTCCAAGGAAAACAAAATATAAATTCAATTCATTTCAGAATATTATTATTATTATTATTATTATTATTATTATTATTATTATTACTGATTTTATGAATCTTGTTAAGTTAATAATGCTACTAGGTTGTGCTTGTACTAGCTGTACTACTCAAGTGAATTAGATTAACTATATCTATATCTATACACATATATAACACAATTTATGCCTTGACAACAATGGCACAGGTAAAATTCCTCCAAGTCAATTTTCCCCAAAATTTTACTCCCCTCTACAAGAAGCTTCATACTAAAACACGGTCTATGTCATTCTGTTATATTATTCCCATGTGTTCCATCATAATTGTCATAGCCAATCTTCATTTTTCTTCTTTACTTTTGTCAATCCACCAATTATGGGAAAAATCAAACACTGTTCTATATTTTCTGAGGTATCATCTTCTCCTTTTTACCAAAGATAGGTATTACTCCCATTACATTATCGTAATATTTTATTATAATAAGTATTTTCTTGGTATTGTTATTTGATAATAAATTTCATGCTGAACCAATATTAACATAATAAGACATACTGGTTGGTAAAAGAGAGTGTATTATCATTAAAATGTATTATTTTCCTACTTTTCATCCTTTAGCTATAATTTAAACATGGTACCAAAGCAACACCATTGTTAGTAACTTAACACAGTCACCATTTCATTCCAAGTTCCCAAAAATCTAAAACATTTTTTTTCTTCCTCCTCCATTCTCTGTTCCATAATTCTCTCCTGATTGTTAGTTGGGCATCAACTCCAGTCACTAGAGAATTAACTCCCACTCTTACCCATGGTAGCGTATAGTTTTCTGACATGTTTCACCTCACTGTGGTGACTGCTGAATCCAGTTCTCCACCTTCTTGGTCTCCAATCAATGAATTGACCGCATTACTGAACTCACAGGGCAGTCAAGTATTGCCAAAAACACTCCCAGCCACAAGTTGCCTCCAACCGTACATCATCCAGACATCTTCATGCTGTACTGTCACTCTAGTGCGGTACTTGTTCTATTGTTTCTGCCACAATCATCTAGTGTTGGATGCCTCATTTTGTTTTGTCATATCTCATGCAAAAATTATGTGGTTCTGGGGCCCATTAAGTTCTTTTCTTTGAGATATTGGCAACATTCCGAGAATTTGGCAAACTTTCTTAAGAGGATCATTAGAATATTAGTGTTCTTATCCTTATAGGATTCATATTATGCTAGTAGCGTTATTGCAATAGATTTGTATTGCTTGTGGTGCACTGGTACTTGACATAGATGGCTAGATAATTAGCATAAATAAATGTGTATTATTCATCTCGGACAGTGATTATAGCGCATCTTGCTTTCAGTGAAATATAATATTTTAATCTCTTACAACTTTTCCATCCTTAGGCTTCAATTTTGGCACATTATTTATTTTTCCAAGAAGTGGCACTGCGTATGTACATGCTCTTTCTTTCTAGCTCAATTACATAAAACTCATCATGATCTACTATTTTTGTTTCTTCAACCATGATTATCTATAAAGATAAAAATTTTACAATAATTTGGACACAACTCACCTTGAAAGTGCCTACTTTTCCATCTTTACTGCGTGTTCCCTCTGGAAAGAAAAAAACGGAGGCTCCTTTCTTGATAAGATCCATGCATCGTTTGAGACAATCCTATACATCGAGACAAACAGAACCATCAATTGAGGGTTATTGGTATTTTTAAATCCAAAAGAGGGAATAATTTCACAGAAAATAATAAAGAATACCAGCTGGCTTCGGCTGTCTGTGCGTTTTAGAGGAATGGTGCCCAGAAGAAACATTGCCCACCCAATTATTGGATAGAGGAATATCCCAGTCTTGCTAATGAACTTAAAGCTTCTTCCTAGAGTAAGAAGTGTATATATGTCTAGAAAACTCTGATGATTGGAAACATACACAGCAGCGGTATCGGGAGGTGGCAGATTTTCCAAACCCTCAAATTCAATTTTGAAAAACGGAGTCACAGTAAACGTGGCCCAGACTTTGGCAACAAAATGTTGGAACTTTCTTCGGTATCGATCAAAAAGGAGCACCGATGGATGTCCAACAAGCATCAGTACAAAAAGAAATATGGCAGCAACAACAGTAACAGCATAAAAGCAAACTCCCCTGACTTTAGACTCTATTTTCAGCTCTGCAATTAAGCAAAGATCAAATTAAATCAGCATTCCAGTTCAAACATAAATCGCAAAATCTGACCAGACAGACCATTTTATACATACCAGGTAGTGAATAGCCATCTCCAGCAGAACCAGCTGCAGTAAGTTCAGATCTTACAACTACATCCCTATGGAATTTATTCCGAACATCAAGATTAGGACTAACAGCTAGCCACGACACATTTCTGTGCTTCTTGGAGATACATAGCAAGCTAAATTGAGAAGCTATAAAGGAAAAGAAAGTAAAGTTATGTTATTATATATAAATAAATGTCAATCCCCTTTAACCATGTAACAAGAAGAAACAAATAAACACCAAATTTTACATCAGATTACTGAAGAATAATCTGTAATGCAAGATATTATTATTAAGAGTGCATAACGAGAGAAGCGCACATAATTACCGTTAAGTGAAGTCCTCAGCACCGGGGGTTTATAAGTTCTTGTTCCTCTATGAGTGCACAACTGCAATGTGAGTGAGGTTCAATGAAACAAAACCAAAACTACATACAGAAAATGAATGATAAGGAATTATTATTACATACGAGGGTGGGAGAGGATCCCGCCAAGAATCTTGATTCTTTGTGACCTACAGAGGAAGGAGATGGACGTAAATGAGTGAAAAACATAGTGAGGAGTTAAAAACGACGGAAAGTGGGAAGTTAGGACTAACAGAGAGAGCGACGGTGGATTGGAGAATGGGAAGAGAGAGAAGCAACTACTTCCATGGCACGGAAATGGATAGATGAATGATGATGAATTACTTAGGGTTTGAGTTTGGGATTTTTCGAATTCGATATCGTGAATTTCAAGGCATCATATTTCTCGTTCTCAACACTTCTCATCAATCGTTTTGCGTCTTCGCTTGTCTTTTTTTTGTAATTTCCTTGGCTTCGATTCGTTTTTTGCCATTGCGTTTTATCACGCTCTAATTCCTACTCTACTCTCCAGCAGTTCACCGTTCCAATTGTTGAAAATTTTTGCCTCATTTATTAACATCAAGACTTTAGATTTGATTTTATGTAATTAAAAACAATAATATTTTATTAAAAATAAGCTCAAATAATATTTCAATTTCTATATATTATAGTAATTTTTTTTTATCATTGTTAACTTTTTTCTAAAGATTCATATTTCTTGTCTTTTTAAAAGGTCTGATTCTAGAATTCTGTTAACCAACTAAAGTTCTGGGTTATCACTTATCACATCTTCGTGCTAATCTAACGTGTATTAATGACTGATATTTTTTATCTTAATATTTAATTGATTTTTTAAAGTTAGTTTCAATAATTGATTTAAATAATTCTTTGGTTTTTATTCTCAACCAATTTTTTTATTTTTCTAATATTTTTTATTTTCACAAAAAATATATTAACCAATAATTTTTTTTAATTTAAGTCTATAATTATTTTATTCTATAAAAAATTGAGAAAAATTCATTAATCGATATGGTTTTGTTTAGAAAAAAGAGATAAAAATTAAGTATTTTATTTTAGTATCTCAATTTTTTTAAGTTATAAAAAAATTAAAATAAAATTATAGATATTTTTTAAGTATTTTATCTAGTACCTCAAATTAAATATATTGTTGGCCAATATACTTATTGAATGAAAATAAGAAAAAATCACATAAAAAGAAAAATAAAAAATTAAATAATATAATGATAAAAAGTTATTTAATGTAATTATGAAAACTAAAATTAAAAATTTAAATAACTATAGAAAGAAAGAAAAATATCAATTATCACTTTACATTAGATTAATATGAATAAGTAAAAGTGATGATTTGATTCTAATACTTAAAAAAAATGTAAAACATAAAAAATTTGTTTCAAATTAAATATTATAATTATTTTTTATAATAATAAAGTAAAAAATGTAAGTTAAAAAAAAGATATATTTAAGTTTAAAAATAAAAAAATGCTCATACAATAAAATACGTGCATGGAGATATCCTAGTTATAAGATGTACTTTGAACATCTAATAAAAAGATGAAAAAATTTTAAATTAAAAGAAACATATATTTTACATTCATTGTCATTTTGTTTATTAAAAAGCATCTTAATCATTATAGATGGTAGTGGATGAAATTATTATTTTATATTAAAGTTGGGATTGGAAGGATTTAATAAATAATTATTGGTTTCCTTTTTTACACACAAGTATAAGAATGATGTGATGTATAATGTCAGATCATTTATTGTTAAGATATCCTTAGGAATATAACAGGAAGATTATGCACAATATATAAGTTCAAAATTAGATATTCTCTTATAGTAGATACCCGAACAATTATGTTAACCTTGTTGAGATTTATTGAAGCTTATTTTGATCAAATTTAAATTTTAAAAGAATGTAAAATGATAGAAAAATAATTGGTGAATCAAGAAAAAGAACAAAAAAAAAAGAAATAGAGTTAAAAAAAAAAGTAAAAAGTAAAAAAAATGAGAGTAAAAAGGAAGAAAAATTAGAAAATAAATAAAAACGGAAGAAATTAAGCATATTATCTTGTAAAGAAAAGGTCAAGAGTATTTTAAGGACGAAATAATAGGTTTTTGTATTTATGAATAATGATATTTATTTTATTAATAATCATAACTCATTCTTTTTTTAATATGATTGAATATATTTGATGATCCCAGACAACCATAAAAAAACTTATTTTCCATAATAAACATTGTCCACTAAATTGATTTTATACTTGAAGTTACAATTTCAAACCGTCTAGTACTAGTCTTGAAGAGATTAAGGAAATTTAGAATCAAATAGAGAAGATGATGCAAAAAAAGATTTTGTGAAAGAAAATTTTAACTAGTGTGTTGTTCTTGTTATTTTGATATCAAAAAAGGGTAAAATATGATATATTTGTTTAAAGTATAAAAAATCACAGTAAAGTATCATTATCATATTTTGAGGTTAGATAATTTTTTTAATAAACTATGTGATTTTTGTCTATTATCTAGAATTGATCTAAAAAGTAATTATCATCAAAATCGAATGAAAAAATGGTGGAAACAAAAGTAAGAAAGAGAAGGAGGTAAAGAGAAAAAAAAGAAAAAAAGAAACGAAGGATGATTTTTTTAATTATTTTTAAGAAAAATTATTAATAGCACTTAAATTACAAATGACACATTAATATTTTATCAATAGAATCTACAAATTTATTAGAAAATAACCTATATAAAACTTATTTAATAAAATTTTAAAAAATAAAGGATCAAAATAAAAAAAATTAAGATAAAATTAACATAAAATAATCATTTTCAAACTCATTTAAAAATATAATTTTTAAATTTTTTTTTAAATAAAATAAAATAATTAATATAAAAAACTATCACACTAGTTTTACCTAAAATAAAATCTAAAATTACAAATTTATTTCATAAAAAAATATTTATACTTAAATTAAAAATATTTTTTAATAAACAATAGAGTAGAAAAAACTAAATAGAAATAGTTAATTCTTAGGAGTACCTCTATACCAATAAACAAAATTTATCTTTAATTTTTTTAAAAAAATTATCAATTATCAAATAAAAATATAAATAAATAAATGATACTATTTATATATAAAAAATATTAAAATTGTATGAGGAATGACTATTTTTAGATTAATAGGATTAATCACTCGATATTTAGCATGAAATAATTTAAAATAAAAAACTTATTATATTGTTAACCTAAATTTTAATTTTAAAAATTTATTACATCAATAACAAAAATTATATTTATTATATTAAAAATTATTTTTGACCTTTTAACCTATACATCGTAGGATAAAAAAATTTACAATAATCTAATAAATAATAAAACATCTACAAGTCTGTGTTACTGATCACAGAAGGATAAAAAGCCCATATGTCTTCACTTGCTAGAAAAATAACAGTAAATCATTTCCAACCATGAAAAATTGCAAGGCCCAGACCTCAATGCTAGTGGTTGCATATCATTTATAACAATTTTCCATAAAAAAAAAAATATAGCACAATAAATCTTATATTATTGAAATTATGTCATGATCGATGCATGAAACTTAATTACCACTTTGAATTTGAACGAAGAAACTCTTCGGTTCGAGCTTAACAACAACAAGAAAAGGAATGAAAAGAGTAGCAATGTTTAATGCAGTTGTGCTTATTTCTTGTGAAACATAACTATTGATGCCATATTACAATTGTGCATATATATAGACAAAAAAAATTGCATCAAAATGAAGTAAAGATGAAAAGAAAAGCTGATTTAAAAGGGGACATGAATGAAAAAGAATTAATAATGGTGGATCTATATAGATATATGAATATAATGGTGGTGAATAGTGATCTAATTGCGGGGATGGGTGTTCTCTGGTTTGGCCATTCCAGTAGTAACCTTTGCAACATCCATAGCTGAAGCTTCGGGTTTTTTGTGTGAGTACAACACAAAGTAACCTATCACAACAGAAGCAGCAAAGCCACCAATGGCCATCTTCATAGGACAAAATGGCATTTTCCTACGTTGATGAAGTACCTCTGTCGAATGTTGTCTTTTCACTGCCTCTGGTTCTGCCATCTTCGCTCTTCCTGGTTCCACCATTTTTGTTAATTTATCCAAAAGTTATGTTTCTTTTCTCTTGATCTGCGATCTTATATGTCTTCTCCTGAATACGTTTTTGCAATGAGATGATGTTTAACTCTTTTTTGTGAATGTGAGTTTTGTTTTCAGTTTGAGGTGTTTATGAAAGTATTGTGGGGAGAAAGAGAAGAAGAAGGGAGTGGTAAGAAGGAATTGAAGGCGAAAAACAATGTGTGTTAATGTACAAGTGGAGTTTGTGGGGTTGGAGTCTTTGCCGTTTGACACGTGGTGGTTGACCTTCAAAAACAGATTCAAAGTTGTTAATCATCATACTAATATTTTCCCTAAATAATTCAGCTTCAAAATTTAAATTTGCATATATTTAAAGTGAAAATCTTTTCAATTTATGATTCAACCCTTTGTCTTCTTCTTTGGCTCTTTGATAAATGGTAATGCAATATTGGGGAGGGAAATGAACTATTATCTTAACTGAAGTAAAAGAAAGTTAAGACCTTTCCAATGACAACTTAATTATTCAAATTAATACCGTTCATTGTTCTGTGTATTTCCCCCACAATTTACTTTTGAAGAGTCATAAAGAATGTTAGAAGGTTGAGCAGAATTCATTTTTAGCTTTAACTTTTTTTAAAAAAAATGAGATTACAAGTCATCCCATACTATTACACAAATGGGTCTTAATGCATTATATTCTCAAAAATTACTTGTCTATTCATTGTTTACAGAGAGTTACTCCTCGAGTCAATAATTATTGTTGCAACTAACTATTATACCCGTGACGGGTTAGTTGTGAATCATAAATTAATATTTTTATATATTAATTATAATATAAAAATTATCAAAATTCTAAGAAAGTAAATTAATGTTTTTGAAAAATTTGAGGAAATAATAGTTTTGAAAGATGGTAAACTTGATAAAAATGGATATTGAGTTTTTAATTTCTTGTTATTTTTCAATTTTAATAATAAAATAAAATTAACTTTCATATAAAATATTAAAAATAATGGTATACAATTTAATTAATCAAAATTTCAATACGTAGACTTACCTTTATTTTTACAATAAATTTAAATTCTGAAAATTTTTAAATCAATTTATTTATTTTAATTTATATTTTATTTCTATTTAATAATTTTATAACTAAATTATTTAGTTTAGATAATTAAACGGCAAACTATTGATATTAAATAATTTAGTTTCTATAGATAAAAAAATGAGATATTGTAACCATGTTTCTATTGGAAGTGTTGTGTTACAAGGTCATAATGGTTATGTGCATTGATAAATGGTAGGGATGGTTAGTCATGGTCTATATCCATAATTGATTATTAATATTTTGACTCGTATTTGTGTTGGAAACTTAACAACTTTATGAAAAAGAATGATTTTAGATTCAAATGTATGATATATAAAAATGCTAGTTTCAAAATTGATAAAATATACTATGATATAAGATGCATTTGGTCTTGTGCAAATCTAGAAAATCGTCACCGTGCATACATGCATTGTATATGTATTCATATGATGATTGATTTGAATGTTTTATAAATGATTATAGAATGTTGATTGAATAATTATGATGTGAATATGTTATACCTAAATTAGTAAGTATAATGTTGATATTGAATGACATGACTAACCTATATAAATTTTCTTGTATATTATGATATGACTATTTTTTATCGTATATATGCATATGAATTATTATTTACATTGTCAAAAATCTCCACTCTTAATTTATTATTTTTTAAATACATTTATGTTAAACTGTATGAATAAAATTAGAAACATCCTAATTATTATTTAAAAACTTAGTTATATTAATATAAAATGTGTGCTTACTTTTTTTAGTCTTATGTTTTCACTATGTGAATTGCTAACCAATAAAGAAAACGAAAGATTTAATATGCATGAAGAACAAAGGTTTCACATTTCATGGTATGAATTTGAATCATCAGCAACTTTAAGATTGAAGGTTTTACGGGTCCACCTGGGAGCTTATAACTTGATTATTGTTGATATTGTTGTACCTTTCCTATTTAAGTAACATAATCCAGGTGACAGATCCCTTTTTCTAGATTAGGTTTTAGTCATACTTCTAAGTTGAAATATTTTTATTGTTAAACTTGTTATATAGGCAAGTTGATGTTTGGGATTATTTAAATAAACATGTATCTTTACATAGGTTTATAATATATACGGATGTCACGCAAACATTTCAAATAGGTCCCCCTCACCAAGCGTTGAGAAAAAAATGTTGCACAGAAGTTTGAATCAGGTTTTTTCTGCTACATCAATCTTCACTAATAATTTTATATATCTTCTGCCAGTATGTAGATGATAGGAAATGACACAGTTTGTCTAACAGCCAAAAATACCCCAGCCAGAGCTAACCAAGATGATGCTATTCCAATGGTGAAAAGGTAAATTATCATGGCATTCAGTATGGCGTCTTAAATAGTACATGCAATTTACACTATCATCAAAACTTGGGGTTAGTTTAGAAGAGCATTTCATCTCAAACTACCATGTCAGCTTCACTTAAAGTTGATGGGATACCCACATCCAGCCGCATGGTGGATTTATACTGTTCTGGTAGTGCAGCACCAGCCTGAATGCACAATTCCACAACCGCAGGCGCCTTCCCATAAAAATTCTTAAGCTCTCGTTCTAGGGGTGGTCCATTTACATCAGGAACATGCCATACAAATCTTGGTGGGATCAAGTCATCAAGAATTGCAGACTGCCAACCATGCTGCCCATTGCGTTGTTGGTGTTTATGAGCTCCGCAGTTCTGAGCTTTGTGCCCTTGAGGACCCACATGAATTTCAGGGCAATATCCACAGACCCTCACATTGTACATCCGCATTAGTCTCTTGGTGCCTTTCCTCATTCGTTCCCATGCTTGGAGTGTTTCCTCGGCAAGGGGCACTACTTCATTGCCCAATGGAGGTACTATTTCTGAATCAGGTATTTCAGCTAGTAATGGTTTTAAAGGGCCCTCAGGGATTAAATCTGGTAGTTCACTTTCATCAGCATCAATGAATTCCTTCCTCCCAATACGGATGATAGGCTTTCTTCTCCTTTTTGTGGGATACTCAGGAATTTCAACACCCGCTTGAATGCAGAGCTCGACCACTGCTGGAATCCTAGGGATAGAAAATCTCTCATCGTGAGTAATCCGCTTCCCAAGACGATCAAAGAGGTGATATGCTTCAATTGATAAGAAAATGTCTTCAACATGTGCCTTTGTCCATTCGTGGAGGCCTTTGCGGATGTTGGCCTGTGAACCTTTACATGACTTGAATGGATGTCCAACGGGTCCAACATGGATTTCAGTGCACCAACTGCATAAGACACTTGCTTCAGAATGTTGGATCACTTATGCTTTTTGTTTTTAGTCGTACACATTAAATTACATTTATTTGCCAGGGAGTCACTATTGCTACTCTTATTCAAATAATTTTTTATTTAGAATACCCTTGTTCTTCTTTAGTAATCAAACTAATAACTTAAAGAAATTTTAACAAAATTAATTAAATAAGAGTGGCAAATTGGCAATAGACATTTTGAAGTAGGAATAGACACTTCCTATTTGTAAAAGTAATGAACAGGGGTTAAATGAGATAAAGAAACTTAACAGGTGGATGCAAATCTTTTGCCATGTATATTACAATTGTAAGCAAAATCACTCAAATTAGGTAATCACATTCAATACGATTAGCCTGGTAAGCACAGCTAACATATTGTGAAGGTAGTTAAAATTGATCCTAAATATTTTGTGTGCCTAGTTGCAAATGCACATTAATGGATTCTTTGGGATGAAAATATAAAAGAAAACATTCAGATTTCGATTTTTGAGAACATAAAGACAGCCTATCAAATGTCCTACATTATCACTATGAGTAAGCCTAAATGAATCCCCTCAGTCTTCTAGTTCTGGCAGCATGCTTACCATGGAAGGGCCCAAGCAGTGACAAGATTGGTAAGGACTAAAGAGGGAGCAACTGGAACTAATAGCCTTCCTATGAACCATACAATCCATTTCAAATGGGAACAACGGATACAACACTATGTGAGGCTCATTAAAGTCAAAGTATGGAACATTCGCTTTTTTTGAAGATGCAAAGTAAGAAACTGTCAATTGCCCACCATGATGGCAAATTATAGGTGGCTTTGGCAATATCTGAATTAGGTTCAGGTTACAATAATGATGACACATGCACAACTAAAAAGTGAAGTGGCATATCAGTTTTGTGATGATCAATACATCATTTCAAACAAATCATCTATGCTGGAATACGTTACCAAGGCCAGAAGCAAAAGTGATCCGTATTAGCACAATTACTCAACCAGAATAAAAACATGTAATTTTTATGCAGTTCCCCAATATTTCACATCTCATAACCTCCATATTAACCAAAAGCAGGCCAGAGAATAAGAAGACATATAATTACCTACAAGCATGCACAGGCACTACTTTGAGCAGCTTCTTCAGATTGTTAATCAAAGTGATCCTAGCATTATACACATTATATGCGGTCGGTATAAGGCTCTTCACCAGCAACCCATTCTTTGGAGCCGACATCGGTTTTCTAGGCTCATCTTTCATCTTCTTCATCCTCTCCCTAGCTGCTCGCCGAAGTTCTACAATGGGAACTGGAAAAGGTTTCTTCTCTTTCCTTGAATACTGCCGAGGAAAATCAGCATTTTGCGGCACTTCATTCCTAATGTTCAATGCACGATGATGAAACTTCTCCGGTTGGATTCTAATCTTCAAAGGAACTATAATCTTACCACCACTGCCCTGCTTAAACAGATAAAGACAGAAAAATAAATAAATAAATAAAACATATATATATATATATATAGGAAACTTCAATTTTTAAGAGTTTAAACTATTGGGGATGAACTGAAAATAATGACTTGGCCAATTCAGACTTCAAACACCAGAATTAAAAAATCTGCATTAATGGTTGTGTTGTTATAGAAGACGCCACGAATTTAACAGAGAAGAACTTTGATAGAGTATATGAAATGAAGTAATTATTTTAGGCGAAATGAGAGATAACATATAATTTAAATGTGAGATATACCTGGAAAGAATGGAGTGAAGTAAGAGAAGATAAAGGGTTAGGGTTCAGCGAAAGAGAACCCTTTCGAGTTACAGTAATTCCCTTAGCGTTAGGAAGTGACACGTTCATAGTCATAATCTCCCTGAAACCATTCAAATTCAAACGACTCAGAAATATTTGAGATGCATAGAGGAAGAGTGATTTCGCTCTCTCTCTCTCTCTCTCTCTCTCTCTCTCTCGTGTCCCAAACACCAAAAACCCCACCCAATAAATTCTTATCCTTAAAATTGGAACACATCTTCACTGTTCCTCTGCTTACAACTAATCCACTTTTTCTTTTTAATTTAATGCTCTTTTCTTATTTTCATTTAGTTATTCTTAACTAATCTTTCATTTAGTTATTGTTAACTAATTTTTCATGAGAATTAGTTAAAAATTTAATAATATTTTTTATTTAAAAAAAAAGAATTTTAAAAATGACTATGTATATCAAATATCTTATTTTAAAAGAAAAAAGAATACACATTTCAAGAGTACTTACTAATTTTTTTTTACATGAGACTCTAGATTGGGTGGGTTGATAAAATATTCAACCTTTGACGTGGCACCTAATGTGTTTGTAAGAAAAATGGCACAGACATTAACTTTCTCCAGGTTTGGTAATTTGATACTTGGCCCCAATTTTCTAGATAGTATACATTTTAATTTAGTTGATTAGCACATGATAGGTAAAAGTTGAAAAATAGTGCTCTAAATGATGAGATTTCATTCAAAAACTATAGCAAAGTTACAAAAAAAATGACATATAAACCATAACGTTTACGAAATTGACGAATAAAAATCTATTCGTTATAATATATTTGTTTGTAAATAATATTATGTGAATATTTTTTATTTGTAATTTGCACCATGATATTACAATTTTTTTAATTAAATGAGATGGTTGTACATACTCTCTTAAAATCATTAGGGAACTTAGTATGTGAACATAACCATTAAAAAATTAAATATGTGAAATATTTATAAAATTTGAGCTTCGACGACTTTCTTTAATGAACTACATTTTAATAACTACTCGATTGATCGTTATTCTTATGATAGAAAAGGGTATGGTAAAAAAAAAACACAAAAGAATGTGAAAGGTAATTAACAAGATTTAAAAAAAGAACAGAAAAAGAAAAAAAAATGTTGTGAAGGTAAAATATAAATTGAGTATTAAATAATTGGTACTTATTCGTATGAATAATTGATGAGGATTGTACAAATTAAAGAATATTCATTCACCAATTAAGCTTTAAGTAATTCATAAGAGTCTATAATATAAATTAATTATTTTTTCATAATTTAAATTTAAATATATAACTACTTATTATTATATTAAAATCCAAGCAGTTGTTCGTTAATATCTCTAAATGAAAATTTTTCTTAATATTGAGATTTTTTTAATTTAATATAATATAATATCAAATTTAATATAATAGAATATCATTATCAGTCAATAAAAATGTTTAACATTTTCTTTAGTTTTTAAATTATTTAAATTTGAAAATATCCATGCAAAACAACTTGCTACTTATATCCAATCACTAATCCATTTCACAAGTCACAACTGAAAGTTGAATATATATATATATAGATATAGATATAAACTGTTAGTTTTAATGTTCAAATCAGTTAAAACTATGCTTGCAGGAGTTAAAAGAAAAGCAATCTTAGCTACCCAACAAAATTTGGGATAATATGAAATCAAGTTTTAAAGTGTGTAAATTCAATAACACAAACAGGTAGGGAGAAGACGACTATATTTTGTGATTGTACCTGAATTTCTTGGTTGTTTTGTTCCATTCAGAGTTAAGAAAAAGTAAAACATAGGAAGAACTAATAACTCTTTGCATCATTCACAAAGTTTTGAATCAAAAGCTTTTATTAAAAAAATGATAAAGGAGTTTATTTGTATTTTAAAAATATTAAATACGGTTAATGTTAATTATTAAATTAGAACAGAGAGAAAATTATAATAAATATGTTAAACTAAGGCATCTTATTGTATTTTTTTTTATATATAAATTTAAAAAGTGTAACAAAAATAACAGTGTAGAAAATAAATCCTTCATTTTATTATCCAAGTTCCATATATATATATATATATATATATATATATATATATATATTATTTTTATAAATGGGATATAAATATGTTTTCAAGCTAATACAAACCTGATCCTTCGCGACTCTGTTGTAAAGCCCATAATACAAATGCTAAAAACTTGCAAAAGATCGACATTTTATTTTAATACTTCATATTGATATCATATAAAACAAGTTTTAAGGGCTTGAATCTCCTGCAATTGAAAAAGATTAAAAAAATCACGATCCTACTTATTTATCGAACGTGCTATTTAACATTGTTGTTATCAAATATTATAAATATTATAAGATTTTATATTCGTATGATATATATCTTTATAAAGCATATAATAAAATTTATTTTTATTTTATCAATTATAAGATTACATTAACAATAAGATTAAATAAAATTCATTTATTTCCTACTGTTTTTAATAAATAAATTATTTAAAAATACTGAATAGTTATTTAATTAATGTTTAAAACTTTGTTTGATATACGTTTGAGCATTATAAACTAATGATATCAAAAATTTTCTTTCAAAAGATATTAAAATAATTATTCTATTAATTATAAATAAAAAAAATTATATCTTTTTGAATAATTTAATATTAAAACATTTTAAAAACCTAAATTAAGATATAGTATAAATCCATAAATGATTAAAAGCGTTAAAATATTAAAATTTAATTTATAAAATTATTTTTACATATAATATTGTTTTCTTTTTAGGATAATCGCTAAGCATATATAATAATAATTATTATTAAAATAAATTTCATCTTCTTTCTTTTATCAATTAAATAAAATAAGTCATATAACAAAATAACTTATACTAATTGATATATTTTATTTTATATTCTTAAATAATATAATAATTTTTTTTCTTTATTTTAAATTATTATATTTCTTATAATTTGTTTAAAAAATTCAAGAAGTAATTATAAAAATGTAGAAAAGAATTTAAGAGATTGAAATAAAAAATTAATAAATATTTATATCGAATTTAATAATCAATAAATATATAAATAAAAACATTAATAAAAATAAATGAAGCAATAAATTTTTGAAAACCTAAAAGAAAATATCATGTAACATTCTTTTAAAAGAAGATGTTACATGACATTTTTAGTATAAATGTTTTAGTATTATGTATAGATTTAACTTTTATTTATATTATTTAAATATTATATTTTTTATTTGAATACTAATAAAATGTATTTAATTTATATTTAATCATGTTTTCTGTACTACATATATAATCTGAAAATAATAAGCTTTAACGGTTTCAATTTTTATTTTAAAAATATTTATTATTTTATTGTTTATCCTTTATAATTTTAATAATTTTTAAAGTAACATATTTAATGTATGATAGAAGAGTTTTGCCTAAACGTTTATTTATATTATTTAACTATTATAATATTTTTATTTAAATGCCAATAAAATGTATTTAATTTACATTTTAATTTTATTTTTCAGTACTACATATATAATATGTACATAATAATTTTTAATAGTTTCAGTTTTTATTTTTAAAATATTTATTATTTTTATGCTTATCTTTTATAATTTTTTAAAAAAATTAAAGTGACGGTTAATATATGATAAATGAGTTTTGCTTAAATAGGAATAAATTTAAAATATTATACTAATTATTAAAAATGTAACATACTAATTAGTGTCATTTATTTTTTTTAATATATATGATTTGGTAAAAAAAATCTTATAAAAAAATAAAATGGAAAATTTATATGAACAGAAAAAACTATAATCAATTATGTTAATTTAAATTATATCAGTGTTATAAAATTTAGTTTAAAATTTAATGATAAATCAATTAAACAAATGGTTTAAGTGATGCATTAGATTAGATGGGTTATAGATCTTGTATGATCTGGTTTGATTTAGTATTTCTTTTAAAACATTGATATATGGATCAATTCAGATTAAGTAACATTAAAATAAGTTCTTCTAAAATAATATTATTTTATGTTAATAATAAAAGAAAAAAAATTAAAAACACAGTTTGGGAGATAAAAAACAAAAGTTTCATGTCCTTCTCTAATACCAATTTTTTAATATTATCTCAATTATTAAATTTTAATTTTTATCTATCAAAATTCTATTTCAACTATAATTTAATTTCATTCAAACTTATCATTGGATAGTTGTTAAATTATTGACTTCAAAGGTAAAATTTCACATCTTTTTCTCAAAGTAAAAGCTCTATACATGAAACATAATATTGATAACCATCATTTTACTAACTAACTCGCGTTTTGAATATAAATTTTAAATGATTTTAGTTATATTTTTAGTCCATAAACTTATATTTTAGTAAAAAAATTTAAATTTAAATTATTTAATTATATTTTAAATTTATATTTTATCTTGTTTTATAATAAATTTTAATTATTATTTATTTAATTAAATACTTATATGATGTAACAATAATTATTTTTATTTTTGAGTTTAGAACATTTTCACTTAAAAACATTAACTTGTGTTTTATTTTATTTTATATATTTTGATATATATTGGTTCAATTATTAATTTATTGATACGATGAATGAATTATTGATTTATTATTTTGATAAAATTAATATTATATATTATATTTAATTTTATATGTAAAATAAAAAACATAAAAAAACTAATAATTTAAAAGATAAAATTTTCATTTTATTATCAAATTTACAAATATTATTTTAATAAATTGAATATAATTGAATATTCATGTTTGAATTTTTTAATATAGACATTAAATACAAACCAGATCCTTTATGACCGTATTGTAAAAGACCTGCATATGGTAAAATTCGTAGTCCAATGGTCAAAAGTTTGTAAAAGAACAACATTTATTTTAATACTAAATAAAACTAATTATTAATGGCTTGATTTTCATGAAATTCAAAAAAAAAAAATCCCAATAAATATAATATTAAATTATTGAACATTCTATTCAACATTATTTGTTAAGAAATATTATTAAAGGCTTATTTATATTATTTAACTATTATAAGTATTTTTTTATTTTGTGTGATTGAAAATAAAGTATTTAATTGATATTTTGTCATATTTTTCAGTTCTATAATAATATATGAAAATAGTAACTCTTAATAGTTTTGATTTTGATTTTAAAAAATCTTAAATAAAGATAAATCAAATTGAATAAAATATATAAAGTACAAAAGTGTGAGTAAAAATATTAAATGATCTCATTTATGGATATATATATATATATATATATATATTATTTTTAAAAAAAATTCTAACTAATGTTTTAAAAGTATTGATTAAAATATATTTTTTTAAAATTTTATTAAATAATTTTATTCTAATTTTTAATGCAGTTTAATGTTATTTTTAATTTCTTAATCAATGTAAAAATGAATCTAGCTGCACGCGTCGATCTGCAGACGCCGTACATTCATATATAAAACCTTAAACCAGCATTCAGAAACTTCAATTTCATTTTTTTTTTCTTTTTAAATTTTCTCTCGTTCTTCTCCTACAACGCGTTTCTCACAGCTCCAATAACCAACAACAGGTATCTTTCCCTCACCGCGATGATTTTCTTCAATTCTCTCAATCATCCATTGGAATCCACACTTTTTCTTGCTTCAATCGAATATATTTTTTCTCGATTTGTCCAACTTAATCATCAATCAACCCGATAAACTAACCCGTTTTTCCTCTGATTATGCTTGGACGGTGTTAGATTCTAGGTTTTTCCGAACTCGAAAATTTCCGAAACGTGTTTGTTCCTTTTCCACTTATTGTTATTTGATATTGATAAATATTATTTGTTATTATTAATTAACAGGATAAGTGCAAGCTATCAAGGATGTTAGAGCAGTTACTGATATTTACAAGAGGAGGGTTAATCCTCTGGACTTGTAAGGAACTTGGAAACGCTCTGAAAGGTTCACCTATTGATACCTTGATCCGTTCCTGTCTTTTGGAGGAGCGATCTGGTGCGGCATCGTATAATTATGATGCTCCTGGTGCTTCCTACACCCTCAAGTGGACCTTCCACAATGAGCTTGGCCTTGTGTTTGTGGCTGTGTACCAACGGATCCTTCACCTCTTGTATGTGGAGGATCTGCTTGCTATGGTGAAGCATGAGTTTTCGCAGGTTTATGATCCCAAAAGGACTGCTTACCATGATTTTGATGAGACTTTTAGGCAGCTGAAGATGGAAGCCCTGGCACGTGCCGAGGACTTGAAGCGGTTCAATCCTGTTGTTGGGAATGCCAAGAAGCACGTGCAGGGGAATAAGAAGTCAGGATTAGATGGAGGGAATAAGAAGAAGGGTGATGGTGTTGTGAAGAATGATGGCGGAGGGGATGGTGATGATAACAAGGGTCGGAAGTTGGAGAATGGGCACTCCAATGGCAATTTTGTTGTTGCTAAAGATTCTAACCTGAATAGTGATGTGAATGGTAGAGAGAATGGAAGTTCCAAAGTTGGGGCTTTTGATGTAAATAGGCTTCAGAAGCTTAGGACCAAAGGTGGGAAGAAGGCCGATACGGCTGCCAAGGCCTCCAAGGCAGAGCCAAACAAGAAAGTGACAAAAAAGAATAGAGTTTGGGATGATGCTGCAACTACGGAAACAAAACTGGACTTTACTGATCCTTCGGGTGAGGATGGGGACAGGAAAGTAGATTATGTGGCTGCAGATCAAGGTGAAAGTATGATGGATAAAGAAGAGATTGTTAGCAGTGAGAGTGAGGATGAGGATGAGGAGGATGTGGGGAAGAACACCAAGCCTGGTGCTAAAAGCAAGGGTTGGTTTTCTTCCATGTTCCAAAGGTAAGATTTCTTTTCTTATGCTTTATATATGCCTCATTTTGCTAATTTCATAGGCAGATATGTTATTGTTAAGTTGTTTGCAACTTTGAATTATCTTGCTGAAATGATTTGTAATTTAACTTATACTATATTACTATGGGTTGTTGTTCTCATGCTTGCAGTACTCAAAAAGTCAAAATTGATATATAACTTACATTGCTATGGGACTTGTACGAGTGGATTTAACTGTTTGTCACTTTGCTTTCTTGAGAATTGAGATTCCTTGATGTGTTTCAAATAATGATTCCCTGCAGTGTTGCCACTTGCCATACTAATAAAATTATCTTCTACAAATTTTCTTATATTGGAACCTTATTGGTTAGAACTCAGTTTAGTATCATGCGATATTTATCATTTCTATATGCATGCACTCTGAAGAAGCCCTCCTAGTACTTTTTCATCTGAAGTTTAGGAATGATGTAGAGGAGAGGAACAAAATAAAATTGTTCTTGTTCTTGAAACTGTTCCCTTTGGCATGATGAATCAAGCTTCATTTTGGATAATCAAGAGATGTTCTCATGTTTCCAGTTTCCCTTTACTGATGTTGTCCAGTTTCCAGATTCATTTCTTCTTGTTTGCATGCAAATAACTTTTGTACCTTCTACCCTTGATAGACCAAAGTAAAACTTATAGTTTGGTTTATAGATTTTTTTATCTGATTATTTTTATCTTTTCACTGAAATGACTAATTTAATTTTTTTTTTTATTTGTCCTCATGCTCAGTATTGCAGGGAAAGCAAATTTGGAGAAGTCAGACTTAGAACCAGCTTTAAAAGCTCTAAAGGATAGGCTCATGACCAAGAATGTGGTATGTGTTTCTCATCGACAGCATTATTTTTTCTTTTCGTTCTCCTTTGTATATCCTAATGCTTATCTATTGAGTCTTTTACCCAGTTAATATTGTTCGCATTTTATTTTTCTTGTAGGCTGAGGAGATAGCTGAAAAACTCTGTGAATCAGTGGCAGCAAGTCTTGAAGGCAAAAAGCTGGCTTCATTTACAAGGATATCTTCTACAGTGCATGTTCGTTTCTATCTTTTTTCCTATCTACATTTGAGGCTGCCTTTTATGAATACACTTGTATAACATTTATACTGATTGTATGCTTTAAAATATTAATGTAGGCGGCAATGGAAGATGCTCTTGTTCGAATTTTAACTCCTAGACGCTCTATTGATATACTGAGGGATGTGCATGCTGCCAAGGAGCAAAGGAAACCATATGTTGTTGTATTTGTTGGTGTTAATGGTGTTGGAAAATCTACTAATCTAGCTAAGGTGGAGCAAATCATACTGGTTCTCCATTGAGATTTCATATGTAGGCATGTCTTTTAACCAGAAAAGATTGGCTTATTTTATGTGTCATCTTGTAGGTTGCTTACTGGCTTCTGCAGCACAAGGTCAGTGTTATGATGGCTGCTTGTGATACATTTAGATCGGGAGCTGTTGAGCAGCTGCGTACCCATGCTCGGAGACTTCAGGTTTGTATTGACTTTCCTGCTTACAGATTAGTGTAGTTCTCTGATATGTATATTCTTATTTTTGTAGTTCCTGTCAAAAAATTTTGCAAGAAACATATGGTCTTACAATTTCCTTGTTTCAGATCCCTATATTTGAGAAGGGTTACGAGAAAGATCCTGCCATTGTAGCAAAAGAAGCAATTCAGGAAGCTTCACGCAATGGTTCAGATGTGGTTCTTGTTGATACAGCTGGTCGTATGCAGGTACTACTACAATTATTATTCTGGTCAAGAGTTTGATGATTTATCTGCTGTGTGGGTCATTCTATGAAGTTTGCTAGTGTACAAGTACTAGGCAACTCCTGTCATTCACACAGTTTCTATCATATTCTTTTATAGTCTGCCTAAACAATGACCTTCATGTGTTGTATTCACCGCGATCACATTTGTGATGGATGGAAATTGTCACAGTATTTATTATTGGGATAGAGGACCATTCGCTTACCGGACCAACTGAATGATTATGGCTATATGTGGATAATATTACAGGGTGTTATTTGAATGTTTTTATAGCCATCTGATATCTGGCTGCTGGTTTTCAGGATAATGAACCATTGATGAGAGCACTGTCAAAACTTATCTACCTTAACAATCCGGATCTAGTCTTGTTTGTTGGAGAAGCACTGGTTGGAAATGATGCAGTTGATCAGCTTTCAAAGTTCAATCAGGTTTGGTTCAATATTTAGTTCAATATTGCCCTAGCTTTTTTCCTTGTTTATTTTTCCTATATTTAACCCTAACTGTTTCACTGCAGAAATTAGCTGACCTCTCAACGTCTCCCAGTCTGAGATTGATTGATGGGATCTTACTCACAAAGTTTGATACCATTGATGATAAGGTACACAATTCGAAAATTGCAAAGAAAGGAAGATTGAATTTTTGGCTTGACATATATGGATCTTGTTTTGGTGAATAATTATTGGTTTGCTAATGGTTCAATTTGTCATCTCAGGTGGGAGCTGCACTTTCAATGGTTTACATATCTGGAGCTCCTGTAATGTTTGTAGGGTGCGGACAGTCTTACACTGACCTCAAGAAACTGAATGTCAAATCAATTGTGAAGACTCTCCTTAAATGAGGGCACAAAGTGGTTTATTTTCCCTTGCAATGCTGTTCACCTGTCATGTGTGTTTCTGATTGATGACGAACTTGTTTATCCCCGTTGATCCCATTACTTTGTATGGAAAACTATGTGGCTATGACTTTGGAGGAAATTTGGTTTGTTGGTGATTACAGAGCTTCTATTCCACCCTTTTGGGAGGTTTTTACATGAATGTAATATAAGGTGTGTAGTGTAACCTTAAGTGCAATGAAAGGCGTTTTTAGAATTCTTCATATTCTGTAGTCTGCAAAGAATGGATTGTTGCATAATCAACATTTTACTGACTTTGACAGGATGCAATTTATAGGTCCAATTCATGTGTCTTTCTCAAACTCAACACCAAACTACATTGGCTGCAACAGTCTGTCCCTTGGAAGTACCTCAGTTTTTATGTTTTATTCTGATGCTTAATTGCTTAGGGAATGTTACTTTCACTCTTTTTTTTTATTGTTATTTTAATTAAAAAATGAAAATAGAGTTGGAAAAATGTTTGATTAAGTTTTAGAAAACGTTTTCAAAATAGGGTCTAATTCTGAAAACAAGTAGGGGTTTGGTCGCTTCTGATTTTTGAAAATAGTGTTTTTATTTTTAATAATTAAAAAATTGTTTGATAAATGGAATATTTGAAAATAGGTTTAAAAGTATTTTTAAAATTTTAAAATAAAAAATAAAATGATTTTAGCTTTCTATTTCCAATTTTTGGATATTTATGTTTTTTATGTATTATTTATTTTTTTTTAGTTTTTTTTCTTTTGTTTTTCTTTTAAAAATGGTTTTTAAAAATTAAAATTGAAAAGCAAATCAAACATCTTCTAAATTTGTCTTTGTAGTTCTAACACGGTACCTGCTCCTCCCCTGTCTACTGTGCCTAAATTTGTCTTCTCCCCCATCTTCTATCATGCACACAGATTGAATGCAGATTTAGTTGTTTGTTCTATTTTTTCTTCCTCTTCTGTCACATTGCTTTGAAATATATTCCAGAGCTATTCAGATATACCTAAGATAAATTTGATGCCTTTAAATAGTATTTTACTCAAACAATATGGTCCGAGTATTATCGCAGTTGTTTGTTCTGTGCTTTTTTTCATATTTCTCATTTTTTCCCTATACCTCTTCTTGTTTGGTTTGCTCCTTTGCTTCATTTATTTTTTTGGCTATTTTCTCTTATTGTTGTGTAGAATATCTGTAGAACGGGTTCCTGTTTTTAGTTCAGTTGGTGTTCTTCCTATTTTCTGAAGTTCATTCTTAAGATTAGATGTTTTTAGGTATCACAGTTGGCGTCCAAATTTTGAAACATATACCTGCTTTGTTTGAATACTTGCAAGTCTCAATCTCAACAGCATGCCAACCACCCAGCCGATTAACTACCCTCACTCGCTCTCTCAATCACAATCTTCTGTCTTAGATTCTGTTAGTCTATTGACTGGAATCTGCACTTTAGATATTCCTACCCTGTATGTTTTACATTCAATTTACTTGATGTTGATGTTTTAGAGCCTCTTTGGGTACCCAAATAAACTTTGCACTCACTTTCTCAAATTCCAAAGCATTCCCGAGGAGTTTTTTTTTAAAGGAAAATGGTATCCACTCATGTATACCCTACTTAATCGTAATTTTTTTTTAAAAAAGTTATAACCATTAAATTAGAATGTATTGAAGTGGAGAATAGTATGCCTATATGTGAAAATTGTTGCTTTTTCTAAAAGTGAAAATGTTATTTTTTATCACAAAAAAGTATAAGTTCTTGAATTTATTTTTTGTTGTATCGATAAAGAATATAAAATTGTTGTATCAATGACTCTGGTTTAATTTTGTTGGTCCATCCAGAAATTGAGGGACACGTCCTCTTGTGCTTCATTCACTTGTCATCGACCATCGATCATTTTTCTCTCTCTCCTTTACCTTTGCCTTACCGTAGTTTGTGCATGGAACAGAATCACAGGGATCTCACATTATAAGTATCTCTTGTGTTTGAATATGAATTAAACTATTGGAAATTGAAATTGCAATGTTCTGGTTGAGGCAATTCTTGGGTGGAGAGGGTGGCGGTAGTACTGGTCTACGATCATTGGATCTAGCAGTGTTCATTGAAAAAATATGATGCAAGAGATAGTAAAAGTCTGATTTGATCACATGCTGATATTAAAATGTGTCACCAATTTAATGCTCTATGTAGAGAGGGTTTTGTAACCCCTCAAATTATACAGGTACAGGAGAATCTCTCTGTGAATTTTTGCTTGATTTGGAAATTTATTCTCAAAAAGTTATAAACAATAATGCAATTGAGCAGCTAAGCATGCAGCAACTCCCAAATTTGCTATAACTTCAAGCACTAGTTATATTTGAAACACAATGTGTGTATACATATTGATGTTCTGCCACACTAAACAATCATGGAAAATCTTGGATCTAACTTTGAAATGGCACTCGTTTCACCGAAATCCAACACCAATAACTCCAAATATAAGCAATATACTAAATAAAGGTTATTTTGGACACAAGCTCCCATCTCCCAGTTTGATGTGAAATTTCACCTAAAAAGAGATTAATTCAATCTTGAAGCTAAAACACAAGTTATAGATATCTACCTTAACTTTCTAACAGGACAAAAATTATCTTATTTGACCAAGTGTAGCCTACAATAGGCCCTGTAGAAGAAGGTCAATAAGACATACTAGCATAAACCTTAGCCTCAACATCATAATTTAGCATAAATATAGTCCAAATAAGCTAAACATGTCACGATTATATAAGCACATAATTGGCTGATCGCCACTACTAATTCGGAACTTTTAAATCATTGATGCTTATTGATAATTGATTATATGATACTTGATACTTATTTTATAACCTGTAAACAATTTGGCGTGAGCTTGTATGTTGTGTTATGAAAATATTGTCAATGTCATTCCTCTATATATAACACATGTTCATTTCCACGAAGGGCAATGGAATTGGAATATGTGACTTTGATGCCAAGAATGGGTTGAGAAGTGGATTGGATATTGTTGCTACCGCTTTACTAATAATCTGTGCTGAGATAGTTGGTGCCAATTGCATAAGATTAGAAGAGCATGGATATATAAGCATGACATGCATAGCATATATATGGGAATATTGGCATTATTGAGCATGTAGAAGGCAATAGTGGAACTATCCTAACTAAGCCTAGACAATTTCAGCTTAGTGGATCAAATGCTTCAAAATTGAAAAAGGACATTAAGGACATGTATATTGCAAAGAAACACACCTCCAGATAAATTTCCTTAGACAATATTGGTGTTTAATTAGATGCTTTGCATTGGAATGCAAATACTGCTTAAGCCCTATGCTTACTTTGGATATTTGTCGTGTATATCTGTTTCTGATGTATTCTTACCAGTGTGTTGTACTCTATTTATTCAATGATTGAACTCTGAAATTTACTCTATTTAATGATTAAATCGAGTTTGTTATGGAGTGCATGGTCTTTAGTGTGCATCCTAAAAGATATGTGATGGTCCTTTATGCTACTCTAAATTTTTGCTATATGTCATGTGTTTCTTACCCCTGTTTGGTGTTATGTTGTTTCACTTCTGTGTGTTATGGTATATGAACATTAGTGATATATGAACATTAGTGATATATGAACATTAGTGAACCTTTAGAAGATGTTGATGCTGACATTTTAACTGTGTTCTTTTCTTGCTTTGTTAATATGTGATGAAACGAGCAAGAGTGACAATCATGTACATGAAGTTCTTGGACATATTTAACATCAATAAAAGAGAAAAACTCACGTTCATTTTCTTTTACTTTACAAGATTGCCACTAAAGCTATTACCTTGATAGTCATGCTTGATGTAAATCTAGGCATAGTTAATTAATTAGCATTATATTTGGTATTAGACTTATATTACGTATGAAGAATTAGGAATAATTTATTTCTAATTAACTAAACAATGACCTACTCACTTTTTGCTTGCTTGCCTTATTTATGTATAATTAATATAATTGTTAAGACATCTATTATCTAAGTACATGTAGAGGTGTAATTTTTATGTGTTCTTTTATTTAATTTGAAGAATAAATATGTGAGAAAAATATATTCTTATTTATTAAAAAAATCTTAAATTTTACTGTTCTTCCTTCTTATTTTAAAATTAATTTCTTCTTCTAAAAATTTATACGTTATATTTTATAATCTATGTTAATGTGGATAAAAATTGGATCAATTTTTTCTTTTTTGTCACCCTTAAAATTATTGGTAGGTAGTTTTAAACCCCTATTTATGCTAAAAATTGAAATGTCAAAGCTAATTGTATGAATAGTTTAAAATATTATTTCATTAAAATTTTAAAATCAACAATTCAATATTTAAACGTAACCTTAAAAGTTGTAAAGATATTATATTCTTTTTTTTAAGCTAATTAATTTTAATCTTAATTAAGAATCGATATCTGAAAATTATATTAACAAGTTAACTAATCCAATTGAAGTCAGATAGGTCTAACCAATTATTAAAAGAGGAAGTTAGAACCTAACCCAAAGTGTTCCTTTAATAAACATCTAGTTAATATCTGAATTTCCACTCTCTAAAATATGACTTAATGTAATTCATATAACACTTATTATTATTCTAGCTTTATCTCACAATCACTAATTGCAGGTTAATTACATGAATGAGGCCGCTAACATATAAAATATACTATATATACGATGCTTAAGTGTTCCACTTTTCTTTCTCTTAACTAAGAATATGATTGAAGCAAGAAATTAATAAAACCCTATTATCTGATTTTATATGATTAGGAGGATATAATTTATTCTTTTATTTAGTGCTTTTCTGGATTTACTAAGAGTAGGACCGCATTATTATTCATCAGGTAATGCTAGTATTTGATAGGATCGATATGTTCTGAATATAAATTATCTAATTTTTCAACGTATAAAATGCTAGTATATATACGATACTTAAGTGTTCAGTTTTTCTTCCTCTTAACTAAGAACATGATTGAAGCAGATAGCTAATAAATATAATCATCTGATTTTATGTGATTAGGTGGATAATATATAATTTAATCTTTCCTTTAGTATTTTGTGTATTGTTTACTAAGAGTAGGACCTTATGATTCTTCAACGGAAGTATGGGACTAGTAGACTTTGAGAATAAACTTGTTTAAAAAATACGATTAAAATATGAAAATTTGGATACTTCCATCTATACTAGATGGAAATGCAAAAGAAAGAAATTATATACTAGTGAAAGAAAGAAAAAATAATTAAAATATACTAACAGCATATAATTTTTTTACATTGATATTCAATTATAAATTATCATATAATTAATAAAAATATTAAGTTTTATAATAATGATATTAAAAAATATATTTAAAAATGATAATATAAAAATATTTCTATTAACAATGTATCAAAATCAAAGTAAAAAAAATTTCATATAACATATTGATATTTCTTATGATTTGTAAGTTTACTTAAATATCATCTTTGAATCTGGATATTAATTTGGCACTCCTATTTTTTACTTCATAACTCATAAGACTAAACTAGATATATCTTTTTATTCTAATTAAAGGTCTGTTTTTATAAGTTTTGATAACCTCAACCATATTTCATTCAAAGTTATAGTTGTTAATTAATATTTATCTCCAACCCTAGTAGGACAACATCTAGATGATCACCAAATATAAGCCACTTTAGATATTGACTTTTATATAAACTAGATGCTTCTTAAGCTCTTAATGCAAATAATTGATTCAGTAGAAGGTCATATCATTGCTTTCCTTATCAATTTAATTAATGTAAATTTATTGTTAATAATTTTATCCATATACAAAGTCACAACTTGCCCCTTGTTTCCTGTTCAAAAGGTCCATTAACTAATCATAATTAATTATGAAGAGGCATGCATATAACCGCACAATAACCAGTCAAACTTAATAATCCAAAGGATCACGTATTAATGGCCATCTTTCTCACAAAAGGACATTGACTAATTTTTGTTTTGTATAGGTAGAAGATCAAGATCCCCTCCTACACTTCTCAACACACACAAACACCCCACAGCATTAGTTTATAAAACCCAAAAGAATGGTTAAAGATGTCTTAGTTTATACAATCCAAAGACAAAGCTGAAAATCATTTAGTGCATGACATTAATAACAAATTATAGTGTACCCCACAATTTTGATTCCAACGGGTAATTAATGGCCGCAAAATTCATCTGAAATGAGCACAAGTTATATTATGAGGTTCAATTCAAAAAGGCAAAAATTTCAAAATTTCAACTACTCAAAGCCTAAACCAACTACTCAAACATGCCTTATATGGAGAATGGCCGCTTCTCTTAAATAGAGACAAACATAGATGCGTGAGCATAGGATCCTTTTTCTCCATCTTTGCAATATTAAATACTAATGAGAATGTAATAAGTTAAATTAAGGTGGTGCCGTAGCCGCTGGAACAACATCCTCTTTCTTTGGGTTTAGGAGAATTCAGAATACCAAACACCCCCTTTTTGTATTCATCTCAATGCCTCCAAGCAATGTGTTTCATGGGAAACCACCCACATGGATGAAATGAAAAAGGAAAATAAATACACAATTGGTCAATCATAAAAAATTATGTCACAAAGAAGAATCACATCCTTTGAATTTATATATTAACTACTTCTGTACACTTTTATGGTGTATATGGATTACCAATTTGAGGAAAAAAGTTTCAATTAAAAAAGTAGTTGATTTTGATTAGTTCCCCTCCCCTTTTTAATTTATAATATAACCTATATTACTTTTTATTTATGATATATTTGTGTTTAAAATATTTAAAAATTAAGTAAAATAAGGCTATAATTAAATTTTTTATATTATTTATTATTTTTAATTACATTAATATTAAAAAAACAGATACATAAAACAGGGATTTTTCTAAACAATGTTTTTAGGACTATATATTAAGGAAATAAAAGTAAAAATGTTTATTAATGAAAATTAAGTCATATTGAAATACATTAAAAATCCTACTAAAAACATATTAATAATTTTTTTATTTAATTCTTTAAACATGTTCTTGGTGTATAGTGGTTAATATTTTTCATAAAATATTTTTTTTCTTTCAAAATTGAATAAATAAAAAGAAACGAAAGAGGCATGTTTATACTCCATTTTTTTTCAATTTATACATTACCAAGTTAAAATTGTTTATTAATTGTTTGGTTTAGAATACATGTATCATCTATAAATGATAAACTTATTGAACTTAAGGACTATATAATTAGATATAATTAGTGACGAAGAATTGAAGTTATAGACAAGGCAATTCATTATGGGTGTGTTAGTGCCGACTTTCTAGTGTCGGTCCATTTTACTGTACTATCTCCTTATAATTATTTCCCCTTGCGGCAAAGAAAAATAGTGATGTACATTGTTCATAATATCTTCTTCTTCTTCTCCTTTTTTTTTGGAAAGGACAGCACAGTAATTCAATCAAAGCTGCGAGTTAGAAAAGACAATTAATAATTATCAGCTTCGAATATTTCAGAGTTTGAAGCTACTTTGGCTGATTAATTATCTCTAATTTCTATGCATGCAAGCACATCGAAACTAGAAAACAGCAAATATTGGACTGAAGCATAATCTCTTACTCATTTCAATCTTATAAACAATAAGCATTTTGAAAACATAACTAGCTATTCTCTTTGAGCATTTCCAACGAAGAAATTATTTTAAGTTGCTTAAAATTGATTTTTTTAGTGGATTTTATTATAATATATTATTTTTTATTTTAATAAAAAATTTGATAAAAACTTTTAATTATGGATCCTATAAATTAACTCATATCTATTATCCTTAATCTTATTTTTTTAACAAATTGTTAACTTTTGGAAACATTTAAATCTACCTTAATGTTTTTTTAATGGTACAAAAATATTACCCTAAAATTCATTTAAGCATTTTCATGTTAGAAATAGTCTTAAATTCTCAATGCGCAGCTAGTTTTCTTATCTGATTCAGCATTAACTGGGTAGATAGGGGATATCAATTGTTAACAGTATGTGCAGTCAAAGGATGCTGTAAAAACAAGTGTATGAAGTGAGAGCTTTGATTGAAACTTAGAACGCAATGAAGACCAAGTACTCTTCATGAAAATTACTATTTTCTACCTATTTGCCTATGGCCCATGATAGATAAATTTATTATATTTTGCTTATCATCTAACATATGGATACATTCATCTAAAAATGAATAAAAGGAGATCGAATTATTCATAAAAAAAATGCTTGGTTGGTAAACCAAAGCTAGAAAACCTTAAATTTTGAGGGAAAAGTTACAACCATTCCGAAATTATAGCTACATAAATTAATTACTAATTAACAACCTTTTCATCTGCTGAGGTGTGATTTGGCAAACAAATGTTAACCACTTTCCTTAATTAATTAATTAACAAGTTAAAAATATATGATATTGGTTGGTGGACTAATCCTTGAATGATCTACAAATTACCATCAATTAATAATAATCCTTCCCATACATTAAGCTCAATTCTTAGATATAAAATTCTTCTCCTATGTTATGTTGAAAATTTTCATTATAATATGATGAGCAAGCTAACCATTCAACATAAATATTATGTTATGTATCCGCCAAAGAAAAAAAAAAGCAAAAGCAAAAACCAAATACTACTTGCACTATGTATATGCATGCTATTTTGTAAAGTTAGAAATTTTGTTTTTTAATGTAGAATAAAAAGAATAAATCCAAATCTAGAATTTGATAGATATAAAGAGAGAGGAGACAAGGAGTAGTTTTTGTTGTGAGGCCCAAAATGGTGACGTCAGTGAGTCCTCCAAGCTCATGTCTTATATGTCAAGGAATCAATCAAAAGGTTCTAAACAATAAAGATCACAAGAAATATAACCCCACGTCTCCGCGTGCTTCCTTCTTATTAGGACCACAAGAGAGGTTCAAGGGGAATGCAACAGTGTTGTCCTATATTTGTCTCTTCAGAAAAAGAAAAAAAAAAAGAAGTTAAATGTTAAAAAATATAATTAATTTATTTTTTATATATAAATTTTATTTTTATTTTTTTATTTATTACAGTTGATAGATATAAGAAATAATTATTTTTAAAAAAATTAAAATGAACATAAAAATAAAAAAATTACTTATTTTTTATAAGATAAAAAAATAAAGAAGGAAGTAATATATTTCAATATTAAAAATTGATCCAAGATAAAACACATAAGCTAGCTGGCTTAAGGAAAGTATTGAAGCTAAATATATACCTGAACCTACAAAATACATAGAATATGAGCAAAGCTACCTTCATGTTTATATTATCTGGAAATCCATGTTTTTAATTGTTTAATTGAAAATTAAGTCAATATGAAATTTATTACCTCCATATGCATTGGCCAACCATATTAGTTTGATTTGACCAAATATTAATAGCTATATATTCAAAGATCATGAATATGATTCTATAGATTTTAGTGTTATTTTTATTAGTGGAGTCAACTATAAGACTAGCTAGCCGGCTGAACTTGATACATCTGACACATGCTTCCAAATTAATGGTGTTCTTTGTTTGGATTACATAAAAAAATAAAAGAAAAACATAAAGTATTTAAATGAGTTGAAATAAAAGAAAAAGGTAAAAATTTCTTTTATTTAAATGGGTAAAAAAATGAAAAAATATATTAGTAATATAAATTTTAAAAATTTTAATTTTTTATTATATTTTTTATTAATATAATATTTATTTTTTATATTTTTAAAATATATAATAATTTTAACAATTTAAAATAAAAATAAAAAACAAAAATCAACCTTTTTTTCTTTATTTTCTCACCAATTTAAAAAAATAAAATTTTAATAGAACATGCAAAAATTAATTTTTTCCTTCCTATTTTATAAGTAGACAAATAACAAAAAAAATTATATATCTCTTTTTTCTTTTTTCTTTTTTCCCTTTCCTCCCATCAAATAAAATATTAAAAAAATAATGACTATTAACCTACCATATTATATGTATAGACAAAAGATGAATGAATGTTTAATTTAAATGTTATATATTTAATTTTATTAAAGTAAGATGATTTTTAATTTGTAAAAATATTTTTATTTTAAAATATCATTTTATTTTTGTTTTTTAAAATTTATAAAAAATTAAATTATTTTTTTTAAAATTTTCTATACAAATTTTTAAAAAAAAAATTTACAAACAAAACATCATCTTATTTTACAAAAATTAAATATACAACATTTAGATCAACCGTATCTTTTGTCGATACATTAAAAGGCATGTGTATAATAGCCATTTTTACAAGAATTGTGAGTGGTTAATTTGAGATTGAGGAAAGGATGCATATTCGTACATGAAATTTATTAACATTTAATTTTTAATCTTAATTAATTAATTTTTTATATATTAATTAAGTATATGAATAATTGATTGGTGACATAAATAATTAATAATCAATTATTAATATTTTGATCTCATTAATCACTAATAATCGATTATATAACTTATAATCTATGATTAAATGTAACTGAGTGATGTTAATGTATGTATGTGAGAGGAAGATATTGGATGAAAAAAATGAAGAGGGAGGGACAGAGAGTAATGCCATATAGTATGGGTCCCTAGGGTGATGCATTAATTTATGAGTTCTCAACGGCTTTCTGATCAAAGTTTCAATAACCAGGACCATCTCTCTCTCTCTCTCTCTCTCTCTCTCTCTCTCTCTCTCGCTCTCCACACATAACTGATGATAACAACAGAGAGAGAAAGGGATACCCAACTTGCAGTAGTAGTAGTAGTAATATAGCAGTAGCCACCCAATCAGCAACTTACAATACAGACATTGACATATATATCCACACCCACTTCTATTCTATCTACTTAATTAATTAATAATATCTCAATTCACACATACGCACATATATAACCTCTCTTCTTACATGTAACTTCCTTCATTCACCCTACATATTTCCCTCTTCTCTCTCTCTCTCTCATAATAGTAGAAATTAGAAAGAGGAAACTTTATTATATATACTGTGCCTTTAGCCTTATTTATGATCAGAGATATATTAAGGGTGCAATAATGGCATCTCAAATCAAGGCCCTTCATCTCTTTTTCTTCTTCCTGTTCTTCTCAAATGTTTTATGCATTGTTCCTCAAGTACCAAAAGAGCAAGAGCAAGATAGAATCTCTTCTCTCCCGGGGCAGCCTCCAGTGACATTTTCTCAGTTTTCTGGTTATGTCACTGTCAATGAGCAACATGGAAGAGCTCTCTTCTATTGGTTCACTGAGGCTACCACTTCTCCACAGAATAAACCTCTTGTTCTTTGGCTAAATGGAGGTTAGTACTTACTTTTATGTTCTTATATGTGTGTGTGTCTATATATACATATATATATATATATATATATATATATATATATATATATATATATATATATATATATATATATATATATATACATATATATTAATTTTGGCATATTTATAGCTTTAAAATTCCTCACTTTCTCACCTTACTTGGTAGCCTTAATTCATTTCCATTAGCTATGTTGAGTTTCCGTCATATTAATTCCTCTCTTTTTGGAGTCATATTATTGTTTTTTTTCAACTGTTTGTGTCTGTCCATCTAAGAATGGAAACATGTCTCTACAATTCTACATATATGTTTAGCTGAATAAAGTGTGTTCATTCATTAGGCTACTTTTTGGGGTTACATTTTGTTATACGAATGTTTAATTGTCTTCATGTGTTTTCAAAATTATATTCTTTTTCCCTAAACACACTTTGAAACTTTATAGGAGTCAGATGTCTGATTTCATGCACACTAACTAGCATTTGAAACCTCATCCCTCCACAATGAGAGAGAAAGGAAGGGAATTCAAAATTGTCCTCTTTTCTTCTTCTAAACTAAATTTTAATCAAACATGTTCATATAAAATATACATATTTTGACTTGACAACTGGTAGCGATGAATAATTATATTAAATAGAAAACAAAGAACAGTTGCTTCTTAAAATTGTTTGGTTTATGTGGGCGAGATCAGATTTTTCCTTGCCAGGAAATAATTAGGGGAATTTGAATAGTTAATATTGGTATATATAAGTATAGTGAAAGTAATTAATATCACAAATTTACACGGGATAAAACAAAAAGGTCATAATATACTCACGAAAGAAAATTTAATATATTGTTATATAATTTCTAAAGCAAGTTGTTAAAAAGGTTAACTACTTCATTTGAGGAAATACCTAGTAAAATGGTAATATTAAAACAAAAGCTTGCTTAACTTGAAAAGTAAACAAGATTAATAAATCTAATTATAAATTGTAGCCAACAGTATATATTTTCATTGAAAATTTGAGTATGATCTGTTTTACCTGTGACCTTGTGCTTGGTAAGCTATTTGACCAAAGAGAAATGATAGTCAAATACATTTTGTTTCTGGTTACATATCATGACTTGGAAGAATCACTACCACACATGCTGAAGTGAGGAATTACCAAAGATATGTGATAAATGCGAAGTGAAATAGATATAAGTATCATTTCTCTAAATAGTTATAAATATCATTTCTCCTGCAAACCTATGTCCTTTATGGCTTCCCTATGCAATGTCTTCTTTCCCCTTTGAAGTTTATAGCTTAGCTTACGTTAGATTCTCGTTATGTAAAGTTGATTTATTAAATAAGGTGATTCAAATTTTTTAAATATATTTAATTAAAAATTTTAAATTTTTAGACCATTAAAAAAATCAAGTCTAATAGATCTATTTTTTATTCTTATTATATTTTGAAATCATATATTTCTTATATTTAAAGGTTCAAATTTTTCGATATATATAAGTATAGTTTATTAATTTATTTAAGGATAAATTTTTAATCTATTTTTGAAATTTATTACAAAATAATTTTGTAGGTGAAATTAAACTTTTAGAATGATCAAACTAGATCTTAAAAAATGTTCTTTTTATTAAATACACAGGTCAAACTTAATTCTTAATTCAGAAGTTAAATAAAATTTAATTTGATTTAATTTATTTTCATCCGAAAGTCAATTTGAACAGAAAATAGTATTCTTATAATTTATATATATTATTAGGAGGAAAAATAAAAAAATAAAAATACAATGAATGATATATATATATATATATATTCCATTTACTTTTATACTTGTATACCTGTTCAGCAAAATATCCTTTGGTAATTGATTAATATTTTTTAATTAATTACGTACTTGATTATTATGAAAACTATATAATTAATTTTTAATATAAATAATAAACAAAAATATATTAGTTAATTAATTAATAAAATATAATAATTTATTATTAATGTGATTATTAATTATTTATATAATTAATTATGTAAAAATAAATTTATTAATAATTATAGTTAATCAATCAAAAAAAGATTAATATCTACAAATAAGATATAATTAGTGTACTTATGTAAGATTATGTAAGATAATCACTCCTATGAATGATATAATGAGGGGGGGGAAAAGTATAGTAGCGGAGTAAATAGAAGAATGGGAATTGTTTGAACCTGAAACTAGTTGCAAGTATTTTTATTTTTACATGAGCTGGGTATACCCTTGGCGCACTTGAGTTAATGCGTACTGTTTCCTGCTAAAGTACGCTAGGTCAGCATCACTGATTGTGAGGTAAGAAATTGAGAACAAGTGGTTGTTGTTAAAACAGTTATTGACTTAAGTTTAGTGTAATTATAATTAATAAATAAAAAAATAAAAAGAGTAGTGACAGACACATGGGTGGTGTCCTGAAGGTTATTATTCCTTCTATTCCCTGACGTGTTTGGAAGAAGCAAACAAAAGGTTAGTGATGACAAAGAGGAACCCAAAGAGAACTAACTTTTACACTTTGTCTCTCTTAAAAGATGCTCATTCCCTATTCTTCCTTTTTTGTTACTCTCTTTGTCTCTTTTGTTTCCCTTCAAAGCACGCCTATTCATATCTTCATTCATTCATTCATCTCATTGTGGGCCTCACATCTCAATTTTAAGAAACACATCTTCCATTATCATCTTTCCATATCTCTCAATTCCAACAAAATTAATCCTTTTCACCTAAATCTAAAACTACATGCATCTGGAAACACCACAAACACACAAATTATAATTAAAAGACATTTTGAAATATTACAAATTTATAAATATTATCAAATTAAAAACTAAATATACATTCAATTAGGTTTTTGAGATGAAAATTCAATTTAGTTTTATTAAATTAATAATTGTTGTAACAATTATTACTTTATGATGTGTTAATAATTTATTGGACTTAAACAGGTTAAACTAAAATTATGAATGAATCACTTATACATATTAAAGCAAACCCAAATGAATGATCACCATATAAGAAAACATTACATAAAGAAATATTTTGTGTGTGGTGTGTGGTGTAGGACCTGGTTGCTCATCTGTGGCATACGGTGCATCAGAGGAAATTGGACCATTCCGTATAAACAAAACTGGCTCTTCTCTATATCTTAACAAATATGCATGGAATAGAGGTAATATTCCATCAAACTAAAAGTGAGTTTCAATTTTTCTATTTTTCACCATACCATAACATATCTTCTAGAAATTATAAACAATACCTGAAATGAATATTATTTACTTATTATTTTTTAAATTGTCTTCAGAAGCAAATATCCTATTTCTTGAATCGCCTGCTGGTGTTGGTTTCTCATACACAAATACCAGTTCTGACCTCAAAACTTCTGGGGACAGAAGGACAGGTAGAATTTGATGCATTGTTGAAGCTTGTTGAATTGTCTCACCATCCAGTTTCATTACTATTCTTACTATTACTATATTTCTAATTAATATGAAATTTCCAATTTGCAAATACAGCTCAGGATGCTCTGATTTTTCTAATAAGATGGATTGAGAGATTTCCACAATATAAATATAGAGAGTTTTACATTGCTGGGGAGAGCTATGCAGGTATATGACCTATTATTATTAATATCATAAATTTAATATTTATTTGAAAAAATTACCCTTACAATCCCCTACACTTATTTAAATATATCCCTTTTGTTAATAAGTTAGTCCTCAAAATTGTATCAATCAGATATTTTAGTCTGCAAGATTTTAAACTTATTCCCTCCCCCATTAGTTCTTAACTTAGTAAAAATTTTATAAAAAAATCATTCACTTTAATTATTTTTTATTTTATTTTTTGTTATTATTTAGCATGGAAAAAACTAAAATAAATATTTTGCTAAGTTAAAAACTAATAAAAAGTTTTTAAAATCTTAAACTAATATGCCTATCCATATAATCTTAAAATACTATAATTTGAGAGTTTACATTTTGCTAATATTTCACTATACGCAATTCTTCTTCATTAATTTACAAAAAAGAGATATGTAATAATGAAATAAAACAGTATTCTATTAATTGAAAAAAAACCTCTATGAGGTGAAAAAAAAAAGGAAAATATCGAATATAGTAACAATTATGTTCAGGGGATGTAAATTAATTTACCCAATTTATTTTATCCAATTTTCATACTGCACTGGAAGCTAATTTCCCATTATTCTATTTTCTTCTATTTAGGGCATTACATCCCCCAGTTGGCTAAGAAAGTCCATGATTATAACAAGAAAAATCCTCATATCCTTAATCTTAAAGGGTTCCTTGTAAGTCAATTCTTATGACTCCACTATTTTATATACCATCCTTCATAATTACGTATTTTTCTTTTTTAATTTTCAAATGAAAAAATAATTAAATTGAAAATTAACCACAGGTGGGAAATGCTGTGACTGATGATCACTATGATGGGGTTGGAACTGTCACATATTGGTGGAGTCATTCTATGATATCTGATCAATCATACAAATCTATCCTCAAATACTGCAATTTCTCAGAAAAGAAAACAACTAAAAAATGTGATGATGCAGTGAGTTATGCGGTTAATCATGAATTTGGAAACATTGATCAATACAGTATCTATACACCTTCGTGCACAACATCACATAACGATACTCTAAAGCGTGTTAGATTCAAGAGTTCAATTTTACATAGGATTTCTGGGTATGATCCCTGTACTGAAGATTATGCAGAGAAATACTACAATCTTCATGATGTGCAGAAAGCAATGCATGCAAATGTTACAAACATTCCTTACAAATGGACTGCTTGCAGGTTTGTTTCTAATTGATATATTTGGAATCAATCCAAATGCTGGTCATAGGAATTTGAATTCAGTGATTTTGTGATAAAAAAAAAACCTACTAATTTTGGATGAATCTAAACTATTGATTTTAAATTTAATGATGAAGATTTTATCATATCTATTTTCTTGATCATTGAATTTTGATCATTATAGTTAAATTTTGACTATTAAATTTAAAATTAATGGCCTAATTTCATCCAAAATAAATGATTTTTTCTCTCATATAAAATTACTTAATCCAAATATTAATTTTAACAAAATTAGACCTTGGTTTTATTAAATTCATTTAGATTTTTTAAATGGGAAAACGTTTAACGTATATACCTTGCGCTGGTTGAACAGTGATGTGCTCAATAAAAATTGGAAGGATTCTGAATTTTCTATGTTGCCCATTTACAAAGAGTTAATTGCAGCGGGTTTGAGAATCTGGGTTTTCAGGTATTGTCAACATTTTCTTTTACACCTTCCTACACTTTTATGGAAAAACATCGAAAAAGAGTTCATATATAAAAGCTGGTATGAAAAAAAAAGGAAAGAAATAATAATTTTACTATATTTTTGTACTGCAAAATTCGTCAAATAAAATAACTAATAGTCTAATTTATATTAAAATTAATTTTAACTTTCTAATATAACTTTCATTATGATTTCATTGTAAAATAAAATTTTATTCATTAACAAACAAAAATTTGACAAAATGTTAAAATAATCTTAGTATAAAGTTTGTGTATCAAAAATTAAATTGTTAGTATAAATTTTAAAAATCTATACTAATAAATAATATATTAATAGTGTATATTAATATTCTGTATTAACAAAATTATTTTCTATTATAAATATCTTACTAGCTGTATAAACTCTTGATTTCTATACTAACAGTTTAATCTTCTTTAGAAAATTTTAGACTGACAACAGCTAATCTAACATTAAAATGTTAATGGATGATAATTTTTTTTTTAGTTTTTATCTTTCATTTATCATGGTGCGTAAAACATTTAAGAAATAGGCAGCAATAAAATATAATCAAAAAAATTATTTAATATATTGTTTATTGTAAAAATTTTACATCATCAACCAATTAAAAATAATGGTTCACATAACTTTCAAAATAATTATTATAAGAGTTAACGATTTTTAATTATATAACAAAATGATAATGTAAAAAATCTTTACACTATCATTCAATTTTAGTTAAATTTATTAAAAATGAATATTATCTTAACTTCTAAACAAATAGATAAATAAAAAAACATATATTTCAAAAGTAAACATATAAAAAGAAGAATTTAGTAAAATACATCCATTATATAAAAAAAATACTATCATCCAATCATTAATTATGATATAATTAAAAATTCTTATCTTTCTTAATAATAACTTTACGCATCATATCAATGATGATTACTGATTAGTTAATAATATAAAACTTTTCATATTTACGATATATCAAAATCAAACTCTAAAAAGATAAATTATAAATATTAGCATCTATTTTATCATAACCTTATCCTTTAATTAAGAACCAATGATTAAAGCTACACTCCCCTTTCTTTTAAAAGACATTTTTCACTTTGGAATAACCAAAATTGATTTAAAATATAACAAAGCACTAGGCATGAGAAGAATGCAGCCATGCGGAAGTTCCATGGATAATTATGGAGACAATCAGATTCTAATATAACTAAAATGCAATACCATTGCTTTGTTACAACGCAGTGGAGACACAGATTCAGTGGTTCCAGTAACTGCCACAAGGTTTTCTCTCAGCCATCTCAACCTAACCATCAAAACTCGTTGGCATCCATGGTACTCAGAAGGCCAGGTATTTGCCAAATCTAAAAGGGTTATACTTTTTACACCCTCCAATGTTTTTATTTATTTTTTTACTATTTGCACCTTCCTTTTTTTTATGTTTTATTTCTAAAGTTACCCTTCATAAGTGTATAAAATATACTTTCAAAATTTAAATTTCAGAAGCATATTTTATACAAAAATAATATTTTCAAAATTTAAATTTTGAAAATGTGTTATACAAATGTAAATAATGTTTTCAAAATTTAAATTCTAAAAAGTATACCAATACACTTCAGAAATTAAATTTCAAAAGATATATTTAAAAACATTTGGAAGGTGAGATTGGGAAAAGATGAGGAGTGGAAAAAGTAATACCCAATCTAAAAGTTGTGTTAAAATGCACAAAGTTTCCAAAGCCCTCTTAATATCATGATGATTAGGATTATTTCTTTTGGGCTTATATAGGTAGGTGGATGGACAGAGGAGTATGATGGATTAACTTTTGCAACAGTGAGAGGAGCAGGGCATGAAGTACCATTGTTTCAGCCAGAGCGAGCTTATGTACTTTTCAGGTCGTTTCTGGCAGCAAAACAACTACCAAAATCTTGACATTTTAATGTCATCATTTTATAGTTTATGTAATTCAATTTAATTAGTGTGCATAATCCCATGGTATTCAAGGGGCCTGGCTAGAAAACAGCTATTGTTTATTCATATTAGTGTCTGATTATTGATTTGTAAAAACAATGTATGTTGTAATTGTACTGCTCAATAGTGGATGAGCAAGTGAAACTAACAAAATGTTGGTCTGAAGATTCCTCGGTGTATAATCTACAAAATGTTCTTACCACAAGAATCTATTCAGCCACCATGTGACCAACATTACCTCGAGGTACATGTTTTCCTGAGAACTCCAGTGTTACTTTTCCTCCCAATGGTTTATAATAAGTATCATTTTAGCAAATTTTATTTATCATATAATTTCAATGAAATAATTTTTTTTTAATTTTATCATTTGGTGATTATGGAGAGAGAAAGATTAGAATGTAAAATTAAAATGAGAAAAATTCACATATAGAAAGTATAATAGAAAATTACAAGACAAGTTTTATAAAAACATAAATATCAGTCTCACATATTTGTCATTTTCTGGCAAATAAGTGAAGTCATCTATTTCTACAAAACTTCCATTGAAATCAGTCTTACTTTCTTTTACCATATATTGGATTCTAATCTCGCACATCAAGGTAAGACTAAAAATATATAAAGAGATTTTCCATGGTTCTACCATCAACCTGATTCAACGACCTCATATTACGAGCCTAGCTTTTTCTCTTTTGACAAAGACTAGGATAACTAGACACATGTAACTGAATTTTCACCATTAATAGGGCAAGAATAGGTGGGAAAAGAAGGTTCAACACCATTTCAAATAACTCCAAGCTTACATTTCTGAATAACCAAGATTGCAAATTCAGTCATAGTAAATGAAGAAATAAGCCTATCTGCCATGTTTGAGCAAAATTGAGGCCCAAGTCACAAGTCTAGAATTATATTCATCACTTCAATCCTTCACTAAGCCCTGGTGGCATTCCTAAGCTCTGTGCAAGATCATTCATTCTTTCCTTCATGGCCTAGAAACATAGGCAACAGTATGCTTTTTCAATTGAATAACCACAAATACAAATGAATATTTGTTCTTTTCCTTGAAAATAGAGATTTTTACCTGGACACTCTTCTGGTGTGCATCTTTGTATGCCTCAGTGATTAAAAGCGAAAGTTTCTGCAACCCACAGATGTTTGATAATAAATATTGGTTTATTATTGGTATTGAAGACCATAGTTTGATTTATAAAAGTTGAGCTATGTGCTCCCATGCATAAATCTAGATCTATCATTATGATGGTTCTCGACCCATGTGTGGAGGATAAGAGGAAGAGGGAAGGATTTTTTATGATTTTAGTAAATAATTCCAAACTAAAACTTTGTTATTGACATGCAAGGAAGAAAATTATAATAAATGAAGGGATCTTAAATGTGTTTATTCCATTATCTTCAGATGGAAGAGCAGAAAAACAATTGAAGAATCTGTTTTGGTATCTTTGAAAATGTATTTACCACTTTTAGATGCCCAATCCAGTTCCACCTAATGATTGAGTGCTACTGATAATTTGATATATAATCTGACAGAAAATAGTATATATAATCACAAGATCACTTGAATTGTTTACTCACTTCGGGTCCCAATTCCATAGCTGCCTCAGTAATTTCTGTTCTCACAGGTTGCTGGTTCCCAGACAGCGTTACCTAAAAATTATACTTCATTGAAAGTAAGTGAACAAAGGAAATCAAACTTGCAAAATAACATATAAATGTTTATGATATAACCACCATGATGATGAATAAAGCTATAAAAACATGGAAGATACAGAACATTTTACGTCATATATAGAGAGAAACAGATAGACAGACAGACAGAAAGAGAGAACAAAAACATACCTTTACTAACTCACCCTCACAATAACCATCAAACTCTGCTCTGCATAATAGAACAACACAAGAAAACTCATTCAGAACAACTTGTATAAATCAGGAAAACAAAAGTAAAAGCTAAAATAGTTTAATTAGAGAGCCATACACTGCAAGTTCTTTCTGCACCCGCACTGCTTCAACTTGGACAACCATTTGTGCCTTCTTCACAGTTTCATAAAGGTTTTGCATGTTGCCAAGAATTCCTGCCTAAATGATCCCACAATAAAATAAAATCCGTCAATTATGATATCATGCTCAGTTGACAAATTTCACACAACCTACCAACAATCTATAGAAAGTATTGTTATATTGTGAAAATGAGATAAGTAAATCCAAACCATTGGCAAAATTAAAAGGCCACTTAAATCTCATGTCATGACTGCTTTAAATAGCACAAGATTTAGTTGGTGTTTTAATACTATGATCAAGAAATCATGACAATCGGCATTCATTGTTAGGCCTATTCGTTGAATGTTGGCCATGATTCTAGGTCCATTGATAGATATGCCAGGCTTGCTAATAGTACAAGAAATAGGGAGGGGAACAAGGGATGACAATGTGGAACCCCATTTCTGGGTCAATATTAAGGAAAGCAGCGACACTAAAGATGCATCACACTTGGCTGGCCACAAAACCAAGTGTGAGGAGAGTGGATGTAAGCCTTTCAAACCAAGCCCTAGGACTTGTTAGGAGTCCTTAAATGGCCTTGGGCAACCTGCACACTGGATTTGGTGTTCTGAGCCTCAAATCACAGAGGCTGTTGTATGTATACTTCATCATCTAGAATGACATTTAAAAAGGCATTATTCACAGCAATCTGTTGGATATGGCAGTTGTTGGAGATGGCAAGAGTAAGGACCATTCTAACTGTGACTGGTGAAGAAGTTTCAGAAAAATCACAAGCAGCCTGTTGATGAAATCCTTTAGCCACTAATCTGGCTTTCTACTTGTTGATAGAACCATCAACATTTTCTGCAGCCAATGGATTTTTTATTTGGAGAGCAAGGAACTAAGGACCAAGTGTTATTGGCAATTAAGGAAATATATCTTCCTGCACAGGAGCAAAGCATCATGGTTGAGTCATGGCTTGTTTGGCTGTCGCAGGCTCTGTACAAGTGAGAAGAAGAGTAGAATGAGGTCAAGGTTTAACTATGCTAGACTTAGCTTTGGTCTGCAAGGCATTAAGTGTTGAAGGATAGGACAGTTTAGTGGAGAGTTTTTAAGGACTAGTTTTAATGCCTCATGGTAAGGATACCCGAGTCTACAGTGACACTTATGATATGTAGTAAATCTTAGTGAGTCAGAAACAGATGTACTATGAACAGTACAAGAATCATTTGAGTGGTTTGCAGAAGGAAATACAGAAGGTACAATATAAGAGTCATCCCTGGGAGTTGTGAGTGAAGGCTGAAAGTTGTCAAACAAATAGAGACCATCTTTGTCCAATGTTCCACAAAGAACTTCAGAAGTTGCCAGTGAGTTGACAAGGCAAAAGGATGGATGAAATTCAAAGAAAACAGTTGTCTTTTGCAAATTTGCTGACACTCATAAGATTCTTGGTGATTAAGGACCCAGCAATAAATTCATTAAGAGGAACAATGTCCATCAATATGGCAGGGTCATTGGCAACATGATGAGTGGCGCCTGCATTTGGGAACCATGAATGGTTGTTGGCTTGGGTAGATAAGATAGGCATGAGCTGGGGTAGTAGGAGAGCTTGGGCCAGAAGGCAGGCTAGAAGCTTGACCAAGTGCTGCCGATGAAGGAGACAGCTGCCAAGGCAAAGGATGTGACAAAGGAGCACTTGGTGGTAGATAAGGTTGAAAGAACTGAGGTCAAGAAGGTGCTAGAGGGAATCCAAACCAAGGATTCGGGCCTGATGGCAGCAGAAAAGCATAACCAGTGGCACAATAATAACATACACTAGCATCATGGCTGAACTTGTACCAGATTGGCATTGAACTGAAGAAAGACCACCATACTCATCAATACTATCTCTATACTAATGCCACATTTTTGGAGTCTTCTCCTAGCTACTCCTCATCTTCATCCCCTCCATGTATTTCCTAGATAGAAATTCTACCTCTTCCTAAAATTCTTCCTCCCCTTCCAATTAACCCAATTATTCTCGAGTTCTCTTCATCCTTTTTATCCTTACAGGTTTATCATCGTCAATCTCACATAGATATTAATGTTCCTCAATTCCTCCAAAGGCTCCTGCGGACCCAATTCCTACTAAAGCATCACCACCTACAGCAAACCCACCTTTTAGAAATCATCCCATTGCCATTAGAGAAGGTACTCAAGCTACAAGGTTGTGGCTAGATCTGTGAAGGTCAAATGTTGAGCTATGAGCTTGGTTACATGAGAGCTCATGCAAATTAAGCAACTAGTTCAACTAAAAAGTTGCAAAAATCTTTAAATGAAATTTTTTGTGATAATCAAGCTACCCTCCATATCACTTCCATCCTGGTCTTCTACAAAGGAACAAAAATATCAAAATGGAATGTCATTTTATTGGAGAAAAGGTATTTTCTAGTTGTATTCCCACTAACTACGACCAATGACCAGCTAACTAACTTTCTCATCAAGTCCCTTAGGGGCATCATGTGTGTGTGTGTGTGTGTTGTCATGTACTCTGTTGAATTTCAAATAGAAGAATATCTTCATCATTTTCTTCCCCTTTTAACACTAGTCTATTCTCAGGTTTCTTACCCTATTCTCAAATGGTAAAACAGGAATTTTTTCCCTGACCAGCATTGTGATATGTCACTGTCTCAGCTGTGAAATTGCAATGTGAAATTGAGAAATGATGCTGATGCTACCAAACAGTACCATAGCAGCATGAACTGCCACAGTTGAATACCCGGATGAGTACCCCAAATATGAAACAAAATAATCTGAAAAGTTATGTTAATATGTTTAGTAGCATAGTTGAAATCAAAAGTTAGGTTAAAGATTCTGCTTAGTTGAAAAAAATAATTATAAAATATTCAAAATAGGGTAGGCCTATGGAATCTAAGTAATGGTTCACCCAATGACTAATTTCTAAATACACCTGAGAGTTTCGATGACATTCCTGATGAACATATCTTGAAACTGTGCCAATGTGCCTACAAGTTGTTTACCTAAGCTCTCTTAGTTTCCTCATAGGGATTCATCATTCATTCAGAGTGATATACATATAGCCATAAGCCATCAATTTAATCCAACTTACACAGGCAATTGTATTTCAAGGACTCATTTGAAAAAGGAAGGTGAATATCATACATTTTTTTAAAATTATTTCATGGAATCATTTCAATGACTAATTTGGAAGGTAAACATTGTTACATAGCAATAAAATATAAGGAAAATTTTTCGATAGAAAACTAGGCATCAAATGGATGACTGACAGTACTCAAAGGATTGATGTTAGGTGCTTGAGAGAATCCCATACCCAATAGTCTCAAAATAGATTCAGTAAACATGTCTTTCCAAGGAACTTTCCTTCACACATATGAGAAGTTCTGACAGAGAATTCTTAGAAGAGTAACTATGTTTTTGAGATATCATGACATGAGAGTTCTGCTTGTCTTATAATTCGTATCCCAATGATCCATTCCTCTCTTCGGCAAAAGATAAAAAATATATATTACCGAGTTTACACTAATTGGAAAAGATCAAAGACAAGCAAAACAAAACCTATAATCTACCAAGCAAAGACACTAACGTATGGAGCCTCATTTCCATTGACATGCTTAAAAAAAATCCTAAATAAACATGACATGATAGAAGTAGTCATCTACAAGTACAAGTACACAATTGTTTTTAAATTTAACTTGTTAGAAAGCCATAAAAGTGTCTGTGTAGGACACATGTCAAACACTTGGAGACAGCATCAAATGGGATGATGATTGTAAGGTTTTGGTCAAATAAAGATTTCAAAGAGCAAAATTATTTTGTTAACCATTAACTTTATGTGAATGACAAAAGTAATCAAATAAGAGAATATGTGATCCTGGGAGTATACACACAACATAAGACTGCACAAGAAGCTAAATTAGCTAACCTTAGAAGGAGCATCATCACTCTTCTCATCTTTCTTCCCTCCAAACAGGGCATACACTCGGAAACATCTTTGGCCATGTCCAACTTTCCGACAACCACACCGAGATAATATCTTCATGTCAACTATATTTGAACTAGTGTTTAGTTTACCTGTTTAACAACAGACAACAACGAGTAACTTTTGTATAACAATTCAATATTGTGAATCAAAAGCATATCTGGATTCAACTCACATAACCTGGTTCTGAACCTCTCTCAATTACTCACACTAAAATAATCCTCTTATTTACTAACATAAGTTCAAAATAATTTCATTCTTCGACAAAAATAAACAAAAATAACAATTAAAACAAGGAAGACACTGCCGTGCCCCATTGTCCATCACACCCACATCAATTCAAACAAGACCCTCCACAATCCCCAAAAAAGAAAGGGGCACAACTTAGACAAATTAATCCAAACCCCAAAACTGAAAACAAATTAAAAAAGAAGGAACAATGATAGACAAGGCAAAAAGTTGTCAACTTGATGGAGTTTGTGAGCACCCAAATGAAAATGAATGGAGAGAGAGAGAGAGGGTCTTACATAGAGAAGTTAATAGAGGGGCATGCTTTTTCCGGTCACTGAAGGCGACTGCGTTTGACAAGGGACCAGTTAGAGAGGGCGTGGATGCCATTGGCTTGGCTTCCACGAGCAGAGAAGAAAGAAGAAGAAGTTGGAATTTGGGTGGGTTTTGAAGGAAATGAAGAAGGATGAGAATGAGACGAAGAGAGTGGATAAAGATGATATCTTTTTTATTCAATCTATTGGAAGGGAAGAGTGGGGACTCGGTGGCGTTCGTTCGGTGGATTCTTTAATTTTGGGAGTTTGCGAGACTCCAACTAATTTCCTTTTTGTTTTAGGACAAAATTTAAATACTATTAACACAGGTATTTTTTATTATCTTAATTAAAATTTAAAGGTTTATCTCAGTAATTGAAACTAATTTTAATATTTTTTTATTATTTTAATTATTCAGTTAAAATTTTAATTTTAATTTTAATTTTAATTTTAATTCAAAAATAGTATAAAAATATCTACAATATTATATTTAAGTTTTGTATCAAAATTTGAATATGGGATTATAGGTATTTTAATTTTCTTATTAAAATTAAAATTATATCTTATTAACTAATTTTAATTTTTAATTAATTAAAAGGTTGAAATAATTTATATCAGATATAAATTTAAATTTTATCAACTTTATTATATATAAATTAATATTAATTTTTATATGATGGTTATCAAATTAAAATTTTAATTTTAATTAAAAAATCCGACTATAAACACTTATTGTACTTCACCTAATTGTATAAGGAGGATAAAAAGTTAGAATTGGATGAATATTAGAAAGGAAAAATTAATGAGTAAATATAAAAAAAATATAATTTTTGAAATAATAAAAAATGTTATATATTAAATAGTGTGCTTATACGTGAAAGAGAAGTACTGCTTATTTTGATTTTCCGGAGGAAACATCCTAGTACGAACGAACAACTAAAGATGGTAAGATAATTACAAGGAGCATGCTTCAATCCTTGAAAACAAGTTGCTAACTAAGTTCAAGGGTAAGTCTTACTTTATCCTGTAAATTTAGTGACATATATGTTGATAAGATACTATATGATTCATGTGCTATTGTAAACTTAATACGATTTTCTAATTTCAAAAAACGTAAAATTGGAGAAGTAAAGTTTAGATGAAAATTGTTCTAACAGTAATATAATTCAGTTAATTAAAATTTATAAAACAAAGATTTTCATTTAGGTGAAGTTCAACATTCTAGGATTCATTCTAATTGATCAATCTAAATTAAAGTTTTTTTTTTCATTTTAATTGCACATTTCAACTACTTTACATTTTGATTTGTTCAAATTATTTTTCATTCAATTAATTAGTAATACTTGATTTATTTTTGTGGGTTGTATATTTTAGTTTTTGATATTTTATTATTTGACGATTCACTACACTTGTTAGTATGGTTCCTTTCAGAATTTGATAACTTATTATCAACTATGATGTACGATTTATTTAAAAAAAAATTGTCTAATAAACTTTATTCCTAAAACTAAAAAATTTTGTCACATAAATAGAACATTGCATATGCTTTATCTAATACAAACATTACTTAAACTCATAAAAGGAATATTTTGTGGAAAAAATATTTAAAATATAAGAATAAATTTCTTAAATTATATTTATCTAAATTCATGAGAATACATGATATATTTTTATTATTAAAAGATGGAAAAATTTTATAATTAAAATAATTAAAAAAATTAAAACTCATTATATATTAATAATTAATTTTAATAATTAACAATATTTTATATATTAAATAGATTAAGTTTCATTAACTTATATGCCAAGTATATGTAGAAAGAGTATTATTTGCTTTTATTATTAAACACTAAAAAAAGATTAGAAAATTATTGAGAGATAATCATATAATATAAATATAACTAATTTTAAAAAATTTATTTAAATATATATATATGAGGAGAGATAAATTATTTTAAAAGTAATTTAGAGTTATTCTTTTTAATAATTTTTATAAATAATTAAATTTTATTAATTCAATCATTAAATTAATAAATTATATTATATAGATTAATCTTATAAAATTTTATAAAATTTAAAAAAAAATGATATTTTATTAAATAAATTTAAATTAATGGATATTATAAAAAATATATTATCCGTTAATTTAAACTTATTTTTTCAAATATCAAATATTTTTCAAATGTTATAAAAATTTGGAAAGATAATCTATATAATATAATTTATTAATTTTACGGTTAAATTAATAAAATTTAATTATTTATAAGAATTATTAAGTAAAATAACTTTAAATAAAATTACTTCTAAAATAACTTGATCATTTTCCTATATATATCACTGAGCACATGAATAAAAAATAATATGATAATCTTTTAATTTTTCATTAAATGTTATTTGACCTAAATAAAAATAAATTTTGTTTAGAATTATTCTAAATAAAGTTACTCTAGTAGTAACTTTACTTAAAATTATTTCATTTAATAATTCTCATAAACAATTAAATTTTATCAATCAAACCATTAAAATAACAAATTATATTATATAAATTATTCTTACAAAGTTTTATAAAATTTGATAAAGATGTAATATTTTATTAAATAAATTCAAGTTAATGGATATTATAAAAGATACATTATGCATTAATTTAAATTTATTTTTTAAAATATTAAATTTTGTAATGATGATCTATATAATACAATACTAATTTAGATTGATAAAATTTAATTATTTATGAAAGTTATTAAATGAAATAACTTTAAAAAAAATTTCTATAACTTAATCCCTTCTTTTATATATATATATATGATTAACCACATAGATAAAAAAATATGACATCCTTTTAAATTTTCATTAAATGTCATTTAACCTAACTAAAAGACAAACATTCCCTTAAAAGTGTTTAACAAAAAAAGGGATATTAAAAAAAAAGTCAAGCAAGTACAATTCTAAAATCTTCATTGTTTCATTACATAAATATACTGCTTATGTACTAGATAGCATGTATACATTATAATTTTGAATTTATGATTAAAATTTTAGGGTGTGAAAATATTCAAAATACATTAAATGCACGGAATTAACAATAAGCAATATCTTTATAAAAAAAAATATAAATAATGATATTTAAAAAAAGTTAAAAAATAAAAATAAGAAAAAAAATTATACATTTAATAGTTAAGTAAAAATAATTTTTTTATTCTTTGATTTTGTAAATTACTTTCTTTGTCATTTTTAGAGTGATTACTACTATCAATTTGATAATTTTTATTTGTTTAAGATAAAAGAAAATTTATTAAGAAAACATAATTTTAAAAGATTATATTAAAAAATATTTAAATTCTATTACGTCTAAAAATATTAATAAAATAATATTTAAAAGATAGTTAAAGAAACTCTTGTTATTATTATTATTATTAATAATTTATAATGATATAATGACAGATTATAAAGATTAAACATAACTAAATAATAATATAAATAATTTAAGATAAACAGTTATTTCAAAGATACATAGCATTTGCTTGTACTATCCTTATTAATTTGCTCACCATATAAATGCCAATATACAATTTAAGCATTATTACTTATAACTATTAGTTAAAATCACTTTACCACACAAATAACATCTTTGTAATTGCATATACAAAAGTCATTGTATTTTTTCTTATCCAAAACTATCAGAAATCTATCTATTAAATGTAAAATAACTTGATTTGATGCAAACTTCAACTTCATGTAAATATTTCATTTAAAGTCATCTAAGTTGATTCAACATTTAATTAAACTTATTTCTTTCAAAATTAATACCTTTTACTATTTTAAACATTTTACTGTTTAAATAAACAACAATAATTTGATTGATTTTAATATACTAAAAAATTATAATTTTAAAGAAATGACTAGTATAGAAAATATATTTTTTAATATTAATACAAATTAACTAAAAATATTTTAAAATAACTATTTATTCATAAAATAAAATAAGATTACAAACATAAGAAACTAACAAACTAATTACATAAAATACGATAATTTTTTAAAAAAGTCATCAAATATATTTTATTAATTTATAAATAATATAATTTATAAAATATTAAATTAGATAAAAGTGTGATATAAATAAAAATTTATTTAAAATCAAAAGATGATATTTATTAAAAGTCAACTAATAATAATTTTTTTGATGTCAAACAAATTAAAAAGATATACACATAATCTAATATGTAATATATAAATCTTTTAATATTTTAAAATTATTAATTATTAAAATAGAAATGATTCAACCACATATAATAATGTTTGTTTTCTACATTTGTGATTAGACAAGTATACACCGTTTGATTCTTCTTTTTGTTTTTTTAAACAAGATGCCAGGTATACACGGCCCAAGAGTACTGTAGATTCCTGGCTCCATGATTCTTGCTATTAAGAAGCATTACATACTAAAAAGTTGATTAGTGAGACCTTTTACCATATGTTTGGTGGGGATGGGAAGAGGGAAAAAAAAAGAATAATTTTTTATTATTTATTTGCGTAAAAAAATAAAAAAAGAAATATTCTTAAGAAATCTACAATAAATTTTTATCTTTCTCTTAGATAAAAAATGTAAGAGAAAAGGGTTTTTTTACATTTTTTATTTTAAATTATTAAAATGATTCTATATTTTAAAAAAAATTTAAATAAAAATTTATTTATAAAAATATATTAAAAAATTAATTTTTTTAAAATTTATATTATTAATATTTTTTTATCTATCTAAAAACTAATACTTTTTCTTATTTTTTTTATTTGTATTCATCTAAATAATATTTTTTATTTTTACTATTTTTTTTACTTTCTTTTTTATTTCTTTCCTTTCTATTTTCTTTTTCTGAATACAAACAAAGGATTAGCGTGAGGATGAACACAGAAGGACATGATATACAAGTGGGCAACACATGGTGCATGCAACGTTTTTGTGTTACTCATCATAGATAAGCGCCGCGTATCTGGTGCTAACATGTGACAGTTTTTAGTCATGATGGCTTTTCACAGTTCAACCCACGTGGCAAACGACTCCAATATGATGATACATTTTTAATTAATATTAATTTTAAAATTTGTATTAATTTAATAATAAATATTTTGTTATGTTAGGGCATATACTTGAAATGAAACGAAAAGTTATCCTGCTTCCACCCCAACGTGTCAAAAGGCTTCACATCTGTTGAAGTAATGATTATTATTTAAACTAACCGCAATGCAAAAAGGACGAGAAAAAGTGCAAATGGGGTTTGGCAATGCTCTCATTCTCCCACTCACACACACAATGAGAGGAGTGAGAATAAAGAGAGAGAGAGAAAGAGTGACACGACAAAATATTATCAGAGATGCAGTGATGCACCAACCAGACTCCAATAGCAACAGGCACCAGCATGCTGTCTTCTACCTTCCTTGCTGTTTTCTGTTCACAAATCAGAATGTTCACTTTTGGTGACTATTCTGCAATTTCTCTATTTGTTTTAAGTTCTTATTACTTACCATGCTTGTGGGTGGGTGGGCCGGTTCACGTTTTGTGCCACTCGTACTAATCACATGATGTGGGAGACATTACCCAAGATTCCCCTTCTAAAAAAAATGCTTTTGTTAGAAAAATCAACAAATTGAGTCATAAATTTTTTATATGTAAATATTTAAATTATTTTGTTGATAAACATTGCAGGCATGAGGAGAGTAAAATGTGTGAGTCTAGGCTCCATTTAGAATAAAGAAATGGAGGTTTCAATCAAGCAATAGTAGTAGTGGTGAGTATTGGGCAGGAGGTAGGTTTGGTGTCACGCACAAGGTCCTGAAAGTAGGGGTGGTGGTGGTGTCTTTCTATTTCCATTCAAGAAGATGGAGGAAACATTAAATATAAAGATAGTGATTCATGGGTTGGTTGTTGACTCTAAAATCCCAAATTGACCCTTCACATAATAGAGAGAGAAGGAGGCATAATATATATATACCCTCCTTTTCCGGATCATGCACACAAAATAATGGGGCAATTGGCGAATGGGTTTATCTATGGCTGGAACCCAATTTGGCATCTTTCATCATGAAAATGCCACATTAAGCCCAGGACAATGGAAAGAGTGAGAAAAAGCAGCATCTTCCTTAGCATGAAAGAAAAGCAAGAAGAAAGGGTATGGATGTAAATGCATACCAATTGACCCAGCATATAATAGTCATAATGTGAAATGAATTGGAATTCGTCGGTGTCGTTAGTAGGCCTAAAATTAAGGTGGAAACAAACAACTACTACAACAGCACAGCAGAGAAAAACAGCATCATCATCATCATCATCCCATTTCATTTATCACCACTTCCTTTCTCTTTCTACCCTCTCTATGACCCGTTCCCACTTTCTCTCTCTCTATTCAGAGGCAAACACCAAAAAACAACCAAAGAGGAAACATGGAAATTCCACGCACCCTCACATCAAGAGTCCACACAGTGCACCACACCCAACCCCTCTCTCTCTCTCTCTCTCTCTCTCTCATCAATGGCCCATCTGGACCAAAATTTAAGTGAAAGAAAAACCAAAAAAAAAAAAAAAAAGAAGGAATGGGAAACACAAAAGAAAAGGAAGTTAGCTAGATAGCTAGATGGCTTCAAACTTCCTCCAACTATACCCACCTTACAATTACAACCTCTTTCTCTTTCTCTGTCATAAAAAAATGATGTTCCCTGAATTGCCCTTCTGCAAGACCCCAAAAAATCCCATCTTCATCACTGTCTCTCAAAAGAGGCAATATTTTTCACCGAGTTATATGGACTTCTTTTTGGGGTTTCTTTGTCTTGGTCAGAGTTTCACAGAGAAAACAGGAAAGCCAGAAGAACCTTCTTACCTCTTCTCTCTCTCTCCCTCTCTCTTTCTCTCTTTCTTTATCTTATTCATCCCTTCTTGTTATTTTCTATTCTCGTGTGCCTCTTTACCTCTCTGCCTTCTCTCACATCTTCTTCCTTCACCGCTCCCAATATCCACGTCTTCCTCCTCCTCCTTCTTCTCTATCTGGTTGTTACCTTTAGTTGTTGTTGTTCTCTTTCTTTGTGAGTTTCTGATCTGATGAAGAAGATGAAAGGGGTTGTCTCTGTGGAGTCTCCTCCACCTTATGCTGCTGTGTATGAGAATCAGAGGACAAAGTTGAGGCATCAGAGTCTCTTGCAGGATTATGAAGACCTGCAGGAGGTAACCCTTTTCCTAGATTTTAATTAAGTTTTCAATTTTATAAATAGATCTACTTTTTCCTTTGATTTTGTTTTTTTTTCTTTTGCTGTTGTTGATGGTTGGTTTTTGCTTTACATGCTTGTTTGTTGTTGGGGAAGGCAATACAAGGATCTTATATTGTGTTTTGATTGATTGAATAAAACCTATGTTTATGCTCTGATCGCGTGAGTTGTTGTTTGTTCTTATGAGTATTTCCTATCTCTCCAATCTCCTTTTTTACAAATTGTAGAATTTCTTAGTTTAGATTATCTCTAAACATAAAACAATTTTTGGACTCCAAAACCCTTTCCTTTTTGGATGCGGTAGTTAACATGAAACAGTAGTAATCATGTAGCGTGTGCTCATGTTGTAGTTTCCTTTTTCTCATTTTTTTTGGGAGCCTGTGATTCACATAAAGAAGTCTTTTTGTTTGAAGGTAATTAAATGGCTTTGTTTTTATACGGCTTTTGAGCTTCTTATAACCTGATCTCAAGACTAGGTACATGATCGATTGTTGAGTCTCCGTTTTTTGTACTGAATTTGGGAAGGATTTAAGCTTTGTAAAAAGAATTTCTTTTGCTTGTTTGTTTGTTTTTCTCTTCCCATTCTTATTTTGTTTGTTGTAAAAGTTTTTCTTTTTCTTTTTTTTTTCTTTTCCTTTTCCTTTTTGACAAACTCTTTGTATCACTTGGAAAAATTGTAATTATGTTTTTTAATATGTTCAGGAAACAAATGCCATGAGAATGAAATTGCAGGCTGCAAAGCAGAAAAAATTGATACTGTCAGCAGAAATTCGGTAAAACATCATGCCTTTGACTTTTAGCGGTTTCTCATGGTTTGCACTTTTTTTTATTTTCATTCATATAGAGTTTATCCTTAGAATTATCACTTTTGCAATTTCAGATTTTTGAGGCAACGTTACAGATACTTGATACAAAATCCTTCTCCAAAGCCTCAACCAATGAAGCAAGACATTTCACAGTCCCAAAAGCTTAAAGTCCAAGCTACCATCATCACAAAGGGTAGGAAATACAGTAGAAAAGAATCTACTCTGCGCCCTCCTGCTTCTCATTTGAATTCAAATGAAAGGATTTCCAGTGGAGTTGAGACCACATTACAAAAAACAGCTCATATGTTTGATTTAAACCAGAATGCTAGAAGTCTTGGTAAAAAAGAGCCTTCTTTTCTTAATTCTGCTCCACCCCTTGACTTGAATCACAAAGACAGGATTCATAGTGGGAAAGAAGCCACAAAGAAGAGCATAACTCCAATTTTTGACTTGAACCAGATTTCGGTAAGTGATCACTCATGCTATGTTTACATGATGAATAGTCCCTTGTCTATGTTTCATTCTAGTTGCTTACGGTGTCCATCTATTTTGGTGCCATCATATGCAGAGAGAAGAGGAGGAGTTACTAGGTGATATTGAGCCCATGAGGATTGAAGAACCAAAAAGAGTTGCGCAAAGAGGTGTTAATGAAGAGCAGCACAATGACATCAAGTTGTCTGCCTGTAGAAACGTTGGGAATGGATCAAATAGGACGGTGAAGAGGAAGATCTCATGGCAAGATCAGGTGGCATTGAGGGTTTGAACTTAACCAGTATAGTAGGTCAAATTCCTGCTCTTTTGGAATGTGTAGTTTGCCTTGATAATATGTAGCAGATTTTTTGCATCTGCTAAACCATTCTAGTTTTCTTTTGCTTTTTGTAAAGATAAATATAGCATTATATGTTCAATATACATATAGATGAAATGGGGAATTTATCACCAGAAATCATCACTATTGAGTTATTTCAGTTTGTCTTTTGCATTGCAATAAATTAGAGCAAGTTGTTTAAATCCCAAATCCTTGGAGTTTTCTGTCTCTTTCTCACTATTTTTGGGGGCTGGTTACAATGTCTTCCAACTTTGACTTGGTAACTCAGTATTTATCTTTTGTTTTTTTTTTTTTTTTTTCTTTTTTCATAATTTAAATTAACTGGAATAAGCTTATTCCTTTTGGCCTCTTGTCATTTTCCATTTTCTGTCATGACTTCCTTGTCCGTCATTTATCGGAAAGCTAAGTAGAAAAAGTAAGCCTCTTGACCAAAATTTTTGACGCCAACATTGGATTAAGATGGCTGATTTTCCTAACTAGGCTTTAAAAAAAAATATATACGTAACTGGGCTGAAAAAAAAGTATTTACCAATATAGGATCTGAATAGTAACTGACCGATATGGGATCTGAAGAGTAACTGTGACACATAAATTTATGTGTCACATATGTGTATGCGTCACATATTTTAACTGTGACACATAAATTTATGTGTCACATATTTTACATGCGTCACATATTTTAATGAGCGGAATCTGTGATGTATAAATTTATGCATCTTTAAAAAAAATAATATTTTAATCGACGAAGATTGTGATCTTTGAAAAAAATAATATTTTAATCGATGAAGATTGTCACCGGTTTGAAAAAAATAATTTTAGATTTTTCTTTTATAATAATATTTTAGGTTTTTCTTTTAAATAATTTTTTCACACTCTGAAATTTTAAATTTTTTTTTATATATTATAATATTAACATATTATTTGACGTTAAATTTTTTGAAATAATTAATATTAAATTTTAAACAAAATATTGATAATATATTATTACATTCTTTTTATTAATTTTTTTTTCATATTCTGTATTTGTTGAAAAATAAAATTGGAAGACTCATATTAATATATTTTTTTACTTAAAATTTTTAAAATTATTTAATATTAAATTTAAAACAAATTATTAATAATATATTTTTACCTTCTTATTATTATATTTTTTTTTCACATTCTGATATTCAGAAAAAATAAAATATTAATTTTTATTTTTTTTTACTTTATTAATATATATAACGCTGCACTTTTTATAAAAAATAAAATATTTATACTTTTTCCATATTATTAATATTGTAATTTTTACATTTAAATTTTAAAAATTTTCAAAACAGTTTTTTAAATTTCAAACTTTTACATAGGCAGTTTTAAATTAATTTATATTTATATTTTTATTTTCGAATTTTTATTTTTTCTATTACACATATTCTTTTATGTAGAAAAAAAAAATTATTTTTTATTTTTTAATATATTTTTATTGTTTTTTTTAATTTTTTAAAATTTTATTGTTCTTCTTTCTCCCACTCAGGCTCCACACTTATGCTCCTTCTTCTTTATGCGTCATAGCCTTCGTCGATTAAAATATTAATTTTTTCAAACCTGGGACGCATAAATTTATACGTCACAGGATCCGTCCATTAAAATATACTATTTCCAGAAAGATGTGATGCATACGGCCATTCAAATATACTATTTTCAAAAAAGTGTGACGTATAAATTTATGTCTGTGCGCATAAATTTATGCGTTACAGGTGTCTTAAATGAAAACCCCCAACTTGTGACGCATAAATTTATGTGTCACAGTTACTGTTCAGATCCTATATCGGTAAATAATTTTTTTCAGCTCAATTAAGTATATATATTTTTTTTAAGCCTAGTTTGGAAAATCAGCCTATTAAGATAGAATTTTGTAATCTTCGTTGCATAGAGATCAGAATTCAGAATATCTTTCTTGATCGGTGCTTTTGAACGTACGGTTCTCCGTTTGGAGATGTCTGGTTGCCGAAGCCGGCACTCATTTGGACTTATGGGAAATGTTCTCATTTTTTAGGTAAATTACAATTTATAACATGTTTGATTCAGTTTAAATTTAGAGAAATTGTTTATTTTTCAAAAATTTTCTCAAAAAGGTAAAAAGAAGATAAGTTGAATCAAACATACCTTCATTCTCTTGTAATTTCATATTTAATTAACTTTTAGCTAAATTGAAAATTTGAAGTCATTAACTTCTTTATCAATCTTAACCAGAGTTTGACTAATTTGCCATACAAGTGATTTACTATACCAAAAGCTAAAAGTGGAACTTCATATTGATCAACTTCTTTAGCAGTGACCACCACACAGACCAAGTTCAGTTCAGCAGAACTACCCAAACAATAAACACATGCATGGTTCCAAACTCGCTCACAACCATGTGTTCTTTTCTAAACATATCCACTCAACTCAAATCCAAACACAGCTACAGCATCAACACTGACCCATTTATTGCAAAACCCCAAACTCCATTGTGAACCATTAATCCACCTTGCGTTGTCCTAACCATCATCTCACTTAAAAGCAAAACGTATCAACAAAAAAGTAAACTACTTATCATCACCATCCAAATTTGTATGCCATCACCTATGGGCCTTTTTTGTTTTGACATTGAAAATCAATTTTTATATTTTTTTAATACAAAACATATTTTAAAAAAACATGACTCGTTAATTGTTATGCATGTTTCGAAAATTATTTTAATGATTCAAAATTAACTTCAATAAAATCGATTTTATTTAATTTTAAATTAAATGGATACTATATCATTCTACAGTAAAACCAAAATTAACTAGAGAAAACTAGAATCGCCTCAAGTGAAGCACCAATGCACCATGAACTAGTAATCATTATCCTACACTCAAGCAAACATGATAGAGCCACACAACAAGTACTGACATCACAAATTAGAGCATCTCCAACGCTAAATTTTCTTATCCTAATTTAACAAATAAGGGATGATAGCAAGGAAAAGAGGTTGCGTATAAAAATGTATAGGAATGAATTGGTCATATGAACTACAGTTGCTTAATTGAAAAAAGAGGCCAGCTTCTACAAAGAAGTTGAAGAAACTGAGGGGAGGATATGAAATGTAAAATATGAGTTAACTTGTGAGATTTATTTGGTCAACATTTTAGAATTGCATCATTTGAATAAAAGGTTACTAATGTTTTATGAATTATATTAACTTGTGAGATATATTTGGTCAACATTTTAGAATTGCATCATAGGAATAAATGGTTATTAATGTTTTATGAATTATGAAATTAAAAAAATGTGGTAGAATTCATATAAATAATAAAAAGATCTCGTTAACTAGTATTCTAATAATGCTGTAAAAGCAAAAAGATTTTATTGAAAATAAAGTTGAAATGTATTAAATGCTACTCTATAATAAATACTTTTTACTATTTAACCATTACCTCATGACACCGGTTAACATTTTTTAAAATAGAATTATTCAACATTAGTGATGACTTAGAATTTTATGTAAATTATTTCAATTTTAAATATCTTATCATTTAACTAATTTTAATGATTTAAATTTATAAAGTAGTTTAATTTGTAAAACAAAATTATTTTTATTTTTAAAGATGACTCATTAGTTTTTTTTTACTGTTTTCTATACATAATTTAAAAATAAAAATAAATAAAATAATGCGATATTTTTGTGAATAAAAATAAAAAATATTTTTCCAAAGTAAAAACCTCTAAAATTTCTACTATATAGTTTTATCGTACATTTTTTAATATCAAATTTTTTAACAAAGTTATCGTACATTCCTTATTTTTTTTTTAAGAATGTTATTGTTTTAAAGATTTTATTATTAATTTATTTTTTAAACATAAACGAGTGATTTGTTTAAATGATACATACCTAAGACCTTTAAATAAGATCTTACATCTAAATTTTGCATATAAAAAATTTCTATTAAAAAGATCATATTATAAATTTTCTCAATTCAAAATAAAATTATTTGTAATAAGTGATATTTTGTGATTTAGATAAAAATTAAATAATATTTAGTATGATTATTTTAATTTTTTAAAATACATAATTAATTTAATTTTTAAATAATCTTAAGTATGATTGTATTGATCTTTCAAAGATTTTGAATATTAATTTATTTATGTTTTTTTAATGTATGTGTCATCATTAATTCAATTTTTTAATTATAAAAATATTATCAGATCATTTTATAAATTAAAAATTTATTATATTTTTTTTCTATGTTCAACTAATATTATTTATTTATATCTTTCATTTAATAATTAATATTTTTATAAAAAAATAAAATAAATCTAACGATTTATTACATGATATAAACAAATAAATAAATATTATTATTATTTATATGTGTGAGAAAAAAAATTTTCTCCTTCACATAAAGAAAATTTAATTTAACAAACTTTGAATAAATGAAGAAATAAATTAACCATTAAAGTTTTTCAGAAATTAAGGAAATGACAATTATACACTCGAACCAAGAAAAATATGCATCCTATTGTATTGCAAAAAAAATTGTGCAAAATGTTAATATTATTATAAAACAAATTACACGTGCTTCCATGATGATGGGTTCCAAGTTCCAAGTTGCAATCCAAAGGCGAGGATGAAAATAACACATAACGTAACATTTACCATATCAATTGTGAAAGGAAAGAAGCATAGTGTTATAAAGAAAAAAGCGCAGCAACGTCACAAGAGAAATCAGATCCAAAATCGTTAAGAGGATTCAAAACTAAAAATGCCCACTCGCTGTGAAATATGCTGTGAGATCATGATAGCTATCTTACTCCCTCCTTTGGGAGTTTGCCTCCGCCATGGATGCTGCACTGTACGTCTCTCTCTCCTTTATTGCTCTTTCTATATAATCCTTTTTCTTCTTTTGATCTAATTCCTGCAATTTGTCTATTTTACCATTCCATCAATTAGGGCAAACACAATTTTCTACTATTTTTTATGGTTAGAATATATTTTGTATATTGTTAACAAATATTATTATGAGGATATTATTTCAAGAATTAACAAATAATTTCTTTTTATTGAAAATTATGTTAAACGTACATTAATTATATTTGCAGATATTTTTAACTCTTGTTCAAAATTATAAAAATATTATGTTTTTAGTCTCTAATGAGAAGTTAGAAATTAGATTGTTTTTATTAAATATAATGATGAAAGATGAGTAAAATTTAAAATAGAATTAAGATTAAAAAGTTTCATATTTTTATGCTGGGTTAGATATGTTTTTAATTTGATGGTTTATGTTTTTTATTATTGATGAGTTATATATGTATCAAAATATATGTTACTTTTGAAACTAAAAAATAAGGATCAAAACCAATTGTTTTGTATACAAACAAAAAATTAAAATCAAAATTTTAAAAGAATTAAAAATATATTTAAGTCTCTAAAAAACATAAACTTACTTTTATGTTGTTATAGCTAGTAACAAGAATGGTAGAATTTGGTACAAAATTTGATTGTGGCATGATTACATTATTACAGGTGGAATTTCTGATCTGCTTGCTGCTGACTATACTGGGGTATATTCCAGGAATAGTTTATGCCCTCTATGTTATTGTCTTCGTTGATCGTGATGAGTATTTTGATGAATATAGGCGTCCCCTGTATGCTGCATAACAGCATGATACCTACTGTGTTTGTTGCTCTTTTCATCCACTAGAATGCACACTATTAAACTGTATTCTAATTGAAACTAGACTTGGTCACTTTCTGATTCATTACATTTTATCTTGTAGCAAGTTAGCTAGCTGGGAACAGCTTCGGAAAGTATTCAACCTGTTAATGTGATTGTTGATTTGATTGTACGGCTATATTTCAGTTACTCAAATAATCAGATTATGGGGAAAAGAAAACTATTGTTATTTATTCTAGCATACATATCGATATCTAGAATTAGTTGATCATACACATAACTATATAAATGAGTTTATATGTGCAATTTCTTGTCTTGAAGCTTCTACAATTTTACTTACACAGGACTTTTCTTTCTATGATGTCTTGTGTGTGCCTTTAGTTAGTACCTCTTGGTTTTACAAAGATACAAATCTCAGGTAATTATTTCAGTTTTGCAAAGGGCTGTGAAAATTAAAGCATATATTTCTGGTTGGTTGGAAGTGATTCAAAATTCAAGCAGGAATAAAATAAATAGTTTCCTGTTTTCTTTCCAACAAACTGAAAGAAACTTCATTCATGACATCTCTTGATTAGGAAAATGTGATCATTTTCAAACCTTTTACACGTGACCTGTTTCTGCACAATATTCCCTTGTTTGCCACGCTTACCTATTCTATATCATATAGCAATGATGTGCCTTGAAAATTTTCTTCTTTTTTCTGTCCCTTTAACTTTTTCCGCGTGAACTGGGAAGGGGGTTGAGTGGAACTTATGACTCAGAATTATGTAAATATACAATTAGTTTTTTTCTAGTAACTGAATGTGCGCTTAAGAATTTTGGTAACCCACATCAGCTTCATTCAGGTGAAACATGAATTTTAGCATGAAACATTATGTCGATTGTTACACTTGTTTGCACTGCTATAGCCTACCTAACTCTATCTGTGTAACAAACGAAAGCTCAATGGTTACATAGTCATGAACAGGGTAGATTCGCTTATTAGCAAATAGCAAGTATTCCCAAAGGAACTTGGACTTTTTTCCTAGTTGGTTCAGAACCAAACTTAAAAACTTTGCTAAGAAAACTATACATTCCAATAAAACGTTTAAATTTGAATGTGTCAACTTGTAATGGTGGATCAAACAGTAAATGGTTGAATTTTATGTAATGATGGATCAAACAGTAAATTTTCCTCGTAGGCTAGTTAAACCGCTCAAATTTACTCTATCTTCGCTAGCCAACAAGAATTATAGTTAAAATGTTACACATGAATGAAGTCCTATATAATAACATCAGGGCCAATAAACGACAAAAATGTATAGAATCAGTACATCAATTAAAAAGAGCACTCGCTTCCACCAGGCACAAATAATAATGATCATGTCAATGGAAAGAAAATCTCACAGATTAAACGATGCTACATTGTCATCCTAATGCTGTTTAATTTCTGCACTATAAATTTTAATAAGACCTTTAGGACATGGGGGCAAGCATGGTGTCTTCAATTTACTTCATAAACCATAATTTAAGGAATGTTGAAAGATTTCTGAGATGGTTCTAAACAGTTGGAAACAACAAAACATTGTTTTTGTTATTTTTTTTTATAGAAATCTATAAAAATAAGAAACAATGATAAAAAGTGGTATTTTTATCATTATTTGTAAAAAAGAAGAAGAAATATGATAAACATAGATTTCATAAATAATTATCTCTCACTTTTATCTCATTAAGACTTCTTATATGTTCAATTAAGTGATCTTTGTCATATTTTATGAGTTTGGGTTCATATGAAGTTTAATTGAATTTCTTTGCTTACCCAATTAAAATGACACTATTATAGTATTTTGAGCATAATAGGAGTTGTAGACATCCAAAAATCATGAAATCTGTCTTGAATGAAAGCTTAAAGAAGTGTCCATAGTTACAAAGCAAGAGCAGATTCTAAATGGGATGTTTAAGACTCCGAAATTATCTCAAAAGATGAGATAGTGTTGCTGACGTGGAATTTGAACAGTGTGCAAAGATCCGGCCATATCTTGAGATATAGAAGTCATATTGAGATGAAATCAACTTTGTTGGACAGCTAAGATCCAGGGCTACAACTTTTGTTCAGAAGTCAAGCTCTAATTCGGACATGTGAACATCCGAAATTGCGGTGCAAGAAAGTCAAAATTGTTGTGCTCATTGGTGGCAAAAATTCAAAAGTGTTTTGCAATTTCAACAAAGCCCATGTGACAGCAAGAAAAAGGTAGAAAAGTAATATCCTAGTTGATGACTTTCTGAAGATGATGCCTCAAAAATCCTCTATAAATAGAAGGGTTTGCAAGAGGAGACACACACCATTTTGGAGATTAACTCCAATACCATTTTCTTTCTTTCTTTCTTTCTTGTTAGTTTTGCCTCCTTCATGGAAGGCTTATGTTTTCTTTCTTGTTAGTTTGCCTCCTACATGGAAGGCTTAGTTTTTCTTTATTGTTAGCTGCCTCCTACATGGAAGGCTTAGGATTTATTTGTTGTTAGTTGCCTCCTACATGGAAGGCTTAGGATTTATTTGTTGTTAGTTTGCCTCCTTTATGGAAGGCTAGGTTCGTAGTTTCAATTCAAGGATTCAAGCTATTTTCATTTTAACTTTGAGGTCTTGATCTTTATTTACATGCTTATTGAGTGATTTCTACTCTACTTTACTATATTCTTCAATTTTATTCTTTTAATCAAAGTTTGATCGGTTGACGTATTTTGATTAATGTATAATTGATTTATAATTGGTTTTTGATTGGTAAATCATTTTCCAAAAGTTTGAAGAGTAGAAATTAAGTAATTGAATTGAAGGTTTTCATTTTATTACTTACTTCAACTGAATTCTGATTGTGAAATTGGTTTAGATAAAAGATTAAGTGGTTACTAAATCTTGTTGATCATAATCAATTAAATTCTGAGAGGTTTCTCAGTAGAGAATTCAAGGATCATTGTAGGGGTTCCAGATGATCCTAGGTTGATAAACACAATGCATGATTTTAGTGATCAATGATTAGTTATGAAAATAGCCTCTGAATTCCTTGAGTTGATAATTGTTAAGTCAAATTAATTTCATTCTGTATTTTGCATTTAAAACTCAATATCAATCTTTACAAAATCCCCCTGTTCTAACTTTCTCCTTATTTGCCTAAGAATCTGAAATGGTCTTTGGTAGATGACCTAGGTTGCACCTTATACTATACCAATAGTTTGGGGGAAATCTAGAAATTATTTTTGCGCGTTTACGACGAGCGTGTCAAAATTTGGCGCCGTTGCCGGGGACCATTTTAGTTTCCTAGGCTTATTTAGGAATTTGTATAAAAGTTTTAACCTTTCTAACAATTTTTTGAGTTTGTATAAAATTTTTAACCTTTCTAACAATTTTTTTTAGGTATACTATTCTTGATTTGTTTGAACTGTTCCGTAAGGAAAAAACACGTTATAGTCTTGGGAATCTGACTTTAAAAGATCCTGTTGTCAGTTTACAAGAAAACTGAATGGGAAGCACATCCTCGACTCTTAGAAGACGTTTCAGCCGTTACTGGACGTAAAATCAGAGGAAGATGTGAGCCACAATCACAACTACTGTTCATTCTCATGCGTGTATGTTTGTCATTTACATTGTCTTTTCAATTTATTGGGCCACCATTTTTTTTGAAATTTTCACCTCTGCTTAAAGTCTTTCCCCTCTGACATTCACCTTTTCCTTGAACCAAAAATTCAAACTTTTGCAACAAAATTCAAACTTTTGCAACAAAAATTCAAACTTTTGCTACCAAATCCTGATCCCGCACTATTCAAGCGATCTCCTTGTCTGATATTGAGTCCCTATAAATTATCAATCTCTATGACATATTTTTTCAAAAAAGATAGAAACACCGTATATGGATAAGATCAATACTATCTGTGTTTTTGGTGGGTCTAACCTTGGAAAGAATGGAGAATTTCAACATGCAGCTTATACCCTTGGTAAGGCATTAGCTGTAAGAAAAATCAATCTTGTTTATGGGGGAAGGATTCAGGGTTTAAAAGGATGTGTTGCAGGATCTGCACTCACAAAGGGGTGTAACATCTTAGGTGTTGGCTTAAAAAATGGGAGCACCTCCTACTTCACCCTGGGTACTGAATTGAAGGTTGCAACCATGCATGACCGTATGAGACACATGTTGGTTAATTCTAATGCATTTATTGCATTACCTGGTGGTCTTGGAACAATGGAAGAAATTTTTACCATTATATTTTGGGCCTATCGGAATTTTCATAAAAAACCTTTGGGCTTATTGAATATTAATGGCTTTTATAATAGTTTGATATCCTTTTTAGATCATGCAGTAGAGCAGGAGTTCATGCCACAATCCATACGCAACATCATAGTATCTGCTTCAACTGTTGAACAGCTACTTGAGATTTTGCAAAATCCTACATCTGAGCTCAGTCAAGCAATGCAGCTGGTGAACCAACCAAATCAGGATGACAGAGATAAAAGAGAACCAGATACCACTCTTCGGTTATAACTTTTCCTTACTTTGCTGGTTTTCTTACATTTCTTTTCCTGTTATATGAAATTCCATCTAAGACATTGGGGACAATGTCTTGGATAGGTTGGGGGGAAGATGGTCTGATATATAAAATTTAAAAAAAAAAAAAAACCCAAAAAAAAATAAAAAAAAATTAAGTTAGATTCATAAACTTGCTTTGAGTAAGATGGCTGAGTAAGGAGTTACACTTGACTCTTGATACGCATCTTATGATTTAAAAACAAAAAAAAAAATTGAATGTGGAAGTATGTTTTTCTTTAGATTTCATAAAATAATTGAAGCAAAATGATTTACATTTCGAGATTAATTAGTTTGGCAACATATATTTGAACTGGATAGATTAGATTTGATAAATATATTACCTGTGAGATTTTGAGCCTTATTATTATTTTCTTTCTTGTGTGATTTTCATCCATGGAATATGTTACTTCAGAACTTGCATTGATTCTTTTTGAAGCTACATTTTCACATGATTTGTACAAAAATGATTGAGGCACTGTTTTTCTTGAACAAACCACTTGGCCAAATAACCAAACCATAAAATTTTATCCTTTGATCAGCCCTTTGAGCCGATTAACCTTTTCTTCTTTTTAGCTCACCACAAATCAAAAAAAAAAAAAACAACTTTGTCTGACCATAGAAGGTGAGGAATACTGGATTTATCATACCATAAGTGTTTCAATAAGTGTGGGGGAGATTATTGTTGTGTTCATCAATATCATAGTTGAAAAAAAAAACTGAAGCAATAAATTAATAAATAAACTATTATATTGAAAAAAAAAATAATAAAAAAAAATTGAAGAAGTGATATCTGTTTCTCACACTTGCACTTACAATCAATTCTCAATCCTCACCATTTTCCTTGGTCTAACATTGTATCTCTTCAATATATTATTTCATCTTTCTAATCCCGTTAGAACAAAAATAAAGACCTCTTGATTTGTGCATTGCATGTGTACATAGTAGTAGAGAAGTAGAAGATATGCAAGCTATGATAGTTCATCTTTCATGGATTGAATTTGAGAGAAACACTTACCAAATCAAACACTTGAGAGATTCAGAGTATATCATGTGAGGTTTTATCTTTCTCAATCTATGTTTTTCAAATTAAAGTTGTCTTTCTAAGTAATTTCAAAAATGTGATGAAATAATGCTTCATGAAATTTTGTGAATTCTTGAGAAATCAACTCAAAACTTTGATGTTCTTTCAAAAAAAAAAAAAAATAGTCACCAATCCTTAACTTAAGTTTGCCCGAGACGTGCAAAAGATAAGTGTGGGGGAATTTGATAAGCATAGATTTCATAAATAATTATCTCTCACTTTTATCTCATTAAGACTTCTTATATGTTCAATTAAGTGATCTTTGTCATATTTTATGAGTTTGGGTTCATATGAAGTTTAATTGAATTTCTTTGCTTACCCAATTAAAATGACACTATTATAGTATTTTGAGCATAATAGGAGTTGTAGACATCCAAAAATCATGAAATCTGTCTTGAATGAAAGCTTAAAGAAGTGTCCATAGTTACAAAGCAAGAGCAGATTCTAAATGGGATGTTTAGGACTCCGAAATTATCTCAAAAGATGAGATAGTGTTGCTGACGTGGAATTTGAACAGTGTGCAAAGATCCGGCCATATCTTGAGATATAGAAGTCATATTGAGATGAAATCAACTTTGTTGGACAGCTAAGATCCAGGGCTACAACTTTTGTTCAGAAGTCAAGCTCTAATTCGGACATGTGAACATCCGAAATTGCGGTGCAAGAAAGTCAAAATTGTTGTGCTCATTGGTGGCAAAAATTCAAAAGTGTTTTGCAATTTCAACAAAGCCCATGTGAAAGCAAGAAAAAGGTAGAAAAGTAATATCCTAGTTGGTGACTTTCTGAAGATGATGCCTCAAAAATCCTCTATAAATAGAAGGGTTTGCAAGAGGAGACACACACCATTTTGGAGATTAACTCCAATACCATTTTCTTTCTTTCTTTCTTTCTTTCTTGTTAGTTTTGCCTCCTTCATGGAAGGCTTAGGTTTTCTTTCTTGTTAGTTTGCCTCCTACATGGAAGACTTAGTTTTTCTTTATTGTTAGCTGCCTCCTACATGGAAGGCTTAGGATTTATTTGTTGTTAGTTGCCTCCTACATAGAAGGCTTAGGATTTATTTGTTGTTAGTTTGCCTCTTTCTTTGTTGTTAGTTTGCCTCCTTCATGGAAGGCTAGGTTCGTAGTTTCAATTCAAGGATTCAAGCTATTTTCATTTTAACTTTGAGGTCTTGATCTTTATTTACATGCTTATTGAGTGATTTCTACACTACTTTACTATATTCTTCAATTTTATTCTTTTAATCAAAGTTTGATCGGTTGACGTATTTTGATTAATGTATAATTGATTTATAATTGGTTTTTGATTGGTAAATCATTTTCCAAAAGTTTGAAGAGTAGAAATTAAGTAATTGAATTGAAGGTTTTCATTTTATTACTTACTTCAACTGAATTCTGATTGTGAAATTGGTTTAGATAAAAGATTAAGTGGTTACTAAATCTTGTTGATCATAATCAATTAAATTCTGAGAGGTTTCTCAGTAGAGAATTCAAGGATCATTGTAGGGGTTCCAGATGATCCTAGGTTGATAAACACAATGCATGATTTTAGTGATCAATGATTAGTTATGAAAATAGCCTCTGAATTCCTTGAGTTGATAATTGTTAAGTCAAATTAATTTCATTCTGTATTTTGCATTTAAAACTCAATATCAATCTTTACAAAATCCCCCTGTTCTAACTTTCTCCTTATTTGCCTAAGAATCTGAAATGGTCTTTGGGAGATGACCTAGGTTGCACCTTATACTATACCAATAGTTTGGGAGAAATCTAGAAATTATTTTTGTGCGTTTACGACGAGCGTGTCAAAATACAAACAGAAAACTTTTTCTCAAACTAACTTTAGTTCTTGGATTTCTTTGGGTGCGCCAACATAACTGGTTCCAACTTGGCACACACTAAAGAAATTAAGAATTTCAAAACTTACACCCCTGCTTGTGTGTTTCAGGTAATAAATTGTGTCATGAATTTATGTTCAGCTTCATATTTACTTCCTCCACGTATTTGTATCCTCTAACTAGAAGTGCCAGAATACCAAATTAGTCATCCATGGTAACATGAACCTTGCAATCAAGAGCTACATCTCAAAAGCTGTCATTAAGGAGAATAAGCTCAAGGACATATGAAATTCTCATCCAAATCTAGTACTTCAAATATGAGGCTCAAGCCTTACAACTTGCCATTGAACCGAATAAATGAGTACTTATTTGGCAATATCATTGAGGTGAACTGTGTTTGAGATTAGGAATTTTGAGCCCAGCTCCCTTTTTATTCAGATTACTAGCAAGCTCTGTCTTGTATAGTTCTTGATTATTAGATGCCTTGATACGATGCAATGATGCCAGTATTGAACGATTTGGATATGTAACTGATAAAAAGAGAGCATAATTACATTCTTTACCCTCTTCAATTGAAATAACAAGATGTTGATGGTAGCGAGAAACTTTATTTTCTTTAGTTTCTCACAATCACATTATCAACTATTAAAAAACTACATATATGAGTTTTTTATACTAAACAAAGCCAACACAAGGGATTCAAAAAGGAAAGCACCTACTAAAAGAAAATGTTATAAACGCAGTTCTATGATGTAGATACAATACACAAGCTAAGAAAAGCAGGAACACGTGTGCATAGCATTAATAGTTTAATACATATCAAAAGCAAACACATCATGCAAGACACACTAGTTGTGCCTTTCCTGAAACAAGAGGTAGCTTAAAGCCTTGGAATTCAAAAGAAGCAACCAAGCAGAAACGTTACAGGAATGAAGAAGGATGAAAATTTGATTGAATTGGTGCTTGCACTATTCCTCCCCCTATGCGGATTCTTTACTTCAGTGGCTCCACCAGCAGCAGCACCATTTGTCCTTGCTTTCTGTGACACCTTGGTGTGTTGCACAGTATGCAATCCTAGATTTGTTCTTTGATTACTTGGTTTGCTTGTTTCCATGCTCATACCGTACATGGCTGCATACCCCAGAATAGAAAATTGTTAATGGTTGTCCAATTTGAATGTGAAAATCAGCAGAAAAATTTGTTACCTTTAGGCTCCTTTTGTCTTCTGGAAATTCCATGATCTTCATTATTTGTTGTGGGTGTGCTTCCACAAGCTGCAAACATGAGGATGTTGATCAACAAAAAGCACCATAAAAGTGTTTTCATCATATTTTCAATTTGTTTGAAGTAACTACGGAGTTTTCAGAGGGGTTAAGTGAAAGGTTGTGGAGAGGCACCTTATTAAGTAGAAAATTTCATTATTTATAACGTTTTTCTTACTAATGAGTAAAGATGGTTCCAAGCCAATGAATCTGAATTTACCAAAATAATAATAGTCATTCTTCATTTATCATTTTTTATTCAAAATGTCTAAAGATTAAAATTAATCCTATTAATTCTAATTATCATTTTAATTTTTGGGAGATAGATAATTAATATTTTTAATTTATTAAAAATAAAAAATAATTAGTTTATTTTTAAAATTTCTGAATTAATACGATCGATTTTTAATCAGATATCAAAATTTCTATTTTAGCTTCGGAAAATGCCTGATTTTGCCAACTTCGAATGGGATTTTTAACTAGAATATGTTTGTGCGGTGCACATGCTTGCTTTGATTAATCTTTTACTTTGGCAAAAGAATCATCTTGTCGGAACTTAATCCAGCTAGCATGGTTCATGTTAAATGGAAATGTAGTGTGATGGCAGAAAGTAAACGAACATAGAAACTTTTTTCAGATTTTTTTTTTCTTAAAAAAGAAGAGAACATATTCACATAATTGAGATACGAAAAGAATATTATTTTATGATAAAAAAGAGAAAAGAACATGTTCTGTATCTTTCGCTTAGATTGGACAGATGACAAGCAAGATTTAATTTGTATTATTATTTTTTTTGTCGTTATGAAGATTTGTTACATAGAAAAGATAAATAGTATGAAAATGTTAATTATAATGCGAAGTCGAACGATTCTGACTTATAAATTTTTTATTTGAATTTGACTTTTTTATCATTCACAACCACACCAAATATGCATCCAATGTTAGTTAAATAATCGTTTCATCCATTTACGTGAGAGAAGTTATATTTATATTTTAACAATATACAATACTTTATAAGAGAAAGATAAATATATATATAATAAATAAGTGATGTAAAGAAAATAAAATAAACACTGCATAAGCTATTATACAACTTTATTATAAAGAAGTAATATATAATTTACATATGTCCAATGCTTCACATCTATATACGTTATAAATTTAATGATTATAATTTAAAAAAAATAAAAAAAATTATAATTATAAAATAGATAAATATAAATGTAATATTTTATATGTACGTAGAATAATCATTTTTGTTTATTATATAATTTTTTCTACTACATTAGATTCTATTTAATTCAAGGATGGCTATTTGTATTTGACATAAGGATAACACATTTGTATAACTTTCTTTATGCGTCTCTTCTTATTTGGAATGCTAAAGCAACAAAATAAATAAGAGTAGGTATCTATGTGTTAAAATTTGTCTTATACAATTGTACATGCCTTGTATTAATATGGAAGTAAACAAGCAAATTGATACTTCACTTTTTTTTAAACATCTTGTAAATTGATTTCTGATTTTTTAATTAATCATTCATTTATTATCCCATCTTGCAGGTTTTAATTTGTTTCAGATTTTACTTTATTAAAAAAAAATTCTTTATCTCCATCTCTACTACAAAGACATATCCTCCTTCATTTGAACACCATAACAAGCATCAACTCAATCATCCCATGAGAGAAATTCGTTACCTCCTACTCCATGAACCTACAAAGCAAGGTTTTATGATGCATAACTAGCATTATGGTATATGAACAGGGCTCTTAATAACATCTCATTACACAAACCAAGTTAGGTTTCAAATTGTGTAATCAAATTACTATCTTAAACCATCAATCTAAACGGTGTTCCCTAACATTTCATTTCTTCAACCCCTCCCCCTACTCCTACACAAATCATATACCCCTAAATAAATTCAATTTTAAAGCATAAGTTTGCTAAATAAAAAAATTAGGTGAAAATTACTAAATTTGAAGGAATACTATTTTATTCACATACCCCTTTTAAATAATTAATAATCCAAGAAATTGAATTGTATTGAGGTCTTTAAGCTTCACTAACAAATCAAATCCATGCTTTAAGTCCAATAAAAATTTTATTTGTTCCTTTAGGTTTTGGATGCATCTTTAACAAATGGGTCAGAACTCTTGATATTTAATGACTTTCCAAAAGAAAAAAACAGAGGGAAAAGAATCTAACTTACAAACTAATGATGTCCTACAAATTTCATGCATCATTAAGGCTGAAAAAGAAAGAAGCATAGATAACTAAACCCCACTTGCATTGCCATAATTTTTTTAATAAGTTCCAAAGTTAAAATAATGAGACAAAACACATAAGCATTGTATGAAAGTTAATATACACATATTTTACTGCATAAATGCAACCATCTACGACAATGATATGGAAGAGAGTTTGAGGCATTCACTCTAACACCTCCTAAGGTTAATTTCATTCCAATTAGGAACTTGCTGTTGGTTAACACAAACAGTGGGAGCACAAGAATCAAGATCAGAAACACTACACATAGTGACACAAGTTTCAAGATGAGATCTTAGGAGAAGTCATATAAAAGATGGAAGTGGGATTACAAATTGTATTATCTTGAAACTAGTAAAATAAGAATAGAAATTTAGGAATTTGTGCTAATCTTGCTGTTAGAATTAAAGTTATTACGAAAGTGTGTGACTTTAAACATTATAAAAATAGTGCTTAACTTAAGAATAAAAGAAAAGTTTTCACAAATAAAATTTTTTAATTTTAATTTAAATTTTCCTTGTTGATTTTGATTTACACATCATCTATCTATAAGAAAAAATATTGCAGAAAAAAAAGTAATAAAAAAAAGTCCTAATAATAAAAAACAAATAATTTTTTTTTTAAAATTCTAATCAATCTAGAATTTAAGGATTCAAGATAGCCATCGGATGGGCGCTAATTTTTCCTTGAAGTTTTCTTTTGTTTTATGTAAGCTTTGAGGGTTATATATATATAAAAGACTATAGTTTATGTATCTTTCTTTTGTTTATTGTTCCTTAAGATTAAGTATGAATGTTATGTGATGGTTGGTCTTAGGGTTAAAATAATGCCTCTTAGAATGAGGTGTTACACCAGCTGTGACCCTACCTGCTGGACTCTGCTCCTCCCAACTCTGTACACCATACAATGGTATAACAAGAAATCTAAAAACTACACAATTTTGTTCAACAACAATGCTAAAAGGTATGAATAGTTTTTGCGGAATTTGACAAATACAGCAAAATTATTGCTTTTCAAGAAAATAAAAAAAAATTATAAAAAAATAACAGTTTGATTTAAAAACCGTCATGCTAACCCGTTCATATAATTCTCACGAAATTTGTTTTGGTACTATTCAGCATTATTGTTTTGTTGAATACACAAGAACAAGAGATCCGAAAAAAAAAATTATTGTTGAATGAATTTGAATTAGTGTACATTACAAATTAATTTTGAAGTTTTCATTCAGGTCACAAAATTCGTTGTGAGACTATCCAGTAAGGATCCTAGGCAGTCTTCAACAACCAATTGAAAATGGAGAGATAGAAAAATTAATAATTAATAACGCAGAATATATTATCATATGAGGAAGAAACTAAGTAATAAAATGGAAGTGCAAAGCGTTGAGAGGACGTGGGATATGGATATTCCACTATGGTTGGCTGAAGACTTATCCTTCTTTTTCTTCTTTTTCTTGTCCTTCTTCTCTTTGTCTCCAAGCTTTCTGTGTTGAGGGAAGAGGCTGTGATCTTCCCATAGCTTCTTCTCTATGAGTGCAAGTTGGTGGGTCGCAGGTTCTTCATTTGCTTGTGTATTCAAGGCTCTTTCATCACCTAAAGTTGGTTGCCATTGGGACAAGAACAACAAAGTGATGAGGGAGACACACAGCATGCTTCTTCTGTGTGCCATACCTGCGACTCTTCTCAGTGAAACAAAATCAATCCTCTACGTTTGTGATGAACATCCCTCTACATATATATATATATATTGAGAGAGCTTAATTAATTTATTGTCAAATAAGTTTCACACACCACACGTTTGATATCTCCTATGTTTCACCTTTGACTCAGTATTTTTTCCTTTAATAGGATAAGCTTTTAATGCTTGTTTGAGTTTCCTTATCTTAGTTTGTTAATTCTATTGCAAACGAAACAAATGGCATATACTTGTGGCGAAGTTCCCCTACCTATTAGTGGTAATAAACTAATTCATTTTTATTTTAATTATAAATTTGAGTCTCTACTTTTAAATAAAAAATTTAAAAATATTTTTTATTAAATTATGTCACATTTTTTTATATTATTTTAGAAATATCTTATTTTTTATTTGTATTTTAATTTCTATCAAACTATTATTCTCTGCTCTACATTTAGTTAATTTTAATTCTTAAATTTATATTAAAGATATATATTCATTTTTTAGATAAAAAGAACAAAAGAGGATCATGATAATAGTTTGAATTTGATTACGTAAACCTTATCCAATTAATAAATATAAAAAACATATATATATATATATATATTAATTTAAATACAATTTTTCTTTTCAATTTCAAAAATCTCATCTCTTTATTTTCATTCATTTTAATAAAATAAAATATTCATCGTTTTATTAAATCATAATACTAATATTATTACTACTGCTATTACCAGATGCCTGCAATCACCGTCATGTGGACTTTAACTAACTTAATGTAATTTGAAGCAAATTTATTTTACATTTGCATTTCATGCATAGCTCAGAACCCCTTGGATATTCCTTCGTTACCTTTCTAATCAATGAGAGAATTTTCATCTTGTCCAAATATGCGTTCAACAGAGTTGTGAACTCCTACAACTACCACCGATAATAATAATAATATTTTTTGTTATATATTTCTATTTTAATTTTTAAAATTTACTTAAACTTAAACATACTCATGCAGTACAAAAAAAGACTGGTTATTAATTACTAGTTTCTTTGCAATTCCACCCATTTGTTATTCTATGTTCACTCTCTCTGGGTTATTGATATGACCATAAGCCTTCTATAAGCATCATTTTAATGGTGAATGACTCACATTTTGACACCTATTTCAAGTCATTTGAATGCTATTCTACATCTTTGAAAGTTTTGAAGACATGTAAATGTAAATCAGATATCATCCGTTTACCAACCAACACAGTTATAGCAGTCGTAAATAATTATCACAATACATATCGTTAGTATCGTATATGTAATGTCCTAATATATAGTGCTCTAACTTGTATACTTTAATTACTAAATAAGCTTATAAGAAATAATACGATCATTCTGAAATAGATCTCAAAATAAAACACGAATAGAACAAATAATTAAACAACTTTCTCGATACAATTAACGATTCAGATTTATGTACAATTAGAGAACTTTAAACGACAACATTTACCTTTAGATAAGAACAAACTCCATGATCTTAGTATACTAGTAAAAAAGAAATTCTGCTAGAAGAGTTATTTTTCGTTTTAACAATTAATGTAAAATATTAAGTGATATAATGGTTATATACAACTTAAATGTTTTACATCAATTATTATTTTAGATAAACTTTAAATATCATTAAATTATATACAAAGTGAATTCTTAAATCCTAAAAAATAATTTTTACATCAGTTAAAATAAAAATTTAAATTTTACATCGATTGTAATATTAACTAGTATAATTTTTTTTATATTAGTTAAAATAATAATTAATATAGAATATAATTTAAAAAATAAATAAATTATTCTTATAATTAACCTAAAAATTAGATAAGATAACCTTTAAATAACTACTAAAAATTAATAGAAAATTATAATAAAAAATAGATAATTAACTAAACCTCAGAAATAAACTAGAAAATAAAAATATGATTCAAAAATCATATTATTATACTTGAGATTAAATTATAAAGAAACAATCCAAAATTACATATAACCATTGGTATCTCTAACAAATATTTTGCTTAATCTTCAAAAAAATTATGTGAATTTTGAATCCTTACAAACTTTATAAACTTTATATTTATATAAAAAAAATATTATTATATAAACTAAAAAAAATATAACTAAATTATTATATTTTGAAAATTAAAATGACCCTTCTGAATTAATAATAAATGTTGAGACAATTAAACATATATTTTATAATATAATATTTGTAGTTAGTGCCTTTTATTTATTTAAGAGATTATAAATAAATATAAAAAACAAATATAATGAACAAATAATATAAAAAATAAAAAATATTTTTTATATTGAAATACTTACATGTGGATAGATTTAGGTAGATATTTTTATAACTCTGCAATATCTACCTAATTTCAATAAATAAGATACATTCATTTTTTTATAATAAAAAATTAAAAAAAAACAAATCAATTATATAAAAATAAAAATTACAAATTATGATTATATAAATAAATACATATAATAGGATGCATGATAAAAAAGTTACATATCAATAAATTCTTTAATTTTTTTCCTTCTATTTATCTCAAACAAGTTATAAAAAGACAACATTATTTTTCTTAAAATAAATAATTATCAATTGTCAATAAAATTTATAAAATTTGGATAAAAATATCTAAAATCATAAATATAATTTAAAATTAATAAAAAAATGGCTTAAAATTAAAAATAAGGTGCTATGCTATTTTTTTTTTTTTACATCTACCTTACTCTAAATGTAAGCATGTATCTCAACTGACAAGTTACTTACTCCTTGGATGGGAACACAATCAAAGAATCCTTGCACATTGACATTGTCTATTTGGGTGTAGATACGGTGCAAATTTCTAAGATTTTGAATAAATACTAATTATAAAATTTTGATGCATACTTAATTGATATAGGTTTAGAAATATAATTTAGAAATATAATTGCATCAACTAGGATCAATACACACATTAGATTATTACCCTCAACAAGTTTAAAATATCCTTAGTAATATAGAAAGGGATTGAAGTTAACTTGCAAATGACATTATATTTTAAATTTATTTAAAAGGTAATTTTTCATGTTAATAGTAACTATATACAAATATGCAAAGAGATCAACTTTTAAGTTTTTTTTATTTGGTTGAAACATCTTTGTTATGACCAATATCAGGTTCTTAAATTAAATGAAGAAAAGATTAGTAAACATGATATTACAAGTTAATTGTAACATAAGAAAAAGGAAATAAATATTTGTGAAGATTGAATATCTAGGTTCAGTCTGGATAAGATGCTTTTTTAAACATAAAATGAAATGATTGAAGTCTCTTCCACCATTTGAACCTCCTTAGTGAATACAAGAATAGAGACATTTGCATTTTCAATCACCACTGTCATGATTATTCTTATATTCACAATATATAAAATTCTAATGCATATATTAAGAGATCATTTTCAATTTTGTCTAAGTACCTTTAATAATAAAATTATTTTTAGATATGAAGAATGTACATTAAAATTATTATTAAATAATTGGTATGAATCATTTATTCATCATTAATAATGAATTAGATTTATATATTAGTTGATAGAGTTAAATTGAAAAGTCTTTAATTACCTTTGATACCATGGTACCATTATTTCTTCTTATATAATAATGACATTAATAAATTAAATTATGTAAGTTGTACATATATGTTATGACATATAAATAACTAATTCTCTTGCAATATTCTATTTGTTTGATCTTGCACGTGCTAAGAATTTCAAGAAAAAATTGTAGGTGCTACATACTTTAATGATTATATACTAGTGCTAATAGCATTTTTTATACACAAATGCATAAATAAATATAAAAAGCTTGTAAAAATATTAGTGTTAGATGATTTAGAATATTTCTCAACATAGCATTACAAATTAAGATCATTAACTTAGGTTTATTAATTACATTTTTTGTTGTTGTTTATGTATTCCATCTAAAATATTGATCACTAGTTAAAAAAATAAGTTCTACAATTAGTTACTATATTGATTATTTAATACTATTTAAAAAATATAGAAATATTTTTAAAAATAAATATTTAATATAATACATCAATTTTAATGGTAATTAATTTAAAAAAAATTATATCAGTTGGGTTAATAATTGATAATCCATGTAAAGTATAATTTTTAGATCGATTATAAATACAGTCCATATAAAATAAAAAAAATTTTACGCCAACTATCTTGACAACGAATTCAAAAGAAATTCAATTTTGAATTAAGGTAGTCTTCGTCGCATCATCTTCTCTTCCATCTGTTTGTTGATTTGAAAAGTCAAAGATCTTGACAAAATTAGTGATAGCATGTGAGAAGTGGTTATAAGTCATTGCGTAATAAATGCAAGGCTTGACTTAATTAGTGATAGCATGTGAGAAGTGGTTATAAGTCATTGCGTAATAAATGCAAGGCTTGACTTAATTAGTGATAGCATGTGAGAAGTGGTTATAAGTCATTGCGTAATAAATGCAAGGCTTGACTTAATTAGTGATAGCATGTGAGAAGTGGTTATAAGTCATTGCGTAATAAATGCAAGGCTTGACTTAATTAGTGATAGCATGTGAGAAGTGGTTATAAGTCATTGCGTAATAAATGCAAGGCTTGACTTAATTAGTGATAGCATGTGAGAAGTTGCTATATATAGTCATAGGAAGTTATGTATCACACCATTGTGAAAGAGAGATTTTTCTAAGAGAGAAAAATTTAGGATTCTTGGGTGTAATTGGGTTGTGGGTAGTGTGAGGTTGTGAGTGTTTTTGTAAACACAGTGTACAATTTTCTGCTATCAAATTATCTGCAGCAGTCCGGAGACGTAGGCAGTATTGGCCGAACTCCGTTATCAATTTGTGTGTGCAAATATTCTGCATTCTATTTTCTTCTTACTTCCACAAATCTGACGCTACAGAAGAATTTGGAGAAATTTTTCTTAACAACTGGTATCAGAGCGGGTTTGAAATTCTACAATTTTTTAAAAAATTGTTAGAAACGAAACGATCCAAAGAAGAAGTCAGATTTGAGTGGGAGTGATGGCTGTAGATGAAGGAAAGGTGAAAATTGAAAAGTTCGATGGTGCGGACTTTGGTTTCTGGAAAATGCAGATCGAAGATTATCTGTACCAGAAAAATATGTATCAACCTCTCACAGGTACAAAGCCAATTGAAATGAAGGACGAGGATTGGGTTCTTCTTGACAGGCAAGCCCTTGGAGTCATCCGTCTGACGTTGTCACGTAATGTTGCTTTTAACATTGCAAAAGAAAAGACCACAGCAGATCTTATGGCGGCTCTTTCCAGAATGTATGAAAAGCCGTCAGCCGCAAATAAAGTTCACTTGATGAGGCGGTTGTTTAACTCTCGGATGACAGAAGGTGCATCAGTAGCACAACATCTCAATGAACTCAGCTTAATCACAACCCAGTTGAGTTCTGTTGGAATCGAATTTGATGATGAGGTACGAGCATTAATAATTTTGTCTTCCTTACCAGAAAGTTGGAATGCCATTGTCACGGCTGTGAGTGGCTCAACGGGAAACCAAAAATTGAAATGTGATGATGTTCGTGATCTAGTTCTCAACGAAGAGATCCGACGGAAGGAGTCGGGTGAATCTTCATCATCTTCGATATTGCAAACAGAGTCAAGAGGAAGAAGCTCAACTAAAGGAAATGGACGTGGCAAATCAAAGGACAGGAGGTCCAAATCCAAAAATCGTCACTTTCAATCTAAGAAGAATATCGAGTGTTGGAATTGCGGGAAGTCTGGGCACTACAAAAATCAGTGCAAGAGTGCACGAAAGCATCAGGAGACCAAGGACGAGGCAAATGTTACTTCCACCCCTGAAGGAGATGATGCATTGATATGTTCTTTAGAAAGCAAGGAGGAGTCTTGGGTGTTAGATTCTGGAGCATCTTTTCATGCCACTTCACAAAGGGAATTCTTCGAGAACTATGTTCCCGGAAACCTTGGTAAAGTTTACCTTGGTAACAACCAATCATGTGAGATAGTTGGCAAAGGTGTAGTGAAGGTTAAGTTGAACGGGTCTGTATGGGAATTGAAAAATGTCAGACATATTCCCGACCTGACAAAGAACTTAATATCAATAAGCCAGTTGAGCAGTGATGGCTACACAACTGTCTTCCATGGAGACGATTGGAAGATTTCAAAGGGTGCGATGACAATTGCTCGGGGTAAAAAGAGTGGCACTCTTTACAAAACAGCAGGAGCATGTCATTTGATTGCAGTTGCAGCAAATGAAAATTCCAATCTATGGCACCAGAGGCTAGGCCATATGAGTGAGAAAGGGATGAAAATCATGCACTCAAACGGCAAGCTACCAAGTCTTCAGTCAGTAGAAATTGACATGTGTGAAGACTGTATACTTGGAAAGCAGAAACGAGTCAGCTTTCAGAAAGCTGGAAGACCCCCAAAGAAGGAGAAACTTGAGCTAGTTCACTCAGATGTTTGGGGTCCAACTACCGTCCCATCACTTGGTGGGAAACATTACTTCGTGACTTTTATTGATGATCACTCTAGGAAGGTATGGGTATACTTTCTGAAACATAAGTCCGATGTATTTGAGGCTTTCAAGATATGGAAAGCTATGGTAGAAAATGAAACAGGGTTGAAGATTAAAAAGCTCAGAACCGACAATGGTGGTGAATATGAAGACACCAAATTCAAGAAATTCTGCTATGAGCACGGGATCAGAATGGAGAGGACCGTGCCTCGTACGCCTCAACACAATGGTGTAGCTGAGCGTATGAATCGAACGTTGACTGAAAGAGCCAGAAGCTTGCGTGTGCAGTCAGGCTTACCGAAGCAGTTCTGGGCAGAAGCAGTCAACACAGCAGCTTACTTGATCAACCGAAGTCCATCGGTACCATTGGGGCACAAAATACCAAAAGAGGTATGGAGCGGAAAAGAGATAAAACTCTCACATCTTAGAGTTTTCGGCTGTGTAGCATATGTGCACATCAGTGATCAAGGTAGAAATAAACTCGATCCCAAATCGAAGAAGTGCACTTTCATCGGTTATGGTGAAGATGAATTTGGCTATCGTCTTTGGGATGATGAAAACAGAAAGATGATCCGCAGCAGAGATGTAATCTTCAATGAAAGAGTGATGTATAAAGACAAGCTTAACACAAGCGCCAACAATTCAGAGCAGATTAAGCCAACATATGTAGAAGTTGAAGATATCCCAGAAAGTCCCATAGTTGCGAATCCTCGGTCAGAGAATTCAACTAAAGAAAGCAGTGAACAACAGTTTGACACATCAGAGCCTCCTACTCCAACTCCCGTGTTGAGAAGGTCTTCTCGACCTCATGTGCCCAACAGGAGATACATGAACTACATGTTGTTGACTGATGGAGGAGAGCCTGAAGATTACATAGAAGCATGTCAGACCACAGATGCAAACAAGTGGAAACTTGCTATGATAGAAGAGATGAATTCTTTGATCTCCAATCAGACATGGGAATTAGCTGAATTACCCATGGGAAAGAAGGCACTTCACAACAAATGGGTGTATCGGGTGAAGGAGGACTATGATGGCTCAAAGAGATACAAAGCCCGACTAGTTGTCAAAGGATTTCAGCAAAAGGAAGGAGTTGATTACACTGAAATCTTTGCTCCAGTTGTGAAGCTCAATACTATCAGGTCTGTCTTAAGTATTGTTGCCAGTGAAGAGCTCTATCTTGAGCAATTGGACGTGAAGACGGCGTTTCTTCATGGAGATTTAGAGGAAGAGATTTACATGCACCAACCTGAAGGATTCTCAGAAAAAGGAAAGGATAATATGGTGTGCAGATTAAAGAAGAGCTTGTACGGCCTGAAACAAGCTCCAAGACAGTGGTATAGAAAGTTTGAAAGCTTCATGCACAAGGAGGACTTCCAGAAGTGCAATGCTGACCACTGTTGTTTCTTCAAGAGATATAAGTCCTGTTATATCATATTGCTACTTTATGTCGATGATATGTTAGTAGCAGGTTCAGATATGAACGAGATTAAAAATCTCAAGATGCAGTTGTCAAAAGAATTTGACATGAAGGACTTGGGTATAGCAAAGAAGATTCTTGGAATGCAAATCACGAGAGATAAGAAAAGAGGAATTTTGCAGTTATCTCAGGCAGAGTACATCAACCGTATCTTGCAAAGATTCAATATGGACAAGGCCAAACCAGTTAGCACACCTTTGGCTAGTCATTTTCGCTTATCTAAGGATCAGTCCCCTCAGACGGAGGAAGAAAAAGACTTTATGGCTAAGATTCCATATGCTTCAGCCATAGGAAGTTTGATGTATGCAATGGTCTGTACTCGACCAGACATTGGCCATGCAGTGGGAGTTTTAAGCAGGTTTATGGCAAATCCAGGAAAAGCTCATTGGGAAGCAGTCAAATGGATTTTAAGGTATCTACGAGGCACCATAAAAAGGTGTCTGTACTTTGGCAAAGGAGAATTAAAAGTACAAGGCTATGTAGATGCAGACTTCGGAGGTGAAGTTGATCACCGAAGAAGTACCACCGGTTATATTTTTACTGTTGGCACTACAGCTGTCAGTTGGATGTCACGGATACAGAAGATCGTTACATTATCCACTACAGAGGCTGAGTATGTAGCAGTAACAGAGGCTAGTAAAGAGTTGATATGGCTTCAAGGATTGTTAACAGAGATGGGATTCATCCAAGAGAAGAGTGTTTTACACAGTGATAGTCAGAGTGCAATACATCTGGCAAAGAATTCAGCATTTCACTCTAGAACTAAGCACATTGGTATACGTTATCACTTCATCAGATCTCTGCTTGAGGATGAGGTGCTGACATTGGAAAAGATTACAGGAAGCAAGAACCCAGCAGACATGCTAACAAAGGTGGTGACCATTGACAAACTGAAGTTGTGTTCAACTTCAGTCGGCCTGCTAGAATAACAGACCAAAGAAGACTGCTGTAGTGATCAAAGTGTGAAGACAGATTGAAATCAGTCTTCAAGTGGGAGATTGTTGCTTTGAAAAGTCAAAGATCTTGACAAAATTAGTGATAGCATGTGAGAAGTGGTTATAAGTCATTGCGTAATAAATGCAAGGCTTGACTTAATTAGTGATAGCATGTGAGAAGTGGTTATAAGTCATTGCGTAATAAATGCAAGGCTTGACTTAATTAGTGATAGCATGTGAGAAGTGGTTATAAGTCATTGCGTAATAAATGCAAGGCTTGACTTAATTAGTGATAGCATGTGAGAAGTGGTTATAAGTCATTGCGTAATAAATGCAAGGCTTGACTTAATTAGTGATAGCATGTGAGAAGTTGCTATATATAGTCATAGGAAGTTATGTATCACACCATTGTGAAAGAGAGATTTTTCTAAGAGAGAAAAATTTAGGATTCTTGGGTGTAATTGGGTTGTGGGTAGTGTGAGGTTGTGAGTGTTTTTGTAAACACAGTGTACAATTTTCTGCTATCAAATTATCTGCAGCAGTCCGGAGACGTAGGCAGTATTGGCCGAACTCCGTTATCAATTTGTGTGTGCAAATATTCTGCATTCTATTTTCTTCTTACTTCCACAAATCTGACGCTACAGAAGAATTTGGAGAAATTTTTCTTAACACTGTTTCCCCTATTCATTGCTTTCTTTCACTTTCTCAATTGAGAATCTTCACCGTGGAAAAACGGATTTGGACAGTGAGGCTCGACCTCAGTACCCGATGATTCTTGAGAGTCTCTGAACTACTGTGGTCCTTCATCTGAAAGGTCTACTCCATAATCACCATCTCGTTGCTCGTCAGAATCGTTGTCGGTGCTGTCGTCATTATCGTTCGCCCCTATCTTCGTCTTCTTCGCCACCACAGGTGCTAGCATGGCTCTGTACATCGTTCTCATCTTTCTCCGTTTTATTTGTACGTCTTCTTTCCTAATTGCTTCGAATTCCTTCAATTGCTTCCTGTTTTTCAAATTTTCTCTAACAATAGTTTTTTTTGTTGGTTTTACTTAAAATTGCAACGTTGTGTCCTCTTTACTGTTATTACCAGAAGCATCCCTTCAATTACATTCTCCTAGAAAATTTCAATATTTCTCGTCTCATCTCTCCTTTCTTTTTACTTTTGATTTTATCTGAGATTAGCACTTGCTCTTTCTTTTTGTGTTAGATATTTGGTTTAAATTTAGAAGTAATTTGTTAACGTAGTTATTTATTCATTAAAAGAACTTAAATAATTTGTGGTTTATGTTATTTTAATTAAAAGAACTTCAGTTTGGTTTGCATGGTTGAAATTTAACATTGATGTATATGATTCTAATTTGGACATATTATATTTAAACACTTAAAATTTAGTTCGTCTTACTTCCATCCTATCTAGTAATTGTAAACTGTATATGATTCTAATTGTATAGTAATTGTATGGAGTAATTGAAAGAATGTCTTTTAGAACGAGGTGTTACACACTTACACTAGTTGTGACCCTGTCTGTGAAACCGTGCTTGTCCCAACCATGTTTGATTTCAAAACCGTCATGCTAACCCGTTCATGTAATCCTCACGAAATTTGTTTTGGTACTATTCAGCATTATTGTTTTGTTGAATACACAATAACAAGAAATCCAAAAAAACAAATTATTGTTGAATGAATTTGAATTGGTGTACATTACAAATTAATTTTGAAGTTTTCATTCAGGTCACAAAATTCGTTGTGAGACTATCCCGTAAGGATCCTAGGCAGTCTTCAACAACCAATTGAAAATGGAGAGATAGAAAAATTAATAATTAATAACGCAGAATATATTATCATATGAGGAAGAAACTAAGTAATAAAATGGAAGTGCAAAGCGTTGAGAGGACGTGGGATATGGATATTCCACTATGGTTGGCTGAAGACTTATCCTTCTTTTTCTTCTTTTTCTTGTCCTTCTTCTCTTTGTCTCCAAGCTTTCTGTGTTGAGGTAAGAGGCTGTGATCTTCCCATAGCTTCTTCTGTATGAGTGCAAGTTGGTGGGTCGCAGGTTCTCCATTTGCTTGTGTATTCAAGGCTCTTTCATCACCTGAAGTTGGTTGCCATTGGGACAAGAACAACAAAGTGATGAGGGAGACACACAGCATGCTTCTTCTGTGTGCCATACCTGCGACTCTTCTCAGTGAAACAAAACCAATCCTCTACGTTTGTGATGAACATCCCTCTACATATATATATTGAGAGAGCTTAATTAATTTATCGTCAAATAAGTTTCACACACCACACGTTTGATTTTTCCTATGTTTCTCCTTTGACTTAGTGTTCAGCCATTCATCTTGTTCTGCTAAAACTTTTCCTTTAATAGGATACGATTTTTAATGCTTGTTTGAGTTTTCTTATTTTAGTTTGTTAATTCTATTGCTATATACGACGAAACAAATTGCGGTGGCCCGATACTTGTGGCGAAGTTCCCCTACCTATTAGTGGTAATAAACTAATTTATTTTTATATTAATTTTAAATTTGTGTTTCTATTTTTAAATAAAAATAAAAATTATTTTTATTAAATTATATAACATTTTTATTTATTTTAGTAATATCTTATTTTTTATTTGCATTTTAATTTCTATCAAAATATTATTCTTTACATTTAGTTAATTTTAATTTTAATTTTAATTGTATTTTAAATTTCAATTCTTAAATTTATATTGAAGATATATATATATATATATATATTATTTTTTAAATAAAAAAGACATAAGATGATCATGATAATAGTTTGAATTTGATTATGCAGCCTTATCCAATTAATAAATATAAAAAACATATATATATATATATTGATTTAAATAAATTGTTTAAATATAATTTTTTTTTTAATTTCAAAAATATCATCTCTTTTTTTATTCATTTTAATAAAATAAAATATTCATTGTTATTAAATCATAATACTAATATTATTACTGCTATTACCAGATGCCTGCAGTCACCGTGACTTTAACTAACTTAATGTACATTTGTAGCAAATTTATTTTACATTTGCATTATTTCATGCACAAAACCCCTTGACATTCCTTCGTTACCTTTCTAATCAATGAGAAAGCATTTTCATCTTGTAATATGGGTTCAAGAGAATTGTGAACTACTACTACTACCACTTATAATAATAATACCTTTTGTTATATATTTCTATTTTAAATTTTAAATTTTACTTAAACTTAAACATACTCATGCAATACAAAAAAAAAAAACACTAGTTATTAATTAATAATTTCCTTGCAACTCCATCCATTTGTTATTCTACGTTCACTCTCTCCGGGTTATTGTTATGGCCATATGCCTTCCTATAAGCATCATTTTAATGGTGAACGACTCACATTTTGACACCTATTTCAAGTCATTCGAATGCTATTCTACATCTTTGAAAGTTTTGAAGACATGTACATGTAAATCAGATATCATCCGTTTACCAACCAACACAGTTATAGCAGTCGTAAATAATTATCACAATACATATCGTTAGTATCGTATATGTAACGTCCTAATATATAGTGATCTAACCTGTATACCTTAATTACTAAACAAGCTTATAAAAAATAATAGATGCATTTTGAAATAGATGTCAAAATAAAATATCAATAGAACAAATAATTAAATGGGTTTCTCAATACAATTAACGATTCGAATTTGTATATAATTAGAGAATTTTAAATGACAACCTTCACCTTTAGAAAGAAATAACTCCATAATTTTAGTATATTAGTAAAAAAAAAACTTTTTTTAAAAGAGTTATTTTTGTTTGAATAATTAATATAAAATATTAATTTTTACATTAATTACATGTAACATATAAAACTTGAATGTTTTACATAAGTTATTATTTTAAATAAACTTCTTATGTGGATTGGTTATATAACTAATGTAAAAATAATTTTTATATAAGTTGAGATTTTAATCAAGATAAAAATTTAAATTTTTATATCGGTTATAACATTAAATAATATAAAAACAATTTTTACATTGATTAAGATAATAATCAATGTAAAAAATAATTTAAAAAAAATTAAATTATTCTTATGAATAACCAAAAATCAGAATAGACTACCCTTTATAAAACTATTATAAACCAGAATTAAGAATGGATAATTAACCAAAATTTAAAAATAAACTAGAAAATAAAAATATGATCCAAAAATTATATTATTATACTTAATATAAAATTATAAAAAAACAATTTAAAATAAGATATAACCATCTTAAAATTATAAATTTGATATTTTTAACAAATATTTTATTTAACATCTTTGAATATCATTAATTTTATCTTTAAAGAAATAATGCAAATTTTGAATTTTTATAAATTTTATATTTATATAAAAAAGATATTATTATATAAATCATAAAAAAATGTAATTAAATTATTATATTAAAAAAATTTGAATTAGCTCTAAAATCGGCTGTTGAGACAATTCAACGTATGTTTTATGATATAATATTTAGATTTAGTATTTTTTTTATTTGTTTTGGGCATTATAAATAAATAAAAAATCAAAAAAATTATATTAAAATATTTATATGTGAATTGATTCATGTAGGTATTTTTATAAATGTGTGATATCTAGCTTTTAATAGATGAGATATGTTCATTTTTCTATAATAAAAAATATAAAAAAAAAAGAAGCAAATCAATTATATAAAAATAAAAGTTAAAAGTTATGATTATATAAATAAATATATATCATATGTGCATGATAAAAAAGTTCCATATCAATAAATTTTTAAATTTTTTTTCTTTTATTTATTGCAATTAAATTATAAAAAAACAACAATATTTTTGTTAGAATAAATAATTATCAATTGTTAATAAGATGTATAAAATTTTGATAAGAATTATCTAAAATCATAAATAAAAAATACATGCTATACAACCGTTTTTTTTTTATGTACCCTACTCTAAATGTAAGCATATGATGTGGATTGAGCCAAATAATCTATGCATACCGACATTCTCTTTGGATGTCGATATTATGAAAATATCTAAGATTTTGAATAAATAATAATTATAAGATTTTGATATTTATTTAATTGATATAGGTTTAGAAATATATTTGTATCAATCATAATGGTAGTATCAATACACATATCAAATTATTATCGTGAACAAATTTTAAATATTCTTTTTAAAGGACTTGTCTATAATATTATATTTTAAATTTATTTAAAAGGATGATTTTTTATGTTAATAGCAATTATATACCAACAACAAAGAGATCAACTTTAAATTATTTTTATATGATTGAAATATTCTTATTATGACCAATTTCAAGTTCGTAAATAAAATTAAAAAAATTAATAAATATAATATTACAAATCAATTATAACATAAGAAAGATAAAAATAAATATTTATAGAAATTGAATATCTTAGATTCAATTTACCGATAAACCTTTTTAAACATACAATGAAAACAAGGATAGGAACATTAGAATTTTCAATCATCATTTTCATGTTATTTTTATATTTAAAATATGTAAAATTTTAATATATACATTAACAAAAGATTATTTTTAATTTTACCTAAATACTTTTAATAATAAAATTATTTTTAAATATAAAGAATATAAATCAAAATTGTTATTAAATAATTGGTAATGAACATTTGTTTAAAGAATAAAATTTATATATTAGTTGATAGAGTTAAGTTAAAAAGTCTTTGATTCCATTTGGTACCACGTTATTATTGTTTTTTTTTTATATAATCAATGACGTCAATAAATTAAATTATGTAAGTTACATATGTGTAATGACATATAAATAATTAATTCTCATCCAATATTCTATTAGTTTGATCTTGTATGTGCCAAAAATTTTTAAAAAATTTGTAAGTGCTACATACTTTAATGGTTATATATTAGTACTAATATCATTTTCTACGGACAAATGCATAAGTAAATGTAAAGTGAAAACATTAATGTTAGAATATTTAGAATATTTCTCAACATAGCATTACAAATTAATATCATTAACTGAAGTTTATTAATTACATATTTTTTTTTATGTATTTCATCTAAAATATTCATCATTAGTTAAAAAAATGAATTCTACAATTAACTACTACATTGATTGTTTAATATTATTTAAAAAATATAAAAATATTTTTTAAATTAAATATATAATATATTACGTCAATTTTAATCATAATTAATGTAAAAAAATTGTATCAATTCGCTTAATAATCGATAATTATAATTTTTACATCCATTATAAATACAGTCCATATAAAATATAAAATTTTTTACACAACTATCCTAAACCTGACAACCAATATAAAAGAAGTTCTATTTTGAATTAAGGTATTCTTCGTGGCATCATCTTCTCTTCCATCTGTTTCCCCTATTCATTGCTTTCTTTCACTTTCTCAATCGAGAATCTTCACCGCAACGGATTTGGAGAGTGGGGCTCGACCTCAGTACCCGACGATTCTTGAGAGTCTCTGAACTACTGTGGTCCTTCATCTGAAAGCTCTACTCCATAATCACCATCTCGTTGCTCGTCACAATTGTTATAGACGCTGTCGTCATTATCGTTCGCCCCTATCTTCGTCTTCTTCGCCACCACAGGTGCTAGCATGACTCTCTACATCGTTCTCATCTTTCTCCGTTTTATTTGTACGTTTTCTTTCCTAATTGCTTCGAATTCCTTCAATTGTTTCAATACTAAATAAAAAATTATTTTTTAAATAATTCTATTCTAGTAATTATTTTTTAAAATAATTTGAAAGAATAAAAAATCTCATAAATCAATGCTTAGGATTTTGGTGTAAAAAATCTCATAAATCAATGTTTAGGATTTTGGGGGGTAAAAAGCCTCATAAATCAATGCTTAGGATATTTTGTCTTTTACAATTTGTAGGAACTTTTTGAGGAATAGTACATTGTTCAGTTTTTTCTTTCCACCCATTCACTAAATGGCACATATTAATTGCTAATCTAAGCTTGTTATTTAATATTTTATTTAGAATGAAGAAAAATTGGAGGAAAAGAATTTATTTTTTAAGTTGGATAAATTTTATTTTTTTATTTATTTACATTTATTTTATATAAAAGGAAAGAATTAATTTATGTGAAATTTATAAAAACATTTTCTTTTTCAAAATAAGAAAAAACAAGGAAAGCTAATTTTTTTATTTATTTTAAATTATTAAAATTATTAAATTATTTTTAAAAAATAAAAATAAAAATTATATTAATAAAAAATATAATAAATTAATTAATTTGTTTAAAATTAAATTTTATTTTTAAAATATATATAAATAAAAATTTATATTATTAATATTTATTTCCATTTTATCCAAATAATTTATTTTTTTATTTTATTTTTATTTTAACTTTTATCCACCTAATTTCTTTTCTCTAATTTTTTTTCTAGAATTTTTTAAATCATTCAAACAAAGGATGGATAAAAGATTATCTATATTCAATCTCATGGGGTGACTGTAAGGAGTTTGAAGGTCCCATGTCATTTATGACAAACTTTTGGGGAATATTTTATTAGTTACTGTATTAGTTTCTTCCTTTAGACGGGGAACAAAAACAACGCTTAAGGATACCAATCTTTTGCTGATAACAAAAGTGTTAAATTTAAGTTAAGGACGTTGTTACTATCACACCATACTTGACGATAAAGTGGAATATGGGACTTCAATGATACTGTTTTTGATAAGGGACGCTAGACTTAAGCTGCAGCCTCTACATAAGGAGCAGAGCTTGTAGATTCTTGAGAGTAGTGTAAGTTTTCTTTTGATTTATATAAGCTTTGAGGTGTATATATTTATATATAGGACTATAGCTTTGGGGGGTTGGTGTTAGAGCTGAAAGAATGCCTCTTAGAATGAGGTGTTGCACACTTACACCAGTTGGGACCCTACCTGACGGACTCTGCTCGTCCCAACAATGCTAAATGGTATGAATAAGTTTCAGTAGAATTTGACAAATACAAGGTCATTGCTTATCAAGAAAATAAAAATGTTTTTTATAAAAAAAATAACAGTTTGATTTAAAAACCGCCATGCTAACCCGTTCATATAATTTCCACGAAATTTGTTTTCGTACTATTGAGCATTATTGTTTTGTTCTATACACAATAACAGGAAATCCAAAAATAAATTATTGGTGAATGATGTTGAATTCTTGTACATTACATATGTTTGAAGTTTCCATGCAGGACACAAAATCCGTTGAGACTATTCCATAAGGATCCTAGACAATTTTCAACAAACAATTGAAAATGGTAAGATAGACAAATTAATAATTAGTTACGCAGAATATTATTGATATGATTCACCCTACGCGAATGAATCGGAATGCGGAAACGATAATGGAACGTCTTGAGAATCAGGATAAGATAAGATAATGATAAGATAAGATGAGTAAGATATGATAAGATAGGTAAAATAAAGGAACCCGACACAAACCGCGACCTGCCGGAGAGCACCGAAGTTATCAAGAGGAACGTGACCCTTACCGCGACCTGCCGGAAGAACCAACGTTATCAAAGGTAGTTCTTTGCCCAAGAACCAAGGGAATCAACTCACACAGAGATGAAAACTCTCAAAGAGAAATTATGATTAATACTCAAAATCTGTCTTTTCACTGAATCCCTAACCCCTATTTATAATGAACCTAATCTAGTAAAAAAGATAATAAATTAGAAATCCTATTTAGATTGCAATTTGAATTGCAATCAATTTAAAGCGAATAACTTCTAGATAAATATCAAATCCTAATGTAATCTATAGTAAATCATAACTTTATCACTTAAGATCTTCAATGATATGACTACATAAATTAACCCATGTTGGGATTGGGCTTGGATCCACGTAGTCTTTTCCTTGAACTTCCTTTATAAGACCTTCAAGTGCTTGTTCCATACGTTTGGTCCTATTTCTCGTCATAGTATCTTCCATTCCTTGTAGATAATCTCCTAGATGATCTCTTTTGCTTATCGTGGGGCCCACATTCACATCATTCCCTCCTTCTCCAAGAGGATTCGTCCTCGAATCTTGATGGTCATCTGCATCAATTAAGGATAAATCAGAAATATTGAAAGTGGCACTCACATTACCATAGCTACTTGGAAGATCGATTTTATAAACATTATCGTTGATCCTTTCAATCACTTGAAATGGACCATCTCCTCTAGGATGTAATTTGGAACTTCTTTGATTTGGAAACCGTTCTTTTCGCAAGTGAACGCACACCCAGTCACCAGGGTCAAAGACCACATTGGTGCGTCCTTTGTTTGCGTGCCCAGCATAATGTTCATTTTTCTTCTCAATATTTGCGCGAACCTTGGCATGTAATTTCTGCACAAATTCAGCCTTTTTCTTTCCATCAACATTAAGAGAGTCATTAGTATAAAATGGTAAAACATCTAAAAATCCATATACAATCTCAAAAGGTGAAAAGGAAGTAGATGTATGGACAACCCTATTATATGAAAATTCAACATAAGGCAAACAATTCTCCCAATCCTTTAAATTCTTTCGTATTATAGCACGTAATAAGGTTCCTAAAGTTCTATTCACAACTTCAGCTTGTCCATCTATTTGTGGATGAGCCACAATAGAGAATAATAATTTAGTGTCCAACTTACCACGCAAGATTTTCCAAAAGTGACCAAGAAATTTAACATCTCGATCACCTATAATAGTTTTAGGTAAGCCATGCAAATATACAATCTCTTTGAAAAATAAACTAGCAATGTGAGTGACATCATTAGTTTTAGAACAAGCAATAAAATGTACCATTTTGCTAAACCTATCTATAATGATAAAATTACTATCTTTTCTTTTTGAGGTTCTAGATAGCCTTAATATAAAATCCACAAAAATATCATTCCAAGGATATTCGGGAATAGGCAAGGGTGTATACAAGCCATGATGCATTACCTTAGATTTTTCTTGTAAGAAAGTAATATATTTTTCACTAATAAGTTTAACATCATGCTTTATTTTTGGCCAAAAAAGATGTTCAATTAAAATATGATAAGATTTTTGAATACCAAAATGCCCAATTAATCTTCTCCCATGAGTCTCTTTAATAAACATTCTCCTTACGCTACACTTAGGTACATACAATTTATTTTTATTAAACAAATATTCGTCTTGCCTAAAATAGTAATCAAAACCATGGTCAGAACACGTTTTCCATAATTGTCCAAATTCAATATCATCTGCATACATGATTTTTAGTAATTCAAATCCAAGTAATTTGGTCTGTAAAGTCGTAAGTAATACATACCTTCGTGACAGCACATCTACTACAATGTTTTCCTTTCCCTTTTTATACTTGATAACATAAGGAAACATCTCATCAAATTCTAGCCACTTGCCATGTCTTTTATTGAGCTTACCTTGAGACTTTAAAAACTTCAAGCTGAGTTTATCAGAATGGATGACAAATTCCATCAACCAAAGGTAATGTTGCCAAGTTTGTAAGGCGCTCACCAAGGCATAGAGCTCTTTGTCATAGGTTGGATAGTTAAGCATCGCTCCACTAAGTTTCTCACTCCCATAAAGACTTGCTAAACCATGGAAGCTTCTTCCTTCATTAGCATTTGTAGGCATGGGTCATCCTCTAGTTTCATTAACCTTTTCTTCATCAGCACTAACTTTCGTAATCTTGTTGATGACTCTACAATCGACGCACATGCGCCATGTTCCATCTTTCTTTGGTACTAAGATAACATGAACTGTACATGAATTAAGACTTTTCCTCACAAAGCCTTTCTGCATCAACTCCTCTACTTGTCTTTGAATCTCCTTAGTCTCTTTTATAAGAAGTAAACTTCTTGGTGGTTCTCTAAGAAATACATCATCGAATTCCTGCAACAAATATTCAACCACACTAGGAAAAGAAGAGTTATGATAGTTAGTAAGATAAATATCCTTGTACTTGAGTACAAGAACTTGTTCCTTTTCCCTCAAAACACTCTCAACCTCTCCTTTGTGAGCAAATACACAAACTTTATTTTCTTTGTCTTTATTTTTTGATTTTTCTTTCTTTTCACTTTCATTCTTTTTTTGACTTTCTACTTTTTCTTTACTCTCTATTTTATCTCTTTTTTTTCTTTCTTGATTTTCTAATTCTTTCTCATTCTTTTCTTGACTTTCTACTTTTTCTTCATTTTCAATTTTATCTCTCTTTTCTCTTTCTTGATTTTCTAATTCTTTTTCTCTCATTCTACATTCTTTTGAATTTTTCATTTGGTCGTAATAAACCTCCTTTGGTCTAGGATCTCCCTTCTCATTAGACCAATTAAACTTCGATGATGAACTAGAAGCATACTTAGGATATTTGCAAGTGCTCCTAGATTTGAGTTGTCTTTCCACTTGAATAGCTTTATGAAGCAATTCATCCATCTCCATATAATGTTGTTGCTCCACCACATCAGCTATCTCTCTTTTAAGCCCTCTAATAAATCTTATCATAGTGATTTCTCTGTCCTCCTCTACATTGGCTCTTATCATAGCAGTTTCCATCTCCTTATAATAATCTTCAACACCCATGGTGCCTTGAGTAAGACTTTGTAGTTGTTTCCAATGCAAGTCCCTATGATAGTGACTTGGCACAAATCTTCTTCTCATGGTTACTTTCATCTCTTCCCACGTTCGGATAGGTGTCTCTCCATATCTCCTCCTATTAAGGATAAATTGATCCCACCAAATATTAGCATAATCGATAAAAGAAAAACTGGCTAGTCGTACCTTTTTCTCCTCCGAGTAATTGTGACAATTAAACATATGCTCCGCTTTTCTCTCCCACTCTAGATAAGTTTCTGGTTCGTTCTTTCCTTGGAATAGTGGAAGGGATAATTTAGTACTTCCCAAGTTGTTATCCTTTTCTCCTCGATATCGTCTTCTTTCCGTACAACATCCACCGTCTGATTCTAAGTTCTCCCCCCAATCTGTTTCTTCATCGCAGTGAAGTGATCTTTGAGGACTACTTCTACGAGACACCCGAGATCTCCTTCTCGAACAATCCTCCATGTCCTCCAACTTCCTGTTTAACTGTTGGAATTGATCTTGAATTGATTTCATGAATACTTTTAGATCCATCTCATTTTAATGGAGTTCACTACTCATGTTGGCAATGCTGCAAATTGAACAAAATAAATTAGAATAATAAGGCCTCACAAGTCACTCCCTTAGTATTTGCCCTCAATATTGACGCTCTTCACTCGTGTTTACACTCGAATTGGCTTTTTCTATAATGCTCTAACCAACTCTTGCCTTTTACCTCTCGATTCTCCTTATAAATCCTTGAACCAAGAACTTCACAAGTTGATTTTCCCACAGATAACGAAAGAGTCACAGATACACAAGATGAATAGGGTAAGGAATATTGGTCAAGAATTAAGAACTTAAAAAAATATATTGAATAAAGACTTTTTTTTTTTAAATTTTCTTGAATTTTTTTTTTGAATTTCTATAACAACTTTTTTTTTCTATCACAATTTTTTTTTGCTTCTTTTTTTTTTTTGAATTTTTATCACAATTCTTTTTTTTTTTTGGAATATTTAGTAGATAGCAACTTTAACACGAGAAAATTAAAATAAAGGATAGATGACACCTGATTCCAAGAGCCGAAGCTCTGATACCAAATGATATGATTCACCCTACGCGAATGAATCGGAATGCGGAAACGATAATGGAACGTCTTGAGAATCAGGATAAGATAAGATAATGATAAGATAAGATGAGTAAGATATGATAAGATAGGTAAAATAAAGGAACCCGACACAAACCGCGACCTGCCGGAGAGCACCGAAGTTATCAAGAGGAACGTGACCCTTACCGCGACCTGCCGGAAGAACCAACGTTATCAAAGGTAGTTCTTTGCCCAAGAACCAAGGGAATCAACTCACACAGAGATGAAAACTCTCAAAGAGAAATTATGATTAATACTCAAAATCTGTCTTTTCACTGAATCCCTAACCCCTATTTATAGTGAACCTAATCTAGTAAAAAAGATAATAAATTAGAAATCCTATTTAGATTGCAATTTGAATTGCAATCAATTTAAAGCGAATAACTTCTAGATAAATATCAAATCCTAATGTAATCTATAGTAAATCATAACTTTATCACTTAAGATCTTCAATGATATGACTACATAAATTAACCCATGTTGGGATTGGGCTTGGATCCACGTAGTCTTTTCCTTGAACTTCCTTTATAAGACCTTCAAGTGCTTGTTCCATACGTTTGGTCCTATTTCTCGTCATAGTATCTTCCATTCCTTGTAGATAATCTCCTAGATGATCTCTTTTGCTTATCGTGGGGCCCACATTCACATCAATTATCTTATGAGGAGGAAACTAAGTAATAAAATGGAAGTGCAAAGCGTTGAGAGGACGTGGGACATGGATATTCCACTATGGTTCGCTGAAGACTTTTCCTTCTTTTTCTTCTTTTTCTTCTTTTTCTTGTCCTTCTTCTCTTTGTCTCCAAGCTTTCTGTGATGATGGAAGAGGCTGTGATCTGCCCATAGCTTCTTCTCTATGAGTGCAAGTTGGGGGGTCGCAGTTTCTTCATTTGTTTGTGTATTCAAGGCTCCTTCATCAGCTAATGTTGGTTGCCATTGGGACAGCAACAACAAAGTGATGAGGGAGACACACAGCATGCTGCTTCTATGTGACATTCCTACGAGTCTTCTGAATGAAACAAAACCCGTCCTCTACTTATATGATGAACATCCCTCTACATATAAGAGCTTAATTAATTTATAGTCAAACAAGTTTGACGCACCACACGTTTGATTTCTCCTATGTTTCTCCTTTGACTTAGTGTTCAGCCATTCATCTTGTTCTGCTAAAACTTTTCCTTAAATAGGATAAGATTTTTTATGTTTGTTTGAGTTTCCTTATATTAGTTTGTTAATTCTATTGCAATATACGATGAATCAAATTGCGGTGGCCCAATACTTGTGGCGAAGTTCCCCCATCTTATTTGTGGTAATAAAGTAATTCATTTTTATATTAATTATAAATTTGAGTCTCTATTTAGACAAAAATTAAAAATATTTTTTATTTATGTAACATTTTTATTTATTTTAGGAATATCTTATTTTTTTATTTGGATTTTAGTTTCTATAAAAAATGTTATTCTTTAAATTTAGTTAATTTTAATTCTTAACTTTATATTAAGGATATATGCATTTTTCAGATTAAAAGGACATAATATGATCATAATTCTTAACATTTTGTATTCGTTATTTGGTTTAAATTTAGAATTAATTTGTTAATGTAGATATTTATTCATTAAAAGAACTTAAATAATTTGTGGTTTATGTTGTTTTAATTATTGAACTTGGAACTTCAGTTTGGTTTGCATGGTTGAAATTTAACATTGATGTATGTGATTCTAACTTGGAACTATGAACAAAGGAGAGTTGCATTTAGGAATCCGGATTACTCTTGACATGTAAGTTGGGATTTTTTGGAATATTCATCATTGTGGATTATGACAAAATACCATATCATAGGTTTTCTTTCTTTTTCTTTTTCGTTTTTAACTTCCCACCTTATAGTATTTTAATGTTTGGTTTAAAACCAAGTATTTTTGTGAATGTTAGGTTTATTGCCAATGGTGAAGTTAGTGGAGATGACACACTATGTAAAGTGAAAATCAATGAAAAGAGGGTAAAAGTTTCACTGGTTTATATCTCTAGCAAAGTTGTTGTTCCTCAGGTTATTGTGAACCTCACTTAAACAACTAATAAATGATCTCATTACTTATAATGAAGTTGAAGTAAATAAATCTATAAGAGATGAACCATGCCTAATAGCATTAAGAAGATTTCAAAGAAAAAGAAGGTATGCTATTTTTTATGATCATGTGTTATATCTAAAAGAGTTAGAAGTTAATCTAAAAATTGAAAACAATCTTATCTTTCCACAAATCATGAATAGTGATAATGCAGATAAATGATTATATGTAATGAAAGAAGAGTTAAAATTTATGGGATAAAATAGGATTTGGGGATCTTATTGAGTTACTAAAAGGCTGCAAGATAGTTGTTGTAAGCTGATCTTTAAGATCAAGTGTGAATCTTATGTTAACTTAGAACGTTACAAATATAAACTAATTTCAAAAGAATTATTTAAAAAGATGACATTCACTATAAAAAAAAACATTTTCGTTTGATCTCTAAGAAAGATTCTCTCATAAGTATCATGCATTGATATTCATTATGATTTAAAATTACATCAAATAGATGTTAAAAGCATTTTTTTTAAATGGGGATTTAGAGAAATATGTTTCTATGGATCAATCCATGAGATTCATAGAGAAAAGAGGAGAACACATGTTATATAAACTTAAGAACTCAGTATACGAACTTAAACAAACTTTTAGAAAATGATATTTCAAGTTCAATGATAATCTTGTGCCCTTTCAAATTAAGAAAAACATTGTTGATTGGTATAAATATCTAAATGTTGGTGAATTTAATTTATTTTTCTAATTCTGTATAATAATGATTTCTTGTTAACAACTAATGATCTAGATCTTTTAAATAAGACTAAGAAACTTCTCTCTAATAATTTTAAAATAAATGATATGAATGAGAAAAGTTATGTAAATGGAACAGAAGTATACTAAAATAGATCATAAGAATTGTGAGGTTTATCTAAGAAATAATTTTATTTAGATTGCCCCAACATGCTTTTACAATTAAATTGAATATAAAAATTTTATCAACACTTAGCTACTACATTAATAATAAATCATACTGCTAATATTTATGAGGATTTATTTTTTAATCTTTATTAGTTTAATAAATATACATACGTTTGATTGTTTTAAATTTTTTTCCTAAATTATGCTTAAGCCTTTTCATTAAGCAAATGAGATTCTTCAATTAGTGTTTTATCTCATTACTAATAAGCTGGATGACATGTAAAAAACGGTGAATATTATTTTATTAGAAAAATTATGAATATATATCTTATATATTTGTTGAGATTGAAGGAAGAAAGATATAAAAAATATATTAAAAAATAATTATGGTTAAAATATATAATATTAAAATTATTTATTAAAGGGAAAAAAGATATCAAAGATATCTCGCAAGCAAAATTAAGAGTTTGAGTAAGATCGATTCCACTGTAACTCCTTGTATGTATTTGATAGACTTTTTAAACTACATGTAATCCAGTATGCATATTTTCCGATGAGCGTAGTCCTCGTGACCGATGCTTCTGAGTCAACGTCTGGTGCTTCAAAGAATTTATCTCTTACTTTCCTACGATTAAATTTTCCATGAAATTACACAATTGATCAAAAATTCAAAAAAATTATACTAAAACCATTTTAATATTAATCTTGTATGTTTAATTGAAGATTTGGCTGATCTTTTAAAAAATTAAAATAAATTTAAAAATATTAATTTACATGGTAAGTATTTTTAATTCTTTTAAAATTAATCAATTACAGAAATATGTTAAAAAATCTTTAAAAAAATGTATTATTAGCATTCTTGTTAATACATCAATATTTGATGTTTTGTTAATACATATCTTCTAATGTGAGTCTACTTATTAAATTGAATTTGATGACCACAGATATACTTAAAATGAATATTTACCTTCTTGGGTTCTTTCTTGCCAAAGGGATTCTCACATCCCTTGCATCTACATCTTCTGCAGCATCCAAGATCAGCCTTTTATAAATTGAAAGAACAAATGGTGTCAGCGGATACAAGTAGGAGATAAAACTAGTCAAAAGTTGAGTGCTTATAGAAGAACACAACATTGAAGCAAGAACATCGTTGCATCTGACACTTAGACTTAATGCAACAGCATCCATTCTGAGAACGCCCTTCTGATGAGGGTATCTTGTGATTTTTGTCATCAATTTTCCTTTTTGAATCTGCTCTATTTAAGCACGATTTGCAATTACAAGCCGAGGAACAGGAGAATCCAGCTCGAAAGCATTCACAACTGTAACGAAAAACCATGTCAAAAAGACACGTATCATTTGAAGTAAAATACCAAAACACTGAAAAATTTAGGTGGCATTTATTTTATAAAAAAATATTTTCTATTTTTTATCATCAACATATTGTATAAAAAATAGTTATTTTTTATTTTCACTTTATAAAATTTTAAAAATATAAAATAAAACAAAAAAGTGACATTTTTATAAATAATAAAAAAAAAGTAAATAAGTATTAGAACGTTTTCTAAAATTAAACGTATCTTTAATTTACCTTTGAATGGTGCATCCATGCTTACATCGACATTGCCTAATTGTGGTGCTGGTGCTGGTGGTTACTGATGTTTCCCTCAATTCCTCAGAACTCCCAATCCCAGCATTTGTAGGTTCGGAGTATTTGGGCAAATTGAACATTTGCATTTCAGTTAAAATCAATTTCAATTCCTCAAGAAAAACAGGGATGAAAGCTAATGATATTGAATCTTCAGGACTGCTTTCAGGGTTATTCGATGCAGTTTCTTCAATTTCATACTCGGCCTCAGTACCCTACATTCACTCTTATAATTAATATATTGCACCAAAAAAGTTCTTAGTAACTACTGCAACGAATATATGCACTTGGAAAAGTATTTTTTTCACATATAAAAATAAAAATAGGTGAAATGAGATCGAAAGACAAAATAGATAGAAAGAATTTTTTTAAATATAATATAATAAAAAAATATAAAAAAATAAGGATTAAAACAAACACAGATGGAATAGATAATTAGGATATTATCCCCTTGATTCATATAAAGTACAAGAAGATTACTTGATGAACAATTGAATCTGCAAAGAAATTCGGCTGTGCCAGTTCGCAATCTTGAAAAGCATGAGCTGGTTTTTCTTGAGGAGGCATCATAGAATCCTCAAACAAAATTTTGAAATGTTCTTCCCACAGTCTTGCTAAACCCTCAACATTATCAATAACTTCGATTTCTTCGCTTCCAACATAATATGTTACAGCTTCCTCAACGGCACTCTGCAAAAAGTGAAGCTTATATGTAAAAAGGCTTAAAATCTTGTGGAGCAAATAACAAAGTAAAATCAATCTTGATGGCTGAATAACCGAATCATGAAAACTAATGCTGTTTCTTGAAAGCGGCGTGGACTCTGCTTCTCTGCATTCTTGGAAAGGAAATTCAGCTTCTTCCAGTATTTTGAGCGGTTCATCGACATCACATGCTGGCCTTTCTTTATCTTCACTCACATTCTCGGAATCATAAGGATTTTCACGAAGGTTCTCCTCCTCTCTACTAACATCAATTTCAAAAGTGTCAATGCCATTTCAAAAGAGAAAAGAAATTAACGCAAAATTAAACTGATGAATTAGTCACTAAACCTTTCATTAAGTGTTGCTGTGTCTGTAAGAGCTTCAGAATGGAGGTTGTTAAATGAATAATATGAAGAAAGACGGTTTTGATTAGTGTTGACTGGTTGACTCATTGGAGATAAATTGTTTAGATATGTGAAAATAGGAGAATCCTGGAATCCGAAAAGGTGACACGTGAAATGAAACATTCATTACTATTTTTCAATCATAAAATTAAGATATGAAACGGTGTGAAGAAGATAGGGATACTCTTAAGTTAAGTGAAGTGGCTTAAAGAAGGTTCATGACAACATTGAAACAAGTGCGGCAAGAATGCATGGTAGAAAAGAAAAAGAAGAAGGAGAAAAGAAACGAAACGAGAAAGAGAAGGAATTTGAGTGTACCTGTGATGATGATGATGAAGATGAAGAAGAAGAAGAAGAAGAGGGGTCCATCTCAAGTCTTGTCAGAATATATCGTTACAGAGTACGGTTTGTCTCTGTGTTGGGTGAATGATATATATGTTGGGGAAAAGGGAACAGGGCCAAGTACAAATTGTAGAGTAGAATAAAAAAAAAAAACATTTTGTAATATGGAAGGTTAAGATATATTAGAATAATCAAGATCCTATAAAAAAATACTCCTATGAGACAAACTTTTGTTTAAAATGAGGAAGTATGGATCACTCACTCTTGAATGTTTGTGGGTTAAGTTACATAGCCCTTCTTATTTTTAAACCATCCTTATAACAACAAGTAATTAGAATAATACGCTTAAATGTATTTTATTTTTAAAATATAGTAAATTAAAAAAATTTCAATTTAATGCTTCATTATTTAAAAACAGATACTTTTAATCATTATTATTATTATTATTTTTCCTCTAAAATTTTATAAAATTGCAAAAATTTCATAAAAATTTAGTAATTTTTAATAATAACAATAATATAGAGTTTCACTCCATACATTTTTAAATTTGAGTAAGATACAGTTCAGATTTTGTTTTCCTTTTTTATGGAATATCTACAAAATATTTTTCTTAACAAAATTATATTTTCTCCTTGTTTAAATATATGAAAAAAGTGAGAAATAAAAGTAACTTATGTAGAACCCTTTTGAAAATAATCCTCCAAGTGTGAGAAAATTTGGAAGGGAAGGAAGCCAAGAGTGAACTGAGGGCAGGTGTAGAATAATTTAATATATTGAATAATATTTTATATAATAAAAATATAAAAAATAAATTTTTTATGAAATAATATTAGTAAAAGAAATGAAAAAGAGTAGTGAGATAAAGGCAAGAAATATAAAGAATAGTTGTATCATTTTATTTATGTAAAGATATCTATCCAAGTAAGTGGAGGCTAATAAGAGAAATTTATGATTTTATAAATATTTGCAATATGCTTTTAACTTCACACTTTTTATCAAGTGAAATAAACTCTACAACATTGAAGATACTTGACAACGAAAAAAAATTGGTAGCCTGTGAAAAAATTGTAGCTCAAAGGCTAAAGCAACAGTTTAGTCATGGTTTCTCTTACATGTCTATATTATCGTGGTTTATTGTAATAGACTATGATTCTTTATTTTCTGGCATATTTTTTTAAAAAAAATGTTTTAGACAATGGGTAAGTTATAATTTTTGAAATAGTTATAGACCATAGTTTTGAGATTCAATTTTTGGCTATGGTAAATGTAGTTGGGAGCTTAAGCCATGATTTTGTAAAGCAGGCATAGGTAACAGTTTTTAATTTTCAAAATAGATAACGGTATCAGCAATTGACCTGATATTAGGCCATGATTTTTTACAGTAAATATAGACAACGATTTTTAATTTAAGTTCTAGGTCACGGTTTCAAATATGTGGTCTTTAGTCTTGAATTTCTATCAGTATAGTTCTAGGCTTTTCATCTTTGTCGACCATCTAACTGCTTGTAATAAAAAGATTTTACTACTTTTAAATTTTACCACTTGTAATAATAAAGATTCGAATTCTTTACATATGGGTAAGAATGAGCCTATATTATTTCAGGTTCAAATGAACTTCATTAATTTCATGAAATAATATGGACTCATTCTTACTAAAATCAAAATTAACATAGAGACATGGATACTGTAAATTTTTATCCTTTCTTGCCAAATAAATTGTTACATCCTCTGTATCAACAAGTAGCTGAGCATGCAAACCTCAACTTTTCCAAATATAGACACTGTGCAAACCCAACCACTGTACTGCGGAGGACACATTAAACCATTATTTTCATTTTTTTTCCTCTAAAACACATGCATATCAACTACGAGGGTCTTATACCCTATTATATGATGAATTAGGAGTGGCATAGGAACACTATATACTGTTGGCACATCATCTATAAGCTGAATTCCTATGCCGTTGAGTGAAGGTGACTGACTCAAGCTGCATATCAGGACACATCCAAAATTAATATGCATGTATCAAAATATATATATATATATATATATATAATATGGATGAGTTAAATTATCGGAATCAGATATCAAACTTTAGTATTTACGTTGATTTAATAATTTTATATAAAATATAAAATTTATTAATTGAACCTTTAAATTACGTTATAATATCTGTATATAAAATTTTAAATAAAATAAAAAATCGATAAATACTTCATCTTATCTTATAATTTTATTTTAATAATTTATATATTATTTAAATATGTGTAAATATTAATAATTGAATAATGTATCTACAGATTTTTAAATTATGTAAAATTTTATATACATAATTTATTAGATATTATAACATGATTCAACGATTGAATTAATAAATTTTATATTTTATATAAAATTACTAAATTGATGTAAATTTTAAAATTTAATATTATGTCAATCAATCTTTATTTATTTATAATTAAATTTAACTATATTATTAATAAATTTTATATTTTATATAAAATTATTAAATTGATGTTAAAATTTAATATTATATCAATCGATCTTTACTTATTTATAATTAAAGCTAACAAGTTGTTTAGATGATCAAATTTACAACTAAAATTAAAATTTATAGTTTGGAATCTAAAATTTTCCAATTAAATTTGTTGACCAGAAAAGTTTTATAAAATGACAGATGTTCTTAGAAGAAATTTACCATTTTTTGTGCCGAAGGGATTGGCACATCCCCAGCAGTCACATGCTGGGGAGCATCCACGATCAGCCTTTTTGTAAATTAAAAGAACAAATGCGGTCAGTGGATATAGTAGATAAAACTGGTCAAAGTTGAGACACTCACGATTTAATGTTTCAATAATTTTTGTTAGTATAAAAAGTTTTCAAGGAAAGTTATGCTGTTAGAATGAATATTATAAATTTATATTAATATAAAATTTATGTTAACAGTTTAATATTAGTCATTAAAAAGAAAACAAAAACCTGATAGCAACGGCATTGACGCCGACATTTGCACAATTTGCATGCGCAAAGTATTGATTCTGCCCATCGATACACCCTCTTCTCCTGCAAAGAAAGCATTGAATCGTTTGTATTGTTCCCCGAAACAGAGGTATATATAATCTTATCATTATTATACCGTATTATATGATTGAGAATTTTCAGTGACATTCTGTACATTCTGTGAAGCAAAGGAGAATGGATGATTACTTGATTGAATATGCGCGATTATAATTCCTTCCCTGAAGAGCGATATTGTAGAATTTGGTGAAGCAAATATAAATATAAATAACAAAATAATAATAATAATTAGGAGAATGAATAGTAAAACAAACATTATGTTGTGTGTTCTAAGTTGGTTGAATTCCTCCAAGTTCCCTGCATCACTTGTAGATTGTTTGTTATTATCATGCAATCTTTCAACTGATGTTGAATTTCTTGGATTCGGTGCAGCAAGCGGGAAGTTATTATTTCCAAGAGAATTTAAAGTAGTTTCATCAAATTGAACGTTGTATTGATGGAAATAATTAGCCTATTGCAGCAAAGAAGAAAAAATCTTAATAAACTCAACTAATTACCAAAAATGCAAATGCCTCAGAAGTGAGGGTCCTAATTTGAATTCGTTGTTTCATGAAATAGACAATTCATTGACTAAAACCTTTAGAAAGCAAATTATTATGTGAAATTTACATCTTTGTTCACGTTTCTTCTCCAAGCTCAAAGATATATGCATGATATCATATACAACTTTATAAAAGGATCTTGAATGGTTCTGATTGAATCTGTCCTATATCAAGATTGATATTAATGAACAAGAAGAAGCAATTAAATCTTGACAATGTTGTTAATTTCTTGAAACCTCTCTGCTTTCTTGAGAAGGCAATTCATCATTTGATGGATTTTCTTGAGGCAGAGGTGGCCTTAATGTGAGTCGGAGGGGATCCTGGAATGCAAAACGGTGAAGGATGAGACTTTAATTATCAATCAAACAATAGTACGTTCTTCTTCTTGCTCAAAGATATAAGCAAGATATGATATACAGTTTAATAAAAGGATCTTGAATAGTTTTGACTGAATCTGTCCTATATCAAGATTAATGTTAATGAACAAGAAGAAGCAACTGAATCTTGAAAATGTTAATTTCTTGGAACCTCTCTGCTTTCTTGAGAAGGCAATTCAACATTTGATGGATTTTGTTGAGGCAGAGGTGGCCTTAATGTGAGGCGGAGAGGATCCTGGAATGCAAACAAGGTGAAGGATGAGACTTTAATTATTAATCAAATAATAGTACGTTTTTCCATGCTCAAAGATATATGCATGATATTATATGCAAGTTAATGAAAGGATCTTGAATAGTTTTGATTGAATCTGTCCTATATCAAGATTATATTAAGGAAGAAGAAGAAGAAGAATAAGAAGCAATTAAATCTTGAAAATGTTGTTAATTTCTTGAAACCTCTCTGTATTCTTGAGAAGGCAATTCAACATTTGGTGGCCTTAATGTGAGACTGAGAGGATCCTGGAATGCAAAAAAGATGAAGGATGAGACTTTTATTATTAATCAAAAAATAGTGCAGCCAAAGATATGAAATAATGTTAAGAAAGGGTGGCTCAAGAAAACACTGAAAAATGCATGGGACAAGAAAATGAGCAAGAGTGAATCTGTGACGTACGTGGGAAGCGGAAGGGTGTTGTGAATCTTGTGATGATGAAGGGGTTGACGAGTTCTCCTGTTTCTTCTTGGAAGCGCTGTGAGAATCCATCATGACGGAGTGGTATTTGTGTCTGTCACTCTCTACACTCTTTCTATGCTCGGATTTTAGACAGGGGCTTGTTAACCAAACATATATATAATGAATTTTCTCATATCTTTTTTTACGGAAGTATATATAAAATATTGTTTTTTAACAAAATTATATTTTCTCCTTGTTTAAATGTAGGTAACTCATTGATCAAAGATAAGATTGAAGTAGGGTAAGTTGGTTCATTTATCTGCCAAAATTTTCTTATTTAGTCAAAAATCAATGTTGCATGTTAATTGACTTCTTCAACAGATGTGGAATCTATCAAAGGTTTGAAACATGATTACGAGATCCTTTTCATGGAAAGACAATGCTGCTTAGCATTCCAAGTACAACCTTACCATCTAAGATTATGTTTCAGCAATCTTTTACTTTAAGTTGAACATAAAAAATCTATTCAACATTTTTTTTATATTTTTATTAAATAAATTATCATTCTATTAATTATTTATCAAAAATTAGATGTAATTATGAAATAATTATTTTCTATTTGTTAATTTTATTGATCTTCTTAGTTTGTAAGGTATGGTCACTTTGCTGAGACACCAAAACTAAGAAATGCACCTGAGGAATATCTAACTCAATCTTAGCTAGGACACGAAGTAGGTGGATAAGGTAGAATCTATGGTAAAAATAGTGGAACAATCTAAAATTTGATCACAAATATGAGAATAGATTTCTAGCAGGCCATATAAAGCTAATAATATAAAAAATTGTTGGCATTGCTCAAGCTTTATGATTGGACTAGTAGCAGAGGATAAGAGTTCATTAAAATTATGAAGAAGATTAGAGATTTTATCCTAATAAGTAGCCACTTGGTCGTAAAGGGAGCATGCACTAATAAGAATCATAATGTCATGGAAAATCCCAACAAAACATTGAGTCTTATTGGTACAAAGCGGCCGTCTTAATCTAGATAGTTTCACATGTTTCATAGACATAAAAAAATAGGATGCACAAAAAGATGAATAATGGACTTGATGATGCAATAAAGTTGGACATCACCATTCCTTCAACATGAAGGATGAGTCTCAATAATATTAACAAAGTTAATGGTAAGGTGGACATATTAGAAGCCCAAATAGTTTAATTCTTACCATCTAATGCTAGCTAGAAAGAAGAGTAATGATGTGGTTAATAAAGATAAGTGTTTCAACCTTAGGAAGATAAAAGACAGTTATGATTAAGAAGAAAGATGAAGATCGAACACATAAGAGAAAATACAGTTGCTAAATTTTTTTTGTCAATTTACAATAGATCCGCTAGGTATGTTACATAGTTTCAATCACATAATGAAATATATATTTGAGATCATTGGGACAAGAATCAATTACAAAAATATTTAATTACTTAATTCTCGTAATAACAACCATATAATTCTTTTAATTACAATATTACTATAATTACTATATTAATATAATTAGTTTATTTATTTGTTTGAATCTTTCATAAATTAAAACATCATCATCATATTTGCATAGAATCTAACAATTATTTTTTATTAATATTATATTTTCACCATATATATATATATATATATATATATATATATATATATTTTGTATGTTTTATGTTTTATACGTATGTATTGAAGGTTGTATTATTATATTAATGTTATTTTTTTATTAAATCCAAAAAATTGAAGATATTATTGATTAATTATAGAGAAATGATTGTCTTACGTACTAAAAATATATTACATTTATTTTCATCTTAACTATGACTGTACAATCTTTTTTATATTTTTAAAAAAAATAAAAAATTATCAATCATTGAATTTGAGATGTAGATGTATGTAGTATAATATTTATATGTAAGTCAATCAATACTCTTAATCATATTTGTATATATTGAATAATGATGTTATTAAATTAATATAAATTTTTAGTAATGATTCCTTCACATACAACCATTGTCATTTACCTATATATATATATATATATATATATATATATATATATCATCCAATAGCAGACAGATTTTATAAAAAAAATAAAAAATAAAATAAATTTAACGGTCTACATCTAAACATAAATAAACATATACTCTTATTTATATGCGTGAGAAATTTTTTTTATAAATTTAATATTGATGATATTAAATTGGAGATTATTTTTTTTAAAATAATAATAATTAAGTTGGTTTATTACCTCTCAATATGTCAATCCAATTTTTATAAGTGTCATGCATATTAAGTTTTAATAATAATAATATTATTATTATTATTATTATTATATTAATTATTATTTTAAAAAATTTATAAAATATTATATATATATATATATGAAATATAGTGATTTATCATATTTTATTTTATTGTAAAAGTATAATGTTAAAATTTTATTAAGATAATTTTAAAAAATATTATAAAATATATGAATGAATGAGTATTGTTTGTTTTGTTCCACTAATTTTGATGAAAAGTTTTAAAAAATTATACATTAAGATTCAAATTTTGATTTTATTATGATTTGTTACATACAAGTGCATATGTATGTTTTTAACCAGGATTTTAAGAAGTAAAAATTAATTTTTGCATATCTCCACATTGTAATTTTTAATTTAATAAATTTCATTATGTTGTATGTATCTAGTATAGTATTTTAAGCATGAGAAAAAAATTTGTATAATGCTTAAGATAAATTAGATACTAGATTAATATGATAATTGATGATTGTTTATAATAAAAATAATAAAAGTTTAAAACAATTTTGTTGTAGTTATTTATGATTATAATTAAAATAATATTTATATTTTTTAATTGATAAAAAGCTTACATCAATAATCAGTAATAATATTGATAATGTTGAAATTAAATATTAAATTAGGTGAAAAAAATTAAGATCTTATTAAATTATGCCAAAAAAAAATCTTTTTATATATGACGAAATATTTGAATTTTTTTAGCATGATATTTTTATGAAAGTTTATAATGATTTATGAATGATATTATTGTTATACCAAAAATTTGAAGTGATAAGATTTATTTTTTACATGGTGAACATTAATTCTAATTCTACAAAATTTATGATTTTTGAAATATTTATATAATTAAAATTTATGCATGTCAAAACATGTAAATAAAAAAGATGTAACAAGTATAATTTTAGATATTAAAATTATAAAAAAAATAATAGAATAATGATATCATAGAATTATAATATTAAAAAAATTTAACTTTAGAGAGATTATTATTAGTCAATTTAATATTATTCATGGAATAATATTATTATTATTAACCATTATCCAGCTTTCCATGGTGTTCAATTTTAGAAAATATTTTATTTTTATTTTTATTCAGTTTTTTATTTTAAAAGCTTTTTACTAGAATAGTAAAAATAATAATAATAATAATAGAAAATAATTTTTTGTTTTTTTATTCTTTGTACAAATATTAAAAAATTAAAAATTAAAATAAAAAATATTTTGTAAACATCAAATTTTGTAATATTTTTATAGCAGCAAGGACTTCTAAGCATCAAATTTTTTAGGAAAAATTACACTAACATCTATGTTATAATGAAATTACACATAATACTTCTTATTTTTCTTAATTTATGTAAAATAAATAAAATCCTATACTATTTTTAATCATATAACTCTATAAAAAAAATTAATTTTTTATAATTTTATATACATAAAAAAAAGTCAATATTAAATACAAAGATATACCAAATATTTTTTAAAAAGATAATAAATTTTAAAAAATATCAATATAATTCTGTCAAACTTTAAGTATCTAGAAATAACAAGCTTAAAAGAGGGTTAGATCACACTAACCATGTTAACAAGAAATTGAGAGCTTGGAGTTTGTTTGCATGACATAAATAAGAAAATAAATAACAGGAGGGAGGGGCAAAGGTCAAAAGAGGCGGCATTCTTCCTAAAAATAATATAAAGAGGAAATAAATAAGAAAATAAGAAAACTTTTATACATAAAATTCTAACATAATACACTCTTTCCTAATAAAATATCCATTCTTTAACCACATCATGAATCTTAGACAACAATCAACATCCAAATGAAAATTATTAAAATTCTTGCTCAATCAATTTGTGAATGCAAAATGAAGAAACCACAACACCAAATTTAAACGAATGCCTAATTATGAGGTGGTACATATGAAGAGAACACAAACTAGATAAGGAAGAAGAGAAGTATGCAAAAAATTGATGTAGAGAGAGAATAATGAGTCCGTGGAGCAGAGGATACTCTCCCACGGGCCCCAGTAGTTATCCCCCGAGCTCCCATCACTGGTTTTGTAACTTTTGTTGTTGTGTAAACTTGAAGCTTTCTGTTGTGTGGAAATTGAGATGGATGAGTTGGTGGTGATGCATTCAAACCTCTTACTTCATCAGCTAAACTTGGGAGGCAATGGAACATTAACAAGAATGTGATAACAGAGGCACACACCATGCATCTTTTCTGCCTCATATCTTCGACTCTGCTTAATGCTAGTACTAAGTGCTGACACACTATTAAAGCAACCACCAATAATGCACTCAAGTTTCCGTTGTCTACAGAACACTACTATGGACCATTTTTTAGTGCTTCCACCCCAACACACCCATTCAAAATGGGGACCATTATCATCACAATGGTGACCATTAGTGCACTGGGCTCCCCGGCCCACTAAATATGCTTTGGATAAAGTTATTTTAAATTATTGAATTTTTTGAAATAAATGTATAAATTAAATTATTTGTTTTTTGAAAACTAATAGTTTATTATAAAAAAAAAATTAATATTAAATAAACAGGTTTTAATTTTGGATGATCCATGTAAATTTTGAACCACCTGTGTTTATTTATATTTACTGGTCATATGTTATGATTTAAATTCATTTATAGCAAATTTCATTAATTAAAACTATCAAAATTTTAACCAAATAAAATGTCTTGTTCATTTAGAGTAACACATCATGTACATAAAAAAAATGTAAAAATGTATCCATTTGCATTATGTCTTTGTTTTAATCTTCTTTTATTTTTGTACAAGATCTTTTACTCAATTCCATATTATCTATCATATATGATTTTTTAATAGAACAAAATATTTGGATATTTTACATACTAACTAATTTGTTTGAATAGAAATTTAACCCTTCTATTTATAGAATTGTTCTATTTATAGAATTGACATATTTGCCTGTTAAAGATCACAACTCTTCTCATATCTACACATCTATTATCTATCTAGGCTTTTCATAAGAAAATGCAACTTTTTATAAAAAAAAAATGCAATTCTTATATCGAGGAGCAACCTTTTACACTTAATATCATATTTTAAAATTAATACATTCATAAATTATGTCATCAATCTTTCAAATTAATAGAAGAATCAAGTTTTTATTTATTAATATAACATCATGAAATTTCTAACAGATTTTTTACATCCTTTTTAAGTTTGCTAAATAATTAACATCATATACACGGAAAAATAAATTAAAAAAAATACACCCTTACTTTTTCTGCCATACCCACTTGAGCTTTTTAAGAAAAAGTAATTTCTTGTACAACAATGAGACAACATTTGTTTTCTATTTGATTTTGTGAAGTATTTTTAATGATAAAAATAAGTGAAAGATAGAAATAAAATGGTGTGGGATGTTAAGCCTATGATGCTATTGAAACTACTAAAAATTGAAGCACCATATGGGATACAAATGAGACAACAAAAGTGCATATAATTAGAAGGTGCTCAATTTCAATTATCTAAGAAGATTTTGGATTAGGTAACACGATCTCATCAGCCCACTACACCTTTTAAGCCTGGTATAATAATTAGAAGGTGCTCAAGTCTACTACTTTTTTTTGCTACAAGGTACATTTGCCTCTCTACTTTTCAAACATGCTTTCATACAAGCAACTAGGTCAAAGCATCAAAGCTTAAAAGTGGGGTAGATTGCAGTAACACATGACCCCTCACCAACTACAAGAAAAGAAAGACGGAGGGGCAAATGTCAAAAGAGGCGGCATTCTTCCTAAATAATATAAAGAGGAAAAAAAAAAGAAAAAATTTAGACATAAATTTTGAAATTCTAACATAATCAGCTCCATCGATGAAATAATTATTCACAATCGACATAATAGATATCCATTCTCAAACCACATCATGAATCCAGAAAATCATCAACATCCAAATAAAATAATTAAAATTTTAGCTCAATCCATAATGAAGAAACCACAATTCCAAATTAAAACAAATGCCTAATTATGAGATGGTATATATTAAGACACGCAAACTAGATAAGGAAGAAGAGAAGTATGCAAAACATTGAGGTAGAGAGAGATAAATGAGTGAGTGGCGCAGAGGATTTTCTCCCACGGGCACGAACTGTTATCCCCCGAGTTCCTATCCCTCGTTTTGTTGTTGTGTAAATTCCAAGCTTTCGGTTGTGAAGAAATAGCCCCATGTGTGGAACTTGAGATGGATGAGTTGTTGTTGGTGCATTTGAGGCTCTAATCTCATCAGCTAAAGTTGGGAGGCAATGGGAGATTAACAAGAGTGTGATGACAGAGGCACACAGCAAGCATCTTTTCTGGATCATATCTGCAACTCTGCTTAGTGGTTAGTGCAGTGCTGGTGCTAATTGCTATCACGCTGTTAAAGTAACCACCAATAATGCAATGAAGATTCCTTTATCTCCAAGACTATGTACTATCTTTTAGAGCCTCCCCCCAAACACAGCCATATGGGGTCACCCATTAAATATAGTTGGAAGTTTTTTATATAATGATTATACAAACGAGTTTCCAATAATGTAAATTATTCTAATTTTAATCTTTTTATGTTATTTTAAATATAGTTAAATTTGAAATTAAATAAAATTAATTTTAAATTGTTAAATATTTTTTAAAATAAATATATAAATTAATTTAAATTATTTGTTTTTTAAAATAATATTTTATAATAAATATTAAAATTTTAATGTTAAAATAAACATATTTTTAATTTTGAACAATCCATGTGAATTTTAAACTATTTGCAATTTATTTTTATTATTGGTTAGTGAATTATTTTAATATTTATTTAATATATTTTAAAAAATTATTTTAATTATAATTTTATTAAAATATATTAAAGATATAATTTTGTTAATATATTTCTTTTAAAAATTAAGTGAATGTAGTAGTATTTATGGTAGGTAACATGTATTTAGTTAATTTAAAAAAAATGTTAATAAATTTTAATTTTAATTTTTTTTAAATATAACTAAAGATATATTTTGTTAAAATATCTTTTTTAAATATTAAATGAATGTATATCAATAAATTTTTTATTAAATAATTTTAATTTTTTTATCACATTATATTCATATAGACCATCAACAATTTTACACCATTTTATAAATATTTGATTGTTAAATTTTTTATGGAATATGTTTGTGTGTAAAAAGAAATTTTTAATTGTGGTTGAACACACCAATAATTTTTTTATTATACTATATTTATATTAGACCATCAATAATTTTGGATTACCTTATAAATATTTGAATGATGGATTTTTGATGAAATGTGTTTGTGTAAAAAAAAAAAATTTAATTATGATTAAACACATGCATCATACTTATACCTTGGATAAGATGTTGTATGAAAGTATGTGTATTGAATATAAAGGTTCTAAGAAGTCTTGAGTAGATCTTTAGAATTAAGATTATGACAAATGAACTTGATACTCAAGATTATCATGTTTAGTTGAACTTCTTTCCAAATTTATGACTTGATAAGTGCTTATAATGGAAACATGAAATCTTAACAACATCCTAAAAGAGTAGTGGGTTCTTTCCAAATTTATGACTTGATAAGTGCTTACAATGGAAACTTAACAACATCCTAAAAGAGTAGTGGGCTCATATGCATGTTATAGTGTAATGTTAACTTTGATTGTGGTATATATATATATATATATATATATATATATATATAAAATGTATAGCATGTGTATGATTGATTGATTGATAAAAATGATTTATATAAAATTTTCTTGAATTGTTTATGCATGCTATAAGTCGATAGATTTTGTTGTTTGATCTTAGTTATTTATTTTTCATTTATATTTGTAAATTATGATATTTCACCTTTTTTTTTCTATTTTTTTATTTTTCTTGATTATTTGATGGCATTCAGTAAAAGGATGGACAAATGGTTAGACCTCCCTATTACCTACAAGTAAACCTGCGCTTCAATCCCCATGGACAGTGGAGATCAACCAACATGCCAATCAAACTACTACGTATATTAAATTGATCACCTTCTTACTTTATAGGAATAGACTAGAGCCAAGATACCTTTTATTTTCCTTTCCATTCCTATAATCCATTTGTTCCGATTCCCTGAACGTAATCCCTAAACCTTTCTCTTCCTCCTTTTTTTCCTCCTAGCAACTCATGTTGTATCCTTCTCCTCTATCTTTCAGAAAAGACGTGTGGACATTCTCCAAACCGGACACTCATCTCTCAACCCTTCTTACGAAATATCTGTGCAAATAAGATAGAAGAATGAATTTTTGAGCAGTTTGTGCTCCAAACCTTCACCCCCCCCCCCCTCCTCTCAACGGCTAGAGTTGACGGGCAGTAGATTTTCCGTGTACACCCAATAGAAGCAATAGAGGAAGTTCTTTTAGGAATATATCTTCCAGAGAAAATGTTCTTTTACTACTTATCAGATGACCTCATAATGTATAATTTGATTTTGTAATACTTAGCTTTTATAACCCTAACTTTGATATTTAGATATGTACACATACTTTTTGTGATAATATTTATTGCATGTGACACAGCAATATATAATCTCTTTCTATGAATTGAAAAAAGTTGTCATCTTGATACATGTAGCATGTGAAGTAGTTAAATTACGTCAAATAATACATTTTTTAAGTTTACCTTAAAATTTAGTACAATAACAATTTTCGTGTAGGCTTTTCACTACTTCATGATCAAAAAGCTAGACAAGAATATGCAAGCAAAATATCTAGCGAAAATAGTTTCCTCTTCGGTAGGTCTTTCACAACATTCTAGAAAACAGCCATAATCCAAGCAGCTGCACGAGTACAAGCAAGAATGCAAGGTCAAGCTTAAAACAAAAATGTTATAACGATAATGATATTTATGAATTGACCGGTTAAACAATTAATACGTCAACAAAATTAAGTAAAATTGAAAGTAATGAAATACAAAAACATTTGGACCCCTAATGGGCCACTCTTTCGGAGAACTCGGCACCTGATCAGCTAACCGGAAAATAAAATCTGTAGCTTTATGGTTTGATTTTCCCTCAATAAACACCTCTACGATCTCAAAAAATCAAAAATAAAATAAAATTATACAGCTTGATAAAAATATCCGACACTGTAATCTCCACTTATAACATACTTCAATACAAAAGGCTTACTCAAAAAGTGAGGGTGAAAGTATGAGAATTCGGAAGCAGCAATCGGTATTTTCATGCAAAGTCATTTTGATTCACTTTAGCAGACTCCGGCAGGCCTCAATATCAGATGTCTGGGAATCGAGCACAGCTTGCCCAGATGCAGATCTTATGACCCTTACCGCACTGTCAAATATTGCCCTTTGGAATAGGTTATCCTCCACCTTCTTGAGAATCTCACTCACCACCTTAAAATCCAACCCCCCAGCCAAAATCAGCTTCCCAATTATCTCACCAAAATTACTTGGTGCTTTAGGTAAATCTATGCCAATATCATCCAGTAGAGAACCAAATAACAAACAGCCAGTGCCAATATCCGTAGCTGTAAGAATCTTCTTAATAAATAGATACTCAATAAGATTGGCAACAGGTTCAACACATGGTGGACTTTTATCAAGTGCAAGGGAAATGGCTTCCTTAACAACCTCATGATGGTAAGAAGGAGACTTTAATTCCTCCACGCATTGCAATGCCTCTTCCAAAATCCGAACACTGAAATATTCTTCCAGAAGAGAGACAGTTTTGCGGTGAAGATCTTCAGGATTCAATCTTGCAGCTGGAGCCTTTGGCTTCTCAGAGGATACAGCAGAAACTGTTTTAGCAGGTGAATTGAATTCAGGTTTAGGTGATGAGAATTCAGGTGCTGCCTCAGCTCCTGAACCGAAGTTTAATGGGCGAGCAGAAAATGTACCACCACCATGTACAAGAGCACTGTTTCTTCCACTTATAATACCACTGCTACCTTGAGGTAGCAATTTAGAATTAAGGGTTGGGGACTTGGAAACTGAAGAGTTGCTGCGTCCAGCAGCTTGATTACCTGACAAGTCTCCTCTTGGCATAGATCTATTCCTAGGTATCTCCCAGTTGTCATTATCAATTCCAGGCATCCCAGGCATCTTCCTGGTCCCTGGCATTCCAGGCATCAAACCCCCCGTACCAGGTCGAGCAATGGGGAATCCCCCAGAGCTGGCATTTCCTTGAACACTGCTGCGGGTATTTCTAATGCTGGCAGTGGCACCTGGACGCAAACCAAGATTTTTCTCGGCCTCTGAATGAATTTCAGTGATGGTTTTGGCTTTAACCTATACAAGTCAGCAGTAAAACTTGATCAATAACAGATACACTTTGCATTAGTGTAACATACCAGAGAATAATAGTAGTTTTAAATTTACCTCTTCGCGTCTAGGAATCCAGTTATTAGTGCGCAATTCTAAAACTCCCCGAAGCATGAACCTAAGCCGTGGTACTAGTTGTGGGTTTGTGCTCAGTTCTTTCAATCGGCTAAAGTACATATCATTTATACGCCGTGATTTTGGACTTTCATCAAGCTGCTTGCCAATAGTATTGAAAAACTGACATATGGCTTCAACATTTTCCTCAACTGGACAAGACTTGCTGTCTGGGGATCCTAAAAGTTCCTGCTCAAAGTAACAATAACAAATAAAATTAAGTGGATACTTCCAAACCAACACAAATTCATTTTATGTAACAGTAGACATCTCAGTTCCTTAAAGAACCTGGACAATGTGATGGACAATCCTTTCAGGAACCATCTTCTGCTTCAATAGCTCCCCAATTAGACGGATATTTCCAAGGGTACGAAGCTTGATCAGCTTTTCCTTGTCTGCACGCTCCATCTCCTGATCAGGGGCAGTCATCTGTTTTACTTCCTCCCTCAGATTATATGCACCTTCAAAAGCCTCCTGGCAATTATTCAAGAGAACTCTCTTAAAAGTGATTTCTTTCCCACCAGGTTCTTCAGATGGAAATGGAGGGAGCTTTTCATCAAGGTCAGAACACAGCTGCGCGTACATGGGGCAAAATGTTGGTTCTAGAACAGCCTTGTCAAATATAAGTGAAATGACACCCTGCAGTCACAAAGCAAAGCAAGTCAATTTAGAACGAGGATGTGAACAGAAACAGATTGACAACAGCCATCAAAGAATGACCTTCAAGATGTCAGCTGATGTAATGCCAGAATCAACTAACTGACCCTTCAGGACATCAAATTTCTCAGGAGTCAACTTATTCAGTATTCTGCATAAACAAAACAAAAGCATATAAATCGTGGGAACCACTTAATTCTATATATATATATGGCAGCAGTCATCCATTTCCATATAAACAGCAGAAGGCATACAGTTCCAAAGACCCTTGAAAGAGTATAACATAAGCTTAAAAAGATTTTTGGAAGTAGTTCATCAATCTATACAGGAAAAAAAGCACCAAGAATCCTTTTTCAACAACATTGACATCTTTTTTTTATTTTTCACTTTCACATTTAATAATCAATATGATTAAATCCCTCAAACTCTACATGATTGAAACTTTTTTAAGCATACTTACCAGCATCCAGGGAAACTACTTAACAATTAAGGTACAGGTATGGAAGATAAGATTCAAGCATACATAGCGGACCCAGTAACCTACCACATAGCATAGCTAAAGTGACACACAAATCTAACAGTTATTCACTGGTATCTAAAAACCATACCCTTTTACAGTCTTCAAGACACGATCCTTATCGGAGAGTGTTCCCCTTCTAGCTGACCATGGAATCTCAGCCTTGAGTAGAGTAGTAGGTCCTCCCTGAGTAAAAAAAAAAAATTATTAAAAAGTGCAGAATTTGTCATTCTCAATGCTAAGCAACAAATTACAAAACCATTATGATATCAAATAAACTCATAAGGAGTGTATCACAATATTAAATCAATTAATCAGGCAAATCTAACAAGCCCAGCACACCTTTGTCATCATCAGTTACTAGTCCAAGGAGGAATGGGTCGAACTTCAAAAGAATATCATATAGCAAACAGGTAACTGCTAAATAAAACTAATCCCTTTCTTTAACAGCAGTTCAGCATAAAATGAAAACCTTTGATAATTATAATTACCCCCAACACAAAGTACTACTTAGTTCTTGGTGAAGTAAAACTACACACTCCAAGGTGCAGATAAATAAAATAAACAAATCAATGGTAAACCTGAAGTGGCCGTTGATATTGATATATGGATAAAAGCACAAGAATAGAAAACAAAAGAAAAGCATGAAAATCCACCTATCAAGGAAGTTAGTAGTTCATGTAATGGCAATTACATCACGTCTCCAATTTGATCAAGATGCATAACAAGGTGGGTTGGGCATACATAAAAGCTTAAGAAAACAAACATGTAAACCTTAGTCACAGATTCATAAGGGTACATGTAACAAACAATTGTCTCCAATTTGATCAAGATGAATAACAAGGTGGGTTGGGCATACATAAAAGCTTAAAAAAAACATGTAAATCTTAGTCATAGATTCATAAGAGTACATGTAACAAACAATTTTGATGATATAGACACAGCAAGGAAAAATAAATGTAATTATGGCCATCCCTCTTTTTGGGAAAAATCTTCTGTAACCATATTCAGCCAAACAGGTTTCCAAAGTGCCAAAATAGATGTTCAGAACTTTGAAGATAACATGGAATTTATGTTTGATTTAAAATATGCTATATCACTGAGCCTTATTTAGCCACACATTGGAAGCTTTTACAGCAAGGAAAAAATCTTAAGTTACTGCAGTAATGTGCACTTTCTTGTATATTGCTAGCAAAGAGTTTTAAGCAAACAATGAAGCTAACTTATAATACAACAACTAAAAAACTGATATTTATTTCTGCCAATGGTTATTAGTTATTACCCCTTGAGTAGAAGAGAGAAGTGTCCTAGCAAACTGGGAATTAAGTTGGTCTTGGCGATTAACCTGACCAGCATCCTGCTGTCTATTGTCAAATCTATTACCAAACTCCCTGTTATCTTTGACATTTTCCCAAGACCTGTCATCTGGATTAGCAGGAAGTTGTCCTGAACGTCCACGCCAGTCACGGTTATCGGGCTCAGAATATCGATTCAGTGATTGATGAGGAAGCTGCATAAGATAATGTACACTATTACATAAAATTCAGGTTGAGAACATGATAACAATTAGATTTACTGAAAGAAGATACTATTTATTCACACAAATGAAAAGATAAATGTATCAACATATCAGTATGATATTCTAATTATTGATAAGATTTTTCTTCATATGATACAAACAAGCATGTTTTCCACCAAAACTCAATCAACCCAAATCAAGTTCATCAAATAACTTACCGGATGGAAGGAAAGAAGTTTTATGCTTCTTAGCAAAATTTAAAAAATATTATTAGAATAAGGAAAAGATGGTTACATTGCTTTCTCCACGGCCCCAACTTTGATCTTCACCCAAAAGTTCAGCATCAATATCTTGTTTAATCTTTAGAATCTCATCAGGGACCTCAACAACCTATGAATGCAATGTTTCAACAATCAGAAAACATTTAAAACATAAATGCAGTTTAAAAGTTTGAGTTCCAAAAGAATACTGAACTATGCTATTTCAGAAGTAGGTTCCTAACTTCCTATATAAAGAAAAGGGAAAAGGGAGAAAAAGAAACTAAACTATACAAACAAATTATTCAGAGGCTTTGGCAACAACATAGATTTGCCTTTAAATGGACCAGAAGCTTCTAAAAAATTTGACAGCCATTGTTTAAATCTAAAGCATAAATAAATTTATGTTAAAGACAAACAAGGAAACCTACATAAAGATACAATTAGAAAAACCCCGTAGCCATCACAAAATGTTGATTCTGCACTACATTTTATTAGCAGATAGATGTTATTACTAAAAAGCTTAAAATCAATCAAGAAGAGAGAAGGAAGTAGTCACAGTACTGTAAAATAAAATAAGTCAGCTTCTTTAGAAATAGTTTAGAGAATTAAAACAAAAATTTAAATTGCAAGAGCAAATAGTTACCTCTCTTAGCTGTAAAAGCTGATCTCTTGTATATCGCACCCGATCACGACCCTCAAACCGAGAATCTCCAGTCTGTAAATCCAGAAGTAATAAGATACAAATCTCTTTACATGGCCCACAGTTAAGCAATCGCCAAAGAAGCATACAATTACCTCAGAGGAACAAGACAAATGATGTTGACAGATAGGATAGAATGCGATAAAGGAAAAATGAACCAAGTTGCATACATAAAACATTGCAGAAACAATCTCTACCAATTGTTTTCCACTCAAGTCCTTTACATATTATGGCAAAATTCATTGCACATATATCGTACATTAAACGCAATAACGAACCAATCTGTCTAGTAGTATTTTGCACAAAAATAAGACCGTTTTTCCTTTTCAATTAATTCATGACGACATCAATAAAATCATTTAGTAAGCCACCCAGCTGAAACAGCTCCGAAAAAACCGTCTTCACAAGCACTGCCTTCGCAATATCAAGGTAGAGATTCATCATTCATCAGAACCCCTCAAACCCTAGCTCCAAAGGCAGGAAAATGAAGACCAATGTATGTGGGTCCTTTATGGACAATCTAAAACTCAATCAAGCCCACCTTAAGGCCACACGTTGCTTTCTGTCCATATTTACAGCAAGGACACATAACTAAGTGCCTCCACCAAGAATCAGGACATTCCAACTTCACCTTTTCACTTTATCTCTTGCTATGCCTCTAAACTCTAACCTCTATTCCTATAACCCCATTCATCAAACAAACCAGCAAAAAAACACAATAACCAGGATAGATTCACCCATCTCAATTCCCAGTTTACTTTCTCCCAACCTCGAGCACGTCGTCAAACAAATCAAACCTAATGAAAACCACACAACAAACTCAAATCTACTACTCTTTAAACAATAAAAAAAAATACAATTAAATAAAAGACATCTTGTGCTTATCTAACGGGTGATGAGATCCAAATAAATAAAAGGTGAAATAATTCTGAGAACCAACTCCAAACAAAACCTAACGAAAATAACAAAAAATAGGTAAGAGAAAGGACAGATCTAGAAGAGAAAAGGAACCTTGAGAGAGAAAGTGGCATGGGGGCGCAAGAGAGGAAGATCGGCGGAGGGAGAAGGAGAAGAGGAGTGAGCAAAAAGCCTGCTTCCGCCGCCACGACCACCACCAGGCCTCAAGCTTAGGACCGTTCGATCACCTTGCTGCATATCACTCACCGTGAAATATTGTTGTTCTTGAATATTATTGATTGATGTTTCTCTCTCTTCCGCGCAGCGGTAAAGAGAAGAGAAGAGAATGAGAATAAGAAGACGGTGCGGGTGACAAGGAAAGAAATAGAAACCCTTCTCACCACACTGTTTCTTTCCCCAATGTTGCCATGTCAATATATTATTGATTTTACCAAATAATCGAAATCATAAAATCCGTAACCAAATACATTAGTTACGTCAACAAAATATTTTAGGGATCAAAAATACAAACATTAAGAAAAAATTTATTTTAGAGATAATCATCTTACTTAATTTTTAAACAAATTAATATTTTTAATTTATTTTTAGATATTTTATGCTGTAAACTTTATAGGATTTTATATTTTTTATATATTAAATTTGAGTCTTAATTATTAAACAAAAATAATTTTCAAAATAATATTCATTTTCCTTAAGTGGTGTAATTTTTATTAATTTGAGTTTTTAATTTTTTTAAATTAATTCTAATTTAATTTAAAATTTCAATTTTAATATATTTTATCAAATTGAAAATATTCTCTTTTTAAATAATATAAATTTTAAAATTGTTATAAATCTATATCTGAATTTAAATTTTTAATTTTAAATTCTAGTATATCATATCAATATAGATGATATGTTTTATTTAATTATTTCTATGATTTTATTTTTAATTTTAAAAAACTTATTTTTATTTATTAATATTTATTTAATTTATTTTAAATTTTGTTGAATATTAAAAATACCCATGCAATACGCATTCAATTAACTAATTATTCTTAAACATTTCATTTGAATTTTACTCTTTAAAAACGGATTCACTTTTTTGCTGAGGGAGAAAAAAATATTTCAACTCTTTATTCTTTTCAACTTTGTATCTCATAAACTTAAAATCTCATGATTTCAACCTAACTATTTATTTCGATGGATAAACCCAATTATAAGACTTCTTATTAGATTAAGAGTGGTGGTTAGGTAAAAAATTATGTTTTATTTAGTTTTTGATACAATTTATTTTAGAAGGAAGTTGAAAGAGTTGATTTTCTCTTGTTACGTGAAAGAATTAATTTTGAAAAACATAAAAGGTTTGAATTTTACGTAAAAATGACATTTTAAAAATAAGTTTAGAATGATTGATTTTATTTAATAAAATATTATTGCTTTTGAAACATAAAAATAAATATAATAGTAAAATTTTTACATTATATAAGTATTTTAAACTCTTTTATCATAAAATAATCATATTTAAATAAAAATTTTAAGATTTTGTATAAATTATCCAACAAAAATTATTAGACTAATCTGGAATTATAAATGATTTTAAATTTAAGTAAAATATAAATAAATAAATTAAAAAATAATAAAAGAAAACAAAATTTTAAATTGAAAAAAATATTGTAAAAATAAATTATTTAAATCAATTCACATTATCTATTTCTTTGATATAGTAAGTTAATGTTTAAAAAATAAATTTAATCAAACTTAAGAAATATTATACTCATTTTAAAATGCGGTATTTTTAAATATAAAATTAAAATTAAGTAGATATATATAAAAGAATTTTAAAACTAGATAATACAAAAGAAAAATATGTGATTTACATTTTATTTAATAAGAGATAAGGATAAAATTTTTTGAAATTATTTTATTTTGTTCAAAATTTTAAGAAAAAAAAATAGAGAGAAAAATAAATAAAATTAACTAGTTTAAATCCTAACTTATTCGATTTGTTTAATAAATAAATAAGTTTAAGTTTGTGAAAATACTTTTTTAAATATAAGTTTATAAAAAATCTATTTAACTTCATATATTATATATTTATATTTACTTTAATATATTATATTTGTATAATATTAATGTGTATATATATATATATTTTAGGTATATTTAATAATCATTTTATCTTGTAGATTTTTAACTTGTAATTTTTTTAATTAATTGTTTATACCGGTTTTAAGCCTGTTTATTGAGTTAAATATTAAAAATTATGCAATTATATTTATAATAATTTAAATATTATGGTGTGATATTTGATAAAAAAAAAGTTAAATGGTTTAAAGATTATTAAATAATAACATATGATAGATAACAGGTTAAGATATATATATATATATATATATATATATATATATATATATATCAACTTGTATTGATATATTCTTAATTCAAGTTTCACATCGAATAACTTAAAAGAGAAATAATTAAAAATATGTTATAAATAAGTAGAATCTGTATGAGTTTCATTATCACAATGTGTATTATAAAAGAATTTTTAATTTTGTCAGTTTAAAAATTGTAAAAAAATATTTATAATTTTTTATGCAAAAGTTATAAATAATAATGGATAAATTTTTTTGTTCTTTTGTATTTTTGTATTGATATCTTCAGCTACCCAATAACTTAATGAAGTCTTGCTAAAAATTATATAATTTTAATTTTATTTTATACATAAAAAGAATTTGAAAATATTTTAAAATATAGTTAATTGATAAAAGAAGAAAAAATAAAACAAAACTTATAACTGAAATCATGCTCATAGAAAAATAGACATGTATGCTTCACATTACTATGTGACATGGTAACTTTTAGACTTGCATATATTTCAAATGTATAATTTAGTAGTTTTATAATATGTTATTTAAAAAATTTTATGTGTATTCAACGGATGAAGTTTGGATTTTTCTTTGATATGGTTGAACTACAAATATAGTTTCATAATAGTAAATGCTATCGAAAAAAATATAATTAGACATGAAAGCATCTCTAATAAAACATTACTACACGAGATGTATGGTTATAACATGATTAATAAATTTTTTTAGTAGAATAAATTTATTATTACATGAGATGTATGGTTATAGTATAAGTTATACAAATATTTTTAGTGGAATAAATTTATTTATAATGTTGAAAAGATTTGTTTTAATATTAAAATTTATTAGATTAACATATTTTATTATGTAAATAATATTTATAAAATATAAAAAAAATTTAATTTTTTTTATATTTTATTAAATAAATTTAATTAATAAATATTAAAATAGATTTGTTAATTAAATTTATCTAATAAAATATTATTTTTTTAAAATTTTATAAAATTTAGTAAATATAATTTATATAACAAAGTTGTACCTGATAATATAAATATTGAATTTTGAAAATGATTCATAATACTTAAAAAGTTGGTGTACATATATGAATTTATGATTATTAAAAGGAAATAAATTTATTGTGTAAGTTTTATAGTTAAAATTTATGGTTTTGAATATTATTTATTCATCTATAGAATATTATAATTGTGATAATTACATCTGCATGTAATGTGTGTATTCATTCTTTTGATTGAATTTCATTATTTAACATTGTTAATTGTACATTTTTAATTAAATGAAATTGTAAAATGTATGAATGAAATACTTGTAATTTAGGTGTTATGATCAAAAAGTAATATAATAATATATATGACACTAACATTATATTGAAAACTCGATAAAAAGATGATTAAATTCGTTGAAGTATAATTTTTGAATATTTTTTATGAAAATAATATTTAATAAAAAAAACTAAAAATGTTGTTAAATCCAAGTATTTTGAAATATAAGAAAAAATAAGTTTGATAAATTTATAAAAATTAAAAATTGACGCATGCTATATTTATAAAATATTTTAAATTATAGTATTATATAGAAAATATATTTCTTAGTATAAAAAAAACTATGATAAATGTCAAATATATCTTGATGAGAATAAATTTATAAGTGAAATTATTTTTATATTTATGATATATTAAAAGTTTTGTAACTTATCATAGATAATAATAAATTTATTTTATTGGCTTATAAATGTTTGAATATATATATATATATATATTAATAAAAGAAATTATGTCTTATTTGATTATATTAATAAATAGTAATAATAAAAAATTAATTTATAATTTAATTAAATATATATATATATATATATATATAAATTTAATAAAATGATTACGATGAAAGGAAGTTATATTAGTTTGTAAGATTTTTATTAATTTTTTAGAATGTTAGTAATTAAATATAAGAAGGAATGAAACTTGTTCTTATAAACTATATAAGAACACAATAAGATAAAAAAAATAAGATATGGTGTAATTTATTTTATTTTTTGTTTATTATGAATTAAAATAATAAATTTGATAATATTATTTTATTATATTATATGTTTCAGATGAATTAAATAATATTAAAATATTATATAAATTATATTTAAATAATAAAATTATTCTTTTATCAAAATTAGATATAATTTTGATAAATGTAAATTTTAAATTATTATTTTAAACTTTTTAGTAAAAATAATAAAAATAATTAAATAATTGATTTTTTACTTTTACTTTGCTCAATAGGTAGATATGAGAGAAGAGTAAAGATATTAAATTTGATAATAATAATAATAATAATTTTTAGAATATTTTAAAAAAATTTAAAATATTTTTAAAATAAATGGAAGAAATTTTAGTATATTTTTATATTATAAAAAGTTAAAAAGTATTTTTAAACTTAAAAATTTTATTGCAATTAATGTTACAAATTATATTTTTAATTATAATTAATGTGATTTTTAATTATTAAATATCATAAAATTATTTAACTATTATTTTGAGTGTTTAATTTTTTATTTTCTTTTGTTATTTATTTTTAATTATATTAGTTGTACTAATTTTAATAGCAATAATAGCTTGTTTGATTTGCTTTTAATATTCATGTATGCAATTGTTTAAAAGATTAATTTAATTTTTTGATTTTTAATACATGACATAAATAAACTCATTTCATTGTGTAAAATACAAACACTTATAAAAGAAGGTGTTGAATGTTGTGTCATAATAAAAAATTATTTTAGAACAATTTAAAATATTAGATGAGATTGTTGTCTAATAAAGTTTGAAAAGATAAAAGTAAAGAGAGATTTACTTTAAATATTATACCGATTCATTCAATCTTAATCTTTAAGTTTAACCCAATTATCACAACAAGTATTTTTACTATTTAAGAGAATGTATAAACATTTGGTCAAAAATATAATCTCTAATATTTGTGTACAAGTCTTTTCATGCTTAATATATTCAATGAATAAAAATTAGACACTTTTTATATAGTTATTCTAACTTATAAAATAAAACTTGAGTATAATAGACAAATATAAAATTTATAGTATTGTTTATAAACAAAATAAATAGACAAGTAGACAATTAGACTAGTAAACAATTTTGGTTTTACTTAGTTATATCTCTTATTTATTATTTACAATTTTTTTCTTTATATATTTATATAAATTGGACAAAGTAATCATTGAGAGAATAAGAAAGATTTCCAACATCTTTTATGCATCTATAAATGCATGACATTAGTTGCTCTTGTAACTCAAACAAGTGTCTTGATGCATGTATTTTTTACCTTACTTTTTACTTTAGATTATTTTCTCATTTAACTTGTTTATAAAGGGACGAAATTAGACAAAACTTATATTAAGATCGAGTGAACAAACTTGTTAAGTACTTCTCTTAAATTAGGCGAGTGAATCATCTAATACTGGTCTAAAAACATTTTTACATATATTTATCCTATTTAAAATATTAAAAATTGCTTAAATTTTAGTTTAATATAAAATTAGCAACTTAATTCTAAGTAAAGTTAACGGATAAATTAACTATAAATAAAAAAATAAAATAAATTAACTAAATAAATTTTTAAATGTAAATTAACCAACTAAAACAAAATAATGAATAAATTTAATAAAATAATCATCATATTGAATTATATTTTTTTTATGAAGTTGAAAGTAATTTTTTATCTTTACTAATTATTTTAAAGAGTTGTTAAATATAATATAATTTAATATTAAAGATAAAAATAGGATAAGATAAAAAAAAGATATAATTTATTTCATTTGATATTTATTGTGCATTACAATAATAAGTTAGATAATATTATATTATCTTCTTTTATATTTAAAATGAATCAAATAATAATAGAATGTGATATAAATTATATCTAAATAAAAAAATTAAATATAACTTATTATTTATAATTTTTTAAAAAACAATTAAAAATATTAAAAATATAAAAAAATATATTTATTTTATTAAATAAAAAAGATAAAAAAATAAAAATAGGATAATAATAATTTATTAGTATTTTTATTAATAATATTATAATAATAATAATTATTGTTATATTAACACTATTATTATTAATAGTATAATTATTTTTAATAATTATAATAAATATTTAATTGTTAATATATTATTATTATTAATAGAATTATTCTAATTATTATTTTTATTAATAATAATATTATTTTTTATCATTAATATTATAATTATTAATACATTAATAATATTACTAATATAAATTTTATTGTTATTATTATTATTATAAAAAAATTTGTTATCTTATTTTATCACTCTATAAACCAATCTTTTTTATAATATAAAAATTATAGTCGAAGATAGAATAAGATATAACAATATCATTATCATTTCGTGCAGATGAAATAGTAAAAGTTAGCCTATTCCTTCCTCTTACCATGCTTAAACTAATCTATATTAATTATATCTATTCATCTATTTTATTTTATTTTAGTTTTCATGGTTTTATTTTTTGTTTTCTTTTTCTGTATATCATCTTGCAGTCGAAAGGAGTGCAGACGAAACAAAGAGGGTGTCAAATGTCAACGCTGAGTATGGAAGCTTTTGGTCTTCGATCTAATAGCATTGAGCCCGATGGGTGGGCTCACCTTCTCTGCTGCTACTAACTTCCCTATCACCATCACTATCACTATCGCCATCCTCCACCGCTCTCTCTTCCTCTTTCTCTTCTTCACCCTCTCAAATCTTCCATTTCCCTCTCCCTCGCAAATGCAAGCTATGGTTACGGCTCATGCTCCAACGACGAACTACAAACCCTCGACATCGCCGCTCTAAGGTACTCTCTCTACTCTTCTCATGTTGTTGCTAGCATTGTTGGATTGGATTGCTTAATAGCACTTTGTTACTGGCGGTGATTTGAAATAACATTTACAGGTCAACTTCGGTGAGGCTCATTGATGAGAGCCATAACATGGTTAGTTAATAGTTCCTTTATCTCTTTGTATTTTTTCAATTGGTGTGTGAGCTGTGACGGTGATGGTTCTTTCTCGTTTTTGTAGGTCGGAGTAGTGTCCAAGACTCTTGCCCGTGAAATGGCCCAAGATGCTGAACTTGACTTGGTATAATTTAATTCCTTGTTATTCTTCTGCGTGGTTGGATTGCCTCCTTAGTTTAACGAATGTGCATGCTGAATTCTATGGATTTTTGCTGGGAGGTGTCTCTGATGTTGTTGAATTTACGCGGTTCACTCATGATACATAAACAATTAATAAATAGATAGGGAAAGAAGTTTGTAACAATCCGGTTAGATGACTATTGCAACCTTAAGTGATAGCTTATCCTTTTACTTTGAAGTTGAAAAGCTTAAAGCCTGTTTTGTTTGAGAAAATGATTTTTTATTTTTTGTTTTTTGCCATTAGTTACAAAAATGAATACGATTCTTTAAAAGCAAGAAAGGAAAAATGAAAAGTAGGGGGCATTTTTGTCTTATTAGTGCAAACAGAAGATTAAAAAAAACATTTTACCCAAGCAAACAGGTATTGAGTGTCGTGACTCAGTTTTGTTAATAGATTTGGTACACCCTTTTCTTGCATTATCATAGAAATGCACGATGCTTTTGACATGAGGCAGAGCAGTGACTTATTTTTTCTTTAACTTTTAGGTGATAGTATCCCCAGATGCAGACCCTCCTGTTGTTAAAATGATGGACTACAGGTATGATATTTGAATATCCTGAGAGAAATTATGCATCTTTATTTTATATTTTTGCTTACCACGATATTTTTAAGGCTTACATTAATCCTACCATCACAATACTTCTGGTGATGGCTCTAAGTGATCATCTCACATGTATTTGTATATACATCAAATTGTCATTTTCACATATTGTTTAGTTGGTTTAGCTGTTAATGATCTACCTGTCTACGTATGCAATTGGATATTTAGGTAACGGTTAATTAGATTGGTGTCTTTGTTTATGTTCTTCTAGCTTTATGCAGTTACAGTTACTTGGTCTTTCAATTTTTATGTGGTATAGGTGAGTGGTGCTGAAGGTGGGAGTGTCATTTGCATTCAATTGTCTGTATAGATGGATGCTGTGCTTATATCTGGTACTGGTAGTGTATATTCATTCATTTGATGTCAGGTCATTAAGTTTTTCACTTCAACTGACATGCTGAAAATTTAGAGGAAGTTAAAATTAAAAAGTCTATAATAAGATAAGCATGAGGTTGATGAAATTATATTTGCCTTTGTTCTTTTCTTTCTGCTTGCCCTCCTGCACTTATTTACTTATCTTTTGAGTGCTATTGATCTTGAAATTTAGTGATGATTACATTTTATTTTTTACAGTAAATATAGATATGAACTACAAAAGAAGAAGAGAGGACAGAAAAAAAAGTTCTGGTAGTGATTGCATTTTCATTTTCTTTCAAATTTTGTTGTTTTCTTGTAAAATTAAGATTAAGCAATAAATATTGAAAATGGACATATTCTTTTAATTTCAGCTAATCAAATGGTTACAAAGGAGCTCAAAATGGGGTAATTTCCTAGCTTAGATCCTTCTTTCTTACTTATTTATTTTATTTGAGTTTTGGATTATCTCTAATCTGTACGGAACACTAAAATCTTTTATAAGTCAAGTATGAATAATTTTAAACTTTGATAAATAAAGGATATTTTGTTATGCACACCAAATTTTGGCAGGTTGACTGTGGATCCTCTTGAAAAGCATTGCATGTGTACCTAAGGGGTGTTTGGAAGAGCTTATGGAGAGCTTCTGAATATAGCTCATGATTCCCAGAAGCTCTTTTGAGATATCCATAAGCTTCTTGATATAGCTTGTCAAAATAAGCTCTTTTCAATATTCTAGTAAGTTTTATGGTAAATTTATGACATAAAGAGCTTATTGAATAAATACTTAATTAATTAAGCTGTTATCTAGATGCACCCGTAGTGCATTTTAATTTTGTATCTTACAAGCCGGCAAAAATAAAAAGTTGAAGGGCTGTTTGGTTCAAAAAAAGATTCTGTTTTTACTTTTAATTACAAAAATGCCACCGTGTCTTCACTCTACACATTTATTATTTCTTATCTTAAAAAATTTGTACCCTCACACCAATTCCCCTGCATACCTCACCACTACTGCCAACTTGGCAGTAGCTCATGATTCCCCTTCTTTCATCATTTTAATCAGGTGCATTGCACCTCCCAGATGCTCCTATGCACACCTTACTACCCATCTTCCCCCATCAAAATTTACCTTGTCCTCAAGGTGAAAGTTTGGGAATTGTTCCTGAAACTTAGTCATGGATTCCCTGAATTCTCACAATCTGGCAAGTGCTTCCACTTGATCAAAATCTCTATAATTCCTTGTGCATTCTGCCTTTCGGCCAGGGCCTCCTCTGGCTGTAATTACAACTCCCATCTTCTTGCATAAATGAAGGCAAAGGATAAATTTGCACTGCTTTACCAGATACTTTTTAAGCAAAGAAACATGAAGCATGATCTGCAACTCTATCCCATTTCTTTCCATAGTCAGTCTACTACTTCTAAAGAAGTCTGTTCACACATCCCCTCTTATGACTTCTGAAGGCTCCCTTCCATACAAGGCCTGGAAACGGGTCATTTTAATAGCTGAGTGGTAGTTGATATTGTACCAAAACTCTGTCCAATTCAACCACTTAGGCCATTGCTTTGGTTTTATACCTGTTAGTAAATTAGAAATGAGTCAACTTAGGTTCAGCTCGACTTGACTCTATAAGAATTTATCTAACTCGAAACTTGATTTGAGTTCGATACAAACCCTTTTTCTTAACTCGATTCAAGCTCGTGAATGGCTTGTTAGCTTGTTAACTCAAGCCACATGAATCAAAAGTTAAAATAAATTAAATTCAGAATATTTAAAATTTGCAATTTACTAATATATTTTTGATAAAATGATTGTCTAATTGAAAAATATAATTATAATTATAGTCTATATAAAATAAATAATTTATATTTAAATTATTATTAATAATTAATAAATCAAATAACTAATTTGTACACTGGACATTTCAAATTTATATTTTGTTACTAATTTTAAAACTAAAAATTTTTCTAAACATATAACTTCTTATAATAAGTTATATTATGATTACGTTACATACTTTATCTATTTTATACAAAAATGAAAAAATTATGTGAATTTAATTTATATATATATATAATTAGCTGATTCATAAACCAAACAAGTCGAGCTATACATAGCTTAGGTTCAGCTCATTTAGTTAACAAGTTTAATTTTCAGCTCAAGTTCGGCTTGTTTGGTTCATGAACTAAGTTCAACGAGTTATTTGTTGAGTTGAGTCTCAAACTAATTTCAAGTTGATTCGGTTAATTGCCAGCCCTACCTGTTAGACACCTTAAATAAGTTTCTGAACACCTATTCTCAACATCTGTTTGGTGTGATAAGCAGAGCTAAATCATAATTTTGTGCATGCTAGCTTAAACAATTCAGTCCAAAATGAACTGATGAAAACCCTGTCCCAGTCTTACACAGTAGAGCTAGGGAACCCATGGAGTCTTACTACCTCTTTGAGGAAAATTTCTGCCACTTCTTTGGCCATGTAAAGATGGGCCAAAGGGATAAAATGTGCATATTTTGTTAGCGTATCCACTACCACAACTATTGTATCCAGCCATCACACTCTAGGCAAACCCCCTATGAAATCCATAGAAATGTTATACCATTTGGGTAGGAATGGGTAATGGCTGCAGTAATCCAGCAGGACTTAAGGCTTGATACTTGTTCCTTTGACACATCTCACAATCCTACACATATTGCTGAATCTGCTTCATTCCCTCCCAGAAGAATAACACTGAAATCCTTTCATATGTTCTGAAGTACCTGGAGTGCCCTCCTACAGCATAATCATGAAACTCCTTTGAGGATCAAAAGGACCTCCAAACTTGCCTAAAAATCTGTGACTTGTATATCTGGAATTTGCCTCAAATCCTACAAGTCTTTGATTTTTCCTATCAATCACTTTTGGAAAAGAAGTTCTCCATGGAAAGAGTCTGAAGCTCATCCTAAGTCAATGGAGGAGATGCAGGGGGTCTGTTATTCAGCACAGTACAATGTTTGAGCTATTTTCTCTATTTTGAAGATGCTAATTATTGTTCTTTTTGTTTAAGCAATGGAAGGATCTGTACACCCTCTCAAATACCATCCCAGAACTTCTACAAATACTTAAGACCTCCTCAAGAAAGTATGAGGCTTGAGAGCCATGAACCTATGGTTTCTTTTTAGGAGGAGGCTAAATTTAAGAATTTCATAGACATGCTTTTGAAACCCTTTTACTAAGCAATGTAGCCCCCCAGTCGCATTTCTTTAACAGCTTTGGATAGCGGAAAACAGATTCAGAAGAGAGAAATTAGGGATCATGTCTTGCATCAGAAGGCTAAAAGGGCCAAGTTTGATGATTTTTGGTGGTCAAAGTGGGAGTGGGCGGATAAATAAGGGGTCTAAATTTTTGAATCAGCAGAAAGTTGTTGGAATAACATTTGGATTCGGTACATGCTTTTCTGTTAGCCAATCTTTGCAAAGGTTTGACTCTTATTTCATTGGACAGTTAGTCAGCAAGATTCCAAATTCATAGATCATTTCATATCTCCTTGCAAGACTAGTGGGAAAACTCATTTGTGGTAGTGTTATCATCTGATTAGCATATACTACCATTTTGGGTAAGTATTATAAATCCACGGTTTCTCCTTTCATACAGACTGTCTTATTCTCGGAATGAATCCTTCCATTCATATTGCTCCTATTTATCTAACTGATCCCCTCTAACTAACTAACTAACTACTTCAGGCATCCCTAACTAACTAACTACAATCATCCCTAGCTAACTATTCTAACTGTAGCTCACTATATCTGGTTTGTCCTAACAGCAAGTAGGTCATTTATTATCCTCTACAACAACCAAAATTCAACACCATTAACTTCATATTCTCAACCCATTGCAACTGAATTGGTCAATCGTTGTGGTTTGTGTGGGAGAGGAGGTTGTGCTTGTGTTTTTTCCTTGACATAGTAAGGTGCACAAATGTTGAATGCAATGGTTACATTTATCTTCATATTTCCCACTTGTGGAGATTTAATGCGGCTTGATCCCTTTATATACAGCCACCCGGTTACTCATATTTTCTGGCCTTTGTGTTATATCTTTGAATGGTAATAGGGCCTTAGTAGATATGATGGATGGATTTGATAAATTTGAAAACATATTTTGGGGCCATAATCAGTTTGTGTATTTGGTGGTCAGTTCATCCTATGAGGCAATAATGGCTGGGGAATTTGGGTCATGACATAAAACTTATTTTATTATTCGTTTATTTGTTTTTTTGGTTTGTGTGGTTTCTCCTTGAAAATGGAGGCGATCAGTGCAAGCATGATTTTTTTATGAAAAGCCCATTATAGAACTTTTCAATTTTCACCCGTTATCTTAAATAATACAAAATTGACTTAGCAATAACATGAATCCAATTAGAGCAGTGAAAGGGATTGCTTGTTATCATCTAGGGTTATTTTAAAGGTTTAGTTGTGGCCAATTATTTTTGCCTGTCATATGTGACTGCTATATTTTACTAATTTCCTTAAACTTTTATTAACAAATTCAACATAGATCAACATGATTATTCTGTGCGGTTGAAAGCTGCACAGAAGTTTTTGAAAGATGGTGGCAAGGTTACATGAATTTCAATTATGCGGCTTATATTATATATGGAATAAAAACTACAATCTTGGTATTTAGTATCGATATCTTTTGGATCAATACCTGTAGGTTGTCGTAGTGAACCTTAAAGGTCGTGAAAAGAATTCAGGAATATTGCCATTGAGCTTATTAAATGTTTCCAGAGTGACATCGGGGAGGTAAGTGACGCCACTTTGCGTTGTTGTGTCTGATACATTGGAAAACTTTACGATAAAACAATTAGGTCTTATTTGGTTTGCGATTATTTTTTTCATATATTATTACAAAAATGTTCTCCTTGATTTGACTTATATTTTTTGTTTTTAAATTTGTTTAGGAAATAGTGAAAAAAGAATTTTTGTTGTTTCCATAAGGTGGTACTTTTGTAATTACCACCTTTAATTATTTGTGAAAATCCAGAATGAAAACTAAAACATTTTCTCAACCCAAGCAAATCCTTACCATACTGATTTCTGTATTAGCTATCATGGGAAGCTTTGCATTCTGCATTTTTATTTCGTAACCAATCACACTTGGATGATGTGCAGCTTGCAACAGAGGAGACTAAAAGCTTTCGTGACAGGAAAATCTTCATAGTTATGGTTCCAAATAAAGTTGTTCTGCAGAAAGCTCAACAACCATCAAAGAAAAGAGACAAATCAACAGCAGATGAAGTCTCTGCCGGTGTCCAATCATAGCTGAACACTTCCCAAAAGTTTCTAACTGTAGAATATATTCTGGGTAACTTACATTCTCAATGAGGTTGGCATCTTAGTATTGCATAGCATACATATACACCCTAAATGATAGTATGTTCAACGAATATAAGTTATTAAAGGGATCCCGCAAGCCCAACCAATCATTTATGGAAGTTCTTTATTACTATCATTATGTTATTTAATGGTTGAAGTTGACAGTAATATTACTTCTTTTCAAATCCAATGCACGTCAAATTGGTGACTAGTGTGAGAGACTTAATGCCTTCATCAAGAAGTACCGTCCCGACGATATACGCCTTGGCAAGAAAAACTTCATTATCTGATGAATAAGCGTACTTGATATGGTAATTGGAATAGCACTTACTGTTTTAGGGGGGGGGTGCTTATTGCTTATATATTCTGGTCTCAAAGTCGGAGAGGCTACTCTATCTCAAGATGTAGAAGCTGCAACTTACGTACCTAACGATTTGAAGGTAGCTTAGCTTTGAAGTGCTTACCTTCCAAGAATCTGACATGTTTCTAACTTGCTTAGAACGTAGTCTCCTGAAAGCAACACGTTGTATGTACATTACAATAGTGTTTCTTTAATATCTTAATGTCTTTTTCTTTTTGTTTTTCTCTGGACTCTGATTATGTAATTTGACACCTGTTAAGAAACGACCAGTCAAATTTACTGTATTTTTATAATTGTGACGGTTAGCTTTTTCTTGTTGAGGACTCCTTTCTACTCTAGTTGCAATGGTTTCGTATACTTTTCGTTCCTAACTTTCCGTTATAATGTCTTCTTTAGCGAATATTATGTATGTACTTTCTAATTAAAAAGGACAGATAAATAGATAACTTTTTCTTATGGTGGAATAAACAATAACTTTGAAATATCATTATGCCTAAAATATCACTTAGGTATTTAAAAACAATTATGTACTAAGATGTTGTGGACGTAAGTTCGTATAGAAAATGGCGTCTGTGTAAAACTTACGTATCTAACAGTATTCTTTCTGATAAGATGAATATAGGGAGAGCATGATTCTTATCCGGTGGATCGCGGCGGATATGAATTATTTTATGTATTCAATTATAAATTACCATCTATTTAGCGAAGGATACAGTAAGTGTCTATTATCGATTTTTTAATTAAATTTTAAATATTTTCTCTGAGCTATTATTTTGATTAACAAATTAAGAAGAATAATATATTAGATAAAAAAATATATTTGAATAAGAGTGAAAATAGACATGTGAGAATGACAACAGATACTTTTAAAAAGATATATATGTTAAACTATTTTAAGAATTTGTTTAGGATATGATTAAATCTAGCGTGTATTTGAAAATTATTTTTAAGACTATAACTTATTCATGTATTTTATACCATTAAAAGGGTTTATAACAATTAATAACTATCTAAAGGGTCAAATCTATTTCGTAAGATCTTTTTGCATCCTTGAAATACGGCCATTTCTTATATGTGTTACACACAATATATATATATATATATATATATATATATATATATATATATATATAAAATATAATATAATATAATATAATACAAACTTGATTAATTACGTTAAAATAGAAAACAAAGTTATCCAACACGCCACGTGATGATAACATTACAACAATGTGTTCTTCACAATCACTGAACCTGCTTAATTATTGTAAAACACTTGAACTACCTTATTCATACAAGATGGCCCCGGATACGTAGGATGTTTTTATTGATAGGTCAAGTATGCTTCTGATACAAAAACTAAGCCGGAACATGCTCACTTAATATACAAAGGCCTCATCAACATTCCAAGCTAAACATAAAAAATAGGACAGGGTTAAGAGATGGCCAAATGTGAGATAAGTAGATTATTACAGTACAGTTACTAATGCCTAAGAGGAATTCTAAATAAGTTTGCTTAAAAGATAATCAAAATTGCAAATATTTAAAAAAGTTTTTGCTAATGTCTAAATCAGAGACAGCTGTATATTATTGGAGTTGGATTTAAAATTGGGTTTAATAATCACTCCGCATTGAAAAATTAATTTCAATGTGATCAAGTTTAATGATAATTAGATATTTTTAATGTGTTATAATACATACCTATTACTTATTTAAATTAGTTCATTCTAAGTATAGCTCAACTGATTAGCTAGTTAATTTCTCCATTACAGAAACCTGAAATTGAAGTTGTGATACTCCTTTTTTTTTTTTTTTGTTAACGCATCCATTGTGACTTGGTACTAAATGGTCTAATGAGATTCAATTTCTAATTTCTAATTTCCAAACATATCTCTCACTAGACACAACTATATGTTATTTCTTATTCATCCAATGTTAAAAAGAAAAAAAAGCGTGAGTTTTGACATTAGAAGTGTATTAATGATTAACAATCTTTTAGAAAACAAGGATTTATGACTACCTGCAGTGCTTTCTTTTCTTTTCTATATTACCTTGTTGACCTTCACCTTTTAATTATTTTCGTTTGGTCATTTTGCTTAAATCCTTGAAATAACATTTGTTCTGCAACTAACCAAACATCAAAGCTGAAAAAAAAACTCAATTTGATTGATACTAATAAACCATCCTTTCACATCAGCGAAGCTTTCAATATTAGGCTGATTTGGCACATTATCACATCTTACCCACTAGTAATTAAGCTTGTACTATGATTTATGAACAACCGAAAAACAGTGTGAAAAAACCAACTTAGAAAATGAGATCAAAGGTGAAAGAACACACAGAAGCCATTTTGGGAGGCTTGTAATTTCTTGGAAGCTTGAAAAGGAAAGGAAGTGCAAGAGACACACCAACGTAGCCTGTTGGAGAAGGCTTCAAAGCTTCGGTGGTTGAAAAATACACGAAGCTTAGCTTTAAGGCAATGGTGACCCTGCAACCAACAACAGCACCCTTATGTGGACATATTAGGTGAGGACACAGAGTGTTTCAACAGCACCAATCTTCCTTCATAAAACACAAACCTTTGATCTAAACCTCACCTTCACACCACACCCTTTGTGTTGTGTTGTGCTGTTCATCCATCTCTCGTTGTCCCATTCACCAAGTCACCACCAAGACATGGAAGCCAGCGCTGGACTGGTCGCTGGGTCACATAACCGCAATGAGCTAGTCGTCATTCATGGCCATGAAGAGGTAATGTTGTGGTAGCAACAATGAAAGAAAGCTACTAGAATTACCCGCACAGTCAAAGCCACTTTTGTTTAATTTTTTTTATTCTTGTGTTTGCTTTTATCAATGGTTTTGTGCGATTCATGTAGTTGAACTCACCTTGTGGAATAAGGCTTTTGTTATTGTCATTGTGTTTTTTTTCATCTAACAGTTAAACTAATTGTACTATTATGTTATGTGGCTTTTTGGTGCAGCCCAAGCCTTTGAAGAACTTGGATGGCCAAGTTTGTGAGATTTGTGGTGATGGCGTGGGACTCACGGTGGATGGAGACTTGTTTGTGGCCTGTAATGAGTGTGGTTTTCCGGTGTGCCGGCCATGCTATGAGTATGAAAGGAGAGAAGGGGGTCAGCTTTGCCCACAGTGCAAGACCAGATACAAGCGTCTCAAAGGTAAGCAAGCACATTTCATTACCTTATTTTCTTTTTCAATTGGTTATTTTACACATTTTTCACACCATCTTTTACATCATTTGATTGAAGAGCTTCCTTTGCTTTTTCTCTCTTTTTCACATCACATATGACCACTGTGTAAAGGGGACAAAAATGATGTAAAACATTTAAAACATACTCTTTATGCTACAATTGGATATAGTTGTACTAATGACAGCACTAAAATTTTCCTGTTATTTTGAATTGGTTGAACTTGAATACAAATGGTAAAAAAACAAGCTGATATGATCTTGACCTGTTTATTGATTATGTTGTGATTGTGCTAAGGGAGCCCGCGGGTGGAGGGAGATGAAGATGAGGAAGGTGTGGATGATATTGAGGATGAATTCAATATTGATGACCAGAAGAACAAGCATGGCCAAGTTGCAGAAGCCATGCTTCATGGGAAAATGAGCTATGGAAGAGGTCCTGAAGATGAAGGGAATTCCCAGTTCCCAACACCTGTCATTGCTGGTGGCCGTTCTAGGCCTGTAAGATCTTAACACCATTTTCTATCTACCTTATAGCATTATACTTGTTCTCATGTTCAATATGACTAAAAATTTTCGTTCATGCTTGCAGGTAAGTGGGGAGTTCCCAATATCATCTCATGCTTATGGGGAGCAGATGTTATCTTCTTCACTGCATAAACGAGTGCATCCATATCCTGTGTCTGAACCTGGTAAGAAAGTGGAAAGATTTGAGATGGGACATTAGTTACTGAAAAAGGAAAATTATCATTTTCATCCCTAAAATAAAGTAAAAGCCATTCAATTTAGTCATCTTTTAACTTCAATTTTATCTAAATTGATCGGTATATTCATCTTTTAAAAACTAAAATGATAATTTTTATCTTTCAAAGATCTTATAAGGATTAAAATGGTGTGTTATTCTTATTACAACCTTAAAATATTTGTTTTTCATAATATCTTCAACATGGTGAAATGTATTTACAAAGTGTGGTATGGTATGATGATTAATGCAGGAAGTGGAAGATGGGATGAAAAGAAAGAGGATGGATGGAAGGAAAGAATGGATGACTGGAAATTGCAGCAAGGCAATTTGGGGCCTGAACCTGATGAAGATCCAGATGCTGCCATGTATGCTTTTCCAGCACTGCAATTAGGAAACTATATTCATAACGTTTTTGATACCTTAACTGATATTTTGGTCACAATGTAAAAAAAGGTGAATGTAAACTGTATTGTTTCAGGTTGGATGAAGCAAGACAACCACTGTCAAGGAAAGTACCAATAGCATCTAGTAAAATCAATCCATATAGGATGGTGATTGTGGCACGTCTTGTGATTCTTGCTTTCTTCCTCAGATACAGAATTTTGAACCCTGTACATGATGCAATGGGGCTGTGGCTAACATCTATCATATGTGAAATCTGGTTTGCTTTTTCATGGATTCTTGATCAGTTTCCCAAATGGTTTCCCATTGATAGAGAGACCTACCTTGACCGTCTTTCCATCAGGTAAAGAGGTTGCACAATTCATGCAAAAATCACAATTTTGTTGAAAAGTTATTTTCATTCTTTATTCTAATTGTATACTTATTGGTTATCTTTCATTCTATGCAACCTAGACAATAGAAAATTGATTTTTTTAAAGGCATGTGATTGAATATTAAAAGTGGTTTTATAGGTCATTTTGTTGATGAAGTTGAGAATTGAGATGTCAAAGTTTAAACTTGAAATTGTTGTTTTTCAGGTATGAGCGTGAAGGTGAACCTAACATGCTTGCTCCTGTAGATGTTTTTGTCAGTACTGTGGATCCCATGAAGGAACCTCCTCTGGTTACTGCAAACACTGTTCTTTCAATCTTGGCCATGGATTACCCTGTTGAGAAAATATCATGTTACATTTCTGATGATGGAGCTTCAATGTGTACATTTGAATCCCTATCAGAAACTGCAGAGTTTGCTAGGAAATGGGTACCTTTTTGTAAGAAATTTTGCATTGAACCTCGGGCTCCTGAGATGTACTTCAGTGAGAAGATTGACTACTTAAAGGACAAAGTGCAACCTACCTTTGTGAAGGAGCGTCGAGCTATGAAGGTTTGTACTCACTAATCACTATAACACAATATTTAAAAAACTAATAAATAATCAAATTAGTCCTCAAAGATACAAAGATATAAGATCACTCTCTAAATCACCATTTTGGAATCTAAAATATTTAAAAGATAAAAATCTGTTTTGATCCTTCATTTTAATCTCTTTGTAGAAACTAAAATAAACCATTAAAATTGAAAATGAATAAAATGATCTCCTATTTATCTTTTAAGAAAATATAATGTTGATTTTTATATTTCAAAAACTAATATGACCGAGCCTAAATCTTATATTGTTAATCACACCGGTTATGAATATGATGAAAATTACACTTAAGGTCCCTGTTTGTACTTTTCTTTGGTCCCTTACATGACATCATGAATTTAGAGGACTAATTTGAATGATAAAATAAACATTGAGAGACTAATTTGACAACTCAATGCATGTTTAGGGACAGCAAACGTAAGTTCCATGATGAATACACGATAGAAAATTTAAAATTTTGATATCAGTTTAAAAAATGTGTGATTAACTTTGAGTTGGGTGCATGGCAGAGAGAATATGAAGAGTTTAAGGTTAGGATCAATGCACTTGTTGCAAAAGCCCAGAAAGTTCCTCCAGGAGGGTGGATCATGCAAGATGGGACACCATGGCCAGGGAACAACACTAAGGATCATCCTGGTATGATTCAAGTGTTTCTTGGTAGCAGTGGAGGTTTTGATACTGAAGGAAACCAGCTTCCACGCCTTGTTTATGTTTCCAGAGAGAAAAGGCCAGGTTTTCAACATCACAAGAAAGCTGGTGCCATGAATGCCTTGGTAGTTCATGTTCAACCACCTTTATGAATAACAATTATTTGATGCCCCTACTAATAATAGTTGCTGTAATTTCCAGGTTCGGGTATCTGCTGTTCTCACAAATGCTCCTTTCATGCTCAACTTGGATTGTGATCATTATGTCAATAACAGTAAGGCTGCACGAGAGGCCATGTGCTTCTTGATGGACCCCCAAACAGGGAAGAAGGTCTGCTATGTTCAGTTTCCTCAAAGATTTGATGGCATTGATACTCATGATCGTTATGCCAACAGGAACACAGTTTTCTTTGACGTAAGTCACTGCAAGAAACTAACAATTTAAATAGGACTTTTTTCCATGCAAGTTAAATTTATTTTAACATTGTGAACATAATGTTTGATTATTTCACCTTCCTTATGACTTTGTGCAGATTAACATGAAGGGTCTAGATGGTATTCAGGGTCCTGTATATGTGGGCACAGGATGTGTTTTTAGGAGGCAAGCTTTGTATGGCTATAATCCTCCAAAGGGTCCAAAGCGTCCAAAAATGGTAAGCTGTGACTGTTGCCCATGTTTTGGAAGCCGCAAGAAGTATAAGCATAAGAGTGATGCAAATGGAGAGGCTGCAAGCCTGAAAGGTTCTAATTTTGTTTTTAATCAATTATATCCTAGTTGGTTTCCTTCTATCCTTTTACTTCATATCCTAGTAGTTGATTTCCTTTTACCTGTTCTAACCTTGTGTCACTTGTCTAAATAGGGATGGATGATGACAAAGAGGTGCTGGTATCTCAGATGAATTTTGAGAAGAAATTTGGGCAATCCTCTATTTTTGTGACTTCTACCTTGATGGAAGAAGGTGGTGTACCTCCTTCCTCAAGTCCTGCTTCACTCCTTAAAGAAGCCATCCATGTAATCAGTTGTGGATATGAAGATAAAACTGAATGGGGACTTGAGGTACACCAACAGCAACAACAATTGTCTTAGGACTATATAGGAATTTAATTGAAATACACTAACATTTCAATGTCTTGATCTGTTCTAATTAGGACAGTTAGAACATCCAATTCATGCTTTGCTTTTCAAACGTGCAGCTTGGTTGGATCTATGGATCTATCACAGAGGATATTCTAACAGGTTTTAAGATGCATTGCCGGGGGTGGAGATCCATTTACTGTATGCCAAGGAGAACAGCATTCAAGGGTACTGCTCCTATCAACTTGTCAGATAGACTCAACCAGGTGCTTCGTTGGGCCCTTGGTTCTATTGAGATCTTCTTCAGTCACCATTGTCCTTTATGGTATGGCTTCAAGGAAAAGAAGCTAAAATGGCTTGAGAGATTTGCCTATGCAAACACAACTGTCTACCCATTCACCTCCATCCCTCTTGTTGCCTATTGTATTCTTCCTGCAGTTTGCTTACTCACTGACAAATTCATCATGCCACCGGTAACAGTTTTATACTATTATCAACTAAGTTATGCATGACATGCTCATGAAATTATAACCTTCCACTTTTCCATAATATCCTTCAAAACCACTAGAAATGATATGAATGCTAATAATCATCTTTGTTGTATAGTAGAACTTAACATTTTATTAATCCATTAATTCATTATAGATAAGTCTTAATCCAATGTACTTATAGAATCTAATTTTTTGTTTGCTAATGACTCAGATAAGCACTTTTGCTGGTCTATACTTTGTTGCTCTCTTCTCTTCAATCATTGCAACTGGTATTCTTGAATTGAAATGGAGTGGAGTGAGCATTGAGGAATGGTGGAGAAATGAGCAGTTTTGGGTCATTGGTGGTGTATCAGCTCACCTCTTTGCTGTTATACAAGGTTTGCTAAAAGTTCTTGCTGGAATTGACACCAACTTCACTGTTACATCTAAGGCAGCAGATGATGAAGAGTTTGGAGAATTATACACCTTTAAGTGGACTACTCTCCTCATTCCTCCAACCACTATCCTAATCATCAACATTGTTGGTGTTGTTGCTGGAATCTCAGATGCCATAAACAATGGATACCAATCCTGGGGACCACTCTTTGGAAAGCTCTTCTTTTCTTTCTGGGTCATTGTCCATTTGTATCCATTCCTTAAAGGTTTGATGGGTCGCCAAAACCGCACACCCACCATTGTTGTGATTTGGTCAGTGCTATTGGCTTCTATTTTCTCCTTGCTGTGGGTAAGAATTGATCCATTTGTTCTCAAGACTAAGGGACCTGATACCAAGCTATGTGGAATCAACTGCTAGAACACTGCTTTTCCTATATTAATTCTTTCATCAACATCTTTAGAACATGTATGTAGTGTACATTCTTTGTTTTTACAGTATGATGCACCAACCAACAATGTGGCAATACACAAGGATGAATAAGATAAGAGTGGAAATTTTGTGTAGCATAAAATGAGTGTTCTCATTTTTGGACATGTTCTCAAGGACATCTTGGTTACCATATGTTTTGGATGAAACTGCTCAAGGATTGTAAAGTAAATCAAAATTACAGTTTTCTCAGTTCACTGTTTGCAAGATTAGTAGTCTGTTGTTTCACTGGATTCTTGTTCAAGATGTAAAATTCAAAAGCATATATAACAATAACACAAGGAAGAAAATACTGTAAACGAGAGAGAGAGAGAGATTAAAAGAAGAAACATAAGTATTTAGATTAAAACATTGTCATTAATGGCTACAATTTCACAACAACTGTACCTGGACCTTATAAGGCTTATTTTGATTCAGCTGCCTGGAGAGTCTAAAGTCCAAAGGTCATTGGAGCACAGTGTCATATTAAAGAAGCGCCTTACTCTACCCAAAATAAATAGTCTTTAAGCTAAGATTTTGAGGAAAAGCACAAATAAAAAAGGGACAGAAACCTTGTCACTAATGGTTGCAATTTCAGGAACTGCAAAGGTGAAGAATTACATATGATGGCTTTTGTAGAATACATAAGATGGCTTTCACTTTTAGATTAAAATTTCATACTGCAAATAATTGTTTTGAAATAGGAAGCATAATGAATTCTAAATTGAAATGGTTCACTAAAAGTTTGAAGCATTGAGGTTACTTGCATTATCGCCTTTGACAAGCCAGAAAATAATATATATATATATATATATATATATATATTTGAAGAAACAATGTATATTGAACGAAGTTCTTAAGAATTTGTGATAGGCATTAATTTTAGGAAGAGAAATGCTAGCAGTACACATTTTAACACACTCTGTGATTGATCAGTATTTTAAAAAGTTAAAGTACTTATTTTATAAATTGATCATTAAATTTTAAAAAATTATTTTAGCTTTTAAAAAAGTTAACCAATAACAAAGAATATATTGAAAAATATGTTTAAAAAAATGTGTTATTAAGATTTTTTTCAGAACTATTTCTTTGGAAGATTCTTTCATGCTTAGTCATGTATAAGAATGAATAAACGAATGCTAGTTTATTTTGTTTCTTCCTTTGGTAGCTTTGGAATCCACCTACTATTGTAGTCTTATTATGATAATAACAATGCCTCCTTTTCATTTTAAATGTTACTTAATGCTAATGCATACATTATAAAGAAACGGTTAGTTTTACTAACTAATATGATAAAATAAATTAATTTTACTAAATACTCCTATTAAGTGTTAATGGATAACAAAAGTCAACAAAATATATACTTGTGTTCCTTTTTATTTCTTCACGAAGTAGAGAGTAAAGAATTATTCTTATTTATTTGTTTATCTAAATTTTTAAAAAATATTAATTATTTTTTCACATATATCTTTATATTTATTTAGTTATTATCAATTGTAATAAATAATAATAAAAAAATAAGGTCAATTAAAAAAGTAAATAAAAATATTTAGAAAGTTAACAACATTATTTGTATTTTTTAATATTTATATTTATAATTTTTTTGGATAGATAAAAAAAATGGAAAGAGTAACCTATTTTATTATTTTTAAAATTATTGAAATTATTTTTAAAATTAGTTGGTAAAAAATACTTTCAATAAACAAAGGTATTATTAGAAAAATAATTGATACTTTCTAAATATTTTAAAATAACAAACAATTTAAAATAATAACAAGTATTCAAACAACATTGGAATCATACAGGAAGTGTAATTCGATATCAACCTATAATATACACAAGGTTTGCTTTAAATAATTTTAATTAAAGATTTTTAGAGACTTTTATCCATTTAAAAATCTATTACAATAAATATCTTAATTATTAATAAGACTTTGAGAGTTCATAATAGTTTATACTATATAGGGATATTAATATGTTTGGTTTACCGTATAATCTAATTTTTTAGTAGGATTAAAAGTTTAGAATTCACCAACCTGCTTATATAAAATCCTCATCAAACATTAAAATTCTAATCGAATTAAATTAAATGAAGAAGTCTTAATATAAAAATAATTTTTTACCGATATATATCATATAGTTTATTAAAAATAAAAATATTAAAATTGATCTAATAACAAAGTTTAAAATTAAAATAGTTTACATGAAATTTCTGAATTCAAACTATCTTAAAATTAAATAAAATACGTTTTTTTTAAAAATAACATAATAATAACCCCTAACACAATGATTCTTAAATATGATTATTTCTTTTAGTATCACGGTGCAGGAAGAACTCATTTCTTACTTGCTCGATACGTTGGTATCTGATGATTTGGTTTTCACTTAGTTCGAATTCAATCACTATTATATGAAGGGGGAAGAGGAGACCTGGGCTGCGGAATAAAATATAGAGAAATGATATTTAACCATATAATTAGTAATTATACCTGATTATATCCAAAAATTTTAGACCATAATAATTATAAAATTTTTGTAATTAATTATATAATTAGTTAAATAATTAAATTAATTACTATTTTTTATAGAATTAACTACGATATCTTTTTTAATTGGTTATATAATTTTTTATAATCCATTACAAATAATAATTGATTAAAAAAATATGTAATTAATTAAAAAACATTATGATTAAATCAATTATATAACGGGTAAATTGTTGATTAGATATTTTTGATAATGAATTATTAAAAATAAATTTATAATATAAATAATTAAATTTACTGCAATTATACTTAAGAATAATTATTATAAAATATATACTTAAAAACTTGATTCCATTGTTTATTAGCGTTGTAGGACATGAAAAATGCGCCAGTTTATCAAATTTAGTAAATAAAATGTTGAACCCATCCTAACTATCACAACAGAAAAAGAAATAAAATACATTTATTAATGATTTATTAGTAGCCTTATCTTTGATGGTGTAGACTTCGTTAATAAAAATCAAATTATTAATATAAATATAGTGAGTGATATATTATACTCTTAAATAATTCTATTAATATAGGAAATGATGTATCAGCACTAGATATGGTTAATGTATTACATTGGGTCCTTTGTTTCTTCATGTGGTGGGACACGCAAAGTACTGGAGAAGTTGGGTTCATAAGCATAATCTTTAATTAACTTTGCTAACATGTCAACTTCAACAGACAAATAGCTGAACTCACCCTAACTATCAGGAAAAAAAATACTAATAGTTTGTTATTAAACTTCTTGTTGGTATAGACCATAGGTTTTATTTAATAAAAGATAAACCTTAAATTTTAAACTCTAATAATATTACTTACATGTTAAAAATAATTATATTTTTATATATTTTAATCTAACGGTTGAATATATTTTAAAATAAAAAAATTATAAATTTATATTTGAATGTAAGTTACTTTTGATATGTCGGAATTTTTTTAAAAATTAAATTATTAATAAACATTGTAAATTTTTATTAATAGCGTATAATGTATTAATATATACTTATTAATATAAAAAATATAAATTTTATTTTAAATGTAACTTATGGTAAAAATATTTTATTTAATAATTTTTAAAAAATGTTAAATCATATTTTCTAACTATTAAATTAAAAATTTATATTGTACAAATTAAATTTATAAAATTTTATGATATTTAAAAGAGATTAATTTTTTTATTAAATAATTTTAATTTAATATATATTAAAAGAGATATATCATATATTAAATTAAAATTATTTTATGAAGTATTAGTTTTTTATGAACTTTTTAAATTTAATTAATATAATATAAATTTTTAACTTATTAGTTCATTGATAAAATAATATTTTTAAAAAGTTATTAGATGAAGTAACTTAAACTAAAATTATTGTTGGAATAAATTAATTTCTATCCTATAAAAGTTAATGCATACCATCAATTTATTATACTGTCAATTAATATAGTACAATTTAGAATTAGTATAGATTCAAATTAGTTACACAAACAGATTAATTGTCGTTAAAACAACTCTATATACTACTAGAGGCTAATCATACGACAAAGTGAACAAATGATTTTTTTTGTGGGGTGTAGTGTATGATACTAATTGAATATAAAAGATGGAAGAATGTATCTTATTAATGAAGAAATAAGGAGGCGACATCCTAACCTTTATTTCCCTTAGAGTCATTTTTGTGGGGTTGTGTAACACATCAATCTTGTGTGACCAAACACCAACAGAAGATCTAAATATCCTGAAAAGGATTGAGTTTCATACTATGCAGCCACATGGATCTGAACTTGAACATAAGGGTCACTAATGAGGTGAAATGCGTGAAGCATCTGTAGTTGTTGTATAAACATTATGAAACTGAAACATGAGATGCTTATTCCATCTAAGTACCTTAACAAGGGTAGAACTTTCTCCAATAATCTCCATAGAAAAAACATGTTCTCTTCATGGTTTCAAGTTTCAACATGAATTTAGTTGTAGTATAACTTCAACCCTTCAAGTCAATTGTAACACCACAACCATCAATAGTAGTCTTATGTGGACAAGGGAAAAGCAGGCACTTATATGTTTTACCTTTATTCATGAAAAGAAGTATATATGCAAATCCCAACCTCACTAACACATACTTCCACTGCTTCCATTCCTCACTCATCATGGAAGCTAGTACTGGACTTTTTGCAGGTACTCCAAACAGCAAAGAGCTTGTGGTCATTCAAGGACATGATGAGGTAAATCATAGAGAAACAAGGAAGATAAGTCTTTCTTTTATTATAATATGGTGACACTTTCTATGTATGAATAACATACACCTAATTTAAACTGTTACAGCCTAAGCCTGTGAAGAACTTAGATGGTCAACTATGTGAGATATGTGGAGATTCTGTTGGACTTACAGTGGATGGAGACTTATTTGTAGCTTGTGAAGAGTGTGGTTTCCCTGTGTGCAGGCCATGCTATGAGTATGAAAGAAGGGAAGGGACTCAAGTTTGTCCTCAATGCCATACAAGATACAAGCGTATCAAAGGTAATTGGAAATCAAGCAACTGTAGTATGAACCAAAGGAAAAATAGAAACACTTTTTTCTATTTTGTAACTTTTTTTTTTGATTGATGTGCAAAGGGAGCCCAAGAGTGGAGGGAGATGAAGATGAAGATGATGTGGATGACATTGAACATGAATTCAAAATGGAAGAAGAAAAGTACAAGCTTAAGCATGAGGAGATGCTGCAAGGGAAGATGAGCCATGGAGATGATGATGGGAATACTAAATCAAAACCGGTAGGTTTAGCAAAAGTCGTTCTAAGAAGGAAACAAAATTTTACAAGCATTTGTAATGCATCAAGTTTAAAGTTATAAGTAACTGTGAGATTTCCATATTTATTATGATTGAACTATTTCTTTCTACAGTAGTTTAGATTATTTGTATGAAACATGCAGGTGAATGGGGAGCTGCCAATATCTTCTAGGAGTATTGGAGAACCTGGTATGTTTTGGCCTTCTCTATTATCAATTGGTGGGATCTGCTACACTTCCTATTGCCCTTTCTTCCTTAAACTGGAAAAGAAAACAACCCAGTGGAGTAATTGGTTAATACACATTCAAAATCACCTTAATTCTCCCTCTTAGTTTGTAATTTGAAATCATGGATCTATTTATGAGGATAAGCAAAGAGAAAGGAGAAATAAAATGAAGACTAGACACTTGCTTGTTATAATTAGTACCTCTTCATGAAGCAGGTGGTGCAAAATTGAATGAAAAGGAGAAAACAGATGATTGGAAGTTGCACCAAGGCAATCTTTGGCCTGAAACTGATGTCTCAGTTGATCCTGAAAAGGCCATGTATGTACCATGCCACAATTTCCCAATTAAGTAACCTTATGATATTATTTTAACAACTATGTATCCTGAACAAAAGTAAAATCATAAACTAACAAATGCTTTGTGTGCTTGGCATATAACATGATGCAGGAAAGATGAAACTAGACAGCCACTCTCAAGGAAAGTGCCAATACCAATAGGCAAACTTAGTCCTTATAGAATGATGGTTGTGGCTCGGCTCCTCCTTCTATTACTCTTCTTTCAGTACAGAATATTCCACCCAGTACCTGATGCTATTGGACTATGGTTCACTTCTGTGACTTGTGAAATCTGGCTTGCATTATCATGGATAACTGATCAGCTTCCCAAATGGTTTCCTATTAAACGTGAAACATATCTTGATCGTCTTTCAGTCAGGTCAGGTGTCCTGAATTTCTCTGAAGTTTTAATCCAAAAGGAACTAATTTTCATTTTCATATCACTTCCGAGAGCAAGAGTTGACACCAAGTAACAAATATTACAAAATAACTTTGGCTGTCTTAATATCCAATTCTCTTGGAGTACGGCCGAAAGAATCAATAAATAGAAAATTTTTGTTAGAAATCATGTTGGGAATGCATTGGAAATCACAGGAAGAGTTCATTGTTATGCTTTTCAACAAAAAATTATACTTTTAAGTCCTCAACCAGAGATAGAATTTGTCTTATAATAATTGAGTCACTAACAAATTATACAACGTTTCATGACACTTTCACTTTATGGTATTGATAAAAGAGTTAGAATCTGAATTAATAAGCTAAATGTGTAGGACTTGTAATGCAGGTTTGAACCGGAGAACAAACCAAATATGCTTTCTCCAATAGATATCTTTGTCACCACTGTAGATCCAATCAAGGAACCTCCTCTAGTTACAGCCAACACTGTTCTTTCAATCTTGGCCTTGGATTACCCTGCTGACAAAATCTCATGCTACGTTTCTGATGATGGAGCTTCCATGCTCTCCTTTGAAGCTCTTCAAGAAACTGCTGAATTTGCCAGAAAGTGGGTACCTTTCTGCAAAAAATTCTCTGTAGAACCCAGAGCACCAGAAAAGTACTTCTCTGAGAAGATAGATTTTCTCAAGGATAAGCTTCAGTCTACATATGTAAAAGAACGTCGTACAATGAAGGTTAGCATTCATCCTCTTTAACTAATTGCCTTCTTTTAAAACAGATTAAAGTGATTTTTTTTTTATATTGGTCCTATATGAAAGAGCTATTTTTTTTTTTCTTTTTACATTAGTGTCTAGCATTAGAACATTGATGACTTGTCTAATGTTTGTTCATGCCATTTGAATCATCATCATAAGTGGAGGGTCCAAACAAGTCAACAACTTTTTAACCATGTTAGGACCTAGGATCAATTCTTAGTTTTTTTTTATGGAGAGATTAAATTAAAAAAGGATCAAATATAGGAACTAAATTATTGATTTAATCTTTAAAATACTGATCTAAACTACTGCAATGGGACGAACAAAATGTTGATTTCTTCTTGGACTTGCTTGACAGAGAGAATATGAAGAATTTAAGGTGAGGATAAATGCACTTGTCGCTAAATCCACGAGAGTTCCCCCAGAAGGGTGGACTATGAAAGATGAGACACCATGGCCAGGAAACAATACCAAAGATCATCCAAGTATGATACAAATCCTTCTTGCTCAGAGTGGAGGACATCAAGGTAATGAACTTCCCTGTCTTGTCTACATGTCTCGTGAGAAAAGGCCTGCATTTCAACACCATGGCAAAGCTGGTGCAATCAATGCCTTGGTAAACATTTCAAGCACCTTTCTTTCATCTTCCTCATCATATTTTCTCATCCTCATGACATGAATGAAGCTAACGTAAGCTTCTTTTTCGGCCTAAATGTTGCTGAATTGCCAGGTTCGAGTATCAGGAGTGCTAAGCAATGCTCCTTTTGTGCTCAACTTGGATTGCAATCATTATGTGAATAACAGCAAAGTGGTGCGCGAGGCCATGTGTTTCTTCATGGACATACAACTTGGGAATGGCATTGGCTTTGTCCAGTTTCCATTAAGATTTGACAGCCTTGATAAGAATGATCGTTATGCCAACAAAAACACTGTTTTGTTTGATGTAATTGCAACAGTTTTAGCACTAAATTATCCCTTCTTTTGTATTTAAAATTCTTTGTTTCCTTAGAAATTTGATATGGTATACTTGGTGTTTGTTTTCTTGCAGATTAACTTGAGGTGCCTTGATGGAATTCAAGGACCTTCTTATGTTGGTTCAGGATGTATCTTCAGAAGGAAGGCTTTAAATGCCTTTGAACCTCCAAAGGCTTCAAAACGCCCCCGAATGGTGCAAGTTCATTCCAAACAGGATGAGAATGGAGAGGAAGAAAATATAACTGGTGATCACAATTCTCTAAAACACACCACAAAAGAAACATTTTCCTTTCCTCTTCCATTTTAAAAACAGGTATCTTTTTTTATCTTTTTTAGAAGCAACAGATGAGGACAAGCAGCTGTTAAAGTCACAGATGAATGATGAAAATAAATTTGGAAAGTCCACACTTTCTATGAATTCTTCATTAACAGAAGAAGGTGGTGTTGATCCTTCTTCAAGTCAGGAAGCCCTGCTTAAAGAAGCCATTCATGTCATGGGTTGTAGCTATGAAGACAGAACTCTCTGGGGATACGAGGTGTTACACAAAGCTCTTTCTCCATATCCCTCCAAGCCTAAACAAAAAGCATGGATACAATTAATCAAATATCAACATAAAATACTAATTTTAAATTCAAAAGGGGAATTGCTATTTTAAAAATGAGCAACAGCATGATATAATCTATCTAATTATCATGACATTCGTATAAAAATTATAAAAGACAGTTAGAAGTATTTGAAATATCCATAGTGTCTGTCCATTATGAATATGTGCTCCAAATGAAATGGTAGATGATATAAAAGCTGAAACATTTTTTTTTATCACTTTTGGCAAGCACAGGTGGGTTTGAGTTATGGATCTATAGCAGCAGATACTCTAACAAGTTTGAAGATGCATTGTCGCGGTTGGAGGTCTGTTTACTGCATGCCAAAGAGAGATGCATTCAGGGGTACTGCTCCCATCAACCTCACAGATAGACTCAACCAGGTTCTTAGATGGGCATTGGGATCACTTCAGATCCTATTCAGTAGTCATTGCCCTCTCTTCTATGGCTTCAAGGGAGGAAGACTCAAGGGACTACAAAGGATTGCTTATATTAACAGCACTGTCTACCCTTTCAGCTCAATACCCCTCCTAATATATTGTCTCGTTCCTGCCATCTGCTTGCTCACTGATAAATTCATCACACCATCGGTATCAAATTTCTTTTTATTAATTTTATTATTTACTTTGCAGAAAAAGACACATGATTCACCTTTGGAGAATCAGGAACCTCTAACATGCCAGCTTCTCAGTTACATTTAAAATGAGCATGCTAAATTAAATGAATTGCAAGGGTTAAATATCACTAATGTAAACAGTATGCATTTTTAGAAATTTGGTTTACATAATATTTTTTATATTCAGTAAAATGTCAAATCATAATATAGAGAAAGAGAGTGACAGAGGTTCTTCTTGAATGGGAGTAAACAAAATGATGTGAAATAATCAGACTTGAATATATAAACAAAAGTACAGGATACATTTCCTGCAAATGAGATTGTAAACAATTGTAATTTCTTTGAAGTTCTTCTTTCTTGCTATCAAAGTTTCCTTAGATCCTTGTAAATGCTTATAAAATACTTGATTCATTCATTTCCAGGTAGGAACTTTAGCAAGTCTAATTTTCATTGCATTGTTCATCTCAATCTTTGGCTCGGCGATTCTTGAGTTGAGGTGGAGTGGAGTTAGCCTTGAGGAATGGTGGAGAAGCCAGCAATTTTGGGTCATTGGCAGTGTATCTGCAAACCTCTTTGCCATAGTGCAAGGCCTAATGGGAGCCCTGCCACTAGGTAGACTGAACACAAACTTTAGCATTGTATCAAAGGCACCAGATGATGTAGAGTTTAGAGAACTCTATGCCATTAGATGGACTGCACTCCTAATACCTCCAACCACCATCATAATTGTCAACCTTATTGGTATTGTAGCTGGCTTCACTGATGCCATAAACAGTGGTGAACATTCTTATGGAGCATTGCTTGGGAAACTCTTCTTTTCTTTATGGGTTATTGTCCATTTGTACCCTTTCCTTAAAGGTCTAATGGGTAGGCAGAACAGAACACCAACACTTATTGTCATATGGTCTGTGCTCTTGGCTTCTATCTTCTCCTTGGTTTGGGTAAGAGTTGACCCTTTTGTGTTAAAAACAAAGGGCCCTGATGTCAAGCAATGTGGAATCAGTTGCTGAATCTACTTCTTATTTACATGTATGAAGCAAGCAACAAAAGCCTAGCTGCATTGAGATCAATAAAGATAGAGTAGAAATTTTTGTGAATAAAATGTAACTTGTCCCTTTATTTTTCTTATTATCCTTTTTGATTAAATGAAAGGAGAGAGCGGAGAGCAATGTATTTGATTTTGTGAGTAGAAACAGAAATGTTACTTGTGAATTTTTTTTTGGCTGCAAATGAGGTCCACTCAGACTTCAAATAGTGTACAAGTTATTAAACGCACTGAAATCTAAAGGGTGACAATGAATCACCACGTCATGGTTTGACTTGTTTAACGTAATATTAATAACCATCATCTTAAGCTAGTATTGAAGAGGTTATTTTTTAGAGAGAAAAAATAAGTGTGAATAGATCATAAGAGAGAAAATTATAGAAATAAAAACAAAGAAATAAAAATAATTAGTGTCCACGATCCAACTTCCATCGACATTTGATGTTACCAGTACATGGCTCAAAGGCCAGGGGTTTGACTCAAAAATAGATTTATTTGTCCACTTTCAAATCTACTACATAGCAATGAGTGAGATAACAAATTGATGCTGTTGAAACGATTTGGTGATATATATATATATATATTTTAAATATTTGTTTAGTATTTAAAAGATAAGAAGAGTTAATCAGGCAGTGATAACTTGTTAATTACTTTTCTTTTTATCATTACTTTTATCTGTCTAAATATTTTTCTTATCTTAATTTATAAATATAAGTAGACATTCAAAGTTACATTGGGGCAGAAATTCACTAATCCTTCACAAATTCACTAATCCTTCACAAATTCACTAATCCTTCTTATTTTTTAAAAAATTTAAATTCATTTAAAACAAACTAAAATATGAATAATTTATAATTAGAAAGTAAAAATAAAATAAAAATTTAATATCTAACAGTATATAATTATGCACTCTTCTTTTTGTGGAACAACTTTTTTATTTTCATCCTTACTTGTAAATAATGATCTTGATGTATAATTATTCTTTAAAAAATTAAATAAAATTTACTATTACATAAAAATAAAGTAATTTATGATAGTCATAGGCATATATTTTTTATATCCATTTTGAGATTATTAATGTCATGCCTCCATTAATATTGAAAAATTGATGCCTTAGATAAAATATTTAATAATTATGTCATCAATTTAATTTCAACTAAACTGCTGAAAAGTTTATCCAATTTGGTAATAATAATTATATGTATTTAAATTAAATTTAGTAATATTTATAACAAATACATTATATAAATATTCAGTTTAAAATATTTATCATATAATTTTTAAATTAATTAAAATGATCTTCACTTAATACCAAGTCTTTTTTTTTAAGAAAAAAGATTTATTGAAAACTCATTATTACTAATAAATGAATAATAAGTAACTCCAAAACTAATGTAGACAAAAAAATTAAAAATTATGAAATTGAGTAGTAATAAGTCAAAAATCATATCTTTTATTCATGCTATATACTCGTGGATTGATTTTAAAATAAGAAATTATTTATTGGTTATTCATTTTACAAATTGATTAAGTAATAAGGATTATTAATTATACTGCCAAGTCAGTGAAAAAATTCTGAACTTTATTGCCTGTTTTTTTGTTCTTGCATTGATTCATATCTTAATTAGTTATAATTATAATTAATTTATTATGCCAATTTATTGAAAAAACAATTAATATAAATAAAGTTCATTATTTGATTGCGAAATTGCAATTAATTATTTGATGATAAGGGTGGAAGTAGGCTGAGTCGAGATATATTTTTATATTACAAAAAAGTCAGTAAATAAACTTAAAACTTATATAAATAATTAATTAAAAAAAACTTGCAAACTTAAATCATAAGATAAAAATGTTATTAAATAGATCTAATATATATATATATTAATATTATGAAAATAAAATATAAAATAAATATTATATAAATATAATATATTAAAATAAATATAAATATATAATATATAAATATAAATAGGTTTCCGAATAAAAAAGCTTTTTAATAAGTTTGAGTTTATCTATTTGTTAAACGAGCCGAACCTAATTAGCTGATACGAATCGTAAACCTGATTTGACGGCCTTATTCACTTTCATCCCTACTTGATTGTTGTAATTATATCTTCATTGATTGAATAAATGATTATTCATTAATTACTGCATGTTATTACTGATTATTATTAGCTTTGAATTTAATTTCACCTTAAACTCAAATTAAACCAATCTATTCATATTTCAGTTGCAATGAATGCGATAGCTAACTTCTCCATACTATCATCATCAAGCATGTGCTCCCATTCCTTCCCTTCCTCATGTTGCCTGTTCACTTCTTCAAAGGGATTGCATTTCATCAAGATGGAATCGGTGACCAAATACAAATGCATGTTGGATCCCATTAATCTCAATTAGAATGCCCCTACGAACTTTTTTAATTTCCTTTTCCTAACCATTTATTGTATTGAGGGAAGCTTATGAAGAAAGTTTCTCCCTCAGAGTATATATTTGAAAGTAAGACACTGCTCTACATTTTGTGTCCCCTTCAAATAGACTTTTGAAGTCACATGGTTAATATTCAGGAAGTTGTTAATCATGCAAGTGGCAAGCAATGTATATATCCACAATTGGGCTCAACTAGTAATGTCCTTATCCAAGGCCCAATTTAACTGCTCCAAAAATGGATGTTGAGATTTTTTTCCCAAGCAATGCTGGACATAATGAGAAATAATAATACATTACAAAACACGAGTTTTTATATAATTTGTCAAACAATAAGTTAAAAGAAAAAAAGAAGAAGGAAAATTAGGTCTTTGAGTGAAAATAAGGGTAGATGGTAGTATGCATTTTTTGTGGAAACGAATTTTCTATCATTTAGCATTTTTTTACAGTGAGGATATTCTCTAGCCTTCCAGAATAATTATAGGTCAAGTTAACTTAAGTTTGATTTAAAATTAGATATAAATAAATTAAATTTAATTAGATTATTGAATTTTTTTTAAAATAATTTAATAAACTCAATTCGAATTGACTTAAATAATACAAAATTTAAATTAGATGAACTAATGAAATGAAGGCTCTATCTTTTTAAAGATTTTATTATTATTATTATTATTATTATTATTATTATTATTATTATTATTATTATTTTAAAGAGATGAATAAGGTATTTTATTTTGTATAATTATTATATTTAAAATTTTGAAAAAAATATGATATATTACCATCAAAATTTAGAATAAGTAACTACCAAACATATATATCAACGGTAAAAAAATTGACCTAACTTAACTAAATATCTTAAATTTAAATATTGAATATAGAGTGTATTTGGTAAACTAATACATAAATTAGTTGAGACGTGAAAAGATAGCTGAAAGCTGATAAACTGAAACATATTTGGTAAAATTAATTGTTGAACTAGCTAATAAATGTAAAAATGACAAATAAAAACATGATTAAATAATGAATTAAAGCATATTAAGTATGTTGTATATTTTTAAAAATATATTAAAATTTAATTAAATAAAATTTTATTTTTTAAAATAAAAATATTTATTTTTAATTTTTACATAATTTCAAATAAATCTTTTTAAAGTAATATTTTATAATTTTAACTTTTTATCAAATGGTTTAATATTTTTAATAAAATAAAATAAAATAAAAAATATAATAATTAAAATAAATAGTATGTATTTAAAAAGTAATTTAAAATATAGTATTTTATGATAATATAAAAATAAATTTATCAAAATTAATAATATTATTATGAAAAAGTTAAATAATATTAAAATTATAAAAATAGATAGATAAAAAAAGATTAAATTATACAAATATATTAAAAATAAAAATAAATAAAATATTTCAGCTAAAAGTTAAAAATATAAAAGCTATTTAAAGTAACTTTTTAAAAAAAGTTAGTAACCGTTTAAAAAAATTAATGACTACTAAACATAATTAAAATATTTAACAAACTTTTCAACTCGTAATCTAAACTTTAAATTTTATCAGAAAAAACTTATTGTTTGTAGTGGTCTTGTCAGCCTCTAAATGTACACACTTATGTTCTAAATGGAAAAAAAGTTCATAATGAACAATTTTATAAATAAATTAAAGTTTTTTTTTTTTTACAATTGTTAAGTCTTCCTTCATCATTCTATAATTTTTTTTAAAATATAGTTATATTTATTCTTTGATCATTTAATTTAAAAACTTTTTATGGTAATTGAATTGGATTACTTATTTTAATTAAAATTTAACTTTTTAATTTGTATTATATATTTTGTTATATATATTTCGTTTAACTGGTCACTGAACCCCAAATTCCAAATCTTAAATCTTATACCCAAAACTCTAAATTCTGAACTAATTCCTTTTGAGATATAGATTGTTAAAGTAAACTTTATCTCTCGTAACATTTTTTACCACAATTAGAAATTCCTAATCTTAAGCGTATCAATTATATTGAACTTTGTTGATTAATCAACTAGAAAGCTGAATCACTTATATAAGCATCCAAAAGATAGCTGAATCACTTATATAAGCATAGCATCCAAAAGATAGCTGAATCACTTATATAAGAATCCAAAAGATAGCTGAATCTCACTCCTGTATCTGTTGACATGGCATGGAAAATTTCATTTCCTTCCCTCTCTTGAAAGAATGTTTAAGTACGAGATGAAAGATTTGATAATGGTGAAGAAAAGAACATGAGGCCATTGATTTGAATCTAAGTATGGGTTTGAGCGAGAGTGCATCCTTTGTTAATTATGCTGAAGAGCATGTTCCGGTTACCTGATTGGCTTGATTCACACTACTGCTTGTGGATCATCTGCAGTTCATAAGAAATGTAGGGGTTTTTGGATGCATAATTTAGGTCATGCAAACGCTAAACAATAATGAATTAAGTTTAACAAAAACGAGTTTTTTCGAGCTGCATTTGAGGCAAGGATGGGTGGGTGTGGGTGGGTGGGGGGACTATACACTAAATTAGTTCATGAATTTAAACATTGACCAATTTAATCTCTAAAATTACTAAATGACAATAATTTTAATCCTTGATATTATCATATAATGACCATTTTAATTCTTAAAATTACAAAAAGTAGAATTAAAATGATCAACATATGATAATTTCAGTGATATTTTGAAATTTTAAGAACTAAATTGACTATTACTTGAAATTTCAGTAATTAATTATTGGGTGTATTGCCCAAATATAGAAAATTTTTCCCTTTATAATATTAGAACATATCTTATGTAGCTTTTTCATGTTTGAGTTGTCACTATTCTTTTTCAAGGTTTAATACGTTGAGGTGATAAAATGGTATGGTTCTCAGGACTTCTTTATAATATATTCAGATCACTTGCAAGAAGCCTGTCAGTATAATATATAACCTCAGCCATGCTGAGAAATTTCTGGTATAAAATTACAATGCTATCAATAAATATGATAAAAGCAAAGCGTAAATTTGGATGATATTTTGCTCCGTTGCTTTTCATTTTCTTTTCCTTTGCCTGATACAAAATTACAAGTGGAAACCTACGGCCTCTAGTATTGGGGTAAAAAAGAAGCAAAAAAGGAACAAAGGGTAATAAAATAATATCGATTCCAGCATATTTAACGGGAAAAAAAAAACTATTCGAAAATTTACAAAGGTAAAGAACCTGAAAGATATTAGATACCGATGGTATGGCTGAAGCCGCAAGAGAGTTGTTACTTGCTAGCTTGGCAGCAGGTCAGGTTCGTGGTTGTTTAAATTTCTGAAATTGGCTACTTTTTTATCCCCAAAGCTTGCTTGATTTGCATAAGATGCGTCCGAAGGCTACTTTCCTCAACCTGTTTTGCCAAAACCGATTAAAAACTAACACCAGGATGATGATAGCGATGAAAAGCAATGCATTCTATTCTATTTATGCATCAATTAAAGAACAATTTCACAGACATATATGTGCTTTAAACTATCCTACTATATGAGAACGATCAAATTCCATGTTAGAAGAATTTTAAGAGGGTGCTCCGTCAATTATAAAACAGGTTACATGATCGCCAAACAGAAATGAAAATGAAATTCCGTCTTCCCCTAAGCACCCTTTCAAGAACTTGTATGTTAAATTGGAACTTTATCAGCTACTTCACGGTGAATATTCCAAAATTGAGAGGGGTACTTGCCCTAAATTTTATAAGCAACCAGATGAGATACAGCTCAGTGGAACAAAGGAAAAATGAGTAAAACATCTTGTGGTCATGATGTAAGGAACAAGGGAATGAAACGTGAACTTAATTGATAAAACCATACAAACTGTATTTCTATCGAAAAAAAGGCAAACTAGTTACGACCCTTAATAATTTAAAAAATAACGACAATATTAATCCCATTGATAGAAAAATGAGGAAAGGGGAAGGAGAGAGGGCGTCCAGCAAGGCCACCAAATTCCTAAACGGCTAAACCCTCCTACGGTATATTCAACAAACCCTTGCCCCATTCTAATGATATACAGATTATCAGTCTTTTGACCGAAAAATAGGGTATATTTACTTTCTGTGAAGAATGATGTAGGTAATTTGCTCAAGAGCAAGAAAACTCCATAATCTAAATTTTCACTAACTTTAAATATGCTTCGGAACCATCAAAGAAAGACAGACCAAAATGAAAGGCACTAATATATTAAAAAACTACCATAGGACTCAGAAATGGCACTAGTTTACAATCAAGTCAAGGGTCTTGACGATAGAGATCTAGAGAACATTATTATGACTCTCTAATCCAGGATGATTTAAAAGTCGAATCCCTACATTGTGTTATACAAACCAAATAAAATTTAAATTGTCCAATGCACTGATAACTGATATGTAAAATGGAATTTAGTTCCTATTAATATATGTTCATATACAATATAAGCTTGAGATATTTGCTGTGTATAATTCATGTTGCAAAAAAATATATCATGGCTCTAACCTGCATAGCTGCTACAGAAGCCAGTAGCATGTTACATTCATCAAGCATGGTCTTTTCCTGCGCTGCTATTACAGCAACTTCAGAAATTAAATTGTTCATGCCCTCAACCTAGAACAGACAAAAATGACATGGTATGAGAACCAAGAATAGACCATGTGATCTGACAATGATATAGAAATTTACAGTTGGGCCCTTTGTCAGTGAATCCAAAATTTTAATTTTACAAATTTGGAGATCAACGGAAGAAAAAGTTCAACATGCAAGTTGCAACCAGCAAAAGCAACCAGCAAAAGCAACCAGTTTAACTGTAAAAAAATGAACGGGCTTTCAAAATAATTGGATAGCATATGTTAGACAATGGTGCAAATTATTGAAAAGCTCAATATGTTATATTTATCCTCAATGCTATACTATACAAATGCAGTAGAAAACAGTGAACCTACCCGTGAGAGTAAAGAGCAGATTGCAGATCCCATTGCTTGCATGACATCAACAGCTTGACAGATAGCAACCTTCAACACCTCAATATCTGTCTGTAAAAGTGCAAACATAGCATATAAAGTCATTGTCTCGTTTAGTTATCAAACCAGAAAGACATTCGGCCAGCATACATACTGTTGCTCCTCCAGTTACAGGAAGACGAAGCGTGCTTGCTTCCAAGTCTTCCACAGCCCCAGATAGAGCATCAATATGATCTCTTTCAAGTACAGCCCAATCATCAAGGTAGGTCATCTGCTTCAGTCATTGTAAAAGGCCCAAATTTAAAAGTGCATCACAAAGTGTCAAAATTGGAAATAATTAAAGACGGAGAAAATAGCATCACACACTCAGCAATTGAAATTACAACCTCAACAATGTACAAAATTTCATGCAATACAAGTATCTAGACCAGAATGCTAGCCGCTCCAAAACTATTTCATATGTTCTATCCATATTCCCTCCAAAACTCCAAGTTAAACATATAAAGTCAAGAACTTTTATTTCATAAAAAAATTAAAATTACTTAAATAACCTATAATATGAATAATCTGTATTTAGAAAGTAAAAGAAAAATAAATTTTCAATATATAGTTGCATCACTTAGGAACTCATCAATAACTGTCTGAAGTTAAATTATTCTTTAAGGGGGTAAAAGCTACAATCTACAATCAACAATAAAAGCTGAAAAAAATAATGATATTCAGAAAAAAATAAGAGAGAACCATTACTTGATCATTTAAAACAGAATTCAGCTTAAGTTCGAGCGTCAGCTGCTGAAGATTGATCCTCTTCCTAATAACAGACTCCCACAGGGACAAAGTAGTGATCCATACATTATATAGAGTTTTCTGCACCATTGAATTAACCTTTTTAAAAATAATTCAGGCAAATTATTTGATATATGCCATCATATACAAAGCAGAACTGCATCAAAAACAAGTACGGAGCTTGTCAAAATTGTCAGTAATACCTCCACAATTGCATTTTGGATGTAGAGTACAGCCTCAGCTCTTGCATTGGCAAACCTCCATTGGAAGTATCTGTTGTAGACAAGCCGTAATTGATGAGCATCTTCAATGTAGGTCGTGCCCTTCTTCCCTTTTTTAAAATCAGCAATAAAGCTGAGCACTGAAATTGAATCGTGGGATTGAACGGATGAATTGGCTGGCCTTATTCGAGATGGACTAACCCCTCTGGAAGGAGCAGTTGATGGCCTTGACCTAGATGGACTGATGCCTCTTGAACTGGGAGAGGATGGCACAGAGGTCCTACAAGGTGAGGGAAGACGTGATCCTGGAGCTGACAAGGACAGAGATCTGACTCCAGCAACTGCAAATCCTGCTTTATCTGTTGGAGATGTAACAACAGATTTGTAAGGTCTTAATTCATGTGGTGAACAGTCCTCATCTGATTTCATCTCGCTTCCTATTCTGCCACTTCCAACAACTGATAATAGCCTTACAGCATCACCAGAAGCCTTTTGCAAGGGTTTACTTGATTCATCTGATATAGACAATCTTCTCAGTGAAGAAAAACCAGTTCCTGGAATAGAAATGTTCAACATTCTGGTACCAGCACGATCAACACTTCTGTTTAATGCACTAGAAGATACCTTCCCACCTATCCTACTCGGCCACCGATGCTGATCTATTAACCGAGAAGGCAAGCTATCAACTGGTTTTGAATTCTCAGACTGATCAGAAGCATTCTTCCCTTTAAGGGGGCTCCTCTTTCTCTCTGGAGTAGGCTTTCTAATGGTTGCTGTTTCAGCCTGCTTGTATGCCACATTTGAAGCGGGCCGCAGAGTTCGATCAGAAGCACTAGCAACTGGCTTCTCTTTCTTGCTAACAGGTATGGAAATGGTATCTGACTGGAAAGAAACACTCAGACTTCGCATTGTGGAAGGCCATAGACTATCCGGCAAACGGCTACCTGATAATCTTCTGGATGACAACTTCCCATCTATACATGAATCATTGACAGGGGTGGAAGGTCTTCGCGGTTGTGGGGAAGGAGGAGTTGAAGGCCTCTTCCTTTCTGCAGAGAGAGACCTCTTTGGTAACGGCTGGGAGGATGAAGCAGTAGGCGTTGTTGTTCTTGTGAGGTTTGGTGAAGGGAATCTACGAGGACCAGATGGGCTTGAAGGAGTAGGAGACTTATACCGAGAACTAACTTCCCTTGTTCTACAGCGCCTGGTTGTGGCTGCATTGTTCTTTTCTGCCAGAATCGAAGGTAGTCTTGGGGTCTCTGAAGCTTTGTGTTTCCCTGATGCACCTTGCTCTGATTCACATACATCCATCCACCCTATCTATCCCAATTAGACCACATTGATACAAAATTTCAACAACCTAACCAGATTCAGCGGCCTTATCAATCATGTGTCCCGCGTTCAGCGGAATAAATGAACCGCACCAACTTATCTAGAAAGGAGATCCTTTTCCGTGCAGTAAATCTGCCAGAAATGCACACAGCTTAAAAGTCATATATACAAAAGGAAAAGAATTATAACCCGTCAAAAAGGAAAAGGGGAAGAGAGCAATAAATGGAAAAAGCGCACATCTTTACAGAGACTCAGATCTGTTAGAGAACGAATTTGACAACCACACCCAAGAAATGCAAGTGGGTATGTTATTCTCATCAAATAAAGCCCAAACCCAACCAGATCAGGACACGCCAAGAAGAACACGGAGAGGGCAAACAACATTTGGTGTAATGGGAGAGAGAAACTCGCAGAAACTGCCTCGACGTGCATTTAACGTTTATTATCATTAGACGTTGGTTATTGTTTAACTGAACCAAAAGAAGGATTCAAAATTACAGGGGAAGGGTGGGGGGTCCCTTGGAAATTGGGGATACTGGTGAGTGGACTTCGATAATGGACGGTGTAGGATAAGAGAGAGGAAGTGCGTAGGGTAAGGTACGGGCTATAAAATTTCCCCCCTTTTGTTTCTCTCACGAGAGTGGCATGGTCTCGTGTGTGCTGGCAATGGCTTCTCTCCACATAAAACGCACTATCCCCTATCACTTCATCTCTTCAACTACCCTTTTCACCAAAAGGATTACCGAACCTGCACTATCTATTGAAATAACAGATTGTGTTTTTCTTCCCTAAAACAATCAAACACTTTTTCACTTAAATCAATGTTTTAGGTTTTCCTAAGATAAATCACCACATACTTGACATTATATACTAGTAATTAATTGCATTAGTTTAATAATACTAACTGTTTATTTATGAGTTTCCTCTAAATTATGTCTCTTGTTTTGTTTGTATGCTGTGCACAATTATTATAATTTCTTAATTTTATCGAAGGTTGAAGTCGCAGGTGGTAATATTCTCGGGCAGAAGGGAGAGGACATGCAAGTCCACGTGCTGAGACGATCATTGTCCATCCCTATAAAATTAACATGATTCGCAGATAGAAATATAATTAAAGTGTTTATAAACAATCTAAAAATACACATTGTTTCCTGTAAAGATCAATAAATAAAATAATAAATAATAATAATAATAATAATAATAATAATAATAATAATAATAATAATAATAGAAACATAAAATGGTAATTCCGTTTTTGACCATCCCGCTGAATTTTGCAGATTATTACGAACGAATATCGATGAAATCCAAGAAAGAGAGAGAGAGAACACTTTCCAGGAAAATTTAGAAAGAAACAAAGGATTCTGAGAGGGATCCATGACATATGTCTAGATGGATGCACAGGTTCATGTCTCTCTTACTGAAGACACGTTCAGTGTTTAACTGTTAATGTGATGAATCTCACAGAAACAATACAAAACGCTAGCTCATTGAATCATATTCTGCACAGAAGCTCTGAAAATTCTGAAATGTGAAAATTAAACCTCTAGCGGATTGGGAGAAAAAAATCAATAACATAAAAACAAAAATTAACAGCAGAAATTTTTATCGGAAGCGAAAGGCAAAGTAATCGCCGCATAACGCAATGGTAAACTAAGCGATCTAGATGGAACAAAATTAGATAAAGAAAAATCATAAAACGGAAATTAACCAGAACGTGATTTTTTTCAATTATGTGAAATTTCGCGCATCTAAGTGGCTCAAAACACAAAACTTAAATGAACGAGTGATTACTCCTTCATCCTTCAAAGAAAAATGAAGGGAAAATCCAGCGTCTTACGCTTATGCCAAATTGGAACGAGGAAACCGGTCGCCGGAGATGGGCGGAGGGGGAACGGCAAGTCGTCGGTGAGTGGTTTTCCGGCGAGAGGGGTTTTAGTAATTTTGATGAGAGGGGAAATGGGTAAAGGGGTGATTAAAAGACGGAAAGTATCGGTGACTTCGTACAACACAAAAGTTTCTTGAGAGAAAAATATATAAAAACAAAACTAATAAAATATAAATTAAATGGATATATGAGAAAACGGTTTCAGTTGGGAATGGAGGGAGAAGTAGGCCCAGTTGTTTTCGCGCCACCTACTTTTAATTAGTCTTAGTCTCTAAGGCTTAAGCAGTTATTATTGACATACAATTTTAGTTTAGCTAACTTCTTAATTATTTTAACTTAGAGTCTAACTATCTTATGGAAGGATTAACAATTACACACGGATAGATAAATAAACAAATAAATATAATAAGTCTATGTAATAAGTTAAAACTTAGAGACATGCTATATCCTATATAATTACTGTAATTGGAACGTCTCTAAGTTAGAGTATTATATAAAAGGAATTAAAGTTAATAATACAATTGTTATAAAGAAATAGTTAAGAATGATTTTAGCATGACAACTTTCTTGTGCTGGTATTTCAACCTTGATCACGATGGAATTGTCCTTCAACAATTACTATATAGACCACGAATACCGGTTAGTATAACAACTTTAACTACTCATATAATTATTCGATTAAAATTAATTTATTAAATAATAATAACAATATTATTATTATTAGTCAATATTCATAATTATATAGAATTACATATATATGAATAATTTTAGTTTCATATGAAATAAAGTATTATTTTAACATAATTTAATTTTTTTTCAAATAATAATATTTTGAACTATAAAAGTTAAATTTAAGATTAGATATACTTATAAAACAATATTATATTAAAGTAATTTAAACTTTTTTTACATAATGGTATTTTGAACTATAAGAATTTAGATTTGAGATTAGTAGAATTTGTGTGGTGTCCAACTTAATAATTTTTTTGACTTTCTGAATTCTCTTATTTCATCTCTTAAAATCATTGCTGTCCATAACATCAAATAGATTAATTGATTATTTAAGGGTTTTCTAGTTTAAAGAACTCCTAGTTGCATTTCTATCCTGACTTGAATGTTGTAAATCAACTTATTCTAAAGTTTGTATATGTATTCACGAAGAGATATTATTATTAGGATATTTAGCAAATAGTTTTTTGATGTTACCAAACCTTGTAAAAGAACTCTTAATCTAACTATAAGAATGATGTGATGTTATTTCTCATTTTTGCAAACTTTCAGGATGGACTTCTAAGCGATGATTTTCCAAGTTACAAGTATTTTCTACGATAATGAACTTAACCAAGATTTGATCTTATCCTTCAATGAGAATGAGAAAATTCTTACCTAGATTATATCTTCTATCTTATAATTAATTTTAATGGTGTCACAAACCTCCAAAAAGTTCTACAACTAGTCATTGGGATCTTCACTTGGCAAGTCTCTAAACTAACAATTTTTCTGCACAAATAAGAGAAGTCTTTAATTCAAAATTATTAGCCTCAATGGCTGGTTTGACTATACCGAAAGAACATCCCTCTAAAGAAGGAGTAATGTATTTTCTTATTTCATGAGCTTCATCATTTCTAACCATATTTCCTGTTTATTTTAGTGCTTGTCTCCTTTTATTTTTTTCTTTTCAATTTCTGAATAAAAAAGAATCTCTTCAAAGAAAAGTCTTCTACATATGCACTACAAAACAAGAATGAAGGAAAATAGAACGAAAAATAAAATAAAAGAAAAGTTATTGAACAAAAAGAAAATAATGATAGCACAAAGAAATGGAAAAGAAGTGGAAGCGAAATCTCTTCCAAGCCAACAAATGTTTATTCCTATCCTTTAAGCCTCCTAATCTCCTAGAATTTTAGTGATGACTTCCTTCCTAACTGCCAAAATCCAACTCTTACTTTCATATTTGACTTTTTTATTTATAAGGAAGAATTGGATTAAATGTTGATTTCACGTTATATCTTGTTATGTCACATTGTTGTATGACATTTAATTCCTTTATTGTGATCTTCGGAGCCCACATTATGGCGTGGCATATCCATGGTAATATGGTTTCTTGAAACTTGACATGTGCATTATGTTCCCCACACTATAACATGAGTTTGTCACGCTACAATGTGACCTCCAAAACTCATAAGTTTGTTAGTCACTCCTCTTTACCTCCCACGTTGTAATGTGAGCTAACCACGCTACAATGTGGCCCTCAGTATAGTACTCTGTCAAACGTAAAAAACAAAGAAAAATAAAAAAAAAATACACAAAACTATACTAAGACCTAAATATTCAAGAAATGCAAAACTAGACATATAATCCAATATGAGAATATAAAGAAGCAAGCTAAGTAATCCTAAACTACATTAAATATATATTAAGAAAAATAATAGCTTCTCAAGGAGTTATCTTTAAATTTTATCATATAATAATTTTTAAATTTACTTTTCCTTTAAGTGTAATTAATTTGTGCTTTTGATTATAGATATGGCTATAAAGATTTTAAATTTGAGGATGTTTCCACTTCAAAAGAGAGGGAATGATATGAGACAAGAAAGAACATCTAACTTGTAGGGAGAAACTAGCTTTGGAGACTTGAACATCAAGGGGAAGAATGATTTAGAAGGCATAGGATGACAAATAACAGGGTTAAGGAAGAAAACTAACCAATTAGTGACTTATGTATGCATCCACTTTAATCAAGTAATAGATGATAAAGAGAGAAAGCATTTTCTAATTGTACAAAATGATTGTAGAACCATAGATAACACACAAAAAGAGGGTTGAATATTATGTTACAAGATCTTTTCGTAAAGACAACTTTAAAAGGATTAGACGAGTTAATGAAAAGAGAGTAAGGTAGAGAAAAATATATCATGATGTGTATTGGTTCACCCCTTATTAATCAAGGGCTAGATCTGGTCCATGTTATCCCCAACAAGATTTTTACTATGCCATGTCTTACAAAAATTTAAACATTCATGATCTAAGTATTCTTACACAAAATCTCTCAAGGCTCAATAATCTAACAAACTTAAACTAAAATTTTTCTATCTAGCTTTTCTATAATAGCTAGTAGTAGAAAAAATAAAGATAGAGATAAGAATGATTTATACACATAATGTAACAATGTTCGTTACCTTTTATTCATAAGCTTTAGGATCTATATAGATGTGGACAGAAGGGTCATTGGAATATAAAATACGTTTTTAACATCTTATGTTCATCCATTAAATGCATGTCTTTAGATTAGGTGAATAATTCTTTCTTTTGTTAAAAGAAATTTATTGTATAGCACTATACTTCACCTTTGACTTTACGAGACAGAGATATTATTTCTCTTTTTGACTTGAGTGAGATCTTCATTTATTGTTAGATTATTCTTTTTATCAATCTAAATCATAAAATGTTATATCTATATTTAAAGCCAACTAAATAAACTTGTAATAAATATTTATTATATATTAGACAAAATGATGTTCATTGAGTAACAATCTTTAAAAGAGAGTAACTTTAATACTTATCTATAAAATATTTATAGTAATTATATTTTTGTTATCACTAAAATATCTTGAATTGAAAGTTAATTAATTGTTTTTTAAAAAATAATCTTTAGTTTAAATTTCAGTTGTGATAATGATTCTAGCTTAATTGTTTCTTATTATTATAAATGAAATAATTTTTTGTATAATTAACAAGTTTGATATATCTTAATTTGAAGGTTCTTTTAGTATCAATTGTTACTTGAGTTTGGCCATGCTTTAAACATCAAATCCATTTTAATATAAGACTTTGAACACTTTAAATATAATAAATAAATATTTATATTTTTTTTACCTCTATTTTTTATTTTTATATTTTTTTTTCAAATTTTTATTATTTTTATCTAATCCTTTTATTTTTTAATATATATTTTATAAATTAATTTATGAAATGTATTTTTACATTTACAAACTAGTTTATAAAATGTAAATGTATATTTTATAGATTAATTTGTGAAATATAAAAATATATTTTATAAATTAATTTACGAAATATATCAAATTAATTTATAAAATATTTATTAAAAAATAAAATTTAAAAAACAACTAAAGAGAATATAAAAAAAATGAAAAAAAATAATTCTCTTATCTCTGTTTTTAGAATAAGGATTATAAGAACAAAAAAATTTAAATGCCACACCCAAAATTGAAGATGCTGAAAAAAAAAATCAAAGTTAAAAAAATCTACTTTCCTATTATTAGAAAAATTAATATTATATTTATTAAAAAATTAATATTATAAAAAATATGTTAATAATAAAATAAATTAAAATACTCCATCCATTTAATACATTTTAAAAAAGTGAAATATTCATTAAAAAATTATTAACTTTCTTGTTTCAGCTTTTTTTTATTATGATTAAAAAGATCAATTTACTTGAAATGCATTAACAATATATAAATGATTTACATTCTTATATGATTAATAATTATCGTAACATTAAAAATTATTATTTTTTTAATAATTAATTTAAATTTATATCGATCATAATTTTTTATTGGTTAATTCTTAAAAATATTAAATGAAACATTTAATTTTAGAATTTTGACATATCTAAAATACACGTTTTAATTTTAATATTTCATTTTTATTCTATTTTATTCAACTAAAAACATTTTAGTATATTCTTAGAATAATATTTTATTTAAATTTTTGCATAATATAAAATCATTAGTGAGGAATGTGTTTTTTAAAAAAAAAAACTAAGAAAAAAATAAATAAAGAACGAAATGATGTTAGGTACGTTCAGAACTTAATTATTTTTTTAAAATAAATTTAAAGAAACTAAATTTATTATTTTAATAATATATTAATTATATTTTATGTCCTCTTATATCTTGCACGAGCATTAATGTAATTAGATAAATAGAAGATCTTATAACTACTAAAAAAATTATATAAAAAAAGAAAAATCTTACTTAAAAGTCAAGACAAAATGTATATGTTCAACCAGCTTTTATGTATTTAATTACAATATATTCTCTTGTTAGTGATTTAATCTTTTAGTTTACTTATTTTTAACTTCTATTAAATTCTTTCAAAATATTTATTTTCATTTTAAATATTATTTTATTTTAATCTATAGCTTTATTTTATTTAAATTAATCATATGTTTATTTTTTTTAAAGTTTTAAATTTTATTTAAATTTTAAATCATCTACCCACATATATTCATATGATCAATATCATTTTATTCATATTTAGTAATTTATCTTTTCTAATGAATGAATTGATAAAAAGTCCCTTAAACAGTAAATAAAGTAAAAGACGCAGTAGTCAAGTTAACAGCTAAAACAGTCATTAATATTGACAAAATAATAATAAATAAATTTGAGTTTATTTTAAAAATAAAAAAAAAGTGTATATCCATAATTTTTTTTTATTTCAATTTAAAATGTTTAACTAACAAAATCAGTTATAAGGTTTATTTATAAGATTTCTAATTCATTTAATCTGTAATTATGTATGATGAAATAATATAAGGTTTTAACTCAAATATAATTTAACAAATTCAAATAAAAATTTTAGATTTTTGATAAGTAAACATTAATTTTTGGACCAAAAATATATGAATCTTCTAGTGACATTACATTCTATTTAAAAAACAACAACTAACTTCAATCTTTTTGGGTCGTCTACTTTTAAAATTTGAGCGAAAAAATTTAAAAGAAGAAAAAATCAATAATAGAAGATAATATAAAACACATTTAATCTAATTCAATTTGGTTATTTACTTAAAATTTCAGTTAATATATTAACATTTGGTTGAAATTCATTGTTAACTAACTTGATCCTTTATATAATTATTAGGTTTGAGTGTCTAAATTTCATCTAGTAAAAGGAGGAGAAAAAAAAAATAGATTTCCATTTTACAAGAGGTTATTTAAGATTTCAACACTCTTAGGATACTAGCCTCATATTAAACTAAAGACCACCAATATAAAAGAAAGTCAGTTAATATATAGACACTTAAATCTTTTGCTTGATATTTTTTTATAAAATAATAATAATCAGATGTCATAATTTTATATTAAAAAAATTAAATGGTTAAAAAATACAAATATAGATACAAAATACTTTAAAATTTAATGTACCAAAACTATTAATGAATTGTAAGAATCGTACTAAGAGAAGTTAGCAATCAATATATTGGTTTTCAATCTGAATTCTATTCCTCATAACCATTGTTCTTGAAATCTGTTTAGAATATCATTAGTCACCTAACATGATAAAAGAGATCTATATTGAAATCATCACATGATATTTCCAACTATCTTATCATAGTGTGAGTGAATTGAATGACAAATTCTAGTCAATTCAAAAATAGAAATTGATATAGTAATAAATAAATTGATGCCATCGCATCCTTATAGACAAACTAAGTAAAATCATAAGAATTGGAGGCATCATCTCCTTTGGAACCATTAAATATAGAATTTTAGAAGTATATTTCAACCGTAACTTATTATTGAAAACTTTTACATGTTAGCTGGAACTCATGATGATAAACTATCAAACCAAATTATATGCATCTTTTATAAGCTTAATAAAAAAAAAAATGACAACTTATCATGTTAAATTAGATTTATGATACATATAAATAAATAAATGACTTCCACACACAATCTCTCTCCCTCTCTTTTTTTCCACAAGCTCTAACTTCAATTGTTTTTGTGTCTTCTACTCTATTGTAGGTTTTGTATCCATGTGAATATTCTCTGTTGCCTATAAAGAGACTTCACGTGTTAGCTATTATCGGGTAGAAATAAACCAAAATAAAATTAAATGCAAATCCATTCTTCAACTCATAGTTACATAACCTCATGTTTAGCAAAGCCTCATAAATGCAGACTTTCCTGTCTTTGACTCTTAACCGGTAAACCTCTAAATTTAACCACAGTTTACTGAAACATTCACATTTGCTAGCATAAGTATGGTTATGGCATTCCCTACTCCAACTTTTGGTATGTAAGGTAAGGGTTCAAATTCTCCCATTGCTAAGAAGTGTACATATCATTCTATATCAAAGAAAAAACTTGTAATAGTATATTAATAATAATCAATCAATCAAGACATAAGTTGTCGGCCACATATGCTTTCACATCATTGTGGTTCCAAAATATTGTACAGGACAAATCAGGGAGAGGAAAGCTGAAGGCATTGCATGAAAATACTCTCACAATTCAAACAATGAAATATGAAGTTCTACACAAATCTCTCTCTCTCTCTCGGTACTTTCCGGGAAATATAATATGGTATATTTGGTCCGGTGTTAATTGAAGAAAGAGCTTGAACTCAAAAGGAAAAGTAGATCACAATTCACAACAAATTGGCTTAAACATAGGAAGATTTTTGCAACAGCAACACCATTTACTTTCCATCTACTGTTGCGCTAAAGATCCCACCAACACAACCTTCTATTTTACCAACTTGGTATTGTCCTAGTGAAGTGCTTAGATGTTCTATTACAAGTATCTTGAATAGCAAGCTATTGGTTGTTCTTGGTGGGCATTGGTGTTGTCTTCTCTTAGAACAAAATAGCTACATATCTGGGACCTATTTCAATGTCAGAATCATAAATATTGTCTCCGCAAAACGTTTCATTCTGATTGTCTTTGTAAGGTGAAATAGCTGAAGAAATTTTGCTTGCTGTATATGGCCAAAATTTCCCTATGCTTTCACCATGGAATTGGTTGGAATGTGAAAAGTGTCATGCGATCTTTGGATTCCATATTTACTATGTCGCGGTTCTTAGGTTGAAGCTTTTTAATATCACTATTCAACTTTGTAGAGATGAAAACAGGGGATAATTTGTAGAAAGCTTGTAGCCTTTTCCACATCAGGGTTTAGAATAAGTTAAACTCATATATTACATAAAATAAGGCTGTTTTAAAACTTTGCTTTATTTAAAAATATTATAACCTTTAAGCCATTCAAAAACCCTGTCTAAATTCAAACAGATATAAATAAATAGTAATAGAATATGCTTCGAATTCTTATATTATACAACTTTATTATTATATCAAACTTCTATAATATTGCCACCATCCCCAAATGCTTTATGGTGTGTTTGTTTTCCATTTAAAACGCAGTTGCATGGTTTCCCATGCTGCAAAACTCCATTTTCTGAGGCAAAAAAATATTTACATTAACTTAAATTCCATTTTGAAAATCAATACAAACAGGCAGTGAGTACACATTCTATGTTTCTAGATATGATAGGTAGCGACATAAATGTTCTGTCAAATTCGTGATCTCCCAAAATTGCAGCTACCAAGTCAAATGTTAACAGGTCCTTGCTTTAGGTTTCAACTATCAAGCAGCAAGCATCTGGTACGCTGTTTAATATGTCAAGGGCAGCAACCTAATGAATATTGAAAGTGATCATATTCCTATCTCAGCCAGTCAGTCTGGAAGACAACCTTGTTAGCTGCACAAATATAACATAGAATCACATCAATTATATTGAATGCTTCTTGAGTAAATACTCATTATGGTTTCTAAAATATCAGGTTTCAGTAGTATTAGTTCCTAAAAGATGGAAATCATCATCATTGTTTCTGAAAGATAAAGAATCGATCATTTTAATCCCTTTGCAGGAATTAAAATGATCAATTGTGTTCCCTTTCAAGTATCAAAATGACGATTTCAATTTTTGAGAACTAATATGACCAACCTCTAATATTTTAGGAATCAAAATGACTATTTACTCATATAAGACAAGAATAAAAGCAAAATTATAGCACTACCTCAAATATTCAGTAGTGTAAACGGGGATATTGAACCTATTCCACTATCTAAAGTGGCTCAGTATAGCCAAAATGTAGCAGATCACTTGTTTAAGTTGGTGTTCCTCACACCACGAACAGTGAAACTCAGAAGAAATCAGATCTCCCTAGTACTTGACAAACCCAGCATTGGGAGCCTTTCCCAGAACAGACTCAACATCTCCATGAAATAAGCTGAATTTTTTGGCTGCAGCAAAACCAGCATGCATTCCATCCACTGCTGCACTAATGATCCCACCAGCATAGCCTGCTCCTTCACCAACTGGATATAGTCCTTCTACTGAAGTGCTTTCATATGTGTCAATATTGCGCAGAATTTGGATTGGAGAACTAGTCCTTGTCTGGAACCAAAACAATGTTTAGCAGAGACAAAAAACAGTTGTGAAGCAAAGTCATGATAGTCACTAGCTTTATGCGGAAGTTTTAATCAATAGTTGCAGACTGAACCAGGAGGCAGGAGAAGGGGAATAATATGAGGAATTTTGGTAAATACATAAATGCAATGGGACATTGATATTAGACCAAACTGAAAAAGAGAGCATATTATTAATAACCTCTACACCATGAAGGAGTGCCTCCTTGCAGATAAATCCTGGTAACTGAAAAGTTTGGAAGTTCAAATAAAAAAAAATTGTTCTTAGTAATTTTGTTGGATAATTTTATAGAAGACAATGGAATACTAGTTTGAAGGACACAGGAAACTGCAAACCTCCTTGTCAAATGTTACAAGGGAATGCCTCAAAGCTTCAGTTATATGAACAGGATACAGCTGATGGAGGTTTCCTGCTTTCACACCCAAACGATAACTTGACGGGGGCACAGATGTTACTGGCACATACAAGTCCAGCTAAGTTAATCTAGCTGAGAACATGGGAGTATTAAATAAAGGGTAATGGATGATATTTTACCTGACAACTTGTTCTCAAGAAAGTCTGTAACTGTCTGGACAGGCACTATAAAATTTCCTCCTCCCATCATTGCAGCTCTTCGTTCAAACTCTTTCTAAATAATATCAGATAAAACAGAGATTCAGTCAATTTATAACATTAAGTACAAGGACAAACTGGTTGAACATATTTCATCAGTTGCAAAACTGGTCCATTTCTCAAATCACTTAGGCTTTAAGGCCAGAGAAACAGGATATAGATTTACATATCCTATTATTTAATAAGGATTAAAATATGGCTCTAGGGAGTGAAAGAAAGATTAACTATTAAAAAAAACTGGACAATGAAGTACACACATTTGAACTTCACACTTTGCTTTCGATAATAATAAAGATGAGAAAGGAAATGAAGCAAAGGCTGTTATATTAATTAATCAGGTTAAATATTTAGTGCATATACATTATTATTTGTAATTAACTGTGCTTATTTCACATATTTCGATTACCTTTCCCTATTTTCTAAATTATTACAACTTTAAGACTATAAATAAGCACATCCTCTTTTATTTTATATACACTGCAAATAATATTTATATATTAATTCCCTGCCTAAGTTCCTGTAATTTGAACAAAGGACATAGTTTAAATATTAAAAAACACAAGAACTGTTACAAACCTTAGAAAGAGAAAAAAGAACTTGCTAGAAACAAATAATGAAATTGAACAATTTTGTTAAAAGATTGTGATTAGGGGAGACCTCTCCTCCATGGATTCCCCCTTAACAAAAAGATCTCTGTTTTCACACACAAACTGCCAAATTCACAGAATGATCCCCTCTATCTGATTTCCCCTGGTCCCCTCTATCTGATTACCCCCTAGTTATTAAAAGTTCCTCCTAACTACACTAAGCTTACTAAGACTAACAGACAAACAGTAGTCCTTATTCTGTAATTATACATCCTAACGAGAACACAAAAATTAGGATTACAAGAATTCCGACCAACCTGAAATTCGACCCCTGCAAGAGGACCATAATCATTCAAAGCGCCAAAATCTTTTGTTGTGACTGTCACCACAACTGCAGCATTTGCCCACTTAGATGCTCGCCGAGAAAATGACATGCCATTAATGCATATTTCTGATGGATTTGTACTAGTGAGAACAACCTACAAGTTCCAATATTCTGTAGTTCACTACCAGTTGACAGCATCCAACAAAGGTCAAGGTAAATTAAAACACTGAAATAATAGTTTAATGATACAAATCATCTCACTGAAACCAACTGTGCCAGACACCTTCCCTTCCCCTTTGCTAATCAACCAGTAAATTTTTATACCACAACATTGATCTTATGTCCATGGAATCAGCACCACAAAGAGGTCATATTCCAATTAATATGATATGCAATTAAAATGAGAACACAATACCTGCCCACCTGGACACATGCAAAAAGAGTAGCAACTACGATTTGTCACCCCTGAATCAGACACTTCATACAAATCCTCCTTGTCAATATAATTGGAAACTTTATAATCTGCCACTGGAATTTTACCACGTCCATGACAAACCTCAGACGCCAATTCAGCATACTACACATTTAAATGAATAAAACAGCATGCATTATAATCACAGCAAATAGATAAATAAGTCTGAGAAATAGTTTTTATGACAAATGAAAAGCTTCTATTAATACAGAAGAAAGGTAATTACATCACCTGTATGAAATTATAATGATCACCTCTTTTTCACTGACAGAACTGTCAATATGATAAACTTATTCCGGTCCTTGTTCTTATCAAGGAGGAGAATTATAGCAAAACATAAAACATTTATAGAAATTCACAGTATACCATCTCATTATGGTGAAGGGAATACATTAGAACAATACACAGATAATAAGCAACTAACTTCCAGCTAAAGCAGTTTCAGATTATAACAAAAGATGGGTCAAAATACTTTATACCCAAATCTACAATGTTTGTGCCATTTTCATGATTGATATGCCCATGCAATACGATAATGTTGCACCAGCTGCATTGTTAATTTAGACTTATAATCCTAGTATGGCAAAATGGGCAGTTAGCTCATCTTAAATTAATTCTCTATGTAGCTTAACAGAGTGTATCAAATACTTATAACCTATTTCAAATCTATTAGCTCTCTTTACCTCTCCTCTGGCTTCCCAAAGAGTGCATTATACTAAATTAGTAATCTGACCAAAGTAAACCGCCATGTTGATATCAAATTGAATTAGGACAAAATATAACTTGAGTAAAATACAATTAGAATTTCTAACATATGTAGTTACTAATTAGATACATAAAAAGAAGTTATAAGAAATGCCCGGTGACAAATTATATCAAAATTGTAGTATAGAACAATTTCAAGAGACATTTAAAAAAAGTTTCACCAACTTAGTAGCATCTCTTAATATTAAGCCTCTCAACCTCTTTATGGTTGTTTCGATTTCTACATTTTTTTTTTTTTGGGTACAAAATTCTTCTCTATTTATTCATTAGCATCAGATGTAACTTCAACAAGAATCTTTCATTTTCAATTTTCATAATTTCTAGACATATAGTAAACATATGTCAAGGAATTATTTCCCAAAAAGCTCAAGGCTGCATTTGGTGCACATGATCACATACGATAGCATGATTGAGCAGGATAAGGTCTAATAGTATAACAGACCTCATAAGGCTCGATACCATCAAATGTTTGGTCATTGCTATAAAATGACAAGATTGTATAAATAAATATTTAACATGACAAAGTTAACCCTTCCATTAATTCAACAAGGGTGTCAATTGCCCTTTCCTTGTTTTATCACCTTCAAGGTCGGAACTTTCACCCCATAGAGAAATTTGTCTACCTCATAATCCTTGACATGCAAGATGTTCAATCCATAACTAAACTGTTCAAACAGTCACCATTGCATTATGATCACCCAAAAATCAAGCCCCCTGCAACCCATTTGAAACATGCAAAATCTCCATCCCCAACAGCCACTATCAACCACCACACCTGATCTTCCATGGAGAAGTTGCTAGCAACCAATCGATGAGCACTGCTGTATCAAAGCCTCCATGTGACCTAAAATGTATCACTCTCAGAAAGAAGCCACATCCTGTACTGGTTTCTTTGGCTTAAAATTGAAACTTTACAGTAAGGCTCTCCATCAAATGTGGAGGTAGTCCATGTTAGGTTTGGTGGTGCATGAGCATGGTGTTTATGGGGAAGCAACTGATGAAGCTGGATGTCCCTTTAGACATTGACAGTCCAGCATTGCAGATCAACAGTTGTCCGCTAACAGAGTTTGAAGGTGGTCTTCGCCATGATCCATTGATGATCATAATTGCAGAGAGTGACACCAAGGAAGCGATATGGAAGTTGAGGGGTGGGGTAGATTGTCTTATGAGATCTTATCATAAAGTGGGAAAGAGTATAGTGTTATCCAGAGTCCATCATGCAGGTGCATCATGTATTAAACATCCAATAAGAGCTCATAGTATTAGCTTATACTATTAGACCCTTGTACAGGGCACCACAGAGCCTAAGCTGTTAGGAGCTAAGAATAGTTTTATATCTTCAAAATGTTTTATAACACAATGGACCTTTGGGTTTGAACCAGAGACAATATTCAGGTTCACCTTACTGTTGCTGAAATTTAATTTTAAGACTAAATACAGATTTTGGTCCTCCAAAGATACAATAATCATTACATTTGTCTTTCTTTTACAAAAACACCAAAAAGGTCCTTCAATGTCAATTTACAACATCAAGTTGGTCTTCAAAAGGACAAGATGTTGTAAAATGACTTTGAGGGACCATTTTGATATATTTATAAATGGAGAACTAACCAGATGACACATGTATCTTTAGAGCACCAATATAGATATATACTCTTGAATTAATTATGAAGTGAATAGGAAAGAGAGAACTCCTAACTACTTGTTCATAGAAACTTTTTCTTTTTTTTCTAGTCTACAGCATGTGTTCTCCACTAGAGGCAATCTTACTCAAGTCAGGTAGAACCATTATGGATGCCGAAGCTCTCCCTCCAAGTTTTCAATACAGATGCATACCCAAGATTCGAATCAAGACCTCTAGTTAAACTGGATCAACCTTGTTAGTTTATCCACATGCTCAACAACTGTTCATAGAGACTTTGATACAATGTTGCAAATCAACTTCCCTATAAACTGAAGTTGTTGGGTGGAGGCCAAGAAATGGTTTCATATCCCTAGCAACAAATTTGATTTTGCATAATATATTACACACATTTTTCTAGACTAAATCAATGTAAATCATTTTGCAAATTTAACTGAAAGAAACTCAACAGTAAAATGAATAAAGTTGAATTATATAGGCCTAATTGGAAGAATATACAAAACTTATGTCTTCATCATTATTTTGGACAGTTTTTTACTAAATTTTCATGTTTGTTACCTGACTAAGAAATCATACAAATTTGGATGAAATGCAGCAAGAAAAAGCAATTTCTAAAGAGATATGACAATGTCCAATTATTTAGACTATGTTGTGCACTTTAAACAGAACTCATCTGGAGCACAGCCATGTCTAGGTGGAGCATGGCCTTTGAGATAGAGACATGACCATGTTCAAATAAGATGTAATCATGCCTCCTTGGAGCTGCCACAAAAACAAGCAGATTGAAGACACAGCAATGTGTCAATCTGAATACCAGAAAAGGATTCTTTTACCCCCAGTGTCTACTATAAAAAAACTGAATTCCTTTAAGGGTACAGGGATAAATGACTTAGACAAGAATTTCTTGCAACAAGAAGAAACATAGATTGATATAGGGCATCATCCACTTAAAATGGTGCATTACTTTCAATCTGATAGGTTCTTGGTCCCAATTTGGTATTAGAAATGCCCTGATAAGGGGTTAAATTTTATATAACAAATGCATGGGAAAGAGTTAGTTAGAGAGAGAAATAGATCTCAGATTTTGTTATATAGGGAAGTTTTGTGAAGTATGGGTGGCATATTCTAAAGCAACTTTCGGCTGTATAGCTTGGGACAGTAGGAGCTTTCCTTGGCTAGGAGCATTTGCTCTTCTCTTTTGTAATTCCCATATTGTTCTTGTTAATAATACACCCCTTTGTTAGAAAGATAGTTCCTAGCACAATCCCTTGGTTCTAGCTCTTAGATTAGGTTTTGTTCTTATTTTTCATATGCATAACTAAATATCATAGATAGACCTCTGGTGGATCTTGTATTTAGATTGTTGGATTCTTGATTTCAGTGTAATTTGCAGTTTCCTTCATTTAGATTTGTTTCATTTTGATGAATGCATGTTATGATTAGAACACCATTGGCATGATTTAGTGCATATTTGGTTCAGCACTTATTTTTCCTTTTTGAGGAAATAATTACTTATTTTATCAGCTTTGTGAAAGAGCTTTTGAAAAAAAAAAGCAATTATTTCCATGAAAAAAGATTATCCAAGCATGCATTTAGTTGGCAAATTGACTAGTGACCACTCGCAACTGATTTAAGAATGTACTAAATAACCTAGGATTAGCATCAATGAATGACCAAACTTTGATTCTTTTCCAACAATTGAAATAGCCAACAAAGTTAATTTAACATCTTTGAAGTTCATGCTTTCTTTAATTAATTCCTTAAATGAGAAAATAGGGAATTTGGTTACAAAAATAGATTATTAGTATCTCATGACCATTGATTGTTAATAGAATTAATGGAGGTATTGACTCATGAAGTTACCTATCAAACTATAAAGAAATACAAAATTAAAAATTGAATACAAGTAAAGCCTAAGCTCCAGGAAGCATAGCTCAATTAGAGAGCTCTATTGTTGTTTCAAATCACAGTTTAATCCCTCTTAATTTCATTTAATGATTTGCATAATCTCAATTTCAATGTTCTAGATAATTTAAGTGTTTTTGAGAATCTGATGAGTATTAATCATTAGTTCTTGTGGGAATGATATTTGGGACTCTATTCTTATATAGATAAGCGGTATGGAGCACTTGTCATAGGTATAGTTTACACTATCAAAAAACAAGGATGCTGAAACAATTTAACAAGATACAAACCTGTATGCTGTTTATTAGTTCTTGAGGATGCTCAATCCTTAGCCCTACCTGTAACCATTTGTAAAAAGCAATAGAAATAAGAAAATCATGACAAAAACAAATGTCAAAGCAAACATCACATTATATGAATCATTTTATTCAACTGAAAAACAAAATCACAATTGGGCCAGAACAGGGTGCATCATGTTATAACTGACAGATATGAATTTGGCCAGTCTAGGATTTTCTATGAAAAGTGGGTCAGCCCTAACTAAGGATCTACATTCTACAGTAGTTTCTCCATTTTAAAGGTTCTCTGGTGTCTTTGGCTGGAAAGGAAAGCTGCAAAATTCAAGGGAACTTCATCAGCTCCAGATTTGGGACAAGGTTATTGTTTTAGCTTGTCTTTGATGTTCTGATCATGGATATTTCAGGGGGGGTTTCTTTGTTAGATATGACTGAATCTCTTAGGCTATATGATTTGAAAAAATGCTCTCTGTTTTCATTTCTTTTTTCTAACAGTTTGTATAGGAAATGGTGAAAAAGGCATTTTTCATGAGGATGTCTTATCCTCATGCTTTGCGCTCTTCTTTTATTCCTTAATGAAATTTCTTTTTATATCAAATAAAATTGAATTTGGATCTAGTGGCACCTCTACGGCTCTACCATTTGCTAAATATCCCACCCTTGACAAAAAAGGAAATTGAAAAATCCAGTAAATCCGTAACTTAAATCACATCAAAACTTCTATAAAAAAGTAAATAATTCACTGCACTAAAATGAAGCAGTTATTCATTAGAGTGATCATGCAGAAAGGCCAGCCTAAGGCCACTTAATGTAGGCAATCCTCCTAACCACTCAAGGATTTGTCATGTATTATATTGTTCAGAATGCTCTGAAATATCAGAAAAGAGCAATAAGGACCAATGCTACAATGTTCCTTTTGAGTGCCAGGACTGGTTCCTTTGAAATGTAAGACACGAAGGTCCGGATGAGAATACCATATAATACTTAATGACCAATGCTAAAATTTGAACAAAAGCTAAACTAACTACCTAAATAAAATAAATCCACATGAATCAAGCATAAATTCCACACAATGCGAATAATGAAGAAGCCAAAGGCATTTGGAAGTTGGAACTGTTAGAGGGATACGCAAAGCTTACATATGGATATGCAAACAGATGATGTTATGAATACAAATAAGCAATCCAACATTAATAAATTGAAATAAAGATCAAAATAGATTGTCAATATAAACTCACAGCAAAATCTTTTGGCACTAATTCCACATTGTGAGCAAGAAGCATTTCATAAATATCACGAGCAGAATGACCAACAGCCAGAATAACTGCATCATATTCCGTCTTCTGACTCCTTAAACGCAATTTATCAGCAGATTCAGATACCATAACCCCCAGAACATGTCCATCTTTTATAACTAAATCATCCACTCTTGTCCCAAACTTTATGGTGACCTAGAATAAAGAAGCAGCAGTGTTGTTGGACAAAATGAAGACAACTGCAAGAACAAAAACTGTAGTGACATAAAATTTACTTTCAATACAAGGGAGTTATTGGAACTCACACCCAAATCTTGCAGATGCTGCCTAAAGTTGCGAAGTAATGGAACCAACCTATCTGTTCCTAAGTGAGGTTTTCCATCAATCAATATCTGTTTTGGAGCTCCAAAGTGCACTAGGGTTCTCATAACCTAAAACAAAGATATCAAGTCAACCATTTGGTAAGACATAAGGTTAGGCTTTGATAGAAAAGCAATTGATAAACCAATAAAATATAATATAGACACAATAATCACACACAATACAACAAGCATTACATTTTCTGTTCCAGAGACAAAAATCTACCATTCGAGATATTACCTTTTCATTCAATAGTACGATACTTTCTGCATTTTATAGTACATTTAGGGAATATTTCCTTGTTTTTGAGATTTTTTTATATTTACTTATTTAGAAAATTAATATTTGATTAAGATTATTAAAAAATACTCAATATTATATATAATTATAATTCTATTTTATTTAATATACATTACTGTACCTGTATCCTAATATTTTAAAAAATGTTGTATTCACATATTGTGCATATCCAATACTTGTACACATGTCGGTGCAACATATATACTACTATTTCAGCACAGAAAACTTTGACCTATTTTGTACCATGGGAAGATAAGGCAAGAAGAGTGTTTCAAATTTTCTTCATATATCAAAGTAAAGAAGGGAGTTTTATAGGTAGGCAAAAATTTAAAAGCTAAATTGGGCTTTTAAAAGCATTGGTTACTTCAAATTTGGATAGATATCTTTTTCTTCTTTCAGCAAATAAGCTAGCTTGAGCAGAAACATACTACATGATAATGGAATTAATACTGGAGTAGATGTTCAAATTCTTCTTAAAGTTCTGCACTTTTCTTACCAATGAAAACCTACTGAAATTGTGGAGTAATATATTCAAACTAGTAAATTTGACCTAAGGTCTCCAGACAAAAGCAACAGCATGCATTTATAATCATCACAAATTATTAAAGTATCCCATTTTAACATCAACACTAGGTAGAAGAAAACAATTTAGCAGTAACACTGTCTTCTTAAGAAATCTGCATGAAATATAGACCAATTTAATGCATACAATGGATGCATATTTGTACTTCATAAACACTTCCTCTAATCCTTTTTATAAAACAACATTTAGAAGATTTTGGTGGTCTTTCTCGTAAGACAATTTACAGTTCTTATGAAGTACTTACTATTTTTTTCTTATTTGTCCTTAGTAAATAGAGTAGGTAAGAACCTAAATTAAAATTAGTAAAGATAAATATTGGTAGTGGGATTAAAGTCAACAATATTAAATAAGGATAAAATTGACAAGTTATAGTATCTTTTTAAAAGATCAAGAAAATTAATTAAGTTTAAGTATTTTTATTGGTTTGTGTAATTTAGTTAGAATTATCTTATAAAAATGACTGGAGGGAGTACAGCATAAGGAAACTAACTGCAAGAACACTGCCACTGTTGCGTCCAATTCTGGTTACCAACTTTCCATCACTCCACGTACCTGCACCACCCTGCCACACATAAGTCCTTAATAAATGACAAAGTAAATAAATAAGAAGATGCATGCAAAAGAAAGACTTCTTGAATGAAAGCAGCACAGGAATCACAAATGAGCTGATCAACCATCTTTAACTCAATATGTCATCCCAATGATGATTTTCATAAGCATGTCAAAATCTCTTGGCAATGTATAAATATTGCAGTCTAGATGAGCATTAAAAAGGTGCATATAATTTCCATTAAATCAGCCACATGTCATAATAATCATCTTGCCTATTGGCTGTAGTGGAGAAAATTCAAATTGTAGCAACTAGCAACAAAGCTGCAAAAACAATAACAAAAATTCGTCCATGTGTTTTCTTTTGAATAAATTTGCATATTTGTCAGGACTTAACAACTTAAAATGAAAAATAAAATAAGTGGATGTGACCTTGTAAGACATCAAAAAACAAACTCCTTTTAAGTCAAAAGTGATGAATGATGCAACCATGAATGTAACATTTATCATACTGATACAATAAACCACCATTCAAAGATATAAATTAGGATGCATAGTAGTACAACCTCCCCAAAACAGAAATTGCTTTCCAATTCTAGAATTCGACGAACTACAAGAGCACCAATATCACGCCCCCTTTTCTCGACTGGTTGACCTCTTTCTATCAGTGTAACATCTGCACCAAGCTCAGCAAGAACAAGAGCAGCAAATAGGCCAGAAGGGCCACTGCCCACTACTGCAATTTTTGGCTTTATAGTAGCCTGGTTCCTGTACAACTCTGTTGAGAAAGCACTATGTCCATTTTCCCCATTTAATATAGCTTCTTTATTTTCTTTACAGTCACGAACGATACTCATCAGATCATCAAAATCTCTTCCACCGTGCACACATTCTACAAGGCCAACTTTAGGCTCCATACGAGAAATAAAGTCCCAACAACGAGGCTCCAGACTGATTAGTTTTTGGACATCCATGTCCACAGTATGCACAAATTTGGGCTCTTTTAATTTCTAAAACAGCATCAGCAAAACAAAATAAGAGGATGCAAATGCAATGATAACTGACTGTACGGATATTTAATATGATTTTGCATTTATAACAATCAAAATTGAAATGAAATGCTTAAAACATTCTACATTCCACAATATATTTACCCCTGCAGGTTTTCACTATGTCCATCAGCAATCATATTCTGCATTTAGTTTACAGTTTGGCACATGAATAAGTCAAAACCAAATTATCGAAATATAAAACAATGAACTTATTAATCTAAGTTGTTGACATAAGAATTCAAATCAATATTGGATACACCAATGCCAAATGTTAACTACTACTACAATCAAATATTTCAAATCTTAAGCGATTATTATCATCCTCATGGTTGTCATTATGTTTCAAACTGTGTCCACAATTGCTATTGTGGCCATATCAGCCACATTTGCCCACAATTTTTGGCAATTTCAGTAATTGCACACAACCATAAACGCAATGCAAAACATATTATTATTATTATTATTATTGTTATTATTAACAAGAAATGATAGTTTCTCATTGAACATTTGCATATCACATACCTTCCTAGCATCAAAGGACTTCCTAACCACAGTGAAAGCTTCTCGCGGCAACAGCGAGGCAACCTGACAGGCACGGCAGCAATAGAAAATTAAAAAATAAAACGTCAACTTATTTATTTAGTTAATACTTATGAACAAGGATTTCGTTCAAATTTTTCCTTACCGGGAACTTGAGAACTTTGGCGATTTCCTGAAGAAGACCATCGGAAACTTCGAGAAAGTCCTTGCCAGGGTCTTGATCGAGTGGTACAGCGAGCTTGAAGAGCCTCCATGTACCCTCGAATTTGCTCTTCTCCTTAGAATCGGATAAAAGCTCTTTGTGCTTTGACTTCAGCTTCTTCTTCTCGGACGGGTACCTCTGTTTCCCCGTTCTCTTGGCACACAAGAGACGGTACTTTCGGTTACCAGCGTAAAGGACTCTTTCTCCTCCTCGGTGACTGGGACTGCGAAACCAAAATGCATTTTGGTGCTTTAAGTACAAGGAGGAAGGGGAGGGAAGAAGGAGCATAGTGAAGTGAGTGAGAAATTAAGCGAGTGTGATTCTCTTTCACAGGATAAGACAGTTAAATTACAATGCTGAGTCCATGGTTTTTATTATTATTATTATTAGTATTAGTATTCAAGCTGGGTGCATGATTGCTTGGGTTGGTTTACAGCTTTTGGGCCTAATCCAATCATAAAACATGAGTTCTTTCAAGTTGGGTTTGAGTTTTAGAATCAAAGTACCATGAGGATTATTCTTTGAAAATAATTTTTATTTTTAAAATATTAAAAATTACAAAAAAAATTATAAGAATAGTTTTCAAATTTTAAAAATTCAGTTTTAAATTTAAAATATATTTTTTTATTATCTATTTTTTATGTATTATTTATTTTTTCTTCATTTATTTTTTCACTTCTCTTTTAAAAATTTAAAATTATTTTAAAAATTACTTTTTAAAAACTAAAAAAATAATATTAAACATTCCTTTATTTTTTTAATTATCCTTCCCTTATGTCTCATTTAGGAAAATTTATAATTAAATCGTATGAAATTATTTCTCAACTCGAGCACTCCTAGTGCAAAATCCTCCTTTTATAACCAATTCATGTTTCATAGTGAGAATTATAATATCCAATTTCTCAACTTGGAGTAGATAACCATAAATGAAAGATAGGAATAGAATTCAAATTATAACCACACCTAATCCAGTGTGTGAGCATGCGTAGCACACAAATTTTTCAGCACACCAAATGAGTTGCTCTCATCCAGCAAAACATGAAAATTGTATTTCTCCTTCAATCTAATAATCTCATTTAATGGGAGCTATTTGGGAAAAATTCTGAAAGAAAAAAAAAATGTCAGCAGGTGGTCAAACAATTAGTTTTCATGGGGCATATGAACATGGACAAATGTTAATGCCATGAAGTGTAAAAAGTAACAATTTAAAAGGTTAAAAAATCAAGTCAAGTCATAATCATATTTTATGCATTAATGTTGCAACACGAATCTGACAGCAATACACTTATTCTTTTATAATCCCATTCTTGCTCATGAAAGAACAGTTTGACCTACACAAAATATTGGAAAATTTGCGAAAAAGTGCAAAAAGGTTGGCTCATAACACTTATAAGAGATTATTTAAAAGTTAAAACTACCAGATCATAGGGCTCTTTTATCTATTTCATTGCTACTTACTGGTTGTCAATATTATTATAGCATACCATTGCATATATAAAAATAAGTATCCAATTTCTGAGTACTCCATGCATATAAATGTGTTTCTTAACATACAAATAAAACCAATTGATAACAGTGAAAAGCATGTAAAAAGGTTAATATCAACTTTAAAAAGCATGAGATGAGAAAATATCACATTCCAAAGCAGAAAAAAAATAGTTGAAGGCAAATGTGAAAACCATCGAAAGATTCCATAGTGCACTCTCACCTTCGTTTATGCAAAAAAAAAAAAACATAAAAAAAAAAGTTAAAACCAAGGCATGAAAAGAGAAAAAAAAATCATATTCAAATTGATATTTTTTAAATAAACTTATCAATAAATCTTCTTTTAAAGCTAAAAATTTAATAGTTTCACTTTTAATAATTTATTTACTTTAAATTTAAAATTACTTGTAAAAAATAAAAGGATAAAAAGTAAGAATAGAGACATAACAAATTAATCATATTAGAAAAAAATATTAAAAAAATTTATTAATAAAATTCTTTACTTTTAAATAACTTCATCAATGATTCTAAGAATGAAGTCACCATCAACTTCTTCGATCTTACAAGGATTTTACATCCATTTAAGACAAAATGACTCAATACAACATGAAGATGTGGATAAAGAGAAAAAGAGTTTAATTTTCATTTTAAAAGCAAAATTAAATAAACTTAAACTAAAAAGAGAAAAAACTAGAATAAAGATAAAAATATAAGATGAAAATAGAAAAAATAATAATAAATAATTTATAACTTTAATACAAATATGAAAAATTCAACCTAAGTTTAACATCCATAAACTCAAAAGATTAAGGGTTAGAGATAAAAAAAAAATTAAGATTCTCTCTCTAAAACTAAAGTTCAACGTATCCGGTTGCTATATGTTTACTATCTTAGAAAAAATTCTTCCTATACCATAACAATATTTATATCACAAAACATTCTTTTTTTTATATATATATTTCTCTTCTTATTATATTATATTATATTTTATTTTCTCTATTTCTTTTTTCTATCTCTTTCTTTTCTATTACTCATTACATTTCAAAGTAAGATCTAAGAGTATCATAATCCTTATCATTCCCAAACCAAAAGTCTAGCACACTAACATTAATAATTTAAAATATGAAAGATAAAAAAAATAAAAATGTAAAAGTAAAATTAAAACAATTCCGAAGCACCTAACCTTTAACCTGCCGAGGCAAGGATAGGCTAGAGCCTATCACAAACAAGCCAAATTATATTTAGTTAGCGTATGATAATTCCTTTTTGATCGATTTGGGTATAAATGGATATCAATTTCATAAGTCAAGCTCGACCTATTAACCCAATCAAAACTATTTCCACAAATTCAAATTAACTCAAACTCAAACCAATCCATTTCCAGCTGCCTATCCCTATTTCTAAACTACCTTTTTGTGTTGATATATTATCGGTGCTTGACTTTGACTTGACTATGTGCAGTGTTTCCAAAAAAAACCATGGACAAAAGCTGAATAACAAACCTTTATTTTAACAAACTAATTAATTATATAATTGGTGCATTATATTTTTTTAAGAGTATATTTCCGAGTTGAATTATGCATTATAAAAAAGAATAAAAGGAAGAATAATTTTTTAGTTTTGATAAATATTTTTAAATTTAACAATTTTTTAAAATAAAATGATGGTTTAATATAAATTTAATGTATTAATTTTTAATTTACTTTTATAGATATTATATAATTTTTAAATTGAAAAATATATATTTTCTTTTCTTTTTTTTTAAACTTAATTTCCAAACATAAAAGATGGTGCAACTTTTAAGTCGGGTGACTTGACTTTAAGTGCTTCCATGAAAAATTAGATTTAATGCATTCACCTTCGCGTGAGTTTGTGCAGTAGACTTTGGCTTGACTTGGTGCAGGAGACTTCGTATTGACTTGATGCATTCACCTTTTTTCAAAGGTGGATAAAACTTTTAAGTTGGTGCAAAATAATATATATATATATATATATATATATATAATTTTATAATGATATTAAAATATTTTATAAAATATTATTCTGGCCACAATAATTTTTAATGTTGACGAAGACTTGCAGCTTGGGTCTCTCCACGATCACTCTTACCATCACGCAGCTTGTGTCTCTCCACGACCACTCTTACCATCACACAACAAGTTTAATCCTTATTTTCACCGTCCCTAGTACTTTTGTTGTAGCATTATGTGTCTCTCCATTATCCCATCCTAGGCAACCCCTTGTGAGAACCAAATATTTTTCTAGTCTCTCCGTTATTCTTACAAAATCAATTCTCTTTCTTTCTTTATATATTTATTTAAAATCCTTCTTCACATAAATTTTTTAAAATTTATATATATAAAAAAGAAATCAAATTACTTCAAAATAATTTTAATTAAAATTACTTCATTTAATAATTTTTATAAATAATTAAATTTTAAAAATTTAACTGTTAAATTAATAAATTATATTATATAAATTATTCTTATAAAATTTTTTAAAATTTAAAAAATATTTAATATTTTATCAAATAAATTTAAATTAATAGATATTATAAAAGATATATTATTCATTAATTTAAATTTATTTTTAAAATATTAAATTTTTTTAAATTTTATAAAATTTTGTAAAAATCATCTATATAATATAATTTATTTTAATTTTAAAATTTTTCAAATCATTTTTATATCTATTTTACCTTTTTTTTTATATATTTTTAATCTTTCTCATATCATACACAATTGAAAACAAAAAAAAAATATTTTTAATATCATAAATTTTATATAATAAAAATTTATTAAATAAATATTTAATTAAATTTTATTAAAAGACACCATTAATCTAAATGGATCGATGAAAATAACTTTTTAGAGTAGAGCACACCCTAAAATTTTGTTTACCTTACATTTTTCTCATGAAACAAAACAAATATCTATCCCTCTCGTTCTTTTCATGGAATGTTGAACTACTTGTCAATTATCTGAATTAGAATGTGGACAGAATTTATCAGTAGTGGAAGAAACATGTCCCACATAAAGTGAAGACAAGATATGTAAATAGTCGTAAAGCCAAAAATATACTCGGCTCCAACCAAACTTAATGTCGGTAAAATAATTCAATGGCTTTTAATTGTTATAATTATTTTTTTAAAAGAGAAGAAAGGTAACCAGAATAACTTGTCAAGAAGAAACTTATGTTCTTATAAATTTTTATGTATAATTTTTTATTTTTATAATAGTTATTTTATAAATTTAACTAAAATTTCTAAATAATATAAATATTTTTATATTGATATTTACTTATAAATTGTTATGTAATTAAAATTTTAAATTTTATAATAATTATGTGAAAAACTATACTTTTAATTAATTAGCAATAGAAAATTTTCTATACTGTTATTATATTTTAATTAAATTATTATTTTATAATTAATATTTACGTTATTTTTAATTAATTAATAACATAAAAATTTTACATTAATAAAAAATAAAAAATTATAATCTTTTAATATTACACTCAAACAAATATATTTTGGACTACTTATTTTATAGTTAAATAAAATCAATTTTGATTAAACTGTAATTTTGAATTATTAAATATAATAAAATGATGTTAAAATTAATGAATCGATGCATTAAAACAATTATTTTTATTGAAAAAGAGAATTAATTTTCTATTGATAAAATAAGTAATTAAAATATATAAATATTCTTTTATCATAAGTAAATTTTATTAATGGAACCATTAAATCTTATAATATTATTATGGTGATTATATATAAATTTTATATAATTTTAAAGTTAATAAAATTTTATTCAATAGTATCTATTATTTATATTTTAAATAGTGAATAATATATTAAATAAAATAGGATAATGAAATATCAATTAATTTATTAATTGTATAAAATTTTGTAACATTAATAGTTGGATTAATAAATATCTTAGAACCATGAATTTAATTTCTTTAATATCCTTCTTCATAGAAAAACCTTTAAAACTATTTCTCTTTCTAGCCTAATGCTCAAGCTTTTGGTGCTGGGTTTTTCCAATCATTTCTACGCCTATTTTGTTTTTCCCTATTCTTATACATGTTTTTGGCATTCCTTTGATCCATTTATGCCATTCTCGTCATGGAACCTATCACAACCTTTAATGTATTTGATTTAATTTATAGAGACATCCTTCATCATCATTTAAATTTTCAATTCACTCATAATCCTCAATACATATGGCAGAAGGATATGTACGTAAAAATTAAGGAGATACCTGTGTATATAATGTAGCTCCCCTTAGATTTATATGTAGAATTCCTTTTATTATTTATTGATATTTCAGACCACATTTTTGTAGGATAAAACTCAACAATTGTTTCCATAGATTAAATATCAGCCTCAGAATTGACATGTCTCTCTCATGCATGATAAATCTTAAAATTAATTTTTTATATAGACAATATTAGTACAACTTTTTTTTTATGATTAGATATAGACTTGTAAAAAATAATTTTGGTGAGATTTTTCCAAAATTCAATAGTACATATAAAAATTTTAGAAATTTCTACAAAAATATTATTTGGAAACATCACAAAACTAAAAAAGGATAAAACTGCATAAAGCAACAAACAATTAACAAAGCATCATTTTGTTCCTAACGTGTGGAATAAAACAATGGACTAGCTAGCTAGAAAAATTTCTACATTACTGTTGGTACATGTATTTAAAGTATTTGTATATACGATGATAATTAATTTTGGCCACGATAAACTTTAATGTTGACGAAGACCTGCAGCTAGTATAAGAAGCATTATTGCTTGCGTTGCATCATTACAGTGCTATGAAGATGCCATCCTCATTCACCTTAGTTTTGTTCCTTCTTCTTATCATGTTCACCCCTCCAAAACTGGTTGAATCCAGATTGTTCCCACACAAACCACATATCTCTTACAGTCATGGAGGGCTACCCCATTTTGTGCCACCAGCAGTGTATAGTTCTACTTTCAGCAGAGCACGACCACGACCACTCTTACCTTCACTCAAATCGTTTAAGCCTTATTTTCACCTTCATCCCTAGTACTTTTGTTGTGGCACTATATGTCTCTCTATTATCTCATCTTGGGCACCCACCTGTGAGAACCAAATATTTTTCTTAGTCAATTATTGCTTGTTTGGTATGCGTGACAAGAGTTGATAATTAATGTAAGATTTGGTATAGTACTTGATTTGATAAAATTTTTATACTAGTGTTTGGTATGACGTCAAATAGTGTGTTTCATGTAGGATGTTATAATCCTATCTCTCTGATAATATAATGTATCAATATCATGTTGAATAGAATAAATTTTTCTGTTCTTTCACTTAAGATTATGGTATCCTTGTGATAAACTTTTAATCTTTGTTCCATAGATTGAAGAGGAAGAGAGGGGAGAGAAGGAAAGGTTTAGGAAGAGAAAGAAGGGTATATGCTTTTTAATTTAGATATTTTAAAAAAAATTAATTTGACAAACTCAAAAAAATAAATTTTTAAAATATTGTTCTGAAACTTTTTCTTAATTTTTAAAATTTTCTAAATATGGTAAAAGAGAATCATGATCCTTCCCCTTCATTTTTTCTCCTCTAAAAGTCATCTTACAAACAGAAACTTTTAGGACCTAAAAGTGGTATAGAATTATTTGTAGTTTTATTTGTGAGCAAAGAGATGTGTATTATGATGTATGAGGGAACTGCAACCTATTTACAAGATGAAAAGTAGCAAGAGTTGGCAGGAAAATACTAACAGAACACAAGCCTAATGGTACATGGCAAATATAACATAATTGAAGATGACTTTACTGTAAAACTTGACATTGAACACATGCCCTGCCCTTTATGATATATGTAGATGCAGTAACCATGCACGCCAACAAGAAGTAATTATTCATATGAAACTCTTCATATATATGAAGTATTGTCCACAAAATGCACTTGAAAATTTGCACAAACATGTACAAGACATTGTCACTGAACCATTAAAAAGATGATGTTAAGCACAAAATCAGATTCATACTCCACTCATAAAGTGATTTCATTTATATGGCACCATATAGGCCTGAGAACGGTGAACTGTTGAAATTCCTTCAATTTTCTTCTCTGCAAAGTCCCTATGTTTTGCAAAGAAGTGCAGTCTGCTGTCACATGGTAGAACTGGAGATTCCAAGATAACGATCCACAATTGATAAGAGAAGTAGCATGACAAGAACTATGATTCGTTGATTTTTCCTAAAAATCACATAATTCTGATTGTTTTAAAGGACGATGATGATGACAGCAATACATTAAATGTTTATGTCACTTTTTATTAACTCTAAACAATCTGAATTTTTAATTATAATTTAAAACAAAATAAATTTACATTAATATTTTATAAATATTTTAATTCTAAATTTTATACAATAAATATTAAATATATGTATGGAATATTTTCTATCATCATTCGTTTTATAAATATTAAAGGTAGATATTGTGAACATTGTTTATCTTAAATTTATACATATGTAAATTTAAAATATTATTTTTAAAATAAAATACTTAAATTATATTTTATAATAAATTTTAAATTATAAAAATTTAAATATAACCATTGCCTATTTTACATCTTCTGTACAGGCGAATTTAAAATAAAATTTTATATTATGTTTTATAATAAGTATTTTAATAACAATTTTCTGCGATAGACCTTATACATGGATATGTAATATTTCTTAGCACACGAGTTCTAGAAATCATAAGAACTTATAAAATAATTATCCCTCAACTTAAATATTGTGCCATGTAAAATTTTTAATAAATACTTTAGAGTAGAGAACACCCTAAAATCACAAGATGGATTGATGAATGATGAAAAAATTTTAGAGTAGAGAACACCCTAAAATTTTCTTTACCTTACATTTTTCTCATAGAAAACTAAAACAAAATATTTATCCCTCTCGTTCTTTTCATTTTCTATACTATACTTTCACTTAAAACAATCCGCGTATAAGACCAGCTCCAATTAATGTCCCACCTAACGATTTCAATTCGATGGTATATGTAAAGAGTTTTTTTTACTAGCATGGAGCGTTGAACTACTTGTCAATTCTCTGAATTAAAATGTAGACAGAATTTATCAGTAGTGGAAGAAACATGTCCCACGTAAAGTGGAGACAAGATATGTACATAGCTTAAAGCCAAAACTATTTGAAAAATCTACTTGGATCCAGCCAAACTTGATGTTGGAAAAGTAGTTCAATGGCTTTTTAATTATTATAATTATTTTTTTTAAAATAGAAGAAAAGTACAACCAGAATTACTTGTCAAGAAGCGACTTATGTTAATATAAATTTAATTAAAAAATTGATATTGTGAATTTTTATTTTGTGATTTAATTATGAAATTTTATGTATGATTTTAATTTTTATAATGGTTTTTTTATAACTTTATTTAAAATATCTAAATAATATATATTTTTATATTCATATTTAATTATAAATTTCTATATAATTAAAAAGGTTGACTTTTAGAATAATTATTTTAAAAATTATATTCAGAATAATTTTTAACGAATTTTCAATATAATATTATTTATGCTGTCAATATTTTTTAATTAAATTATTATTTTATAATTTATATTTACATTATTTTTAATTAATTAATAATATAAAAATTTTACGCTAATAAGGCATAAAAATTAAAATCTTTTAATATTCCTCTCAAACAAATATATTTTGGACTACTTATTTCATAGTTAAATAAAATTGATTTTGATTAAACTAATTTTAAATAATATGTATTTATTTATATTTTTAACTGTGTATAATATATTAAAATAAAATTGAATGATGAAATATCAATTAATTTATTAATTGTATGAAATTTTGTAAATTTATTTTATTTTATAATATTTTAAATTAAAGTCGGATTAATAAATGTATTGGAACCAATGTAATTTCTTTAAAATCCTTTTTTATAGAAAAAATCTTTAAACTTTTTTCTCTTTATACGTCAATGCTTATGCTTTTGTGCTGAGTTTTTCCAAACCATTTCTACATGTATTTTGTTTTTTTCTTTTTCCCTACATGGCTACACATGTTTCTAGCCTTACTTCGATCCTTTTATACCATTCTCAACATCAACCTACCATAACCTTGAATCGTTACTAATGCTTTGACACTCGTTAGGTGACCATAGAGAAACCACAACACTTCATTCTTCGTCATTAACCACAAGTTAAACGTAATTAATCCAATATTCATCATGAATTACAAAGGATAGGTCTTTAGTTGGCTTAATTCTTAGAGAGAGGCATGGAATGACTTAGGATAATATTTAAGGAGAGGTTAATTGTTATTTTAACTGATTTTTTTTTATTTTTTTTTTGTTTTATAATGTAAATTATTGTACTCTTTTTATTATTAAGTCTCCGTATAATTTTTTCTTGTTGCATATCAATAATAATTTTTTTGTTGGTTAGAAAAGATCTTTTCAACATGAGTGGAATTTTTTTATTTTTCTTTATGTTAAGCATAATAAAAGTTAACACAGAAAGATAAACTTGTCCATTTTCTTTAAAATATTTTTCGCTATTTCTATTAGATATGTGATGGTACCATCTATAAGCTGCAAAGAAATAATGGTAAGTTTGAGTTCATTCATACCCAACCTTTTAAAGATGGACAACGACATTATATTAATACTAGTGCCTAGACCACATAAAGTTTTATCAAAATATAAATAGTGGTACAAGATATACTAAAACTTTTTGGATCCTTTAACTTTGGTGGTAGTTTCGAAAAGAGAATAGTGAAATACTTCTCATTGAGCTTGACAATCATATATTTCTCAAGTTTCTTTTTATTACTCAATCTTTTTCAAGAATTTCGCATACTTAGACATATGGTAAATGATCTCCGCAAAAGGAATGTTAATTTTTAATTATTTTAAGATGTCTAAAAATTTGACAATTTGATGGTAATTTTTATATCCTTTTAACCTTTGAGGAAAGAGTATACTTGGTTGGTAAAGATCTACATGGAGTTTCTTGAGAGCCTTCTTTACCATCTCATCAACATTATTCCTTTTCTCTTTTGGATTCCCATTGGCAGAAGTAAAAAAATTATCAATATCCACACTTTCCTTTTTCTTTTCTTTTCTCATAGGCATCTCTAATTCGTTCTCATTTCTAAGAGTAACCACATTAGTTTTCTCCTTTGGGTTTCCCTTGGGTTGGTTAGGTAAAGTCTTGGATGCTCGATGTGCCCCATGATTTTTGTTTGCATCCCCATACTCAGTTGATCCAACAAATGCAATAATAACCCTTTCATGAACATTTTTCATGTGATTTCTCTTTTTCTGTTTGCATATAAGAACTAGCACCACCACTAATTGACTACATCCTAAAGGTAGAATGAGGATAAAGACACATTTTCGGGCCATAAATATCCTAAACAACAAATACCGTTGTGCTCGATCTAATTAAATTCAAGGATCCTCTCCAAGAAACTTGGAAAATTTCATTCGAATTGGATTCTTGGATCGTTTCATTTTTCTTCTTCACTCAAGTTTGTCCAGTTGCTCCTGACCGATGAGTCCAAATATGATCTTCCATTGTTGTTATTAGAATTTATGTGTCTTGATGATGATGATGACTGATATGAATCGATGGGGGTTCCGATTTTTATAGTGTAGGTTAAATAAAAAAAAACTACAAGAAAATATAAAACAATAAAGATAAATGGTTTAATTACCTAACATGAGCAAATAGTCAACCAACGTTATAAAGAGTATGACCTGATACTTAGACATTTTACCCAACCACGAACATGAGATAACTGATCTACACAACAACACACCTAAGTTAAAACATGAACCAGAAACTTTTATGAACTTGAATCACCAACCTTATAAGGAAGATCGACAAGACAACAGTTCACAAGAGTAAAAATTCTCACAATAGAGAAAAACCTATATTTAGGTAAATAGAAATTTCGATCTCCCTCCATTACTCGTAGAAGAACTATTTATACTTGTGCAATTACTAATATAAGAAAACTAGAACTGAATCCTAATAGACTTCCTCAATCTCTAATATGAGAAAATTATGATTAATTATAATAAAATTTATCTATAATATGATTCAAATCTTTAATTAAATCTTAACAAATCTTTGTTATATACTTTAAACAAATCTTAATAATTTGAAAACTAAATCTAATAAAATAAATAAAATATCTTCTTAAATCTTACAGTTTTTTTTGTGGAGATCTTCCTCATTTATGTCCATAAAAATTCTGATCTTATCTCTTTTAACCTTTCTCTTTTCAATAAGTCTTCTTTTTTAGTATATCTTTTTCTAGACTCGCTTGATTATGCAAGGTGGTATCGAAATTCATATCATTATCTTCACAATATAGGTTAAATAAGAACATTACAAAATAATAGAAAAAGATAAAATAAATGGTTCAATGACCTGACATGAGCGAATAACCAACCAACGTTATAAGGAATGTGACCTGGTACTTAGACCTCTTGCCCAACCACGAATAAAAGATAATTGATCCACACAACAACACATCTGGTTAAAGCACGAACTGGGGGCTTTTATGAACTTGAATTACCAGCCTTATAAGGAAGATCGACAAGACAATGTTTCACAAGAGTTTAAAAAAGATAATATTCTCACAATAGAGGAAAACATGTATTTAGGTAAATAGAAATTCTGATCTCCCTCCATTGCTTATAGAAGAGTTAATTATACTTGTGTAATTACTAATATAAGAAAACTAGAACTAAATCCTAATAGAATTAGTCATCTCTGATGTGAGAAAATTATGATTAATCCTAATAGAATCTATTTGTAATATGATTCAAATCTTTAACTAAATCTTAACATATCTTAGATATATACTTTAAACAAATTTTAATAATTTAAAAACTAAGTCTAATAAAATAAATAAAACATCTTAAAATTTGTAGTTTTTTTTGGAGATCTTCCTGATTTACGTCCATAAAAATCCTAATCTTATCTTTTTTATCTATTTTAATATTCCTCTTTTCAATTAGTCTTTTCCCCGAGTTATATCTTTTTCTATATTGGCTTGATCAGGTGGTATCGGAGTTCATATCAACATTGACCGATGATTACGCTTTGATTTCGTGAGCATCATATTGATAATCTTGTTGATAAACTCACATATTTCTAATGTAGAGGTTTCCAAAATATCAAGACATTTTTTATGAGTTGATATTTGATGAACGAAGTGTTGATGTAATCGCAACCTAAATCGAGCAAAATCTTAATATAATTGCAACTTGGTTTTGGATACTAGTTTATATAATCTCTTAGCACCATGATAATTCTTACATAATAAATATAAAATATTAAATAAATATTATTCAATATTTTATATATTATATATTTCTTCTTTATATAATATTATTTTATTATAAAAATTAAAAAATAAAATTAAAAGATAAAAAAAAACTATGAGATATGCAAAAATAATTAACCAATAAATATCAACTTTAAAAAAAACAATTAATAAAAATAAAGATAGAGATAAACCATTAATTTAACCTATCAAATATCTATCATACATCATGTTATATCGTAAATTTAATTTTAAAATTCTTATGAAGCGGCTAATGCTCCATCAATATCTCACACTTATTATATGTTTTGTAAACAGAAACGAGGCTAATAATTAAACCTAAATTATGGTTATGCGAAAAAGGCTAAAATTTGAAATTAAGCATTAATTAGTATAACGGCCCAATTATATCCAATGTTACAATATATTGTAAAACACTCAAATTACTTAAGTGTTCATTGATTTCACGTTAAAAACTCCACTAGCACATACTGAAAAAAAAAAATCCTAGAAAAAATATCCAGTAATAATTTCATGTATTAGGAATTCCATAAACTTGGTTTGCAATTTTAAACGTACAAACACGTGAGCATATTAGAAACCAATGAACGTATGAATGGAACGGAAATAATTGAGTGACACGAAGCCTAAAAACACTTCTTCCACGCACTTTGATTTTTATGTAGTCTTCGTCAACTTGTGGGATCTACGATGTTAATTGATTAACCCTAAGCATAGGAAGAGACTTCTCAATGAAATAATGTTTAGTCAACGCCTGTTTAATAACATACAACCACTTAGCTCATGGACTTTTCAAGATAACTTGTTGGGCTGTCAAGAAAAGCATTCATATACAGTGTCTATCAAAGCTTTTATTGCAATCAGGTATGTTAATAAAAAATTGTAACTATTAATTTGATTTATCTATATTAAGCTGTTAACAATTATGAACTTAAAATCAATTTTATACTTTTGAGTTGGAAGGCGAAGATAATTAGTTGAAAAATATTTTTCCTTTTTTATTATAAAAAATAAAATAAATCAAATCTTAATGTATTTTAATTAAATTATTTTATTTCACTTAAAAAAAAGTCAGTGTATTAATTTATTTATTATAAAATTTATATTTAATATCACTACATCTAACTATATATCTATAATACGAAAATTCTTCTACTAAAATTATCATATAATATTTAATTTTAATTTTTACTTCTTAAACTCTTTTAATTTATTAATTTATTTATTTTTATTATCCTTTATTATTTTTTCATTCGTATGTTTTTTCATCTTTTGTATTTTTTAAAAATATTCTTTGCAATGATTGAATTTTTGGTTTTTTATTTTTAATATATTTTTAAAATAATTTTAATTTTAATTTTAAAATTAAAATTTCTTTATTTTTATTTTTAATTTTAAATATTTTTCTTTTTAACTCTAATAAATCACATCACCACTATTACACTATTTTCATCATCATAATTACCATTATTATTGTATCTTCAATATTTTTACTATAATAATTATATAATTTTATTTATTTATTATAAATATATAAAATATAAATAATACAGTATTATATATAAAAATTATATTAACTTATAGTAATAATATAATTTTATATAATAAAAATTTTCAAATATAAAATATATATATATATATATTATTTTATATAAAATAAATTTTAAATAATATAAATATATAAAACTAATTATCTTATATATTAATTATCAAAAAATTTATAAAATAAAAAATTATATAATTATATTATTTTTTATATTATAATTACTTTTACTCACATTATCATCATCACACTAATAATAATAATAATAATAATAATAATAACATTCTTTATGTAATTTTTTATTTATTAATAATAAAATAAATAATATTATTTAATATATAAATTATATTAAATTTATATTTATAATATAATTTTATATTATATAATTATTTATAATAAATATTATGATATCTATATATTACTTTATTAATAATAAAAAAAAATTATATTATAATCATTTTTACTCATATTATCATCATCACACCAATAATAATAATAATAATAATAATAATATTTTTTATGTAATTTTTTTTTATTAATAATAAAATAAATAATATTATTTGATATATAAATTATATTAAATTTATATTTATAATATAATTTTATATTATATAATTATTTATAATAAATATTATGATATCTATATATTACTTTATGTCAAATAAATATTAAATAATATAAATATTATTTATAAATATTATGATTATCAAACAAGCTTATTTTTAACCTAATTAACCAAAATTTTAATTTAAATTAAAAATAAGATAAACAACAACTGTTACAAACATAGAAGTTTATAGAGATAAAAATAAAAATATTTATTTTTTATTTTACATTTGAATGAAATATTTAATATTTTAATAAATTTAAAATATTTAAAAATTTAGATTTTTTTAATTTAAAAATATTTTATTTGGATAAAAAGAATTTAAATTTTTTATATTTAAAATTTTTATTTGGATAATGGATTTTAAATTTATTAAATTTTAAATTTAGTTAAATAATTTAATTTTTACTATATACAAAATTTTCTATTCAAATATTTCTATATTATCTTTAATTTTTATTCTATTTTTTTTTTCTCAAATAATTTAGATATACAAATATTTATATTATACAACATATTTAAATATAATAATAATATTTATATTATACAATATATTTAAATAGAATAATAATCTAATAAATGTACATAATTAAAAAATATAATAAAATAAAATCATATTATTTAATATTAAAAATATATTTAAAGGTATGAGAGAGTAACAAAAGATAGAATATTGAAAGAATAAATAGCATAGAGAAAAAATTATTATTTATGAGAGTCAATTGAAGGACTTTGAATAATTTTAAATTCTATCTATTTTAAAAAAAATTAAATTCTTTCATTTTATTTTATTAAAATATTTTTTTAAAATTCATAAAATTTAAAATTATTTAAAAAATATCCAAACAAAATATTTCAATACTTAAAATTTTAAATATTTTTAAAAATTACTTTTTTCTTAAAATAACTCATCCAAACAAAATTTCAATTTATAGAGTTAGTCACTTATAATATTAATTATTGTGTAAAACCAAAACCATAAACTAAAATATATCTTAATATTAAATATTGAAAATAAAATAAAAAAAATCCAAATCTGGTGAGATGAAGTCATTCTTTGTAGTGGTACAAATCCAATCCCACCCTACGTGCCAAGGGACCTTTTAAGAACAATACTGAAGAGAAAGAGACTAAAAATAGAATGAAATATTCAAAAAAAAAAATGTAGTCTAATTTAATTTAATTATTATTAATTAAACAATCATATTTATATGAAAAATAATAACATTTTAAAATTTTTAATTTTATAAAATAATTAACAATATTTTTTTATCTTACTTATAAAATATAAATATATTTTTAAATATATTAATTATTAAGTTTTTTATATAGTTATTTTATTATAAATTTTATATTAATAAAATATTTATTTATTTTTAATATTATCAGTTTAAATATTTAATATTAAAATTTAAAAAGTTAAATTAGTATTATATTAAGCATTTTTATTAATTTTAATAAAATAATGATTTATTTTTTATAAAAAATATAAAAAATATTATTTTTATATAAATTATAGTAAAATATAAGATAATATATGTTGAATCAAATAAATGGTTAAGATCACTACATTAAAAAATAAAAAACCTAATTATAAATTTAGGAATAAGAAAATAATTTATGCATAATTTTGTAACTTTAATATAAGATAATAACAATTAAAGAAAGAAGATAGGAGATGTTGATTAAATATGTAGAAACAAATTTAAATTTTGATAATTTGAATAGGCTATCCTAAATTTACAAAGTTACCGGATAAATCATCGATACTTATACTTAAACTTAAGGTCCAATTTATAGAAAATTACAGGCTCAATGGGCCGGTTACGATTTTCAATAGCTTCTGGGGCGAAAATAATTGAGTATTCATGAGCATGGTTTGCTATATGGTAAAAAAAATATCCATGTTTGGCCTCAACAAGTTATCTAGGTCTATTACTCTTCTAAACTTTGGATTTTACTTTTCGCACCTGCTGTTTTTTCTTTTTATACCTCGCTTTTTTTTGAACATTTGAATATTTTCATTTTATCTTTTATGTTTTTTAATATACATTCCGTAAACTAGGTTACAGAATATATTTTTACATTCCATAAATTAATTTATGAAATATACTTTACGAAATGTATTTTTATATTTCGCAAACTAATTTGCGAAATGTAAAAATATATTCCGCAAATTAGTTTACAAAATGTAAAATATTTACATTCTACAAATTAATTTACTGAATATATTTGTTAAAGGGTATAATTGAAATTTTTTTTTCACAAAAAGTGAAGGGAAAAGTGAAAAGAAAAAACAGGGGTGCAAAAAGCAATTCCCCTAAACTTTTCTTTTTCTATTCTAACCATTCTTCTTGGTTTTTATCCTTTTTACCCCACATAGATGGATCTAAACCTACCGCTGACATTTTTGAAAAAAAAAATTATGCAAAATTATATGATTTAAGACTAAAATAAACATAAGAACATATAAAGTTGAAATATGTATTAGATGATTTTTGCATTTAAAGATGGTCTCAAAAATGTTGTGTAAACAAAAATAGATTTTTGAAAAGGTTTCTAAATGGTTCGAATGCCTTAAGAGTAAAGAGAAAGGATTTGAAATACTTTTCACAAAATCTTCACAATCAATCTAGCTAATTAAAAATTTTATGAATATTTTAACTGTCACAATTTTTTATAATATATATAAAAAACTTTACATCAATTTTAATTTTTTACTTAAGTTAAATCTAACCTTTAAAGATTTAAAAGGTTTTTTAAAATAAAATAAAGTTTTTTATTAAAAATTATTTTTCTTTTTTATATGTTCACTTTTAAAAAATTATTTATTCAACATAATAATAATGTAATTTTTTAATTACTTTCTTATTTTTATTTGATTTTTAATTATTTTACAAATTTATCATAATAGAAAAATAGCGGTGAAGATAATATTATTAGTTAAATATAACTTTAATAAAAATAAGGATATTGCTTACATTCTTTAATTAACGTCTTGTTGTTTTAAGTTACGAGATATAAAAAATAGAAAGAATAATTTATTAAAATTTAAAAACAAATACGTGTGTTTTAAAAATTATTAAAAAAATAAAATTTATTTTTGATAATTTTTATATTTAAAAATTAATTTTTAATTGTTGACTAAAGAAGTTTTTAATATATGAAAAAACAATGCATATACTAAATTTTAAGGTCAAGATCCAACCTTCACGGAACAAAAATGCTCATTTTTTTTTCTACTAAATTAGTGACCTGTCAATTGCTCTCGGAGTGATCTGTACACAAATTCACAGTAATTATTACTGACCCTTTGTTTGGTTTGCAGGTATTTGTATGTCTATCTTTTATAAATTGCTATTTCCCTTCAAGATTTTAATGCTATTTTAAGAACAAGGTGATGCATTCTTACCCACACAATACCAATACATTAGGATAAATTTTCAATTAATAGTAGATTTTGGTAAAAAAAAATAAAAAAAATTAAACGGCTTACATCCAAAAATTACTGTATGGATCAGAGTAAAAAACAATTATTTTAAAAATTAATCCTGCATCATTAATTTTACTTTTGCTTGATTGTTATTTTTTCTTTTAAATTATCCCTGCATCATTAGCTTCACTTTTAGTTGATTGTTATTTGCTTGGATAAAGTTGCTAAAGAATGGTGTATCGACCTTGTTTATATTCCAAAACAATTCTAATATTTTTACGTATAAATAATATTATTTATCTATATATAATTTTTTTTCTATCGGATGATAGTTTTTTAAAACAACTAAAAAATAAATACATCAACCTAATGTGAACATATGTATAATTTTTCAATTTCAAAATGACCTCTTCCTTGATAATGATGTGGTACTTCGAACAAAATGGCAGCGCTAATATTTGCTGAGCAATTTCCTGCATTTAAAACAAAACAACAAACCCTTGACCAAATCAAAACATAACCTTCTAGCCCGAGACAGATTCTACAAGAAAAAGTGATGTTACATCTTAAACTAGATGAAATATAATATAAAAAATAAAAATATTATAATTAGAATTTAACTTTAGTAAGTTAAAGTGTAACTTTTCACTCAAAAATCTTCTAAAACACATGCTTTATTTCCCAAGCAAAAAGGGCCTATAAAAACCAAACTGCATGAGTACTTCTCCAAGCACTTGTCCAACTCCTTCAACACCATAAATCATTCCCACACCCGCTTTCTTTTCCCAACAAGCTTCTTGTAGCCCATATATTGAGCCTTTTTCTCTTAAACATAATGGCTAAGGTAAGAATTTATTGTTTGACTCGTTTAAGTAGTTTCACTTCAAATTAAGATATAAAAAATCTAGTTGTATCATGTTTCTTCTCATCAAATAATGCTAATTGTCTATGAACTAAAATGTTTGCAGCAAAAGATAGTGATTAGAGTGCCAATGAACAACCAAAAAGCGAGGTCCAAAGCTATGAAAATTGCAGTTGGAGTATCAGGTGAGAAATTGCACTTTACATATGGAAAACATTAATATCAATCTTAAGATTTTAAAGATGATAAGTTTTTAATAAAAACATGTAATTCTTATATTTTGTATATCATAAAACAAATTCTCAAGTGAGTTCTTGAAATTATTTCAGTTCTTTTCTATTATCATTTTAAATAACTAAGTGAATATTGTTTTACAAAATCAAAAGCTAACGAAAGATTTTAAAAATTTTATGAGCTGAAATGTAAATCATACAATTTGAAGGAATATAAAACGAGAATTTCACATTTTTCCCCTAAAGTTCTTGAAACCATAGCTTAACCAAAGTCCCCTGGAAAATATTCAGGAGTGGATGCTGCAGCCTTAAAAGGAGATGAAAGAGATCAAATAGAGGTAATTGGTGAAGGGGTGGATTCAGTAGGACTCACATCACTGCTTAGAAAGAGATTTCGAGGTGCAGATCTATTAAGCGTTGGTCCAGTGGAAGAGAAGAAACAAGTGGCTATACAACCAGTGGCATGGCCTGATGTAACTACTATTCCTTATTCCCCATTCTATGAGATAACAACCGCAACTCAATATCATGATCCTTGTTGCTACATCATGTAAACAATTTTGTGATAAAATAAAATAAAAAATAAACTAATTAAACTAGAATGATAATTAAAGTAAATAAATAGACAATTAAAGAGGCACAAGACAAATAAACAAAAGCAGAACAAGTTCATAGAAATCACTTCATATTCAGAGGATTTCGGAATCCTCTTCTCCGACTAGAAATGGAATAGTCTTTTAAGAGAATTATAAGCAACATTGAATATATAAAGTAATTTTTATATTAAAATTTCCACATATGTATATAAATTAACTAAACTTATTACATCAGCTAATCCTAACCATATCACTAGTAAACTTTCTTGATATTTTCTTAAGTGTTTCTTCTTTGAGCTTCCTTTCAACCTTTGTGATTTTCAAGTCAAAAAAATGTCTTCTCTTTAAAAACCGCACCTATCTAGTCGAATGGAATTATATCCATCATATTGTCGATCTAAAAAATCTGTACCAACAATAAGTTAAATAATTATGAAACTGGTTAATTTTCCTCAAATTAAAGAAGAAGAAGAAGAAAACAATAATAATAAATAAATTTTATATATTTACATTGAATCACCTATCACCATTACCAATGTTGGATGAGAGATAATCCTGTTATTCGTGGCTTAATAAACAAACAAGACTTGCTCATACCAAGGATTTCCACTACTCATCAATAGCGATATCTTAAGGCTCATGTTATCCGCACAAGAAATTTCATAATGTCTAATGGTTATTGATCTTCCACACCTATTAATACTGTGAGTTCCTATATTTGAATCATGTATAAAAGATACATAGTCACTACTCATCTATAAACTTTATCTTATATCATTACTTTATTATAATTTATACTAGACTTAAGTATTCGAATATTTTTACTGGTATCTTATTTTTCTTCTTCACTTGAGACTCTAGCAAAAATTCCACCACGCTACCATTCTTACTAAAGACTTGGGTCTGAATGTGGGATCCATCATCTTCAAGGTTCAACCATATTATCAAGAAATTAACAAATCATAAAGTATATATTGGTCAACAAACGATAACAAAATGAAAATTTAAATTATTAAATAGACATAAAGATAATTAAAATATTATGAACTAATAAAATAAAAATGAAGGCAAAAAAATTAAAAATTTGTAGGTTGGTTTAATCTATGCTCCTATATTTTAATAAGAATTAAAAGTACTTATTCTTTTAAATAAATAAATATATTCGTAAGTTTTAATTGAATTTTCTCACTAACAACTTGTTATAACTCAGCAGAACTTCAAAAAGTTATAGAAATAATAAGTTGTTACAGCAAACTAACTACTTTTATTAACTGTAAAACGTCAGTAGATAATAAATATAAAATAAATTAAAATGGTGAGTAAAAAAATCTAAAATGAATAAGATGCGTATGAAAAAAAAACAAAACTAAATGAACAGATGATCAGTTATCATAAAGACGTGTAAATATGCTAAAGAGATTTTTGTTTTTATTCCATAACAGATGTTCTAATGATTAATTTGAATTGTTAGATCTTACATTTTCATAAACCAAATCTTAAAAAGTAATTCAATTCATCGCCCCAGAAATAAAGTAACTCAATTATAAAAAAACATATTACTACAGTTTTTTTTTTTTTTCAATACTATAGTATTCAAACTTTATACTTAATATTATGAGTGCATTATCATTTCAATCTTTATAATATTCAACTTCACTTACATTAGTTTTTTAAATGATAAAATTAATATTTTTATTTTAAAAATAAAATTTAAATTTTTAAAATTTTTATTTTGTTTTTTATAAAAATTAAAATAATCAATTTTTATTTTTTACAAATAAAATGACAATTTATAATTTTATAATTGATTGCAATATTATTTAGTTGAACCATGTTATTGTATGCCAAATAATAGAAGTTATGGAGACCGAGATTATGATTTAGCGAGTGTGTACAAGGTTACAACATACATGGATAATTGCCTTTTACACCGTCCCTTCATCCAAATTACTTCATGCACCTTCTTGAAGGTGAGATTATCGTAATAACTCTGTTTTTTATTTCTTTCTATGAAGCTATTATCTTTTTTCCTCTCCCAACTTTAAATGTTTTTGCTACTTTTTTATAAATTTTTTTATCTTATTTCATCAATCTTTGTATTATTATTTTTTATAAGTGTTGGTTTTAAAATAAAAAAATATAATTATATCAATCAGATAAATACATATTAAAAAAAATAAGTAATATATATATATATATATATTTTAATTATTTTTTATTATACATCTTAATAAAATATATGTTTATAATTATGATGTTGATTTTTATAAGATTAAAAGTGCATATGTAAATTTAAAAAAGTTACTTCAATATAATAAAAAAGACATGTATTCATATCATGAATAATATGATAATATTGTAACATAATGAAATTAAGAAATCATTTTAAAATAACATAATTATAGTAGAGTATAGATTCAATAAAGGTTACTATGATAAGTTAAGAAACTTTATATCAATGAATGCTTTATGTCATATTTTTGTTGAGTATGAATAAGTTAAATTTGTTGGATTCGAACCATCCATGGTTGTACTTTTAAAAATATACACAAACTATTTTGTGTGTGCAAGTTAAGAAGGTATAATATGATGGGTAACTTTATACCATTGTAGTTAGTCCATTTTCATTGGTGGGAGTTGACTTTTGTTGATCAACTAATTGTAAATTCTTGGTTCAAGTTGTCATTACAATCAGAGATAGAAACATTACAAAAACAATTCTCAAAACTTTATATTTGTCGAAAAAATAACTTTGAAGAGTAAAGTATATGAACTAGCATATGAATTAACATTTTTTTACACAAGCTCAATGTTTCTCAATGTTTCTATCTTTTGATAAAGTCAAAATGAAAAGAATAGTTAAAGGGAACGCATTCTATCTTTTGAGAAAGTCAAAATGAAAAGAATAGTTAAAGGGAACGCATTGAAAATCCAAATATCAACAAAATATGATTCATTAGCCTTTAAATATGTTGATGCATGGGCTGATGATATAGTAAACGAAGTAGCAGCAAAGAAAAAAATATTTTGGCAACGTTTAACCAATTTTTTATCTAACTTCATAATTATATTGAACACATTGTTTATATCAATACAGATAGAAATTGTGGTTACCATGAAGTTGCTTCGTTGTATGGCAAGGATGAGGAATCTTGAACTCAAATCCATATTGATTTTATCAAAGAGATTGCATAATATCGTAGCCTATATGTGAAAATCTTTGTAAATGAAAAAAGATTTACACAATTAAGAAATTATTTATAAGGCAATCAAAATATGGTATCTTTAGCTAAGTAAATGATCATATTAGTATGGATACATAAATACGCCATGGTATAATGTTGTACTTGTCCATATATCGATGCATTGGTCGATGATATTTTTTCACTTAAAGATCAACCACCATTATCTTGATGCGAACACCATCTTATTTGTATTGGATTCATTAATAATTATTATTTTATATAATATGTAATGTAATATATAACATATAATTATTTTATATATCTATTAACAATATATTTTTTTTAATGTGATTACATATTTTTGACATTTGGTTGTTTAATATCTTCAACTTCTTTGCAATGAAATCAATATTGTGATAAAAAAAATTTATTTATGGAAATTAGCATATATCAAATAGTCAAATGTAACTATTAATTTTATTATATTTTTGTACAATGTAAAAAATTTCATACATGTTATAAAGAATTGATTATAATAATAGTTGTACAATTTGTTTTGTATGTATGTTATACTTATTTTTAATGTATGCAATAATTGTCATAATTTAACCAAATATTATATTTAAATTAAATAAATTTATATTCAAATATTTTTAATAATATATTATGTCAATCAAAATCAACATGAAGGATAACTCATCTTTCTTCTTTAATAAGTCATTGTGCTTCGAATGCCAATACATACTATGTTTAATGCTTCATGTGTTATTTCTACTCCCATGTTTCTTTTGTCATACTCTTCAAATCTAATATTGTTTGAAATAGCTCAATTGTCCTTTCAAATGATATCTGTAAATAACTTTAAAATCTTAATAACATGTAATACATTACCATCAAAAATTAAAAGAAAATAAAAAGTTCTTTAATGAAATAAGTTTACTTAACAATGATTATAATCTTGTTCAATATTAAAACTAGTCCTTTGAACATTATCTTTTGGTTTATCTTATGGGAATGAAATGATGTGTCCCCTACTAATGGTAATAGGTAAGGGTGTGAGATCATGTGAAACCATTCTATATAATCATCAATGCACTTTGTAGGAGAAGTAGTAATAACAACTTTTTTCTCAACTAGAGTTAATGATAGTTAGTAGTTCTTATAAGTTTTGTTAATGTCGTGCGGTCTATGAACCACACTAAATCTATCATATGGTGATGTTAAGATGTCTTGCACGTGCCGAAACTGACATATCACCCTCTCTCATAAGTGTAGACATGCTAAACAATCATATCTAATGTAACATAAATATCAACATGAATCGTAGAATAATAGGTGTATTCTAAATGAAGAACGTGACATTTAAATTATGTCATCAACATGTATTCAATCTAATAACTCTATATGGTTTAATATTTTCTTAATTACAAACAATTGACGACCATATGAATAAAGACATGTCAATCCTAAAGTTCATGTTTAATTATCGTGTGATAATACAAGAAAAATGCTCCAAAATTTATGACTAAGAAAAAATGTAACACATGATTTATACCACTAATAATTAATACAAACAAATATTGGACAAACAATGGTAACAATTATAACTATAATAGCATAATATATTCCTTTATCCGTCAAGTGTTTTAAAAACTCATATCATTAAAGTGGTCCTAAACGTATGCTAGTGCGGTACCTACCCACCATACACAAATCTCATAATAAATCTAAGTAGGAAAATCTAATAGAGGTTATACTCATATTTGTGAAAATAGTGCAACCTATAATAAGAGTAAATAAGTCCAAGTAGTCCTAGTTTACCTCAACTTTCGTTACCTTTATGATTTGTTTGGTTGGGGGAAAGAGGAAGGAAGAAAAAAATAGGGTATAAAAAGATTTTTTGCCCATGCATGAAAATAGGAAGGAAAAAATTAATTTCCACGGATCCTACCAAAATTTTATTCCTCCCCCTCCCCCAAATTGGTGAGAAAATGGAAGGAGAAGAAAGTTTGAATTTTTTATTTTTTTATATTTTAAATTGTAAAAATTATTATATATTTTTAAAAATATAAAAATAAAATATTATATTACTAAAAAATATAATAAAAATAAATAAATTTTTAAAAGTTAAAATTTTATTTTTTAAATTTATATAAAACAAAATTTATACTATTAGTATATATCTTTCTCTCTCTTTTCCACTTGTACAAATGAAAAAAAGTCTTTTCTTCTTCTTCTTATTTCAATTTATCCAAACAACTCATTTTTTTTATTCTTTTTTTTTTATTTCCTTTCCATTTTCTACGTGATCAAAACAAAGTACCTCTTGTATAAGCAAGTGAAATATATATATATTCCTATGTCACAGTTTGATAAACATGGACGGTAAATCCTATCAATAATCGAGTGGCTACAATGAACTAGGATTTTGATCTAAAATATCTAATTATATTATCAATATAATGTATCTCATGATTTATCTTAAGTGCATTATAATCCTGCAAAAATATAAGCATAAACAAATTAAAAAATCATAAAATGACATCATCATTTATTTAAATTAATAAAATATAAAATTTAATAATTATTTTTTTTTTCAATGTATAATGATCCAACAATATGATTGCGATATGAACAAAACATGAACATTTTCAAAGAATCACCTTAAAAATGTTGTCATCACAAACAACGCCACTAATACCAACATTAATAACCTTAATAGCATTAACAAAATGTTGTTAAGATAATACATAATCATAATTTTTTTGGAGAAGGTGTAAAATGAATGCTCTCTTATAAAGAATTTTTTTTTTAATTCTAGCCATACTTATAAATATAATAAAAAATTAATATAAAAAATGACTATAAAATACACTAATTTAAATATATTTTAAAATATAAAAATTAATTCTAGAATCATAATTATTAATTATTAAATTCATTCCAAAATTATAATTTTAAATATAACCTTAGACATGTTAATTACATTTAAATTATAATTTCAGAATGCATTTAACACATTTTAAAATTATAATTCCATAATTAAAACATAAATTTAAAATTATATTTTTGTAATGTGTTAAATGTATTATAAAATTATAATTTTATTTAAAAAATTTAAAAATTGCAGTTTCAAAAAATTTAAAAGTATAATAAATAATTTTCAAAAAATTAATTTTAGAAGCCGAGCTTCCAGAATTTCGGAAGCATTAATGTTATATTTTCAAAAGTAAGATAATAGTTAGTTTAACTTTAAAATAAATAATCTAATATATGGTCAACTAATTTAATTTAAATTATAAAAATAATTATAAATTTAAAAAATAAAAAATAAAAAGAAATTCACCTTGTGAAAGTAAAAGTTGTATTTTGTAAAGAAAGAGAGAAATCATAATAAATATGCTAAATAAGAGAATGAAATTCACAAATCACTTCGTTTTGTAAAATAACCATTCTAATTTATATAATACCGATTGATTCCTCATTTATCATCTTCTCTGATATTATATTATTTATTTTAATTATTTATAATTTTTCCATTTTTAATAAATATTTCATCTTAAAAATGATAAAATTTAAAAATTAACGACCAGCCCTAAAATTATAATTTACTAGAAAAAGGAATTTGTCTACAGAATGAAATATATATATATATATCATTTATACTTATCGTTTTATTTTATTTTATATTTATTAATTGATTCATAACCTAATTTTATTAATTATTTTTAATTTAACAAGTTAATTTATCGTTTTTTAATTATCAATCATATATTAATAAATATTTTTACTAAATATAACTTATATCTTTAAACAGCTAGCGTTCCGTAAAATGCTTATTTTCTCAATGCTCACACTTGTTAATTAGTTTGCTTGTATTGTTTTTCGCACTCACGCTTACTAAACAACATTTGTCATTTTTCACAAACCTGCAATCGTCCAAAAATGAAATTTACTTATGGGGTCCAACCAGAACTTATTATTAAACCCACCAAGTTAATATTATATTTGGCAACAATTAGCTGTCACATTAGTAAGCTTTCCCTTTAAATTTTAGAAAAAAAAAAAACAAATAGAGTGAATATCCCATTTGGTAAGGATGTATAGAGTTAGAGATGAAATAAAACAGTAATAATATAATAAAAAATAAAAATTTATAATGATATAAATTTTTAAGATTTTTATGGGGTTTTCTCTTTATAAAAGGAATGTCATGATTCTATTACCTTCAAAACAAGACAAAAGCTAGCAAAGGTGGAGTTGGGCAAGAGGAAAAGCAATGAGGCTACAACTTCACTTTGTCCTCCAAATTCTTCTTGTCTGTCTGCTGCACAGACCCAGCTTTGCAGTGAAAAAGGTGAGGCATTGCAATTTGCAATCTTGAAAAAGATAAAATTGGGAAAACCACTTGTCCTTGTTGTGATGCTAAGTACTAATAAATCTGTCTAATCCCTTTACCATTTTGTTGTGGTTAATTGTAGTCATATGTGGTGTACATGGGAGCCCACTCACATGGCCCAGAATTGTCTTCAATTGACTTCAATCAGGTGACACAGTCCCACTATGAGTTTCTGGGATCTTTCTTGAGAAGGTATGGAAATTGGAAATTGAAAAAGCATAATTGTAACATCTTATTATATTAACTTATTTCTTATATTATAATCCCCAAGTCACATATGTTTGAGTTTGTTTCCCATATGTAGTTCTAATACAGCCAAAGAGTCCATCTTTTACTCTTACACAAGGCACATCAATGGATTTGCTGCAAATTTGGAAGAAGAAGTAGCTTCTAAGATAGCAAGTTAGACCTTAATTAATTCTCTTCTATTTCCTCTGTTTTCTCTTCTCTGGGTATCCTCTTTCTCCTTGAGCTTCCCAATTCTGCTTGTAGAGCATCCAAAAGTATTGTCAGTGTTCGAGAACAGAGGGAGAAAGCTACACACCACTCATTCATGGGAGTTCATGGGATTAGAGCATAATGGTGTCATCTCATCCAATTCAATCTGGGACAAAGCAAAATTTGGTGAAGGTGTCATCATAGGAAACCTGGATACAGGTGACTTTCCTTATTTTGGTGAAGGGTCTTTAATCCTTCTAAATATTGTGAGTTATTTTGTCTTTGTAATTTTTTTTTTTCCATTCTGATTATTACAATTTTTTTGTTTTTAATTCTGTTGTTAACTTATCATTACAAATTGTTAACTTGGTAATATAATAAAATTTAGTTGAACATTTGTTAAATATTTAATGACTATAAATTAATGAAAGAGATAAAAATTAAAAAAAAATAAGGATAAAAAATTACAGAAATTCAAAATAAAATTCACAATATTGATAAGAATTGAAAACTATTCAACCCAATTAAAAATGTTTTTATTTTAATGTTGATTTTATAAAAAAAATATTATTTGAACTATTTTTAGTTTATTTTTTATTTTTAAAAAACATATAACGTTATATGAAATTGTAAAAAATAGAAATTAAAAGGAGCATGTAACTCATTTAAAACTCTTGTTCTTTTCAAAGAGGTCAGCAATGGCTTATATTAATATATTTTTAATCAAAATCGTTGACTGATGCACACATGGGAAAGATACACAAAGTTATCTATTTATATCTATATTCCCCCACCAACTAATGTGTTTCCAGAGTTAGATCATATCAAAAAGGTTGATCTCATATTATTAGTATATTATTAATTTGAATCTCGCTGTCAATGGGTTATAAAGACAAATTCCTTTCTATACCCAACTTATGAATGTTCACAGGATCTTAAAAGAAATAGGCTAAATACATTAATCTCTCCTTCATTAAATTAGTTCTAATTACACTTACATCTTTTTTATTTAAAATTAAATCTATATTTCATATTTAACACTCGTAATTTTGAAAAATAATTACATTTATCCTTTCCACTTTATATACCAATCATACACGTATGATTCTCAAAATAACAAAGTATAAGAAATGCAAGGAAGTTATGTATAGTTTTTAAATTTAAAAAAAGTGCAAGTATAAGTAATATTGATTAAAAAAAATAGTGCAATTATCTTTAAATAAATTGCAAAAGTCTTTGTGGTTAGATTACAATAAATAAAATAAGATTTTGAGAAACATGATGGGATAGCCGACTTTCAGTTGTTTTATCACAATGGACCACCATTGAAAAAGGCAATATGGGATAGGCGACTTTATATATTGCAACATCTTCATTTTTTTAAATAATTAAAGTTATAAATTACATTATAAAATTCAGTCTGCATATATTGTCGTGCATCAGATTGGTCATAAATCATGCTTTGATTGGATCAAAACTATAGGTTATACGTTATGCCTTTTCTGTTCATTAATTAAGATGTGAATAAAATAAAAAAGGAACAGTCAACAAAGGCCGATCCTTTGATAAAAATTTCATTATTAATATGAAGATTTTTTATATTTAAATTTGAAATGATAAGAAAGGGTGTGGTGATTATATGTGAAGTGGGGCTAATGTGATTATGCTAAGTTGGGGATAGTCGAAGGAGAACATAATAAGGTGACCAATAAGAAACTAGTTATGTGTATAGATCAGCTTCATATTGAAAATGGCCCCTAACCCTAACTGTAGCCGTGAAAAGTGAGTGGGGGCAATGAGAAGTAAAACAGGACCATATTTGGAATTTGGATAAGAGTGAAAAGTGTAGAATCTCCATTTACAATATGCTTATCTTACTTTCATCACACTTCTCACTTTTGCTCCCACCACATTCCCTCTAGGTGTTTGGCCTGAATCAAAGAGCTTTAGCGACCAAGGATTGGGACCAATTCCATCAGAGTGGAGAGGAATCTGTGATAATGGAATTGATCATGCTTTTCGCTGTAACAGGTACCATCTTCTCAACAGTTTCTTCGGATATTCATATAACAATCAAAATAAAATGATCAAATAAAAAAAATTAAATGCAGTATCATTAATATATTAAAATAAAAATTTCTGTCTTTAATATCAATTTTTATTACATCAATTAATAAAATAAAAAATTAATTTGAACAAAAATATTATCAAAATTATCTATAATACTTTATTAAGTTAAATATGTTTAATTTTTAAAATGATTAATTTTTTTCTCTTATTTTATAAAATAAATTATTTTTAATTTTTTATTGTTGATATGTTAAATATTAATTTATAATTACGTGTACTAGTTACTGTGAGAATTAAAAATAATTTATTTTAAAATTTGAATCATTAAAATTAATTATTTTAAAAATATAAAATTAAAATCAAAATTTTTAAAAAATTAAAAATATGTTTAACTTAATTTTATTTAAATTTTATCTTCTAATATTTCTAACAAAAAGTCATTTAATATGGACAATAAATGTTTTTTAATTAACCCTGTGGCGAAGGGCACATAGCCGTTCTTTAAATTAGCAGCTTTATTGGGTGACTGCAATGGAATGGAAGGGTTTAATACATTCCGTTGAAAGCAGCGTTTTGAGAGAGCTCTTATTTTGGTTTCTTATACTTTGATGTCATTTTCAGACGATAAGAATTCAACAGAAAGAAATTTGGGGATGGTTTCAACGTTGACTATGTAATTAGGAAAATTGCTTTTTTGCATTCTCTTTTGTTTTTTTATAATTTTATTTTTTAATAAATATATTTTATAAATTAATGTGTAAAATATAAAAATATATTTCATAAATTAATTTATGAAATATATATTAAAATTAGAAATAAATTTTTTTAAAAAATATAAAAAGAAAGAATGAAAGATGAAAAAAAAAGTATAGTCTATAGTTAGGCATGGCATTGGTGGAATGAGTTTTGCTTTTCCGCCGTTCTATTGAAAATCTGTGATGTGTGTAGGTAGGGATTTAAAAGGAACGGGACAAAAATTTAAAATCCCACCTTAATTCTACTGAGTTGGGAAATTTTATATTTTTTTTTTAAAAAAATTAATAATTTTTATTTATACATATTTAAATAATATATTAAATATGTTTTTATTTAAATAATATATTAAAATTTTAATAAAATAAAATTTTAATAATATTATTATATTTTAAAAAATTTGATAATTTAATAGTTTTATTTAAATAGTATTTTAATTATTATAGTATATTTAGGACCTGAACGAGCAGTAACTGTCGGCTAAAATAAATAAATAAATATTTAAATGATTTTGTGAATATTTTATTTAAATTGAATCAAGGAGTTGGGTAAATTGATTTTTAAACCATGTGGAATAGCAGGAATCCATTAGATTCTTTCTATTTTTACGTCTAAGAATTTTTCTAAAAGTTTGTGCATGAAGCTTTTAATTTGGATTTCTCTCTCGTTGATAAGTAGATGGATACAATCTTGAAGGAAAATAGACACTTATTTTGGAAATATAACTAGTACTCTATAACTAAATTATTAATTAATTTTATACTTCATTTTTTTAGTTTATTAATATAAGCTCTAATCCCTGATTTTAATATCTTATTTTGGTATGTTTTTTATGAGAAATAAACCATTTATTATATTAAAAATATGAAGTATAATAAATACTTTAATTTATAATAAAAATTGTTATTTTTAAAATTTTAAAATTATCTCCAAACATGTATGATAACATTTTTATTTTTTAAAAAAAAATACTCACATTTAGAAAATACAAATTCTAAAATTTATTTTTTATCTCAAAAAGGTATATATAGTTATTTGAAAATATAAAAAATTTCAAATTCTTTTAAGTTTTTATATTTAATGTGTTTAAATTAGTAATAAAAATAAATTATTTTAATAATCAGGTATATATATAATTTATTTTTAATAATCAATTGTGATATAATCAAATTCAGTTTGGATATTGTAATGAAAAAGTATTTTTTGACATGTTTTGATGATGTAATAAGTTACTTTTATATACTAAAATTACCAATTTAAAAATGAAATAATTATATTATACTGTAGGTGGTGCAATTGGGATAAGTATGAACTATATATATATTTCATCCTATTTTATTTGATATTTAAATTTTTAACACATAAATTGAAAATGTAATTAATATTACATATTTTATAAAAATATATTATTTAATTTTTTTATTATACCTCTTGTCTTTTATATTAATTATATTATTTAAAAAAATCATACACTGATAATGGTTATAAATAAAATAAAAATATTTAATATTTTATTGATAATATAAAATAAGAATCGAAACGAGACAAAGTAATACCAAAACGCCAATCAAAATAGAATTGAAGGGTTAGGACTTAGACTAAATAATTTTTTTAATTTAAAAAATAATTTAGAATAAACTATATGACTCTTTTAAAAATAAAAATTATGATTATTTTTAAAAAATAAAAAATAAATCATGTAATCATTTTAAAATTAAAATAACAAATTATTTTCATAAATATTAAATAATCAATTATTTATTTTACAAAAATCAAAATAATAATTTATATCTTTTTGAAATCCATTCGATTGATAATGGTTGAAGATAAAATAAAAAATATTTAATATTTTATTAATAATATAAAATAATAAAGTAATAAAAAATCAAACAAAATAAAATTATAAGAATTATTTATTTAGATTAAATAATTATTTAATTTTTGAAAAAATTAAAAATTGGTTTTATTAATTTTTAAAAAATAAAAAATTGTCATCTTCTTAAAATATAAAAAATATCATTTTAATATTTTAAATAAAAAATAATTTTTGAAAATTGAAACAATAAATTATTTATCTTTAAAAATTAAAATAATTATTTATTTATTTTACAATAATTAAAACAATACTTTATATAATTTATTGAAATTAGTATAATAACGAAAAGTTAAAGATTAAAATAATCTATCAGACTCATTGTTTTTTATTAAAAAATAATACTTTAATCTGGTAGAAACTCGTTGGATTGATTTATTCACGGATCTTTTATGGTATAACCAAACCAAATGTTGAAGAAATTTGAAACGAAACGAAATTATTAAGAGATAGAAAAAAAAGGGAAATTTGAACATTGTGGAGAAATAGGAAGTAATTGAATGGTAAATGAACGCAGGAAGCTAATTGGTGCAAGGTACTTCAACAAAGGGTATAGGTCAGTGGCAGGTGCACTAAACTCGTCGTTTGATTCACCTCGTGACAAGGAAGGGCATGGGACCCACACTCTATCAACAGCTGGTGGGAACATGGTGCCCGCGGTCAGTGTGTTCGGGCAAGGCTATGGAACCGCAAAAGGCGGCTCACCAAAAGCACGTGTGGCAGCTTACAAAGTTTGTTGGCCTCCTGTTGATGGTGATGAGTGTTTTGATGCTGACATTATGGCTGCTTTTGATATGGCCATCCATGACCATGTTCATGTCTTGTCTGTGTCACTTGGTGGCTCTCCCACTTCTTTTTTCTCTGACAGTGTTGCCATTGGTTCCTTCCATGCCACCAATCATGGCATTCTCGTTGTTTCCTCTGCTGGCAACGGTGGACCTAATGATGCCACTGTCGAAAACCTTCCACCTTGGCTTATCACAGTTGCTGCCTCCACAATGGATCGACAGTTCCCTGCTTATGTTCTCCTTCCTAACAATGTTGTCTTCAAGGTTTCTCCAATTCTCTCTCACTCTCTCACACACACATCTATGTGAGAAGTTTTTGTCTATAAAAGATGATGTTAGCATAAACATCCGGTACTTCTATATATAAATAAGTAATATATCTTAATTTATTGATTATAAATATTTTTATTATAAAAGAATTATACATTTAAAAGTTAAATAAAAATAAATATAATATATTTTTTACATATATCATAGTGATTTCATTATTGGTGCCGATACATATGTTAACTTACATTATACATCTCTCAATTAATTAAAATAAATATTATCTATCATCTGAATCAATGATCTTGTTTGTTTTATTATTTGAAGGGAGAAAGCTTGTCAGCTGCAAAATTGGCACACAAGTTCTACCCAATTGTTAAAGCTACAGATGTTAAATTGGCGAGTGCAAGAGATGAAGACGCGTGAGTATCCAAAAATTGAAACTCGTTATAGCATCTGTTGAATAAAATTAATGTGAAGCCAATTGAATTATGCAGGGTGTTGTGTCAAAATTCAACTCTGGATCCCAACAAGGTGAAGGGAAAGATAGTGGTATGCCTCAGAGGGATAAATGCAAGAGTGGACAAGGGAGAACAAGCTTTTCAAGCTGGTGCTGTGGGAATGGTCCTTGCCAATGACAACACTACTGGGAATGAAATTCTTGCCGATCCTCATGTCCTTCCTGCTTCTCATATCAATTTCTCTGATGGTCTTGCCCTATTTGGTTACATCAACTCAACCAAGTAAGATATCTAGCAATCAAGTTAGCATTAGCATGTCTTGATAAAAAAAATGTTAGCAATATTTTTTTAATACATTTTCTTGAATATATCTATTATAATTGATCAATTTTAAACATTTATTTCTAGGCGACCAGTGGCATATATTACACATCCAAAGACACGATTGCAAACTAAACCAGCTCCCGTGATGGCAGCATTTTCATCAAAAGGACCAAATACCATTGTGCCAGAGATCCTAAAGGTGTGATTATGCATATAAAGTGTAATTTGTTTTGTCATGAGTTGGGTATGTAACAAGACTTTATCCCAATTTTCAGCCTGATATCACCGCACCGGGTGTGTCAATTATTGCAGCCTACACTGAAGCTGAAGGGCCAACCAATCAAGAATTTGACAAACGTAGGATTCCATTTAACTCAGTCTCAGGAACATCAATGTCATGCCCTCACATTTCAGGCATTGTGGGACTGTTGAGAACCCTATATCCTTCCTGGACTCCTGCTGCTATTAAATCCGCAATTATGACCACAGGTGGGAATACATGCTATTCAATGTTTCTCATTCTTCAAATCATTTTTCTCAACCCAATCTAAAATAAAATGTTTCAAAAATATTAAGTTTAGTTTGATGGTTAATCACTTGATGTATTTATACACATCAAAAGATGGTAATTGTCTTGTGCTACTTTCAGCTACAACATTAGACAATGAGGCAGAGCTACTACTGAATGCTACCAAGGGCCAGGCAACACCATTCAGTTACGGAGCAGGACATGTTCAACCAAACAGAGCAATGGATCCTGGGCTTGTTTTTGACACAACAATTGCTGATTACGTGAACTTCTTATGTGCTTTAGGTTACAATAAGACACAAATCTCAATGTTTACAGAAACTCCATACCAATGCCGTAAGAATTTTAGACTCCTCAACCTAAACTATCCCTCAATCACTGTACCAAATCTCTCTAGGTCAGTAACAGTTACAAGGAGGTTAAAAAATGTTGGTTGTCCAGCAACTTACATTGCTCACATCCAAAATCCAAATGGAATCACCATTTCTGTGAAGCCAAACATCTTGAAGTTCAAACATGTTGGTGAAGAGAAGAGCTTTAAAGTAACCTTGAAGGTCATGCAAGGAAAAGCATCAAATAACTACGTGTTTGGAAAGTTGATATGGTCAGATGGCAAGCATCACGTTAGGAGTCCAATAGTTGTTAAGGCCCTCTTAACTAGAAATTGAAGTAGCTGATACAATTTACCTAATTTACGTTTCTAATTGATTGGTACTGTATTCTAAATTGTATCCTATAGCTTCTAAGTTCGCTTCTTTGAGAGTTTTCCCTTACTTTGATCGATAATAATCCTTGCACGAGAAAGAAGGAATAACAGGAAAATACCCACATGGGGCTTTCTTTGAACATATATTTTTTACTCATTATACTATTACTTTGATTCCAAGGAGAAATAATAACTAACATGTTCATCCTCCTGGTGATAAAATTTGGAAACTTTCTTGCTTGAATCGTATTGCAAGCCTTACTTGTCGATGTGATTCAAATACAATATTGATGAAGACTCTGTTTAAGTCTAAAGGGAGACATGCCATGAGAATTTTGCATGATACATCCAAAAATTGGTTGAAATAAATTCTACTCAACTAGGATTCTTTAATTTCATTTTAATTTTATGTTACTAACTATATTGAAATATGAAGCACAAAGAGATCTAGTAAGTTGTAAGGACGCAAATTAATTGCATTGGAAGAATTATACCACCTTAATCGTAACAAGTTACCCTTTTATTATGACTTCATGATGATGGAAACAATAACCGAAAAAGAGTAAATAAAGTAAAAAAGAACAGCTATCTCAACTATAGTTTCGAGTTATTTACACATAAGGCCTTTTATCAGCCTTTAAACTAAGCTACTAACATTAAATTGCTTATCAACACATTTTGGGTTGTTATAAATGAACAAGTCGCATAGGTTTTATAAAATGTTAAAAAAAACTTGCTATTTATTACCAACTGTTAATATAAAAATTATGAATTTTTAATACCTTATTGAAATGTCCAAAGGATAAAAAGGGTGCATGTTAAGCCTATAGGTTGGGTTTGTTGGTCTGCATTTGATGTCAAGTGTTATATGTCAAGAGTTGCTCTGATCTGGCAGCCACTACCAAAATAGGGAATCAAGGGATGCTTTACACAAATCGCATTCTTTAAAAGATGGGGCCTGGAAATAACTATTTCAAAGCAAGCAAATATACGCCAAAAAGCAAGAAGGTTAACGTGAAATAGACTCAACTACCATGATTAATGTCCCATAATGAAAATCATATCACTAACATATAGACTCTCTAGACCCAAGCCCACGAATCTATCTACCAATCAATCAAAATTCGGGCTTCGTATGTTGCATGTATACTAAAATGTACATCCCAGGATATATTTACACTCTTATCAATCAAAACGTATTTACTAGGACCTGTCAGCACCCTACACCTCAACAGAAGAACATTGAACTCCTGACATTCTTATGCAATCTTGGAAGATCTGGGATGGGGATGTCTCCACCAGAAGCAGAATTTAATGTCTCTGATAAATCATCAAAATTCAAAAATTGTCCCATCTGAGCTGCAGCATGATGGGCATAGCATATAGGTGCCACTAAAAAAAGGAAAAAATGAGGGGAAATTATTATAAAACATATATTAACTATTTTTCTTATGTAAAAGACAATCCAATATTTATATTTCAGAGGCGTAGATGAAATTACCAACTGAGGTTGCAGTTGTGCTCCTTTGGTTCCTGAGATACGGGGCAAAAAAATTAGTAAGCATGACAGTTTAGAGGAAGGCCAAATAATATATGAACAAAAGGTAGAATGCATACACATAGCACAGCGAATGGATCAAATTTTGTAAGCCATCTGCGGAGAAACCAATCTCATCAAGCAACACATGATAATGTACAGGCCTAGATGTTCCCTATTATTTGGAGGAAAAGGAAAAAGGAAGGCGCATGAAAAAAGGATGAAACATCAACAATTTAATTAAAAGTCAAATAGTTGATTGGTACCATAATGCTAAAATGCTTGTAAAATGAATATACATGGAACAAATAGTATGGAAGCTAGATATGTAAACTTACGATCATCCCTGCATGAGCACACATGTAGAAATCATAATTTCTTGGATGCACAATTGTTGTGTCAACAACAGTCCCTGAAGAGGAAAATTGAAATTACAATGTGATAGAAACCTGGTATCATACTAAAAAGAAATAAGGATAAAGCCCAATTACAAAGATAGAATACTGCAGAACTTTGAGGGTCAGCACCTCCCAATGCCCAGAGGGCCACAATTTTGACAATAGGACAAGATGCTCCTCTCTCTCAACCTGTTTCCTGATTTTAGGCAACATCTCTTATTTTTCACTAATTACCCCAGCCCACTACTAACCAACTAACTCTCTAAGCAATTATTCCATTAACTATGGAGTTATTGATAGAGAATTGAATATCAGTCAACAGAATTAAAAATCTTTATTGCAAAGAAAGAACCCAAGGTCCAATTATTGGCCAATGTGACTTCAGAATTGAAGAATTAGGGCAGATGAATCAAGTATTTACACTCAATTGGGAATTTCAAGAGTCCCAATCTTCCAGCAGAAATCAGTTTCAATACAACTCACATTGATTCTAGAAGGCTCCCACAATTTATTTATATTGCAACTTCCCATCTAAAATTGTAACTCCCTCCTATTCTGTTATTAACAGGAACTATCTCCTATTTTACTACTCATCCTTTTAGCTACACCTTGTTTCTTCTTTTGTAGACATTCAAAATAGGAGTTACCCATTATAATGATCCTGTGTTACTTGTATGCAGATAGAGAGGACAAGTAGCGTACCAGGAGGAACATTTTCCTGACCATCAGCCAGAAACAGCTTTGTATGATGATTTTTCTGTGCCACAATTACAGTGAACTTGGGAACATTAACCTCACCAAGATGTTGATAGGCCTGAAATCAGAATAGTTTTATCATCATCCTTGAATTAGGAAACATTAACAAAGGTGTATCATTTAATCAGAAGCATGTTTTGATTAGCTTTCCTTTTTTTCTTTGGTAAATTGTGAATTAGCTTATTTTCTTTCAAGAAAAGCTTAGAAATTGCATTAAAACAAGGAGGTTCCAAAGAATGACTTCAGTTTTTTCTGTTTTTTCTTTCAAGAACAAAATAAGGAATCCAAATATGCACTGGGAACAATGTGGTAACTACAAGGATTCCATCAACCAATTGGATAATCCAACTAAACAATGAAAGGTGTTGCATCATAACCTTGATTATCTGGTTAAGCTCAATATTCAAAACTTGTTTAAATTGTGATTCACTAACTCCATCCCTGAACATGAAAACAAAGTTCAGAAAGTATATAAAATAATAAACAATATGTAAGATAAAGGTTATTGAGACAACAAAAATGAGTCCATATTTCATAAAATTTAAATTTAAACTTCATCAGTCATCAATACTGGTACAATTCATACGAATATTTATTTTGATATAATAAGTTGAATATTGTTAAATATAATTACCTAAATTAGATATTTACTGTATATAGATTACTTACTGTTGATTGGGTTATTTGATCGATTTGTGATCCCTATGATCACAGAATATGATTGTAATTATTATATCAATAAATAAACATCTGATGGAGTTGATCTCTCAAGGAACTAAAAATATATAAAATTGAGACAAGATTGAAATGCATAGCAAATGTGAAAACATAAAAATATGTTTATACATGTAGATAGATAACATACAAGCATCATCAAGGCATAGCGAATCTCATATTCTCTACATAGCATTTATACACAAGGAGTTACTTATGAAAAATATGAAAAGACCTAGTGGAAAAGTTGGACAATCATCCTGTAAACCAGGAGTAACTGGCAGAGATACATAAGCAATCAACAGCATGACAGGATATTAAATTTTGAATATGTATAGAAAAATATATATCTCATAATTATCCCAACAGTATTAGTACTGATAATTGAAAAACATTTTTAAAGAAAGTTGATAGTGCTAGTAAACATTTTAAATGTTCCATCATAATAAATACAAGTGCATCATACATTAATGACCTTCATTATAATAGGTAATATCAGCATCTTCCAGCTTATTTGACCTACAAACATTACTTTATCTAGAGAACATATATGATTGGATATCTACAAAATGTAACAGTGATAGAATGACACCTGAAAACAATAATTTGAGTTGGCTTGCGTCCATTACTTGAATCATAGAAATCTAGAAGCAATTCTCTGTAGGAAATACCATTCAAATCTTATTCCTTATGAAGAATTTGAAGTCCACATACATGTGCAAGACGCAATAGAGAAAAAAAATATCTTATTATATCTTGTACATGAAGTAATGAAGCATAAACAACATATATAGTTGTTAAATAATAATAATAATAATATAGACAAAAAGGATTTTGGGACAATGCATATAGCATTGGATACAAACAGGCATAACAAATAGTACTGTTGAAGGAATTGATGTGATGCATTGATGTAGTGTCAGAATGGTAAACAACCAAAATCATTTTTTTCATGTAACAAAGTTTTAATCTCTGTCTAAATGAAGTGATGAACAAAAAAGTAATTTTATGATAAGAACCTTGAGAAAACAATACAAAAGCTAATTATTGTAGTTGGAGAGCCTAAGGTCTTATGAATTCCACACACTAGAATCCCATACATCCACATCCAATGTGGAACTAAAGTCTTATACCTTTCAATTGAATCTTAACAAATTGGATATGCTACTGTATAATGTTATGTAAATGGGAATTGAGTTTAAGCAATATTTTGTTCTAGGTTGTATCAAATCAATAATTTACTACTAGGAAAAGGACAAGAAAACAAAGACCACTTAATCTTGATATTTTGGAGCCTAAGATAAGAATTGAGAAATGATTATTCATATACTGATACATATAAGAAGACAGTTAAATAATAAACATTAAAAAAAATGCATACCAACTCCCTGAATTTGAAGGTAACCAACATGAATTTTCAGATTTAGAAAATTACATTAAAATCATTCATCATTGACCTATGACACATGGCTTGTTTAATAAACAGATTCAAGCTTTTTTAAAAAACTTTTTTAGATAAACAAATCAGACTTAAGTTTATTAAAAAGCTCGTTTAGTCTAATCAGGGGTCTATTTATGTTTATATATTATATATTTATTGTATTAATATAATATTAATATATTTCATAATTTGTTAAAAATTAAAATTTTTAATTTTAAACAAAAGAATCCAATGTTTGTGAAACTCTGATGTTTATTATGAGTTGCATACGTTACTTTAATTTTAAAATAAATGTTTTATATTTTACTTATCTAAATTTGTATATACATGCATGCATGCTATGTCCATGTGTTATATTTTTTGTATATATTATTATATTTGTATAAAGTTAATGTTTAATATACATGCTCTAGGCCTTTTTAATCAATCATTTCTATAGACTTTAAGCCTATTTATTAACCTTTTTTGTATGGTAGACTTTTAAAGGCTAGGTCTTGTAGGCTTTAAAATAGATCAGATCTTAACAATAAAACAAAAAAAGCCTATAACATGTAATAGGCTCAGGCTCTGAACTCAAACTTTTTAAAGAGACCAGACTTAAACACTCAAAACCTAGTTTGGTTCGGTCTATTTCCATCCCTAAGTACATGTTGCGGTCTTTTATGTTCACCATTTTTAAAGAAAATTAAATTGTTTCCCCTTTCAATTTTACTTCTATTTTGAAATAAAATCTGTGAAAAAGAAAGATGTTTGGGGATCTGTAACCAATGTGGGTGTAAGTGTCTCTTAAAGCAGTACAATGCAGTGTAACATAGTATAGAACATAAATACCCCTTGCATCAATCACAGGATTAATCCGCTTCACCCTCAACACTCTACCCTAAAAGTTGGATCATAGATGTTAATCATCCCCAACTTGTTACAAAGATAATCAACCTTAATCCATCAATTGTCTTTGCAAAATTATCAACTATCTGGATCTTTTGTTAAATAAAATGGCAATCAAATCTCTGTGTCACAAATTCTATCATAAAGTTTATCAATATTTCATTTTTTGTGAAAGTTCAGTGGCAACTTCAAAATGAGATGAAATTCTGGATTACATTTGTGCAATTTTCCTTAATAAATGCAAAACAGCAGTAGTCCAATATACATTTTTACCCTAACCTGATAATACCATCATCACTCCCATTATCCAAAGGCTTGTATAGAGTATCAATCATCTCCACCTTAGATGCCTGTGATCTCACAGATGCTCTATACCTTGAAATCAGTGGCCAACGCCGAGATCCAACAACCTATAATCCAACATTATACACCATAACAATATATGCTGCAGAGGTAACAAAAAACCCCACATAGATAAAGGTACAAAGCAAATATAGCTCTTCATTACAACAGTAACGACAAAGACGAAGGAAAAATACAAAACCAAATAAAAATAGCCTTACTGCTGCTATTGATGGATTATTTGATTGACCAAGGGAATTGTGAGAAACATCCATCCCCAAAATCATTGTTGGGGTATCTTTGATTAGGGGAAGATGCCCAGAATGCTCAATTGCCAGCAGAGAATTTATTCCTCCAAGCTATATTGAGGGCCAGTATACAGAATTATTTAAACTATGAATAATGTTATCAAGTCAAAATAACATGTTTGTACAAATATCAAGGTTACGAAGTACTGTTACCTTAGAATTGATTTTAAGAAGTACATTAGTAAGGTACTGATCAGTGATCTTGAGAGGGGAAATGCACTGTGTGACAACACCAAATTCACTCAGACATTTCTTTTTCCAAGGCCCTAAAAGTTGATGAAAGAAAATGTTAGAAACTGGATCAGAATATAAGGAGAATAAAAATGATTCAATGCAAAGGAAATCCTGGATTAAATTTGCCTAAAGATATACCATATATGTCACAATTTTTCCTCTCTGGCAAGACACAAAGAATCAACTTTGGTTCTTTAGTAAGTTTTGCTGTGAGCAGGTCAAACATTTTTTCAACCCTTGTAACAGGATCAGATTTTCTCAATTGTGCTTCTTCCTCTATCAAAGTATATGGTCGTTCAATTTTCTGTGTAGCATGTGAAGCAGAGTAATCGAATAAAGAAAGCAGACAAATATAAAATCACACAATCGAATAATGTACAGTGACATACAATGCCCTTGCTCATTCCACATTTGATCAGCTCCCTTGATATGTAACTAGTATCACAACGTGCAGAAAAGTTGACAACAGCCCAAAAATCAATATGTGATGATTGTAGAAGTGTCTATAGAAAAGGAAAATATAACATCATCAATTATTAAACTAGCCAATCAATTTCTTTTATCACTCTAAACTCGGAAGTCCTAAAAACTTACTGAATGTGATAGAATAATGCAATACCTTTTTATTAAAGTTCCACCTTCCATTATGGGGGAGGCAGTCATCATTCTTGCCAACCTTTAACTGTCGGTTTCACAAAGAATTGTATGAGTACATTAGTTTTCAAATAATTGATGAAAACCAACTCCTTTGTGCCATTTTCTCTTTTATCTCTCCTCTCTCCTTTGCACATGAAAAATGTAAACTATGTTCTAGGTCAATACTTACCTTTGGTGTCTCAAGAACACGACCTTCAGCCGGAGTCAATTGTTTCTCAATACAAATGCCGCATGCAGAAAGAACCGGATCATCATCATAGGAATAATTTCCTACAGCCTATATATTTTAATGAGTTTAACATATTAAAGATAAAAATGAACGACATACTAATATGTATAGGCTTACATTTGTCAAAATTTTGATTCTATCTTGTGGCTTTTGCCGTGACTTTTCAACTAAAGATGCTCTTTGCATAGGTGATAACACCTTTGTATACCGCTGGAGGGAAACAAGTGAACATAGCTATTCCACCAAAAGTAAAGAAAAGGGAAGAAAATAATAATCAGATATAATTGGTCCAAAGGGTTAAATTGTCAAAGCAAAATAATACAATTATATAAAATAAAAACCACAAGGTTAAGTCAAGCACAAAAATCAGCAAACCTCCAAGGGAAGATAGTTGGGCCGTTTAGGCTTCCCGACATCAAGGCATGGAAGATACGCAGATGAAGTCAACTCTATGCCGCGGTGTTTGGCAAAATACTCATATACAGTAATATTTACTGTGTGCCCTCCATTATTGTCATTACCATCTTTAACCTTCATGCTAAAACTGATGAAGAAATTAGACTAAGTTTTTTTGGGTCAAGAGACCAAAAGTTGTGTTGTCCCTTTTTCTTGAGATTTCAAGTAAATTGAAAAGACTTGACTTTCAAAAAACAAGCACTTACAGTTGCTGAATGCATGATTTCTCACTCAGGCCAGAAATTTTAAATTCCTGGTCCAGATGTGTTGCCCGCACCCTTAAATGTTTAAGCATTTTTTTGGCCTACAGAACCAAAAAAGAAAAAATCCTTACAGGTAATTACTAATGCTGATTGAACCTTATGGAGCAGTTTGTCACCTTTGCCCAGTCGATATAACGAGGTTCCCTCACATTCAGGTTGGATAGGAGAAAATCAACTACAGGTCCAGGCTTTATGATAATTGTTGTTGACACGTCTAGAAAAGATAAATGAAGAATGTAATGAGAAAAAGAATATAACTTTATGATGATAAGATTCCAAGATATGTATGAAAGCAGTCCTACCCATATTGAGATACAATCCTCCCTGCCTTGGACAAAAACTAGAATGAAAACCCCGGACTCCTGTTACTCCAGCCCCAACCTCAGTGAAATTTCTTGAGTCATCGTGAAAAAAAGATTGCCTTACCAAGAGACACCCACTTCACATTCAAAAGAAATGGCTCAGCTATGTGCGACTAAAGAAGTTATGATTAAAAATTAAAATTTATATTCCATTTAACAAAACTTGAAGATACATCTTGGAATTTTATCTTTGGAAGATGTATGGGCACCTGTTAGCGGCACGCTGCCTCAGTATGATATCAAGCACCCTCAAAGCATCTTGAGAATTCGAATCGGACTCAACCCCTTTGATTGTAAGACCAACGGAGTGCAGGGGTATTTGTGCGACAAAACTTATCTCCACCATGAATGTCTTTGACTGAAAAGAATGTTTTGACCTTTTAGTTTCTTCGCAAAGGCCTCCATTAGCACCGGGACTCTCATCACTACTGCTAGAGTTAGAAGACAGTATAAGATTTAAGGTAAGAAAAACATGAAACAATTAAGACAGTGGTACAAAGGACTTACCGCTTTGCAAATGACTCCTCAAGCAACACTTTGAACTCAAACTTATTTAGTGGTAGAGGACCTACGGTGTACAAAGTTCTCTCTCCATCATAGGCAAACCTTTTGCCACCAAGTTCAGAAGAGTATGTTTTATAAAGGTTATCAATCACTTTTCTTCCCAAACCCTTGCTTTTAACAGCTTTTTTATCTTCAAAAGCAATAGTAACCTGGAAATCCTTCAATAAGCTAAAGTCTATGGTACGACATAAGGGAAATTGCAGAGATAGAAGTACACCCATACACTATATTGGAAAAACATTGTGTCTGGAGCATTAACAGCAACTTTGAAGAGATTTGCAAGCAAAGGTATGCGTTTTCCAGTGGTCCCAAGTCCCTGCCTACTGATAATTGAATACTTTGTAGGAGTCATTTGTTCTGTTTCCATATTATGTGGCACATCAGCAAGTGGTAGAGATAAAGCTGGTGGATCAGCAGTTTCTTCGATCTTAGGTTCTTTCTCCATCCTTCTTCTTTCAACTACAGATGACACTACAAAACACCAATCAGGAAAAGAACAAACCATGTTTAAAATTCAAAATATAGACATACTCCATCATAAGATATGATTTAGAGAGATTCTCCAACGATGTGTTCCAGTTGTACAACTATTCATAAAATGCTTGCAAATTTTCCGCCTAAAAGTCAAATGCTAGTTTGATCCATACGAAACAAAAAGTTCTCTAAAGCAATTTGTATGAAGATCAAGCCAATTATGAACCATTATCTGACCTACGAGTAGCAGCACATTTAGATGCAGTTTTACACCTAAAATTACTGCCATGCAGACATTATAGCGATTAGTCGGGGAGAAAACAAAGAGAAAAAGAAGAATGAGGGTGAGTGGACAAACTTAGACCCAAAGTGAATGTGATTTTGACCCAACACAGGATAAAAATGCAAAAAATAATTAGGAAAAAAATGGCGGAAGCTACCGCATTTATTCAGAGACAAGTGTGCAGAAATTAACCTGTAATAAATACACAAAAATGAGGCAATGCAAGTTCAAAATCACCCAAACAAGTAACTGGGAGATTGAAAGAGGAAGAACCTTACCAAAATAAGGTTGCAGATATAGGGAAGGGTTTCTGATGGTTGGAGCGAGTCTAAGGCATTTCAAAATGGCAGGTAACTATTTTATGGTCTTTCATACTTACGAGTGCGAGTTAGAGAGAGAGAGAGAGAGAGAGAAGGTAGGAGTAGGAGGGAAAGCATTTTCGGCTCTCTCTCTTCCCGAATATATTTATTGAGTTGAATTTTAGTATGGACTTTATCATAGTCCCGGCCCAGCCCACATTAGTCTCTTCATTTTCTCTTTGTTTTTTTCTCTCGTTTTTTTCCCTATCCTTTTCTATTTCTTCGTTTTTTTCTCTCATTTTTTTCTATTTTTTTTAATCCCACACGTACAATTCCTATCTCTATTTTTTTCGAAATAAACCTCTCCATCTATGGAGAATCCAAGATCCTGACCCCCAGCCCAGCATAAGTAGTCGATAATGACAAAGTAATCAATGTTTTCAATATATTCTTTGATAGATTTTATATCTTATGGTGTAACAAATTTATAAAATATTATTAAATTTTAATTTTATATGATTAATTATTTATATTTTTTATTATTAATAAATAAATTTTATTTATATTAATTTTTAATAAATACATTATTGTAAATTAGTTTTGAAATATTAAATAACTATTTGATATTTAAAAATCTATTTAATATAAATTAGAGGATTAAAAAATTATGATGTTAAATAATTAATTTAAATAATATAAAAAAAATATTCACTAAATTATAAATGAAAATAAATTCTTTTATATCTTTTAATATTTGAATGATTTCATATTAAAGATATTTAAAGAATTATATTAATCTATAATATAAATTTGTATGCTTAAAAAAATTAAAGTATTAAAATATGATTTATAAATTTATTTATGAATATATATCATATTTATGCATATACTAAAAAAAATATTTTGAATAAAAGGAGATTGTGTATAACATAAATATTATTCTCTTATTAAATGTATTTTTATGATTTTCTGTAGACAATTTAATTATATCTATTGGTTTACCACTTTTTCTAGTTTAGTCTATGTTTTAAAAAAATGTTGTAATGGTATCAAAAAATGCAAAACCAAATTTTGATTTAGAATTATGTTTATTAAATTAACTTTAAAAATTTAATAGCTTAAATGCAGTTTTTCTTATATGTTGTAGGAAATTAACACAAACTGATAATGTAAATCTTTTTAATGTTCTCCAAAATCATTGAATTATTGTAAAATTATATAAAACCCATCTAAGAACATAATTAAAAGGGTAATTTACGTTTTATTTGAATGCGTGGAAAGATAGTGGATGGATTTTGGATTCCATAATTTACATGGAATTAATTCTTTGGTCATTGTTTAGTGAAGTTTGTCTCATATGCAAGAATTGAAATAAATTTAGTGAGCCTCACAAATTTAATTTTTTTTCTTCATGGAACATATATATTTTGACCGGAGGGATAGTAATACCGTTGAAAAGTATAGAAACGATCATTCGTTGGGACATAAGCACCAACCCAATGCAGCAAAGCAATTGTTTTTAATTTGTTTTCATCAAAAGAGCTATGAAGTAACTTCATACCCTAAACTCAAATTTTCCCTCGATTTAGATAATCAATCTTCACTTTTCTGTTACATTCTCACTGGATTTTTTTTTATTAATATCTCATTAAAATTATAAATTGACTTAATCCCTTCATAAACTTAATATGAAAAAATGCTATAATTCAAATTATAATTAATTTCGTCAATCTTAATAACTCATCTATTTTTATAAAAAAATATTTTTTTCCATCTATAAAAATATAATTATATATATTTTTTCCATTCATTCAAATAGGATATGATAATTCTTCTTCTTTTATTTTTATTTATTCAAATAAATTATTTTTTATTTTTTTTAATTTTTTTTCTAGTTTTCACATCATTCAAGTAAAATATAAATACCTCACTATTTCATTGAATAAAAGTTAAATTCTATTTCATAGAACACAGCGTCTATTAAATGTTTAACTATTCTATAATATTGGCTCAAAGAATTTAAGCACACAATTCTTTTCATTTATTTTTTTACAATTTGATGTTTTTCCATATTTTTATTTACTTTTTTTTTTAGTTTTATGTTCTTTGAACTCTTTAATTATCATCTTAAGTTATTAAAGTTCTTTTTTTTTTATTTATTTAAGATTTTTTATTTTAATGATCTGGCATCTTGTCTAAGTTACAATTTTAATTTTTTTATTTATTTTTCATTCTCTTTATTTTACAGTTATAAAATTTAATTTTTTTAAACCTTAAAATTTTATTTTAAGAATTTATATTAAGTTTTAGATTATTCCTTTAATATTTTTATTTATAAAAAATATTAGAATATTTAATAATAAATATCAACATTATGAAAATTAGTAAAATAAAAGTGAAATATCATGCATACTATTATGTTAGTCAAATAATAATTATAATGGGTTTGTAATTATTTTGTAGAATGTCATAAGTGATATTTAAACTGGCTAATGCGAATACATATATTTTGTTATTATTATATTAAGATTTATTTATTATAAAAGAAAATATTTTTAAATTATTTAACATTTTATAACACTAATTTTCATCATCACAACTTAAGAATTTTACCAAGTTATGACATGAACCTTAGAAATTTGATCATAGGAAAACTTAGATTAAAAAATAGTTTGGGAAAAAAACAAATTACCCTAATACTAAATAAAGTCAAAAGTTATATAAAAAAACAATGCATTCAACCTAAAGTTTAGGATTTAAGATTTAGTGGAAATAAATTTATATTTAAAAGCATACATTTAATTTAAAGATTACTTGTAATGAAGATCTGAAAATACCAAACAAAAAATACTAAGAATTGAAGTTAAAGAAATCTTAGAGTAGGAAGGATACTTTAAAAAAAATATACAAGATATTAAAAAATAATTTTTAACTCAAAATAGATAAATATTTTTTTTATAATTAACTGTTTTTATTTTTTAAGAACAACTGTATGTGCAAAGTAAAACTTAGAAATATCTACTTAGTAGTTAGTATTCTACCATTCTAAATCAGCATCCATACATGCACATTATCATCATTTTGTCTTTGTAATCAAATCTTTATTATTGATCTAAAGATTATTTAGACTCAATCAAAATGACTACTTTAAAAAAATATTTTAAATATACATCCTTATTTTTATTATGTTGTTTAACTTTGCTTGATTGATTATTTCATTTTTCACTTCTTTATCTCATTTTAAAAAAATTAATTAATTATCATAAAATTTTATCTTTGTTGAATAAATTAAAGATTAAAAGTTCAATAATTTAAATCAACTTTTAACCTAAACATTAAACAATTTTCTAAATGTCCCTTCTTCATTGTAAAATTTAATTTTTTTAATATAATAAAGATGTTATACTTTACTTTTAACCTAATGAATGAATTAAATTATCTTCTCTTATTTTAAGATATATACTTCCTTCGAAATGTATATAAAAAATATATTTTAATTTTGTTAATATAAATAAATATCTTAATACTAATGAAAAATTATATGCTTCCCAATAATATTTTATACTATTTATAACTTTTAGTCACTAAAAAACTAATTATAAATATTTTTAATTTTTAATATTCTAAAAGATAAAATAAAATTTTAAATATTTATATTAACAACTTCAAAAATTTATTTATAATTTTTATTTTATCTTTTAAGATCACTAAATTGATAATAAATGTTTAAAACTTCCTATTAATCATGTTAAAATCAATTATGTAAAAAAAATGAACTCAAATATAACTTATATTTATCTTTTAAGTAAAAAAAGAGATGAAAAAAATATAACTTAAACATATTTTAAAACACGAGAATGTAATTTTACTTTAAAATATTTGACAATATTCATAAACAAAGTAATATGTTGCATGGATCAGATTACAAATTTCTCCACCACAAATACCTCGCAAGAGAAGCGAGAGGACACACTTTTGAAAATATTAGGCTAGGAAACATGGTACTCAACAATTTTACCATCGAGGGGAAAATTCCTTAGTCTTGGGATTTGTTCTCTGACATTGTACGGGCAAAAACGCTTTTATGCTGGACTATCTTGTACCTTAATCCACCTCATACTTGAAGAGATTTTAACCTAACACTTGAAAAACGTAAAATAGAAATTGTGTACCAAAATTATTCTTAGAGCAGAAACAATTAGAATCATCAGCATTTCACCACACAACAAAAGTTAACTATTATAAGTTAAGACTTCAGGACCTTATAAATCTCACTAAATCTTATTCATTGTGAGGCTCAAGTTCCATATTTTTACATTTGAATCCTAACATCCTATCACCTGCATCACCTGTTTGCAACTGAAAGGCATGATGAAAGACTTTCATACCAACTAACACATTGTGAAAAACCACAAAAGTTGGCTATTGTGGTTGGAAAATCCAAAATCTTATAAACCCTATACTAAAATCCAATACTTGAAACGTTAACCCCTAAGATCGGAGTTACAACTTATTTACAGAAGAACTGTTCCCGGATACGTTGAATTATTAAAAAATAATAATAAATAAAATAAAAAGGAAAAAAGAATGCTAGTTAGCACACCAGAGACAACAAATATTGAGTGGCGGCGCTTCAGCTCGAACCAAGGCAGGCCTCTGAACTTTTATAATTTTACTCAAATCTTGTCGTATTATATACACAAACTTACATTGAATGATCTTTCAACTACTATAGTAAGTCAACAGTCAATAGTCAAGCAGAGAGCAGTATCTCCATCATAGTATGGTACATGCAGGCAGGAACTATCATTTTACCACTTGAAAATTGCATGGTTTTACTATTGAAAACTTCATCGCTTTACTTGTGTAGGGAAAATCTGCGCTTCAAATTGAAAACTACCAAGGTTCTGTTTGTGCTCCATCCAAACCCTTGGGAACAGGAAAAGGTCCTGCAGTCCAAAATTCTCCATTCTTGTTTTGGGCAAACAACCTTCTATGGTCATCATCCTCGGCCTCGAAATCCAAATCTTCAAATATATCCTCAAAACCATCGTCATAACCGTCAATAAAATTATCAATCACAACATTGTCATCATAATCATCATCACTGTCATCATTATTTTGATTAGCATCACTGAAGCTGCCAACATCTTCCTCAATCCTACCCTTCCTCCTCTCTCGTCTCATTCTCTTGGATTCCCTAGCCAAATCCATCCATTCATCTTGTATGAATAAAACCTCATCCTTCTCCAATAAGTCACCCTTCTCACCAAATCCCTCCACCAAGAAAACTGAATGTCGTTGCCCCTTCAAGCTTACATAAAATAATTCTGGGTGTCTTAGAATCAAGCCTCTCAATTTGTTTGGGAGGCCAAACTCCCTTCTGAAATGGGTCAGGTGGTCTATCAAAGTCCTCTTTTCGATTGTCATTCCAAGAACTTCTCTTACTAGAGCACTAGATCTCTTTTCTGCCTCAATTGATTCCTTGACAAAAGCCTCAGCAGGGTTCCTGTAGGGGCACACTTCTGGCATTTCTTCAAATTTTAGCAAGAAAGCCTGGTGACATCTCTTTAAATTAAGCCCCTTTCGAAGTCTCAATTGCTTGAACTTCAAAGGCCGATCAACTATTAAACCAAGAGAATGGGTGGAAGGAGCCAGCAAAGGCTTTGCCAAATTGATGTCCCAGGATACAAGCTCAAGTGCACGACCATAGGATGTGTCAACGATCTTGAATTTGTCTGGATGGTCATTGCACAACCGGGATCTAAAATTAGGAGGGAGACCAAGATCTGGAGCAAGGTGAACCAATTTTGACAGAAGTAATCGGTGGTGAGAAGATAGCATGAGAAGTTTTTGGAGTTTGGTTGCCAACATGTTGGAAACAGAAGATTGAAGATTCAATTCTTTGGCAGCAAGGGCAGCTGCAGCTGGAGTTAATCGAACACAGAGTTGGGGATAAAGCTTAGTTGCATTGAGTGGTGAGGGTGGCCATGGAATAGTGAATAGTTCAAAAATGGATGGATACCGATGGATCATGGAAAGTAGGGAACGAGGCTTAGAAAAACAAAGATAAGACCGACATTTTGACAAAATGTGAAGTGGAAGATAATGTTTTGGTTTAGATAGAAGTAAAGCTTTTAGCTTTTGAACAAACCTAATTTTGTTCTTCGTGACAACATGCCTGTCAAGTGTCCGGTCACGTACAAGTTTGATAGAGGAACAAGAAATTGAAACAGAGACATTGTTGAGGCAGTTACAGGCTTTTAGTTTTTTATTGATAGAAAAGGATAAAGGTGTTGTTTCACCAAGAAAGCTGGAACTAAGGGAAGTGACTGGTTTGGGATGGCTGAATGAGAAAGGAAGACACAATGCCATTTTTAAGGCTTCAACCACTCACATACTCAACCTGGAAACGAAAACAAACAAAAAGAATTAGAGGGGTGAAATTGTAAAAGGATAGAACGCCAAGGTCGGACTGAATTAATTTACATGGATGTAGAATGTTGGTTTCCTATCGTATTGAATGTCTCATGGAAATTTTAAAGACACAATTACATAGCAGGTTTAATTAGAACGAAATTTGTTTCATTATACACAGGAGGACATCCTGTTCTTTGGAAGTTTGAAACCAATAAATAGTACAAGGGAATGGAGTGAGTATAATGCTCAGCAGGAAATCTAGCAGTTAAAGGAAAAACAAACCAATTGGTCATGTTCATCAAAGAAAATACCATCGCTGAAAAGTAATCAAGTTATAAATTTAGAATATACAAAAATTCATAATGTGGGAAAGCATCAAGAACCAACATAGATACATACATGACCCCTAGGGTAGCATCATCAAGTCCATCATGCAATTTAAAATTTTCAAATCAACATGAATGATTTAGCTGTGTAGGCACATGCTTACATGTAAAAGCACCACACTTTCTTTTTAACAAAATCCATAACTATAATAATCAAATTCATCAAGATTCAGGAGAATATATTTCTCTGTAAATAATATCAAATAACAGCCATCACATAATTGAGTCTAAATTCTTTTAAACATGTAACAGAAAATACTATTATAATTATAAATATATACATGTGTAAGATCATTCTCAAGAGTTTAACAATGCTATGTTTAATTTCTATCATAAAAACATATTTTCAAGGTAATTCTAAGCTTGGTAAATACTCATCATAAAACAGATTCACAAAATAAATATTAAAAAGTTCCACATAAGTTCTAAATATTCTGGGGTATGAATATTGTGATGAAAAAACAAGATATGGGACTGATGATGCTGAATCAGAACTTATGAAGAGAAATAGAACTTTATTGAAGAAATTCAGAATTCTCTACCTCTGTATTAATAGATGAAATACAACTTAGATGAAAACAAAGAATACAGAAAATGAACCCCATCCAGGTATTTGAGAAACCTGGACTCTCCCAGCAACTAAATCCTTTCACAAAAACAAAGCACACCCACCAGCTTTCCCTGGTTCCCATTAATTATCTCCTGTCAACAGACTGTCTATACTCTATTGGATGATCCCTGTTCATTCTCTCCTGACTAGTGCAATTAGTTGTCCATTGAACAACAGTCCCTATGTATTCTCCTAACTGTTACAATTAATTGTCTACTGCATGGTAATTGGTAATTACTGCTATCCACTCATGTGGCTTTTGATGCTCTGTTCTGCCCCTTATTACTCCTACTGTAAACCTTCTTTATGGGAGTTTTCTAGCAGAGGCATGCCCAAGAACTTGCAAGAAAATAAAATGTTACAAGCAAAAATTTAACTGGAAGATAAGAATATGTCATGTTAAACAAGCTTAGAATTATAATTTATATTCAGATTTTTTATATTTTAAATACACCTACACAAACTTTGTAAGAAACCACATTCACTCAAATTCATATCATCACTAGACAAATGAATCAATTATATTATCAACAACAAATCAGAGACCCTATCAATCTTTAATCTACTGCACCATATCGTACTTGTCCATAGTACACCATAGTGACACAATTTGTTCTCATTTAAAAGATGAGATATCTTTTAAACTTCATCCATTCTCTCATTCTCACCTTTTTATTTCTACTTTTATCATTCATTCTCTTTCCTCACCATCACTTACTTGGGCTCTCTCTTTACTCTCAACAGTTTGGTGCTGTTAGAAATTAGGCTTGGGCCTAACTCAACCTCAAAAGCTAGCCATGTGAGATTTCTAACACATCCCCCTCACGCCCAAGAGTGGACATCTGGAATGTGAAGCTTGCAGGACTAGATATCTGCAGGTGACCCATTAATGGATATAGGGTAAGCTTTGATACCATATCTCTAGGCAATGTGAGATTTCTAACACATCCCCCTCATGCCCAAGAGTGGACATATGCCCAAGAGTGGACATCTAGAACGTGAAGTTTGCAGGACTAGATATCTGCAAATGGCCCATTAATGGATATAAAGTAAGCTTTGATACCATATTAGAAATAGGGCCTGGCCCTAACTCAACCACACAAGCTAGCTCATAGGGGTGGGGTTTGTTTCCATATTATATACTCATAGTTGGCCTTAACTCTAACTAATGTGGGACTTCTAACAGGTGCCAACACTCAAGTTTTCCTCTCTCTTGTTTACACACTCAGCACTTCATACAGCAAGACACACACTCACAAATTTGTCTTTTTCTCACCTTCCCCCATCTCATCCTTTCCTTCAGAATAATATCCTAACAAACTCATCTATATATAACACATACACACTATGGGGGAACAACACCAGCCACTGCACACAGTAGCACACATCCTCTCTCACTTAACTTTTTTTACCTCTATAGGCTCTCTGTCTCTCACAACTCATCAACAGTATGATAAATATACATTAGTTAAGTTTGTTAATCAGCAGTTAGTTAGGTAGTATTGTTGGCAGTAATTAAAATGCAAATGAAAACCAAAGCAGATGAAGAGGAACTAAGGCATGACAAAGTTACAGATTTGAGATTAAGAAATATAATGGACTTTGGCACACTTTTCTTATGAGTAAAGGAATAGCTAGAACACCCAAAATGCCTACAGATTAAATATTCCTAAGGTCAATGCAAAGTTTATGATCCTGAACCCCAATCCCTCCCCCCTAGCAATCTCGAGCTCACCCAGGATCAAAAATTGGTTAGATCGCATGAGATTATGCGACAAGACAATGAAATGGTGAGATGTGATGTCACCGAGTTGGATCTTTATCCCAATTTGCCCCTCCTACCCAAGAACCAACTCTACCAGTCTCACGACCTAACAAATCTAGTGAGTGTGACCTGTGACATTCGAATCTTGAAATCTGCAATCTGCAACCCCCAACGAGCTTCTTCTGTGTATATCTGCATTCATCTTCTCCATCTCTTCGTGTCTGCTGGCTGTTTTGGTTTTGGACAAGTGAAAAATGGCTACTAAGGCTGGTTTTTCTGTTGCTATTAGCAATTTTGTTCTGCTGTGCCTGTGCCCAGAAATGCTGTTGGAAGTAAGATTGATGTGGCTTGGAAGCATGGCATTGCTGTTAGTTTATATTCAAGAAGAATTCAATGCAAATATTGTCAACAAATTGTTACAGGAGGTGTTTATTGGTTCAAATATCACTTTGCTTGGTAAAAAAAAAAAGGATGTTACAGGGTGCTTAACTATTACTGATGAAGTGGGGGAGGAAATGATGCAAATTTGCCCAGCTTTGGAAGAAAAGTGCTAGTGAAAAAGAAAAGGGACTGAGTTGGTTCGTGAGAATTCTGAAAATATTTTCAAGAGAAAAACAAAGAATGCTACTCAAGCAACCATCAATACCATGTTCAAGAAAATTATAAGAGGATGCATGTCAAGCAATTGAACTTTTTTTTACAACAATGTCATAGTGTTCAATGTGGCAAGCAGTGATGAATATAAGGAAATGTGTGATTTGGTAGCATGGCATGGGCAAGGATTTGAGGCACCATCCTATCATAAAATCAGAGTAAAATACTTGATGGAAGAAGTTAAGTTGATTAGGGAGCCTTTGCGAGAACACAGAGAAGAATGGAGGAAGATAGGGTGCACCATAATGACTAATGGATGAACCGACAAGAGAAGGAGGACATACTAAACTTCTTGGTGAACAGGCCAAGGGGAGAACTGTGTTTTTGAAGACAGTTGATGCGTCTCACATGCAAAACATATAACAAAATTTTTCAGATGATAGATGATGTAGTTGAAGAGGATGGAGAAAAAAATGTTTTTGAAGACAGTTGATGCATCTTACATACAAAACAGATAACACAATTTTTCATATGATAAATGATGTAGTTGAAGAGTACGGAGAAGAAAATGTTGTCCAGGTTAATGACGTGGTCTTGAACAGAGTTTTGGAAAAATGTTATAATTTGTTTGAATGGTGCAATTCCTTTAATTGAAGTGTATAGCTGATTCGAATGTGATCCCTGTCGTGGGGTTTATTTATGAGGGGATGGGTCAAGCTAAGGAAAAGATACAAAGTACTTTTAATGGTGTCGAGAAAAGGTAATCATCACTTGATAATGTCAAGAAAATCAACTTAGTTTCTTTAAACTGAACATTTGTTTTGAAAACTAAATCAATTTATTTTATTGTTTAGTTATTTACCTCTGAGGAAGATCATTGATGAAAGATGGGATAAACAGCTCCATATGCCTTTGCATGTTGCAGCCTATTTTCTTAATCCTCAACTACACTACAGCCCTAAATTCAAAATTGACCTTGATGTTAAACGTGGACTATTGCCGATGATGGCGGTATCCAATGGGAAGAAGCAAGCTAAGATCAATGTTCAAATGGATTATTTCAACAAACTTATGAGAACTTTCGGGGTTACCCGAGCCAAAAACACAATTAATAGGAGGGAGCCAGCACTATAGTGGGAACGTTTTGCAGATGACCAAACCCAAACCACATCATCGCTAACAATTGATGGATTTTGACAATTAAATTATCAAAAGAAGATCGACAAAATCAGACATAGTCACGAACAACAGATTTTGAAGAGTTGAGAATGAAACATGCTTCTCAAATCTAACGTCTAAACAGCTGAATTAAATCAAACTCTATTCTAAATGCTAACTCCTAACTTGAATTCTTGAAAAGTATAAGTAGTCCCAAAATGAGTAGACAAATCATTTCATTAAAGGAAATATATATTTTTTGTAAGCATTAAAGGAAGTATATATAACTGATTTACCTGTGAAATTGTAGAAGAATGCTGCAGAAAAAATAAGAGCACCCTTCCAACTTCAAAGCCCTCAAATTTATGGTAAATGCACCCTTCCAACTGCAGAAATGGAACTGGGACGCCTTTAGCTTACTATTCGCGGTGGCAGATTCAGAATCAGGAGAGACAAACCCTAAAATCTGTAAATCAAAAACCCCCCCTCCCCTTTCAATCTTGTTTCATTATCTTTTGCGGCTGGATTACCCGTTTAAATCGTTTAACCCGAATTACCCAATTTAACAACAACCCGTAAAAGATAAAAAGAAATAAAAAAAAAAGAAAAAATATTTTATTATTAGTAATAAATATTTTATCATCCTAAACAACCGTAAAAGATAAAAAAGAAATAAAAAAAAACAGAAGTTAGTAATAAGATATTTTATTATTAGTAATAAATATTTTATCATCCTAAATAAAAGTAAATTAAAGGCATAAAATGTTTAAAATTATAAAAAATGTTGAAATGAAAATTAATTTTTTTTTATATGAACATCAAATTTCAAAAACTAAAAAATAAAATCCAATTAACAATTATTATAATTATAATGATATTAATAAATAATTTAACTAAAAATAAAATATTTTCTGAATCTTTTAAAAATATCTTTAATTTAATATAATATATCTAAAATAAAATAAAATAATTAATAAATAATATTAAAAAAATAATATTCAATTTTCTTAAACTTTAATTTTTTTACTAACAAATATTGATTCAGTTGTTAATAATTGAATTTAAATTTATGATTCATAAAATTATAGCTTCAGCTTTTTAATCTTGAAACATGTCTTAAATCCGACAAATTTTCGAATTTTCGAAATCAAACTCATTTACACTTTATATAAAATATATAATCATCTCTAATGTATATAACTTTTTTACGGAAATGATTGCCCAACATATGTACATATATTCAATTTTTTTTATAGTTTTTTATATTTTTTTAAAATAAAAAATTATAACCATTAAATTTGAAATGTATATTATAAATTATCGTAAATATATAAATTTATCACTTTTTATATTTTTTATTTTTCTTTTATTATTTTTTTAAAATTTAATTTTAATGATATCTTAATATTTAGAAAAAAATAATATAAATTTTTTTCATTATTAATTTAATTTTAATTCAATTTACATAAGTATCTATTTGTAAAACTACTGAAATTTAAAAATTAACTCGAATAAAACTAAATTTTTAAGATATATATATAGAGAGAGAATGAATAAAATTTAAAAATTAGTTAAAATTGAAGATGCTTCATTGAAAAGAATAAATATTAAGGATCAATTTTAATGAAATTAAAATTTAAAATATCTATTTAAAAAAAAGTAAAATTTCAGGTGATTGAGTATTCTTTCCCTAACTTTTATATTTTATTCTATTGAATAATTATATCAATTAGAGATAATTATAAATTGACTGCAATGTCAAACTATGGTTTCTGACTTCAATTTAAAATAATAACGAGTTAAAAAATTTCTGAATTATACGATATTAATTTATTTAATTTAGTTTTTTAGTAGAAAATAAAAAGTAAAAAATATATAGTATTATGTGACATAAGTTATGGTAGTATTATTTAAAAAATATAATTATTTTTTAAAATTCCAACATTCTATTTCATATTTGTCTAAATTTTACTTTAGCTGTCAACAAATTTTTTTTATCAGTAAATTAGTTTGGCAAGTTTTTAAAAATTTTTCTCAATCTTTTTTGATAAATATTAATTTTGAAATTTGAATTAAGTAAAAAAATCATATTGTTTAAGAAATGAACCTCCGAGTAAGTCCTCATTTTTTTTAAATATGTCAAACTATTCTTTAAATTTTTTTAATTATATTAATTTTATAAAGAAATTATTGTGACACAAAAATAAAATTGAAAAATCAATATAATTGATAAAAATTATTAATTTAAAGATCTTATTAGTATTTTCTAAGTTTAATAATTTATTTTATACACTTGATAGAAAATAATTTGGAAGTTATCTCCTTTTATAATTATACAAATATTTGATTATTGAATATGATTAATAAATGTTATTTTATTACCTTTTTTTTTGTCTTGTATTATGTTGTCATGAACAAATTGATAAAGGAGATTGTCCAATGAATTTTTATTTTTTATTTTTTTATAATTAAATTTTTAAATCTTTAAGAATAATTTAATAATAAAGGATTGGAAATTAAAATAATTTTATATAAAATTATTTGTTTAAATTTTTTTTCACATTTTATAAAAAAAAAATTCTAAATTCTAAATTTTTTTTATAAATCAATAGTTTAACATATTTTAATATTCTTAGATTATAGTGATGGATGATGAAATTAGAGTTATTTTCTTGATTTAATAATTAAATCTTTTAACTCATTCTTCTATAATTTAATATTTTTTTGAAAACTAAATTGAACTAATTAAACCAGAAATTGATTTACTTTTTAACTAATTAAATCATAAAATTGTTTTAGAAAAATATCAGTAACGAATCAATAAAAAATAGGTTCATAAATAAAATAATATTATTTTGATATTTAAAAAAAATGCTATATTTCTCTAATATTATTTTCTTCGTTTTAACTTTTTAAAAAAATAATTTATACATTTAAAGATAAGTTTTGTAAGAGATTTTTTAATCAGATAGTTTTTCCATCTCAATTTTTTATAAAAATTATCACATATTTAGTGAGGGGTTTTTAAAAGAAACATTTAAAAAAAAAAATTGTCTTCAAAGTTTGTTATTGAAAATAAATTTTATATGTAACAACTGATTTTGAGAGGCATATTTTCAAGATGTTTTTTTATATAATTCAATATTTTTTTCTAAAATTAATTTCCATAATTAAAGATAAATTTAGAGAAAATTTTTAGAAAAAGTAACGTATCTCTAGATATATCTCAATTTTTTAAAATTTTTTTTTACATAATTTTCTTGTTAATTTTGTCTATATTAAAGAGGAATTACATTATGACTTGACAACTTTTTTGATCTTTTGTATTTGGACCATCCGTTAACGTGATTTACTAGATGACATAAAACCAAAACATGGGAGGTTTACTAGAAGACCATTCATTAATTTTACATAATAACAATAGATTCCACTTTTTGATACTTACTTTTTTTATTAAATTTAAGAATCCTAATTCTTTAAATGACCCTATTTCAAACAAACATTAAGCAAGGGAATTTAAAACTTCATAATTACTTATTATATTTTATCTTTGTATCATATGATATTATTGTATTTCTTCCCAAACAAGTTAGATTATACTTCCAAAATTACTCCTTCTATTATAATTATACAACGACTTTGTATAGCCACAGAAACCAATAATTCTTCAAATTTCAAGCAATTAAACTTATAATTAATCCTATTAGTGTTAATAAAAATGAAATTAAGATTATCGCCACTTAAAAAAATTAGAATTATATTGATATCTCCTAAAATTTATTATAAAAATATCTAATAATTTCTTTCAATTTTTATCTTAGGCATACATTTTTAAAATTATATAAAAACATAATATCGAATATCGTTTTTAATTATATAATTTTATATAAATTTTTTATTATATTATATAAATAAAATATATTAAATTAATGAAAAAATAAAAAGATATATATATATATATATATATTTCAATAAATTTTAAGAAATGTGAATATAATCTGTCCCAAAAAAATTCAATTTTTTCATACTCTAAACAATTGACCCAACTTCAAAATTCCTATAAAATTAAAATGCAAACAAATCTGCACAAATTACATCCTAATCCTGTTTACTATATAAAATATGAAACTTATCAATTTCATAGGTTTATGTTGTGCTTATTTCCAAATTAAAAGAAATTCTTACTTAATTGTAGGAAGCAAAATATTTTTCAAAATATATGAGAAAAAAATAACGATTTATCACTCTGATTGTTTAACTCCTTATTATATCTCTTCCATAACTTCAAAACTCCACCAATCATAATAAAATTAACTTAAAATATAAATAAATCTGCACAAATTACATCCTAATCCATCAACTATAATAAAATATGAAAACTATCAATTTCATAGGTTTATATTGTGCTTATTTCCAAATTAAAGGAAATGCTAAGCCAACTGTAAGAAGCGCAATATTTTTCAAAATATGAGGAAAAATTAACGATTTATCGCATTAAAACTCATTATATTTCTTTCATAAATCCTATTATACAAAAATGGAGATGTAGGCATATCCTAAATTCAACACACTTTGGCATTTCATTACTGATAGTGTTGCACCATTTTTTATTGAAAAATGCTAACATTAGATTTTTAGGATATTGATTAAGGAATCAAATGTAATTTTATTTATTAAAAATATATTTAATACATTTTTTTTTGTAATTTCTCATATAATCCATCATTATTTTAAAAATTATTTTTAATTTCTTAATTAATATTTTCTAGATATTGCTTAGCAAGATATTTTTTATATATAATTAAAAACAATAAAATTTAATCTTAAATATTGTATAAACTAGCTCATCCTAATGGTTCAATGTTGTTGTACCTTTTACTATCTAAGAAGTTAAAAATTTATTATTGGGTTTTTTAAATACATTATCAAATTATATATATTTAAATGATAAAAAAACAAAATCCTGCAAAATTTTAATCAAATAATTTTCTCAAATAAAATCCCTAAAGAAATAAAAAATTACCATTATGCTTAACTTTATTTTATCATTAATTTAAATTATAATAATTTACAAATTTAGATCACGTCTAATTAATAAATAACCCTCACTATTTCACTTGACAACTTACAACCCAAGTCCATTTTTAAATAATCATTCACAACTCTTCACTCATTCACTCAGCTCTTTTTTAATCATCGCTCATTGTTAACTTTAGATTTTCCAAAATTCTAAATTTCACTATCTAACCACAAGGTCAGGGATTTTAACAATAAAATAGTGCTTACCTATAGTGCTAATTATGTTTGCATGCCACCTTTATTAGGAGAAAATCAAATGGCTAATATGAAATCTCAAACTATTTCTCTCAAACGAGCACGTTTGGAACGAATTTTTTTTAATGGTGTTAAGTAAACCAGACTGCTAGTGTTTGTCAATTGAAAACAGAAAGAAACTATGATTACAACCGTTTCAAAAGTATAACAAGGAGATTGATTTATGATGCTCAATTGATTGCCTAACATTTAAAAAAAATTGCTCAAAATTGACCTCTAGGCACAGGTTGTAGGATATTTCAGTCTTTCAAAAATTCTAATGGCCTCATTTGACCCATTCATCTGCCGTATAACATACGATGATTCACTCATCTGCAGTGACATGATCTCATCTTCTAAACTTCTTGGATGATTTTCCATTCTTGAGACCCAAGTACTTGTCGATATCCTCCCCTTCAAAATCATCTTGGCCTCTCCGGTTCTTCTTCCCCCCAGTCTCCTTCATTTTCTACACAAGCAAAAAAATATACTAACACTTACCATCTAGTAATTAAATTAAAGCACATAAGCATTGGCTGATTTCAAATCCTCATACATATTTACATACACATACAAAACAAGTTGCTTTCTACGACATAATTGTTTGCAATTGGAAACTAAATAATACTGGATATAAAAATGGTGGACAGAAAAATGGTCTAAATTATAACTAAGCTCAATACAAAATTTTACCATCATGGCTAATCTTTTGGCCTCACTAACACGTTCTTCCAAAAGCAAAACTTCTTCTTCTTGTGCAGGATACTCCGGTAGCTTCTTGCCTGAAGTATTCTTGTATTTGTTATTCAATAAGAAACTTTTGTTACCTAAAATGTCGAAGCAAAAACAGGGCATACACTACTCACCTATAAGCTTCTCTATTTGAATGTACCACTCCAGCTCATATTGATTCACAAGGGAAATGGCAACCCCAGACCGCCCTGCACGAGCAGTTCTTCCCACACGATGTATATAATCCTGTAGCTCACATGATCAGAAATCCAATGAATATAAAAATGAACAAATTCCTAAAACATTCATCTCTTCCAACAATTTTGGGTCTTGAGTTAATATAGATGTGTCATGTGTCATTCATGTATTACCATGAAAACAAATTCCAATAATTACATAAGGCTAACTGTGAACTTTTGATTCATTATAACCAATAAAACATGTCAATAAAAGAAATAAAAGAACTATATAGCACATCATACTTTGGAGTTTGTGGGAATGTCATAGTTAATCACCACATCTACTGTTGGGATATCCAGTCCTCTACTAGCTACGTCAGTACAGAGGAGAATATTGCATTCCCCAGATTTGAACTTATTCAAGGCTCCAAGTCTCTTTGGCTGTAAAAAGATTATTATAATAAAAATTAGCAATATTGGCACACCCGTCAATAATGGGAAAAACAAAAGACGACAACCACTCACTCCTTCCACCCTAGAACCCCCTTCCATAACAAGGAAAGAAAAGTTAAGAACAAATTACCTGGCTCATATGACCATTAATTGGGATGGCTTTAAGACCAAGATTCCTAAGAATCAAAGATAGAAGCCGAGTTGAATCACAGGTGCGGGTGAACACCATTGATGTACTTCCAGCCATTTCAGTGAGAATGTATACAAGGTAGCAATCCTGTGAGAAACACACATAATGAACCCAAAATGTATGAATTTATATAAATTTCACTCCATATAGCCAATTTATTACAAGTTATTACAATCACATCAAACCTAACTCACTTTCAAAAGCTAACTTGAGGGAGGAGTATTGCTTATGTTTTATAAGGAGTATTGCTCAACTCTTATGAGTATTCTAACCATATTTATAGCCAACATGGGGCATCATAACACATGTTTGATACAAAACATTTTCTTAGTGCTCTCTATCTCAAACCATAATCTTAGTTGGTATTTGACTAAATAAAGTACTTTTACTTTGCTAAATCCATAGCACTGCAAAGAATTAATTCACACTTCAAGTTTGACCCACCTTACCATAATTATGTGTTTCAGTCTAGTACATTGCAAGCAACAGATCATTTTTAAAGGAAAATGACACCAACATATTAGATTCCTACTTGGTGGCCATCCATTTATCAAATTTCTTTTGTAGTATATCTTTGACAACCTCATTGACACATTTTCATCAAGTATAACTAATTTCAGGGCAACAAAAAAAAATAGAGGGAAACTTTGTTTGAAGCAGGCATTGATGTTTGTGTTACTAAAAGGGTAATATGAGTGGTATGACATTTGGAATAACTTTTCCCTCAATTTTAGTAGTTATTAGTATTTATGAGCACCTAGATTAGATAATGTTGTTTTGTTATCTTATAAGGTTCTAACGAATATTTTTTTTCTTTTTTTTATTATCATATCAGATCATATCGGGTTGCCAAAAATAAAAAAATTTCAATAAAATTTTCGCAGGCAAATATTACTCTTTATTATCAAATTCAGATGTAGGCTCATTGGGCAATGAAGCCATTAGTATTAAGAAATTCAATGTAAATTGACAGCCAATTTTTCTGCCTTTTTATAAAATCCAACATTTTATTGAACAATGGAGAACAGAAACCTTGCGTTTGGCAGGCAAGAAGCGATACTGCTGCTTCAGTGTGTCAACAGTGGAATACTTGGATGCTGCTTCAATCTAAATTGAATAAAACAAATTGTGATCAACATCCGAACAAAAAAAATTATATATATGGGTAGATAACACTCCCCTCCATTGAGATATGCTTTCAGTTATAATGTCTTCACTTCTAATATTAAAAATTACACTCCAAAGAGATGAAGTGTGTTATGCTTAAGTACATTTTATTGTAAATGAACCTTATCAATGGGAAGCAACTGTGTACAAGCCGCCAAAGGACATTTTTCCTTTCTTGGACAACTTGTGTCACCAACAGCTGATATTGAATATGCTATTGTTGATTTAGGACCTTAAAACGTGAAAAGAAGTATCCTTAAAATCAACTCTGAAGCTTTACCAAAAATTTTCATTTCATCAACTACAATCCAAAGTCGGTAGTAAGGGTTCAAAACCAATTATCTCTGATACTAAAATCAGAGAAAAGTTGCCCATAAGATGCATGCTTATATTAAAATGGAAAAAAGTTTAAAACATTAATTTTTCAAGGAAAGGGTGTGTAATTTATTAAAATAGAGAGAAGAACAATGTAATTTAAGCATCTCTGAAGTGGAGTGTAATGTACCCAATATATAAACATATTTGCAAATATTACAGTAGTACCTTTACAGGATTCCTTAAACAAACCCTTTGGAGCTTCTGGACCTGCAACATTAAAAATGCAACTTGCTCTATTAGCAACATAATTTAAAAAATACATGTCAGCAATCAAGGATCTGCAGCATACAGGCAGCCCATATAAACCGTTTTGTTCAATTTCATTTACACCATAACATTCTTAATGGAGCAAATGCATATTAACATAATAAAATATACATTCGGCCTAAAATAACATGATTAAATGCTTTAGAGAATCTATTCAAAATTATATACCAACAACCAAAATTTATATTAAATCCCAATAAGCCTCCTCAAATGACCTACATTTAATAGGTTCCATATCTCTGAATATGTAAAGAAAAAGCTTCACTTGATTATTAAGATATCATATTTGATCAATATCAAGGGGAAAAGGCTAAAATTATGAATAATATGTTTTCTAAGTGTACAATAATTAATAAATGTACATATACCTTCTTAGTCATTGTAGCAGAAAACAGAAATGTCCTTCGCTCATGAGGAATCATTTGTAAAATCTCATTAAGTGATTCCTCAAAGTCCTCATTCAACAACCTGTCTGCCTCATCTAAGACCTGCTCAAAATGCATAGTAATCAAGTTAGTCCAAATACATGTATCACATGGAAATGAGGACAAGAATATGATATGAATATGGTAGACAACAAAAAAGATTATTTAATATATTTCATTTTGTAAAATCCACTTAACAGGTCCAAGTATCCATAAATGCAAAACACAAGGCAACCTACATCTAAATGACATGCTGAAAATCAGCAACTGATTTGCTTTCTACTTAACTGATTTGCTGATATACTTAAACCTATGCAGAAGCATACATGTTTCAACAATAAATCAACATGTATCAAATAAAAGAACCATATCCAAGACATCAAAATCAATCCAACAATTCAATAACATTAATCACAGATTGTCCTTCACAACTCTAAATATATTGGCTAAATGAAGACTTCAGGGCATGAAACAGGTACATGCTTGAACTTGTCAAGACAAAGAATCAAATTGGATGGGTAGACTACGCAAAACTGATTTAATCAAGAGAAGGGGGGATTATATTGATCTGAGAAGTTAGAAAAGGATAGAAAAAAAACAGAAGCTATTATATCAATAAATAATATCTAGTGGAAAAATAATGGATATTATTATTAAAAAATGTGTGTATCTTGGCTAAATTAACTGATCATGTAAGCAATTTGTTACATGAGACTAGAATCATAATACTTCCAGTCTGCTATGCTGTATCCAATCAAACTGTAAACCACTCCTTCCTTTATTAAAGTAATTGAAGCATAGTTAAACTAGCAACATGCCTCTCCTCTAACAAGAAAATTATTATTTAATTAATTAATGTAAATTAGGTTTAACAAAAGAAATTTTCAATTTTGCATGCAAAACAATAATATTTATAACCATTAACCATAGATTTCTCAGAACTGTTTATAAAGAGGGTAAATGGCCAGTGTAATAACAGCCAAATATTCTATTCTGATAAATGGTGGACTGGAAGGGATTTTGCACAAGGGAACACAATTGGGCAAGGTGACCTAACATAAATGTTAACTTACCTTTTCATTATTGGAATGAAATATCTATCAAGAATATTCAAAGCAGCAGCAGGTTCAAGGTGACTTAACAATGTTTACTTGATAGGGGAGACAAGAGTTCAATGCAAATTTTGAAGAATGTGCTTAAAGATTTCTCTGTGGCTTCTTGATTAAAAGGGAATTTAACTAAAAGGGCTATGTGGGTAGTGTCACAAATGACAAAAAGCAACTAAAGAATGTTCTGGGTTTCTTCCTGTTAAATACAAACAAAATAGTGGGGAATTGGAAGATCTGTCACCTCATAATTTGAAGAATACAAATGGATCAGGGGATATGCAGGAAATTTTCCATTTTTTTGAACTGACCAAAACAAAACTGGCCTGATGTGAGTGTGACATCATTTAGTATGCATGAATATGCCAAAGGCTTTTTTTTTTTATTTTGGCTTCACTGGTTTTCTAGAAAAGATTAGCAACTAAAGAAAGACTAACGGGATACAGATGATTAAACGACTCAACCTGCAGCTAATATGATGGGGCAGTTGAAACAAAGGATCACCTCTATTTTCAAAGCAGCCACTCTGAGCAACGTTTACAGAAGCCTACAAGCACAGTTGAATTTAATCTGGATTGGGCTTTGATTTTTGGAAACAGGTTTTTGAAAGGGCAGAGAGGAGAAAAATCTATTTTTGAGATGCAGGCAGCAGTTTTCTGTTCTAGTCATTATTTTATCTGGAACACTAGGTCAGGAGAAAACCTGTTATCTTTAAACATAAGACGATTATTGCAGAAACCGATACCTTTGAGGTGATAAATATGCTAAAATATGGACTGAATAACAAAATCTAAGGATAGATAGGAACAAAAGCACTAAAGCTACAGGGAAAAGGTTTTATTTGTTTCGAGGTCTCTTGATCGTCAGTGTAAACAGAGGCTATGTGCTCTTTTTTTGTAAATATTTTGAACTCTGAAACATATAATTTCTATTTTCTTGGATATATATATATATATATATATATAACCATTAAAAACATTCATCTATATTCCACATGAAAAAAAATAAACTAAGAATAAAACATTCACCAACTATATGAATATTCAAATCTTCTTATGATGCAGAAGGTAATATCTATATAAAAAAATGTAGAAATCATACCAAGTATTTTAATCTACTGAGAGAAAACCCTTTGGTGTTTTTTAGGTGATCTAAAACTCGTCCAGGTGTCCCAACCTGCAAGAGCATGAATTAAACATAAATAAGTAATAAACAAAATACAGGACTCATGAAATGAGAAGACCAAAAATTAGTGGAAAACTAAAGGTGGCACTAAATCAAAAGCATAATCTTGATCTTGTGTATGCTGATCTGCATAAGTTCAGCTTTCTCTAGTCAATTGAATAATTGTTATTTGCATCATTCAAGTGCAATGTCTCAAGTCTCAACCCATAAGTTAGAAGCAGTCTCACCCAGCCACTGTACACATACTATTTAAAGCTGGAATCAGTAAATCTATTCCTCATAACAATAAGAAGCAAGTTGGATTCCAAAACATACACAAAAAGGAAAAAGAACAGTCCAAGACATAAGGATTTCTGCAACAGGTGATAAGAGATACACAAACTTCAACTTAAGTCTTTATCGGACGAAAATGACAAAAGTTGTGACCAAATTTCATTCAAGCAATTATATGGGGAGACGGGGGTGGATATCAAGTTACTAGTCTATTTATCAAGAGCAAGGAAATATTGGATCCTAAAAAATCAAATTAAGATGAAGCAAAAAATGAAAGGTCATATTATTCAATGAAGTTTGAAGCATAATCCAGTAAAGATATATAACTATTACGGGTTCAAGTAGTCAAATCTCTAACTTTCCCTTGAGTTGTTTGAGTTTTGCCAATTGCAAGGGTGAAATCAGATTTTAAAATTTGGCATATGGAAAGACAGATCATAGCCAAGACACATTCCAGAATTTGGAATTCCAAATAAGTTTGCTCAATGCTCGTTACTAGATATTATAGTTCAAGGAATCTATTCTAATTGAACCAGCCATGACATCATAGATTAACAACCTTGACTTTTAGAAACTAAAGAAGACAATTAATGGATGAATTGAAAAGTTAAAAGATCAGCTTAACATACTCTGACCCAATAAAAAGGCTGTCGTCTCAACTTTCCCATGTACCTAGAAATATTTTTAAGTTTTCAAAGCATGTGAAGTATGGTATATGATCCATCATTCACTCTGTACACAAGAGTTACATTTTAGCAAGGACCATAACCATACTCAGCAAGCAAATGTTAAAAGAACCATGTTAAACACCTTAACAATAATATTTGAAAGCAGACATGCTAACAGCACCAGGAAAGAAAAATCAACAATGGGAATCCAATCCAGTAATATAATCATTAAATCTTTTTATGCCAATACTCTAACATCATTTGATAGCTTACTAACTGCAAAACACCATACATGTCTGTGCAAGATAGTAATTTAAGAAAATATGAACACTAACCAATCCTATATCTGTGTAAGAAAATTCATGTAATTACATTAAAAGTTCTGATCAATAATGAGTTAAATAAGCCAGTAATTGATTTAGAAATCAATGACAAATAACAAAAATAGACTGCATTTCTTCAGTGAAACATAAGTGACATTTTTATACACACTCAATATTGAATTTAGATTTCAGCCAATTATTACCTAACACTATTGGAGTATAAGAAACAAATGAAATCAAAGAATGCTTACAGCAACAGTAACACTTACAATAATATGAGGTTGCTTTGCTATCTTGATGGATTGTTGTACCATGTCAATTCCTCCAACAAGCTAGAGAAAAAGAAAAATATGGTGTGTTTAATATGCATGTAATAAATAGAACAGCCTAACCACCATATAATAAGTTAAGTATCATGCTGGAAAGAGTCTCAAGGGGGAAAAACGAATCAAACTCAGACCTATGCGGTAAACAGGAACCAATAAAATTCACACATTACAGTCGGATGAAATAAATTTAAGAAAAATAGATTGAAACTCACCACAGCACACTTGACACCAATCTCAGAACCTAGAGCTTCAAACTGCTCAGCAATTTGAATAGCAAGTTCTCTACATCAATAAAAAAAGGTGATGAACAGAAAAAAAAATGTTATATATATCAGTCAGAAGAATAACATTCAATGGAATTTGAAATATACGAAAATCAAATCCATGATTAAGTATCAAAGTATCATACCTTGTGGGAGACAACACACAAGCAAAGAAATCTTTCGGGCGTGGAGCTTCTAAGAGGGCATGCAATATGGGAAGGGCAAAAGCTCCAGTCTTACCAGAACCTGTTTGGGCAAGTCCTATCACATCTTTTCCTGCAAAACAAAAATCACAAAATAATCAGCACTTTAATCGGATCTCACCATCATTGATAATAAGCCACCCTCCAGAACTAAAGATAGAGGAAAATATAGTAGTTGGAAAGGGTCACTGATGAAAAAATCATGAATGAAACAATGATGTGATATACAAAAAACTATATTCTTGATATATAACATTTCACGCTCAAAACCAAATTATTATCAGGGTCATATAACAATGATTATTATTTATTTTGCATTCATTTTTTGTCTGTTACTATTTTACAATCAGAACTAAAAAAAGAAAATATCAGATTGACAATACAAAACTCAATAATCACTAACCTTCCAGTGCAAGAGGGATAGCTTCTGTTTGTATCTTTAATGGGTTTTTCCAACCCAATTTTTCACAAGCTTCCACCAATAGCTCAGACAAGCCCAAATCCTTAAATGTTTTTATTTCTTCGTTCTCCTCCCCCATTCCTAGATTCTAAACTGCGAATAAATTTCAACATAAAATTTAAAATGACTTACATATGGTTAAAAGTCATAACAATCAAAAGCAATAGAACAAAATCACTACTGAATAAATACATTATCCAAATGAGCCCTTATTGCCATAACAACAATCCAATTCTTATTTATTTCAAAAACAGCACAATTAAACACAGAATGCCATATTAGAATGAGGTGTCATTCAGAGCCATCCAAGGTAATCAAAATTGAGATTTTACCTAGGATTGGGATGGAAGTTTAAGATAGTAAAACATGGAATCATAAACACAGATTGTAAGATCCTACATCAAACACAAGATTAAATATAGCATATATTCATTGAGATAATATCATTAACAGTCACCATTTGTCTCAAATAACAACTTAAACACAAGATAATACCAAAAACTAAGTTTTTAAACAAAACCAAAGGGCAAACGTAGAGAGATGGAGAAGATGAAGGAAAATGCAGAGAGACGTAGACCAAAAGAAGTCGTCTGGGATCGAAGGTCCATAGGGGTTGGAGCTTGCAAGTTGCGAGATTCGAAGGTCGCACTCGCAAGTTGCAACAAATAAAATTTTTTTTGAGGATGTGGTCTTGGACAAAGTTTTGCAAAAATGATATAATTTGTTTGAAGGATGCAATTCCTTTAATCAAAGTGCTTCATATAGTTGATATGGATGCGACCCTACCATGGGGTTTATTTACAAGGAGATGGATCAAGTTAATAAAAAGATACACCCTATGTAAATGAATGAAATGCGGAAATGATAATGGAAACGTCTTGAGAATCAGAATATTATAAAGTAAAGGAACCAGACTCAAACTGCAACCGATCGAAGAACACTGAAGTTATCAAGAAGGAATGTGACCTTTACTGCGACCTGACGGAAGAACCAACGTTATCAAAGGGTGGTTCTTTACCCAAGAATCAAGGAAAATCCGACAGAAACCGCGACTTGACTGAGAGTACCGAAGTTATCAAATAGGAACATGATTCGTACTTGTTGGAAGAACCAACGTTATCAACGATAGTTCTTTTGTCCAAGAACCAAAGGAATCAACTTCCAAAGAGATGAAAACTCTCAAAGAGAAATATTATTATTTATCAAAACTTGTTTTACATTGAATCCCTAAACTATATTATATAGAAAATTTAATTGCCCTAAATTGAGAGAAAATCTAATAATAAAAACAAATAGCAAATTCTAAAGAAATCCTAATTAAATTGCAAATCAATCTAAAATCTTAATTTGATTTGCAAATAATTAAAATAAATTACTCGTAAATCAATATCAATTCTAAGATAATTTAAAGCAAATCAATTACAAATCTTAAGTAAATTTGTATATAATAAATTCAAATCTTTGATTACAAAGATTTGATTGTCATAATCTCATCACGGATCTTAAATTGTTTGAACTTGAACAAGTAATATCATGACTTTGTTTGTTTCTTCTTGGATTTGGACCAAAATTTCATATAAGGAATCTTAAAGTAGGTTGATTGAATCTCTATCACGTAGTGCTTTCAAGGTCTTTGTTTGAAAACTAATTGATCATTTGTTATGGTCTTTGTTTGAAAACTAATTTAATTTGATTGTTTAGTTATTTACCTTTATGGAAGATCATTGATTAAAGATGGGATAAATAGCTCCATATGCCTTTGCATGTTGCAGGCTATTTTCTTAATCCCCAATTACAAGTGGCTTATGTTTGAATAATTAATTTGCTACTTTCTACAGGCTTTGAAATCCGGATTTTACACTGCCTATATATACCTAATAATATAAATAGTCTCATACCTACATGGCAGGCATTTATTTACTTACAAATGAACATTTTTATTTGGGTATCATATACCTCGGCCCCTCCTAAAATTTAGACCACACTACCTAAGAGCACAGCTAATATATCGAAATTGGCCAACCAAAACTTCTGGTGTGTTATTGATGTACCTACATCTGAATCCTTAATTACACTTTTGACTTTTGATTCTGTACAACATTAATTAATCTAGCAGTTGAATAGCAGGTATATTTGGTGTCACATTCTTCCTTCAGAATTGTCCTTATAATCTCTCATACTGAAAACAATACTTTATATTTATTAAATCATGCAACATACAATAGTTCTATTTTCCCATAAATTATATATAACTCAATTAATATATAATCAAGACAGAGTCTGGAGCTGAGTTTCTCTTTTCCAACAGCATTTCTACATGGGAGTTTGGAGCTTTCCAAAATGTGACATTGACCAAACCAAACCACATCATCGCTAACGATTGATGAATTTTGACAATTAAATTATCAAAAGAAAATTGACAAAATCAGACACAGTCATGAACAACAGATTTTGAAGAGTTGAGAATGAAACATGCTTCTCAAATCTAACATCTAAAAAGCTAAATTAAATCAAACTCTATTCTAAATGCTAACTCCTAACTGGAATTCTTGAAAAGTATGAGTAGAAACAAAATCATTTTATTAAAGGAAATATACATAACTGATTTACCTGTGAAACTGTAGAAGAATGCTGCAGAAAATAAGAGCACCCTTCGAACTTCAAAGCCCTCAAAGTTGTGTTAATGCACCCTTCCAACTGCAGAAACAGAATTGGAACACCTTTTGCATATGAGTTGCAGTGGTGGTTGTCTTTTATATTAATTACAAAAATTCTATAAGATTGAATAAAATCAAAGCATTATATCAAAATTAACAATAACAATAAGCATACTAGACAGAATCTTTAAGTGCAGATTATAGAGGGTAGGGGGGGCGGGGAATTTCCATCTTCTAAATAAAGACACTAATTTTGGTCGAGACTCCAACATTTCAATCAAACCATTGCTCAATCACATCAGGTTTCGATATGAAATCTAAGATCACAAGTCCATTACTATGAGGCAATTGGTAAGTGCACATTTTTGTCTACTCCCTTCAATCTAAGTAAATGTATATACTGTCTCCAGTACTCTCGGTCTCAACACCTTCCCATTTATATCTAAAATGATATTATTATCCACTTCCACCATTCCATGACTTGCCACCCAATTATAAACTTTTTAATAATAAAAGAGCAACAATTTTTCTTAGCTGAAAAGAGAAACAAAACAGAGTCTAAGGGTTCACACGCCATCTTTAATATTATGATACTCCTATTAATCTATTATCCTACATATAATTTCCAAACCTGCCATCTATGTTACCCCATTTCCAAACCTGCCATCTATGTTACCCCCCAAGTCCTAACTATATTTTAAAGCCAGGGCATCAACCAGAGCACCATGGTGTTGTAATAATTTATTTATTTTTCCTTTCGTTAGTTTTTCTCTTTCCCTTATGCTATCGTTTCTGCAATGGAGTCTGGGAGGGTGCACTGTGACCGACGCAACTCCCTCACCAAAATAGATTGATCGAATTTAAAATGTCAGTTTGAAGAGTATAATTTCGCACTCACAAGATTGCTGCTATGTTCGCACTCCACGTCGCTCCTTTTGCCTAGGATTCGCAGTGGCCGTGACGGATTCCGAAGCAGGAGAGAAAAACCCTAAAATCCCTAAATCAAAACTCCTCTTCCAATTTTGTTTCACTATCTTTTGTGGGTGGATTTAAGGTTTTAAATCTTTTCACCCGAATAACCCGATAACCCTAATGATAACCCGCTGCTCATAGCTGGCATTTCTCAAACCCAATTTAACAACAACAAAAATAATAAAAATGCCATAAAAAAGTTAGTCATAAGATATTTTGTTATTTATGATAAATATTTTATCATACTAAATAAGAGTAGATTAAAAAAATAAAATATTTAAAATTAAGAAGAAAATTATAAAAATAAAATTTAAAATAAAAATACATGAAATTTTATTATATGGAACATCAAATTCCAAAAATTAAAAATTATTAAATTTATTTAAATTTAACAATAAAATAAATAATATTATTTGATATAAAATTATATTTAATTTATAATATAATTTAATATATATTATTTTATGTAAAATAAAAACTAAATAATATAAAAAAAATATTATAATCATAATGTATAAATTAAATAGTAAGTAATTTAAAATTAACTTTTTAAAATTAAATTAAAATTTTAAAATATTAAAACTAAATTTATCCCAAATAGAGTCAAGTAATTTGAGAGAAAGTGTTTAGAATCCAACATTTTTAAATTATTAAATATTTTAAACATAAATATTAATTTATTTTTATTATAATTGATTTAAATTATTCTAAATTATAAGTATTAAATATTAATTAAACAATTTTTTATTTACTTAATTTTTTTAAAAATTATTTATAATTATTTTAAAATAAATTCTTATTTTAAATTTAAGTAATAATTTCATATTTTAAAAGTATTTATATTATTTTAATAATAATATACTTTATGTTTCTCGTAATGAAAAACAAAATTAAAATTTTTTAAAACAATTTATTTATTAAATTTATTTAACTTTCTTATGTTTTAAAAAAATTTCCTTATTTTTTAAACCCCATCCTGAATCTCCTTTCTGGCTTCCCTCCCTCCTTTTCTCTTTCTCTTTCTCTGTTTTCCCCACCATCTTCTCTCTTCTCCCACCAACCCCTCCTCTTCTTCTTTCTTCCTCTTCCCCATTCTCTATTCTTCCCCCACCTCCAATCTGTTTTTTCCCTTCTGCAGGTATTTTTTTTTATAGTAAAATAAGGATGGGTGCTTGTATAAGCAACAGGTGATAAATTTTTCTTCCACTTCAGCCTCCTCCAATGCAGTATCCTGTTAAGCATCGGTGTTTATAATGTATGAACTCTTTAAGCATCTCCAGCTGGAGTTCTAATAACTCGGATGATTTTGTTATAAAATTGACACGAACATTTGGGGTTTTGTTTGCTTCTTTTTTTTCCGGTTTTTTCTTGCTTTTTGTTCATTACGGAAGTTAATTGTCTCTCAATTTAAATGAATAACCCCTGAGCTAAGTTCTGTTACTGAAAAATTGTCAAAAGAATGGAAGTTTGCATTTTATTTCTTGATATTTCCTTCCATAATGGGAAAAAAAGATCAAGATTGGAGCGAATTATCGAGTTGTCTTCTTTGCTAATGTTCTTGTTTTCTTTCTTGCGGGTTTTGTTTTTGGTTGAATTCTGAAATTTTATTTTTTGGTTATTCCATTAAGAAACTTAGGCATTGAGTTGAAAGGGTGAACTGGTTTAATTTCACCATGTAGTTTGGTATGGCTTTTGAGGATTAAAAATTTCATGCATTTTCTCTCCCCTCCTCTTCCCTCTTTTATGTATGTTTGATGGATCTACCTGATTAATTTTTAGAATCCGGGCCCAATTTGATTAGCTTTGAGATTGGGTTATTGGCCAGAATTGGATCTTGAGCACCCCTAACCATTATTGTAATTTTTATTGTTAGCATTGGTTGTGTTTGTTTAATCTGAATCCCTGGATATCTTTCTTTTGGAAATAACAGAAGCAAGATTCTTCAACCCTCCAGGTGGCTGAAGTGGGGCTCCACTCATGAAATCTGCTAGTGTTATTTTAGGAAGGTTGGTCTCTCTCTTTTCCTTGTCAGTTGAGAAAAGCTTCCAAAATTTAGCGCATAAGCACATGCAATTTATATATGATTTTTTTTTTTAAATTATCACCTTTTTCATTTTACCATAAAATTTATGTTTGTTAAACTGTTTACTTTGAAATTTGCTATCCTTTCTGGTAATGTTACATGTATATACAATAATGCTTATGCCATAAATACTTCTTGTACCTGTTCTTTCCATGTTAATGTCTGTATCTTGACCAGTTTATAATTATGATTCAGAGTTATACAGTTATATATCATGCTGTGGTAGACCAATAGCTTTCTTTGATGTATTTTTCTATTTAATTTGACTCATATTTAAACCACATACATTTATCTAGTGCCAAACTACATTTGTATGGTTACTCTACTCCTTCTGCCACCTGTTTTGTTTCACAGAATCTGTTTATTAGCTTGTTGACATATATGTCAGAGTAACTTGAACTTGTCAACTGGTCTGTTTCTTTTTTTTTTTTGGAATGAATATAAATATAAGTTGGCATTGATCAAACCTACCAAGAATTAAATAATTAGGATATGAAATTGTAAAGTAAGCAGCTAGATGATATTACAGTAGTATAATTTATACCTTTGTGTTATTTTTAAAGGACTGGTATCAATTGATACTAAATATGTAATATTTGCGTCTCTTTTTTCTCCATGGTTTAATCCACCATTTAATCATAATCTCTATGGGACAACATATTGATAAATATTTATGCAGGTCATATGATCCTTTACAAGGAAGCCCTGTTTTGCTTCGATTTATCCCAGCCCTTGGTCTCATTACCTCTGCTGTTTATGGTCTTCAGTCACTCCTTTGTGTCAGCAGGAATTTATTCCTTCAAGTATTTACTATCTATTTGTAATTTATTCATTTGTCCCAATCTGATTGATATAATTAATCCCATGTCTGATTTACGAAATAAAATATTCCCAGAGGACTGACAGTAGTTGGAAGAAAAGTAGTTTGCGATATTTTATGACATCTTATTTTTAGCCATTGCTGTTGTGGACTAGGGCAATGCTTATATGCGGGTTTGTTTCTGGGCTGACAACTTGACAAGTTTATATCCCAAGAAGTCCTATTGGTGTTGATCACTGTATTATTTGTGTTAGGGCATTAGATCCAGGGGTCCTATCATCTGAGACCAGCCAAGTTGTAAGCAGCAGCTGCTGAATTTTGTGAGATCCTTATGAACAGTGATTTCATTTGCTTAGACTATGATTCTAAGTTATGCTTTTCCTCCTGTTTCTTTTAAATTTTTTGTAATTTGAAATTAAAATTAGGAATGCGCTCAATGTCTAGAAATAAAAAAAATGATTGTGTATATGATTGAATCTGTTATGTCAAATCCCTCTTCATTTTCTGTTTGGATATTTCTGTGACGGAATACAAAATTGTTAACCGATTTTCACTGATTTTGTAACCTCCTATACTTGACTTTTAGTTGGTGGGGTTTTATGAATTACACATGATACTTAATTCTGTGGATATTTGTGAATTATCAGATGATTTGCTTTTATATTTTTCTACTTCGCATAAGTAAACTCATGGATTATTAAGTTTAATTCTATTGTATATGTTGTTTTATCTATTGTTTTTAAGTCTTAAGACTTGTATGTGCCTCCTGTGAAAAATATCTAATTTTAAAACCATTGGTATGTTTCTGCATTTAAAATAATTATACAGTAGTTTTTGTTCATTAGATTATATTTTTTTTAACAGGAGGTAATCCTCTTTGGATCTTACAATTCCTATAAGAGGATCTTACAATTCCTATATCTAAAAATCTTCTGTTCATTAGATTATGTTTTTATAACAAGTGGCTCATTTGTTATTTACATGTAACAAAACAGGAGGTGGATCCTTTGGATCTTACAATTCCTATATCTAAAAATTTTCTACAAAGTGCCAGACCTGAAACTTATGTAATTTCTCACGAGATCACTTCTGCTGCTCAGCTAGCTAGCATTCTGTTAGTCTCTTATATTGGATAAAAACAAGGTTATCTGTACTCCATGATCACTCGTCTTTCAATCTCACAGCATCTTTTTTGTTTATTTCTTCATATTTTGCAGGGTCTGTGGCTTCGTTACTATGATCGTACATGGGGCTGAATTTAACAAGTGGTTTGAATATACCATTTTTAAAATTGTCTTTGCTTATTTTCAGGTTCTTATTTTCACTTATTTTTATTATTATCAGACCGATCTATCTTTTACTTTTACTATCAATCTCCTAATTTACCTAAGAATAGTTGGCAGAAGACAGATAAAGAAGTAGTAGACAAGATGGTATTCGAGTTGGCATAGAGTTCACTGAATTTTTAATACTTTTCGACTTGGAATTAACAATTTTATGTGTATTGTGAATTATGATTTAAGAATCATTATATATAAAATAAACATAATAATAATAATATATAAACGGATAGTCAGAACAAGCTGAAAAATAAATGTAGTAATTCACTTGTTATTATGTTGAAAATATGTTGAAAAGGTCAGTAACATTTTATTTTAATTTTATTTAAATTTAAAATAAAATATGAAATGGTAACAATATCAGAATATGACTCGTCTCTCAATCTTTTTAAATTTGTAAGGACGTACTGGACTACGGCATACCATGATCTCTACGTGGGACCGAGTTTAACAAATTCTTTGAATCTGGTATACCATTTCTAAAATCGTCTTCTCACTTGATTTCATATCCTTGTTTTCACTTATTCTTACTATTCTCGTAACAGTTTGCAGCTGATCTTTTCTTCTAATATTAATTTCTCAAATTATTCAAGAATCAAACATTAAAATGCTCAAGTGGTACACATCATAAATAATGGTAGCAGAAGTCGGACAAACAAGTGGTAGAGGAGATGGTATAGGAGTTGGCTTTAAGGTTCACTGAATTGTTAATACTTTTAGAATTGGGAATTTTATGTGTATTATAAATTATGATTTAACAACTATTATATATAAAATAAACATAATAATAATAATTTATAAATTGACAGTTTAACAAGCTAAATAATTAAATGTTGTAATTCTCTTATTATTATGTTAAAAAAGTTAATAATTTTTTACTTTATTTTTTATAATACTTATCAGTTGTAATAATTTTTATTAAAAATATTTTTATAATAATATTATAATAATAACAAAATTATTTTTTATTATATTAATTATAAAATAAAATATAAAAAATTATATTTTATATTTAATAATTTTATTATCATCATTGTAATAATAAATTTTTACTTTTTTTATTATTTTAAGAAAAATTAATTTTATTAATTTTTATTTATTTTATAAATTTACTATGAAATAAATGATATTGTTTAATATAAAAATTATATTCAATTTATAATATAATTTATGTTATGATAATTTTGATTAAAAATTATTTTTTATAATAAATATTATAAAAATAATATAAAACTATTTGTTTTGTTGTATTGATTGTAAAATATATAAAAAAATTTGTGCAAAAATAGTCAAATATTATAAACCATTACAACTCTAGATCATAACATATTAAAGAACTTCTATAACGTTAAATTAAAATAGATCATAACATATTAAAGAACTTCTATAACGTTAAATTAAAAGAGATAATAGCAAGATAAAATTCAAATTAAATTTATATTAATTTATTCTTTTTAAGTGAGAGTTACATTATATTCAGTATCAAATATATTAAAAAATTATTAAAAAATTTTATCTATAAACTTTATAATATATTTAGAGAATAAAAAAGTTTTAAAAAGAAAGATGTATTTATTAAGAATGATTTTGAAAAGAATACTCTACATTTTTAGTAGCTTACAATCTTCACTCATCGCTTATCATTTATTAAATTTATCTTTTTCTCTAGAATGAATTATGTGTTAGTATGTTTTCACATTACATTAAGTAACCGTCGTTTCACAATTTTTCTTATAACATTTAACCTTTTTCATGTCAATATCTTATCATTTGTTAGTATTCTTTAGTATAGATTAAATTTCCTTTAATGATTAAATTAAGTTAGGTTTATTAGATAACCCAATAAACACCTGTGAGTTTAGTTGATCAGTTTTTGATGAATTTATTATCAACCCAAATCAAACTAACTTGACCATATAAAGTGTGGGTTTGGGTTAGATGCTTAAGACAACTTCATAAAAAAAGGAAAAATAAAATACTAAAGAAAGTAAAACATTTAACATCTTGAGGTATAAACCCTAAGTTTTTCATAATAGGCACTTTTTAACTTTCAAACAATTCAATATCCTCTTTATTAATACTTTTTTTACTACTAGCACCATCATCTTCTACTCCAAAAAATCCACATATTGTTAATATAACATCTTGTTTTGGACCATAGAGACAACTTTTCCCGTTCTTTCAATAAAAATATTATTTAACAAAATGATATTTAGGGAAGTAGGTTTGGATCGACTGGAAAATACAATAAACATTAGATGAATGGATCATTGGGTAAATCTCAAGTTGGTCAAATCAGAATCGATGAACCCCACTTGATATCATATAATTCCTGTGGAAGTCACAGATGCTTCTGTGAGTCGGGACCAATTCCCAAATTGGTGTAGTCTGAATCCATTTTCAAACCTTTCCACGAGTTGTGTTACCATTGCTACCATTACATTCTATGCCCACCACTTTCATTTGGTTCATCATTGACCAGTTGCCATATGTGCTTAGGAGTCTTCATCTTATTTGTGTTGTGTTCTATTCGTCATGCTGTAACTGCTCCATTTTCCCCCAAGTACATTCATGCTCTTTTAATTCAAAGACTTCAATATCTTCATTTTATTTTGCTTCCATTTGTTCCCTATCCAAAAAAATACCATTAGAGGTGCAATAAATTCGAGTGAAATTAAATTTATAATATAACTAAGCCAAAACCAATCCAAACTACTTGATTTAAACCAATCCAAACATATTCTAGTAGGTTTAGGTAAAGAGGTTGTTGACAGATAAAAAAAAGGTAAAGACAATTGGCTTTTCATTTTTTTAAAAATAAAACAAAAAAGCAAAATATTAATTATCTTAAATAGAACCCTTAATCTTCTAATTCGGGACACCATCACACCAACCCATACAATTTTTCCCTCTAAAACACCAAACTCAATCCTCCTCTTCATCACTATTGTCTTTACTACAAATGACAACAAAATCTTTCGCATTACAAAGAGATTCACAAACTACTAAAAACCTTGATTTGGACCAAAGATACGTGTCATCTACTTTAAAAAATTCACATACTGCTTGTTGGACGTGTTTGTTTCAGCCTAAACCTAAAGAAACATAACTATAAAGATAATTTTATTCCTTCCATAAAGCCATGAATAAAATGACATTCAGGGAACAATGAGAGTTTAGTTCCTACCCAAAATGAAATTTTATTTCATCCAATGACTCTGTTGAATTAAGTGAGAATTAAATCTTTTTAATTAACACAAGGTGTTACATTCCCAATAAGTGGATCTTTGAGATGCAAAAGAGGATGATGATTGTGGTAGTAAAAAGAGAATACTGATAAAAATTAGGGCAAAATGTTTTTAATTTTAGAGGTGCTAGCCAAATTGAAAAGGTAAAGGTTATATAAAATAGTCAACATTATTTTTTCTTTTATTTTTTTGGATTTAAAAAAATATAAAATGGAATTAACCTAGTCATCTAATTCAAACCAACTCAAATACAAATGAAATGGTTCAATTCAGGTTGACCTATTCTAATCTAATTAGACTCAATAATATTGATGGATAAGACACAACAGGTTGATCTATTCAGGTTCAATTCAAGTCTTTCTCCACAAAGTCGGGGGAACCCATGATCATCACTCTCTAATCTCATTTCTTACACCTGGAACACCCTTGCTAACTTAAAAGCATCAGTGTGCTTTTGGAGATGCTGCCCTCATCTACGCCACTACCAAGGAACAAGAGATTGTGTTAAGGCCCACAACCCTACTTCAAGATTCAAGTGGCATTGACAATATCTATGAGACAAGGTAAAAGTTGATGGAATTTGAGCCACCAGCATTTCAAACTCCTTAATGGAATAGGTCAAGCAAATCACTGGGAAAACCTATATTAAATTTATGATGAATCTTAGAAAAACCATACTACAAAAGTTAGTGGAAAGCTCAAAACCTTATAAATCCCACATTAGAATCCCATACTTTCAATGTGAAATTCAAATCTCATACTTTATAATTAAATCCTAACATCGCACCATGTTCCGTAATTCCGACCCCCACACGAGTTGACTATGCACTAGCACGTTTACTAATCCAAGACAAACATTGCAATGCCGACATCACTTGCACCCTAGATTGCAACTAAGAAATCTGATACTAATTGATAAAAATCTTGAAAGAATCACACCGCAAATGTTAGCTATTGCAGTTGAATATATCGAAGTCTTATAAACCCCACATTGCAATCCATATTTCTAATGTAGAACTTGAGTTACATATCTTTCAATTGGATCCTAATAATTTATTTATTAAATAAGTGTTTTTTTTTCTAAAATCATGGTTATCTAAAAAAGTTAAACTTCAGCTTCACAAAAAACAATTTATTAGCTTGGCTAACATATATAATTAAACATAAATGATATAACATTGTCAATGTTACAAACTTTCAGAAATTAATTTTGCAAAGTTCATAAAATACACTTCACAAACTAGTTTTCAAAAGTCTGTTTTGTACACTTATTTAAGAGAAATTTTGGAAATAATTTTTTTTAAAAAAAATGGATGGTGTGTTTAGTTTATTGGCTTGGCAAACATATATAATTAAACATAAATGATATAACATTGTCAATGTTACAAACTTTCAGAAATTAATTTTTTAAAGTTCATAAAATACACTTCACAAATTAGATTTCAAAAGACTGTTTTGTACACTTATTTAAGAGAATTTTTGGAAATAAATTTTTTTTTAAAAAATGGATGGTGTGTTTAGTTAAAAAGGATGGTATGAAAAGAAACGGCCCAAATAAAGAGGCCTACCGTATTAAGATTAAATCCAAACTTGACTTAACTTATTTTCACCATTAGCAAAGCAAAATGAGATGCAAGAAAGAATTTCTAGAGTGATGCTCTCCAAAATGGGTTCGGATTCTCCATTTTTTTTTGAAAAAAAATGATACTCTCCATTAGAAGAAATAAAGACAAAATGTAGAGAGAATAAAAAAATCTAACACATCTCTTTCCTATCTCTCCTTATGTCTATCTCCCACCTACTTACAAATGCAAGTACTGGAAAGGATTCCAATCCCTCCATAATGATGAAAGAGGGGCATGTTTTCAACTTCCTTTCAATCCAAGCTTAAATCAAACTCCTCCATAACTTTAAACCAAGATCCCATCATCTACTCCACAAAAGTCGAGACAAGTTGGATTTGCATCTTCACAAAACTTGTCTCTTCATGTTTTAACCTTCACAACACTTCTCTTTGGTCCCAGAAACATTGCTGGCACTAGAATCCTTCTCAAATATGCAAAGGCTGTGAGGGATTGTGATGGCCCCAAAACAAGTCATTAAGGAACTCAATTGTGTTGAGTGATTGATCATTCAGCTAGACTGTGTCCCTTTAGTGTGTTATATCCTGGTTTTGCAACAACGTCTCTGAAGCTGAGAATGGACACGACAATTACCACATGGGATCCAAGGCATCAATTTAGGAAGCAAAGCACATTTGCATTTACCAAAATCCCTTCAGCGCTCTCAATGAAAGCTCCAATAAGAAAGCAATACCTATCTAGAAAAGGGATATAATTTTCATTTATAAAGAAACTAAAAAGGTGTTACAAAAGATGAGCAAATGCTCCCTCCTGTCTAAGGAAGAAAATGATAAATTCAAGCAATAAGCTTTGAAAATAGAAATTCTCACATCCCCCTCCGTAAACCACCACCCCTCTCATCCGCCGAATTCACCTTCTCTCTACTACAACCAACCTTTACATCACACCGCCAAATAACTCGGTCACAAATTCCTCATCCTCTAGGCAGTATTAGGCCTACAAGAATATACCTGCAAGACCTTGACCTAGGTTTACTTGATGGACATAAGAGTACTCAACCCATCAATTACACCTAATCTGATATGTCTGCATGCCAAGAACATTTGGAGTTCATGTACAATGTCCACATTCGGATGAGAACATTTTCAGATTTAATTAGGGCCTATGAAATAGGATTCAACTTTTCTTTGCTAAGATGAATTTTTCAAAATATTGCTATACTTACCTAATCTAGCCTATTTGGAAGGAAAGATATGTGCTCTTACAGCACAAAGTTCCTAATCCTAATTTTACTATCAACCAAGCCATATAGCACAAAAAATATTTCCAATAAACCAGAATAGCAAATCCAATCCTTAAAAACTGAACAGTATTATAGCTTGTACCTCTTGACAAACTACTTGTCACAGTGTTCTAAAATATGACATTGATGCTGGGACTGACCAATATACAAGTTTTGGATAGTAGCAATTATCTCCAGAGATTCTAGAGGCCAAGTGCTAAATGGGTGTGCCAATCAGCTACATGCTACCTAGGAAATTTTAGCAATAAGGATCTGTGGGAAGCACAAATGTTTGCCATCAATCTAGAATATTTGTAGTTCCTTCTTGAATCAAATTTCCCTATAGAAAATCAATATCATTGTGGGAGATTGCCCAGTTCATTGAGGACATTCTCAAGCCAGTGAAGTAGTTTGTAAGGTGTAGTTTTCTCAGGATAATGCAAGAGGAAACTAGAGTTGCTCATGTAGTGATGGGAAAGGTCACCAAAGATGGTCTCGCTTTAAAACCATACCAAGATAAATTATAAACCATACCAACAACAAAAGGGAATTACAACACTGAATAATATTCCCTTATGCATATTAGTCTGATATGAGATACAAAACAGAAAGCACTAACCCGTATTTATATTAATTATAGATTCTTAATCCTAATCATAATTCCAATAATAAGGAATAAAATAACTAGGAAATATAATGAGACATAGAAACTACTCGTATGAGATCATCTAAAATACTCTAAAATATTCGAAGATATAGCATAGCATTCCAAGATATTTTTAGATATTTAAACAGGGACCATATCATGGCCTTGAGTAGTTACAACATTCACACGTTCGTAAGAGTAATCAAAATGCTGACATTACCTAGTAATTATACAAAGAACTTTAAGAATCAATGAATGCTCGAGCAACTGAAGTTACAAAAACCCAACTTAAGCACCCCAAGCAACCTGCTCAGTATCCTACTATCTATGGGTATAAGCACCATGATGACCTACGATATCTATACATTTATTTTAATTTATTAGTAAAGAAAAAATGTTCAGAAATCTGAAGTTCTTTATGTTCACCTCAAATCAGAGTGGTGGTTCGGGAGAAAGTCAAGGGAGTCATTAATTCCATCGGAACCAGCATTGTCTGATGATTTTTCTTGCTCAGCAACAAGCATAAGCATCTCTAGACGCTTGTCAAATTGTAAAGCACTCTCATCTCTCTTGTCAAGCTCAGCAGCTTCAATTTCAAGCCACTTTTCACGTAAATCATCAAGAAGATTCCCTTGATCAGTATTTAAAGCAGATCCAGGAATACTCGGGACAGTGGTACGAAGAGATGAGTCTCCAGATGGTGGAGGCAAAGTCAACAACATTGCCCGGAATTCTGTAGTATCAGCAAATGTTTCAAAATTACAAGCAATGGTGTCTAGACAATATTCCCGAATCTTGAAAACACCATACCTGAACAAGAACAAATATTCAATAGACATACAACTAAATCAACATATGGTCAGGTACTGTTTAATGATTATATCTAAATATATTTTCACCATATTGCATAAAATCACGAGAACAAAGATAATGATCAAGTGGAAAGACAATGAACATATGTAACCCACCACAGCAGGACCTACAATACTTTGTAGTTAGGATTTAGGAATCATTTAACAAAAATATGATTTCACTACTAACACAATCTTTATGTCAATTAGTGACATGATGATAGAATAAGAGTCTAGAAACCACAGGTATTAATATCCTAAATCATCTCATTCAACCCCAGATACTCTGTGAAATCACTAACATTTTGATATCTTACTACCTGATAGTCCATCATTTCACAACAGAAAGCATAGTAGAGCATATATGACAAGAAACAATACTAAACCAATTCCCCAGAAATGATTTAAACCACCTGGATGAGGACAATTTACTTGTGTCAAACTTAAATATGTCCATAACTGCACTTAAGAAAATTTAGGAAATACTAGTCAGATCAATTACTACAGCTACACCAGTAGACATTTCACTAACCTATTTGGATAAATAGGTTAAATAAGTACCTATCTGAGTAGAGCTTATCTTATTAAATAAGATATACCAACACAAAATTAAAATATTTATATAAATATACGATAACAAAATCAAAAAGTCAATAATGAAGAACCCCAGCCCTCTCCCCATGCACATATCAAAGAAACAACAATAATCACAGGCATGAATGTAAGATGGAGAGAGACTGGCAGGAAAAGCAAAGTACATGTCTGCTAGTATTAACCAATGGCAAAGTTCTTCAGGAGACACGATTTCCAACTGTGGCAACAAGACATCAGCCACTGCACGCTTAAGAGGAAACAGTAAGTATCTAGAAGCAACATCCAACATTTCCTCAGCCTGTTCAAAACAAATGAATATTAGACAACAGAAGAGCAAACCAATTTTACATAAACCTATATTGATGTATAAAAACCTGATCTGGATTTATATCATGTAAACCATCAGTGTACCTGAAAAGAAAGAATGTCCTCACCGTAAATCATTTAACTATAAATCATATAAACCAGATTCTGCAGAATAAAACACTGGTAACCATAGCAATTGATACCACATTAAATCCATCAATTTCAAAATTTAAGAGTCAGAGAAAGAGACATACATATATTCAATCATTTTCTCAAAAGCTTCCATGCTCAAGTCATGTTCTTCAAGACAAGGAAGGAATTCAAGGGATAACTCATCGTCGCCATCGTGGAAGTCCTTCATATGCGATAATCTTGCTTTGAAATATTCTGACCTTGAGGCAAGAATAACTTGATGGCAGCGGAAAGTTTTTCCATCAACTCTTACACAAACATCCGCAAGATCCTCTAGGGATTTAACCATCACCAATTTATCAATTCTATCTTCTAGAGCTGAATTCGAAAGGGCAGCGAGAAGGATTCGACGTAGGGCCGCAGGAAGCCTGTCCTCTTCAGCAAGGGACAAACCTTGTAGAATATAGCGTTTCTGAGAGTTATCTACGTCTCTCAAAGCTTTATACTCAGCATATTTTTGATGAACGAGTTCCTTCTCGAGGACCTTCTGTAGCGACTCGCATTTGCATACTTTGCAGATTTTAACAAGATCGCCCATGTCGTCGACGGCAATCTCTAATCTGTCGGAATAAAAGAAGTGAATGAGGCTATAAAGTGCGGAAAACGACAAGCGTTCCCGCGAAAATCTCACTTGGCTGCGCTCCCTCCAATCGGTCATAAACTTGTTCTTGAAAAAGGGTGACCTGGCACTTAATATGACTCGGTGAGCTTCAATAGGCCTTCCTTGCACAATGAAAACGACATCTGGAGGAAAGTGGGAGTAACTACTAGCGGTGATGAAGGGGAATTGAAACGACGACAGTTGGTTAGAGGGACACGCCAAAAAGGTGTCGCGCAAGGAGGATTGCAAGGGGAGAAGGGGAGGGGGACGCGCCTCGAAGGTCTTGAGGAGCTTGCGGACCTTCAGGTTGAGAGCCGCGTAGTGGCAGCGGTCGCCGTCGAAGGTATGTTCGGAGCAGATGGCGCCGCTCTCGAGTAGCATGCGGGCGGCGTCGAGGTGACCGGCGAGGCAGGCGTAGTATAGCGCAACGGAATCCCACTGGTCGCGCGCGTTCACGTTCACGCCTGACTCCAGAAGGTAACGGAGACGCTCTACATCGCCCGCGCGGGATGCCTCGAATACGTCTCCGTTTGGGACCTTCTTCAGAGGAACCGACGCGGCGAAGTCCGAGGGCTCTAGGTCGATGCCGTCGTCGATGAATGTCATGGCTTCTCCTTCTCCAAGGGCTTTAGTTTTGTTCTCTGTGCTTCGGTCCTTGTCTTCAGTCTTCGCTGGGTTATACCTCTCTGCTTGGACTGTGCTGGATTTTAGCAGCCTTTTATTAATAAAATAAAATAAATTATTATACCTTCTATATATATATCTCTACATTGTTTTCATCTCATTCTACTTATCTTTTTAAGAAAAAGATTGTTACTGATATAGATATAGTATACATCTGATTCTATTCAGATGTGAGTGGATGGATTTATTTTTTATTTTTTATATTTTTAACAAATTATCAATTATTAGATACAAATGAAAGTGGATGATATTTTATCGGAATTAGTTTTTTATAAGTAGGTTGTTAATATGTTTTTTTTACATTTTTTATCATAATAATTTTTCTTTCTATTTTTTTCACCTCATTTCATATTTTCGATTGTACAACAATGTCTTTTTTATATATTAACTAATTAATAGTTTAGATCATGTAAAAGTTTATTTCACAATAAAAAATCATCCTGATGATTTTTATTTTTTCTAAATCTCTGAATTCTACTTTTGTTGATTTTATACATTCTTTCTATTTTTTCCACCTCATTTCATATTTTCGACTGTACAAAAATATCTTTTTTATATATTAAATAATGAATAGTTTCGATAACGTAGAAATTTATTTCACAATAAAAAATCATCCTGATGATTTTTTTTTCTAAATCTCTAAATTTTACTTTTGTTGATTTTATACAGAATATATTTTAAAATATGTTTTAGTTAAATAAATAATTAAAAAACATTTAAAATTATTTTAAATTTTTATTTGATATAATAATTATTTTGATAATTACTGATATTTTTTTAACATTAACATTCAAATTTTTAATTACTAAATAAAAATCATCATTCTATGTTGATTTTGATATATCCTGATAGTTTATTATTTATTATGAAATATTATTCATTTTGTATTTTTTAATATTATTATATTTAGTTTAGTCATTGAATATTTTAATTGAATTATTTATAATAAAAAAAAATTTATAAAAAAATTAAAAATAAAATAAATATTTTTATAAATATATTATTTAAAATTTATTTGTAAAAATTAAAAATAGATATTTTTAATTTAAAAAAAATTATTTACTTAAAAATATTTTTAATAAAAAATATATCATAAATAATAGAATAAAAAATAATCAAACTCTTTTTTCTAATATATAATCATAAAAATAAGAGAAATAGTATATCTAGATATCTATAATAATTTTCAGCTCTATATATATTAAATTTAATGGTTATAATTTTTTTATATTTTTTTTAAATATAAAAAAAATAATGATAAAAAAAATGAATATCAACATAATGTCTTGTATGTATATAAAATAAATATAAATTTATTTATATAATTTTTTAATAAATACATATAAATAAGAATAAATTTTAAAAAATATTTATCTTTTTTAATATAATAAATTAATTTAAATAATAAAACAATAAAATTAATAATTAATCATTAATAAAAGAATTATAATACTTAAATTTTAATATAATTATTATATTCTTATTTATTATTTAATTTTTATCATTTAATTTTACGGTTAATTTTATCTATCTTTTCAACATTTAACTAGTAATAACTTTCAAATATCTTGTACATTAATTTTATCAAGCAAAAAACAGACTATGTTTTTAACCTATAAAAGGGGTATCGGTACGAGAAGGATTCACAGTTACATGAACCAATAATCTAGTCTGTTGTACCACTCATATCTTCTAATATTTGCTGAAAGTTGTTATTACTTATATCTAAATTAAAATATTACCCCATATTGATGTGTTATATCAGTTCTTCAATATTTTGTCATCAAAGCATAAACAAATTTTTAAAATAAATTTTAAAATTTTGAATATTATCTTATTTTTTAAAATAAAATATTATCTATTTTTTAAAAAAAATTTGAAAGAAAAATTTTTAATTTTATAATTTAATTTTGTTTATAAAAAAGTTAATCAGTAGTTAAAAAATTACAATTATTATTAACTTGAATTTTGAAATACTGTTGATGGTTGTTTAATATTTTTTATTTTTTCACACGTGAAAAATTATAAAATCACTATTTTTTAAACTTAATGGGACAAAGGTCAAATAATAAAATAATAAATTTAGAAAACAATATCTCAAACATGTAGTTGAATGATATTATTTTAAAATTTATAAAATATTAAATATATCGATAATTTAACAATAATATATTGTTAATACGTTAAATGATTCAATCCTAACATTTTATTATTGATTATCATGTAATTAAAAATTATTAATTTTTATAATAATTATAATATTCAGTTTTTAAAAAAAAAAAACTGAAAAAGTTATTTACGAAAGTTTGTTTCTCCATGATGTTAAAATATTAATTATAGAGAAACTTTGTTTCTCCATAATGTTAAAACATGTAGTAAAAAAAATTTAATTTATTTGAATAATTTAAATCATGATATTTTTCTCAAAATTAAAATAAATTAATTTTTAATTTCTTTTTACACTAATCAAATTTATTTATTATCATTATATTATTTTAATATAATAGAAAATATTTTTATACTATAATTAATAATATTTTATAAATATTTTAAATATTAAATCATAACAAAATATTTTACAACAAAATTAAAATATTTTTATTAATAATAATTTTTTAATAATCTAGATATACTTAACAAATCACTTATTTTTATTTTTATTAATATAATATTATATTAACAAATCACTTTATTATATTTTTATTAATATAATATTTATTTTTTTATTTTTAAAAATATATAAAAATTTTATTAATTTAAAATAAGTAAAAAAATCTTATTCGCCTAATTAGAGATTAAATTTAACGTGATTTTTGGATAAAATGTTTTTTTTTTCTATTTTTATATAAACACTACAAAAAAAGTTTTATACCTATTTCTTCCTTCATTTCTTCTTCCCAGCCAAACAAAGAAGGGAAAGATACGATGATAGTAAAAAAAAAAACGCAAATATTCCTGGAAGCAAAATGAGGTTATTCAGCTCAGCCAATTCCATCTCACTCCCCAACATTAGAATCACCGAAACCATTGTACTCCTATTTTCTAGGTATTTTTGCACACACAAAGTACTAACATAGAACACCACAAAAAAATGTGTAGCTGGCGCTATTTTTTGCGGTGACACAAACTCCCAAAAATATATTAAAATGGTGTAAGTGATGAGTTAGTGCCAATTTTTTTATTTTTTTTTTACTAGAGATTTGTAGAATAAGTAGAGCTTGGCCCAATTTTATTAACATCTTATACAACTTAGGGCCTTACTTTTTACACCCCCCTTTTTTCTTTTTACACCCCCCCTAAATTTTTTGTAAAATTTTTTTTCCAACTTTACCCTTACCCCTTACCACCCCCCTCCCCTCCCTTACCTTCTAACTCTTCTTCCGCAAAAAAACTCATCTTCCGCAAAGTTTTGAACCAGCATCTCTGAAGGTCTTCTGCTTGCCTGGTACTGCTTCAGTTGTGCAAAGCTAAACGAAACAACCCAAGGTCAAAGCTTCTACATTCAGGTTAGCACCTCTGAACCTTAAACTCGTTTGCTATTCTCCATTGGATAGGGTAAATGTAGGATTTTAGGCTCTGCGAAGAAGACGACCCGATACATTCCGTAAACTAGTTTGCGAAATGCATCGGTTGCATTCCGCAAAGTAGATTGCGGAATGCAACAGATGCATTCCGCAAGCTAGTTTACGGAATGCATCAGTTGTATTCCGCAAACTAGTTTACGGAATGCATCAGTTGCATTCCGCAAACTAGTTTACGGAATGCATCTGTTGTATTCCGCAAACTAGTTTGCGGAATGCATCAGTTGTATTCCGCAATCTAGTTTGCGGAATGCATCAGTTGTATTCCGCATACTAGTTTTCGGAATACAACTGATGCATTCCGTAAACTAGTTTGCGGAATACAACGGATGCATTCCGTAAACTAGTTTGCGGAATGCAACCGATGCATTCCGTAAACTAGTTTGCGGAATACAACTGATGCATTCCGTAAACTAGTTTGCGGAATGCATCCGTTGCATTCCGCAAACTAGTTTGCGGAATGCATCAGTTTTGAAATTATTTTTGTATATTTACCTTTTAAGTTAATTTATGTTTTTTAGGGTTTAAGTATTCATTATTTAAGTTTGATTAAAAGGTTTAGGGTTTACAAAAAACATGTTTTATGTTAATTTGTTCATTATGTTAATTCATTTAAGTTTATAATTTAAGTTACAGTGAGAAAGTGTGGTTAAGTAATTAATGAACTGTATTTTATTTGGTGAATTTTAGACATGGCCAGGACTAGAGGTTCACATAGCAGAGGTGGTATTTCCCATACTGATGATGTACGCGTTCGACCAACTGCCTCTGCTCGCAGTCGACGTGTTCGGCAAGCCATTGATGAGGAGCATGTTGATGCTGGAGGTGATATGCATGATGTAGAAGAGACATTCCCAGGTGGTCCAACTGATGTCTCTGTACTTAGATCATACAGGGAGCATGTAGCTTATTACATATGGACAGGACAGGTGAGTGTCATCACTGTATATGTATATGACATTATAAGAAATAATTTGTTATTTAATTTATTGTTTTGGTTTGTCTGAATGTTATTTTAGGATCGTCCTGCTCTCAAGGTGTTGACCCATGGACGAAAGGTCACTCCTATAGATGTCCCTTACATCCAGAGCATCGTACAAGAAGGTGGATTGGCCGACTTAGTACGGTGCAGTCATTCGATAGCAGACAAGGGCTTATTGTCTGCTTTTGTGGAGAGATGGCATAGAGACACATGCACTTTCCACCTGCCGATAGGAGAGATGACCATCACATTGGATGATGTGTCATCATTGCTGCATCTACCGATCACAGGGGAGCTGTGCTCTGTTCAGTCCATGTCACGAGATTCCGCTTGCGACTTGCTGACAGATCTTCTTGGTGTTTCTGCTTCGGAGGCAAACACAGAGACAGATCACACTCGAGGTGCGTATGTCAGGTTCAGTTGGCTGCAGGATGTGTGTGATTTGTGCATTCGAGAGGGTCAGTTGGATGCAGCTGCTCGTGCTTACCTGCTGCGATTGGTTGGGTGCACTATTTTTGCTGACAAGAGTGGCACCCTTGTGAGTGTGTCATATTTGGAGCTGTTCAGGGATGTTCACATCATCGGGAGGTATGCTTGGGGTGCTATTGCATTGGCATACCTCTACGATCAGCTTAGTGATGCGAGTTTTCGCAACACTAAGTGTCTCGGCGGTTATTTGACTTTGTTACAGGTAAATGTCACTTATTGTACATCATTTAAGGGTTTTTTCCCAGATAAACTGTTACTTATTTGTTTATAATATAAGTGTAGGCATGGATTGTTGAGCATTTCCCACGGGTTGGAGGACGTGAGCTGAGGGTTGACTTTACCCCAGATATGCCCGTGGCGATGCGGTTGAAGATGCTACGCGGTTCTGGGGATGTGAGACCATATAGGGCGGCTCTTGATCGCATACAGGTGGATGACATCATTTGGACACCATATGATGAGTTCAGAGGTCATCGACCCTTCGCCGACGCTTGCTGGTACAGAGGTTTGATTAGATGTGGTGATTTGGTCTACCCTCATTCACCTGATAGAGTGCTTCGTCAGTTTGGGCATGTTCAGGGGATCCCTATGCCTATTGTTGATAGCTTGGGTATGGTTGGAAGTCCTCAGTCCATTGATGATAGTTTTTTAAACTATGAACTATCATTGGTGGCAGACGAGGTTAGAGGTTCTGTTGCTACCACTCCTGGGCAATGTGTTGTTGCGTACATGGAGTGGTTTCGCAGGATCTCCCACCCATACCTTTTACCCATTAGTTGTGTGGGTGAGGGTGAACCTGAACCTCCTGTTGTGGTCACAGAGGCTAGCCAATCTCATGCAGTGGAAGAAGTTTCACTTTCTACGCAGGTAATCCATTTGTTTATTTGAAAAATCATGTTGTAGATGATATTGTTACTAATATAATTTATTTTTCAGGATCGTTTTGATAGAATAGTTGAACTACTAGAAGGCATCATTGCTTCAGGAAGACTCCCGGATGATTCATCAGAAGCTGATATGGCACGCCAGGCTTTGAACATAGCACGTGTTGGAGGTCGTGGTGATGTTCTTACCTACCAGCGGAGGAAGAGGAGTCATCCAAGCAGTTGATGTCATATATTAGGCATTTATGAGTGATCTTTGTATATATCACAGTTTTGAACACTATATGTATTTGATAAATGATGATCTTTGTATATATCACAGTTTTAGCAGTGTATGATTTTGAACTGATGAAAAACAGTGAAATGATTAGCAGGTTACTGTTCATTTTTAGCGGTGTATGATTTCGAACTGATGAAAAACAGGGAAATGATTAGCAGGGTCTGTTCATATCAAATAATGTCAAGAATCAACATTAGAAAGGATATTACAACTAATCGGCTGTGATGTCATATACATTATCAACATTGTTTTTAAATAACGAACTAAATAAATCCATCCGACTAATATATGGCCATTCCCACATCCGAGCATTGTCATCACAATATTTATGCCATTGCAAAGCAGTTGGAGGGACTGGAGCTCCATCTACCATAAAAACCTGCAATGATAATATACATTAGATCAATGTAAATATAAATAACTTTCAGTTAAATAATAATAGATAGGTGGATGAATACCTGTACAAAATGACAACCATTAACAAATCTGATGCAAATAATACGATGGTTCATCAATTGTGGTGGTTCACTTCTGAGCGGGAAAAATGTCATTGATCCGTGAATGGAAATATGAATAAGTATGACATTATACCTAGACGCAATTACATAACCCATATCAGGAATCGTCATCCATTTATCAGGTGAAACCATTTTTTCATTCCCAACAAACAAAGAAGTCCTTAACTGTATGTATCTTTCTTCACTACCAAACAGATTCACGTACACATGACGATGCTGACCAAGCTCCCGAATTAAATCAAGTCGAACTTGAGCCCAGGACTCTTCACCCTTTCCCAGCAATGCAGCAATTGCACGATATCCACAGTTTCCATCAGCTTCAACATCAACAATGCGTTCAATATAGGTCTGTAACTGAACAGGAAACAAGTCTAGCATAGGCATAACCTTTTTCTTCTTGTTGATGCGACGTTTAACATCAGATGACAAACGAGGTGATGAACTATCATGGACAGAATACAAACCATCAACATATTCAAAGAAGGATGGTTCACGTTTGGTTGATCGTTCCATCTGCAATGCCTTACCTTTGATTGCACCCTTTGTTCTTACCTTATCAGGAGGTGGACACATTGAAGTTGTATCGGGGAATGCTAACTCATGAAGTTTATTCTTTAGTGTTATCTTTCCACAAACATCAAGCTCTGAGAATCGTTTCTGCAAGGCTATCAATTCTGGTTGCAACGACAAATCACCATATTGCTCTGTCATTCCTTGATCAGCAAATGTCAATATCTTCCAATGACGATGAACTGACTCCAATGGTACAAAATTACCCATCACACTATACCTTGCTAACTCGCATGCACAAGGTAATCCATGTGTACTTCTAAGACTGCACCCACAAGTTATACTGTCAATACCTACAATTTTTACCCGCTCATATTCGTTAGCAATGTGGCCTAAAGCATTATTTGATACAAAGCCCCGTAGCTTGGCATAAAACCCTTTGCTGAATCTATGCTCAACAATGATCATGCTTCTTTCAAATGACGTCTTTATGTCACTATGTTGCAGTATTATCATATTATTCATTGCATCCCAGCATGAACACAAGTCTCCTCTACTATCTTGAAGCAACCTCTTTAACCTTGCATGTGCACTTTCAACCCTGAAAAGGAATAAGATACAAGTCATGAGCCTTTTATATCATACAAAAATCGTTTTGAAAAGCAATTTTAATAATAAAGATACCTGTTTGTGGTTGTATTTCCAAGATGCATCACCCTATCAATCCAGCAACTCACAAATCTTTCCTTGTAAGGATTTAACCAAGTTCTGTTCACATAATCCAAAAAAATAGGGAATTTTGAACACTTAGTTTCGAATTTAAGAAAACGGTCTTCATATTCAATTTCAGTTGACGAATCCATCAGAATAACCCATGCATCCATTACACAATCCCATTCATCCACTGGAGATACTAGTAACTTGCATTTTGACTTCACATTTTTAGAAACATGAAATTGACAAAGCAAGTATGTTGCAGATGGAAACACTGTTTCAACAGCATTCATTAAGGCGATATCTCTATCTGTCACAATCACTTGGGGTACTAATTCATCTCTGAGAAACAAACCTCTAACTTTTTCTAATGCCCAGGTGAAATTATCTTCTCGTTCAGATTCCAAATAAGCAAAACCCACAGAAAATGTCAAATCTGTCGAGGTTACTCCAACAATCTCAAGTAATGGCAACCGATATTTGTTTGTTTTATATGTGGTGTCAATGATCAACACAATATGAAATGCATTCAACAATTTAATGCCATCTGGATGTGTCCAAAAGATATCTCGAACAACATTAGACGTTTCAGTCCTTCTATACCAATACACATATTTGTCACGTTCCATTAATTTCATCAAGTGCTGGAGTTCCGTTCGAGGACCCCTTTCTGATTTTCGATATTTATGGCGAGCATTATAGATCTGCTTGATGTTAGTCACATTATGATCATCATGACCTCTTAATGTCAACAAAATATTCTTCGGCTTAACCATATTCTTTGTCATATCACCTAGTAAAGACTTCTCTTCACCACTTAGTCTACCAGCATATGCATGACCTTCTAATGTTTCGGCTACATCATGGTTGTGAAACCCACATACAACATTAAGCTTCCACCCTTCACCACTTTTTAATGGTCTTCCTCTTAATCTAAAGGGACACTCACATTTTCTTGTTCCACTCACCTTCCGCGCTAATTCATTCTTGTATTGTCTATATTTTCCACTTCTTTCACAACCTAATATTAACATTGTTTTCCGTCCAATTCCACCACTGTCAGATCTAATAATAACCACAACAAATCCATGAGCTTTACCCACTGCTCTAGTCCAATTTATTAAATCATCACGTGAAGGAAAAACCTAATTATAACATACAAACAACCAAATATTACTAAATCATAAACAACATAACAATTAAACTTTTCAATCTAAAAAGCATTTACCATATCAGTCAAGAATGCGTTCGTATAATCACCATTGTTCTCTATCAGAGCCAACTTATTTTCTTCAACACTTAACTTATTCTGAGATAACACAACCAAAAATTAAATCACGTTACACACTTTTATATAAATAAAAAAATAAAAAACAATTTCTCCAAACTAAAATTACTACATCATCCTCCTCTAGAGAAATTGGCATGTCCACTTCATCAGAAACATGGTTCGTCGACCTCACCGAATCTTGCATAATTATCTCTGCATAAAAAAAAAGGAACAAAAATATCACATATCACATACCATAAGCATTTAATTTTTCAACCTTTTTATTTAGTTAATTTAATTAACCTTCCGCAAATTAGTTTGCGGAACATAAAAATTACATTCCGCAAATTAATTTACGGAATACACTTTTGTACTCCGCAAATTAGTTTGCGGAATGTAATTTTTTTATTATTCCGTAAAATTAGTTTGCGGAACCTAAAAATTATATTCCGCAAATTAGTTTGCGGAATACATAAATGTATTCCGCAAATTAATTTGCGGAATGTAAATTTTGTTCTCCGCAAATTAGTTTACGGAAGACAAAAAATTACATTCCGCAAATTAATTTGCGGAATGTAATGTTTTGTCTTCCGTAAACTAATTTGCGGAGAACAAAATTTACATTCCGCAAACTAATTTACGGAAGGTATTTAACATTCCGCAAACTAATTTGCGGAACATAAACTGCAGCAGCTCACCTCGTCTTCTCCGACGCTTCTCCGGCTATTCTCCGACGGATTTCAGCTCACTTCCTCGGCCAACAAAGAACAGCAGCTCAACTTACACTCAATTAACAAATTTTCGTTAGAGTTTTATCAATTCAACAAATGAAATGAAGAGAAAAATGAGATTGAAGAACGAAGAAGGAAATTCTGCTGATAACATATAGTCCTAGGGGCAATATTGACTTTTCACCAACAAGGGGGGTGCAAAAAGAAATTCTGGGGGGTGCAAAAAGCAATGCCCTACAACTTATTGCTAAGCTTCAAATGGACAAAACCTCAGTAAAAAATAGAGAGTTCTGATGCTGAAGTGTCTTTTCCTTTATGTACAGTTCTCCTTCTCCTCTCATCTCTTTCCATTTTGGTTCTTCTCATTTTTTGTCATTTTGCCTCTCTGGGATAGGAACAGTTACGAATCTCACTCCACAGCTCAAATTTTATTTTTACTTCATCAACCTTGTTTTGATTCCATCTTTGCTCATTGATTTTCAGTATTCAATTTATCTTTTTCATAATAATTTCATGATTTTCATTTTGATATTCAGTACCTTGCTTTGAATCCATCTTCCACTCCATTGCTCTTTGAAATATTGTTTAGTTGTTGATTATATATTAAACATCCATCAATTTTAGGGAATTTTCCCCTTCATGTTTCAGTTCGAATTGTAATGTGGATTTAAAAAAACTATAATGCTTCTTGTAGATTTTTTAATTTGTATGCATGAAATTAAGCAAAGTTTTGTATGTTAAGTTTTTAAATTATGAACGAAATTTTATTGGGATATCATTGATTGCACAAAATGTCTTATGGCAAAGATACATATTGATTAAAAGAAATATTACATGATACAAATATATTTGATAGTAGATATTCAAACTTATCTGTTAACCGTGAGAATTACTATAATAAAAAAAAATTCAAAATTTATTTATATTAAAATATATTTAAACCCTAAACCTTATATATATATATATATATATATATATATATATATATATATTGATTAATACATTAAAAAATAGGACCATTATATTTAAGACAAAGATATTAGTAATAATTTTTTCTAAAAAGAACTATGTATCCAAAAATATATAATAATTTTTATTAAAAATTATAAGATCTAATATATTAATAATGTTAAATATTATAATTTTTAATAAAAAAATTATTTATTAATTTATTATCATATATCTTTTTATTAAACTTGTAAACTTATTTTCGTATCTCTACAAAATAGTTGAAGTTTTTAGTCACAAGTTTAAAGTTCAAATATTTTTATTCTTCTCATATAGTTAACACTTATGCTTTATTTGGATCAGAAAAAAAAATAGAAAAGTAAAAAAAAAAAAGAAAAAAATAAAATAAAATTAAAAAAGAAAATAAGTTGTTTAAATAAGTAAAAATAAAAGAAAAAAATAAAAAAAATTATTGAATAAATAAAAAAGAGAAGGAAAAATATATTTTAGTAGTGTAAATTTTATTTTATATAAATTTTTAAAATATTTTATTTTTTTACTATATCTTTTTATAAATATAATTTTTAATTTTTGTAATTTTTTAAAATTCAAAAAAATGAATAAATTTAACAATTTAAAATTAAAAAAAAAAAAAAAAAAAAAAACTCTTCTCCTCTCCCTTTTCTTAATCCTTCCTCTTCACCCTATCCAAACATAGGCTTAAACAATAAGATATGCTTCATGGCTTTTCATCAATTTTTGGTCTCCCTCAGCTTAATCCTGGTAAAAAAAAAAACGTAGCTAAAAGAATGAAATATTTCTGGCATTACCCTGCTTAATATAACACACTTGACAAATATCTGAAGGAAAATTCAGACCAATTTTATACATTTATGATATGACTGAATATAACCACCTTTTAACAGTATAACGCGGTTTTGAAATTTCATATACAAGCTATACAAACCGATAAGGTCAACAATGAGCTGATGGTGCTCCTCTTTTGTGTCTGAAATTTTGGCGGTTGTAATATCTTGCAATAACTATATACTCTTCAAGAAAGAAGTAATGCTATTGAATCAATTGTGATCATGCGGGCTGATCAGCAATAGTTTGAAGAAAAATGCTAATCACACGCCAAGCCAGCAATGCCCTTGCTCGTAGAAATGCCAATAGGAAATGATCTGTGTATTCTTGGTTTGTACATTGGTTCTTTTTCGTTTGAATAATTGAGACCGACTTTCTTTGTTATTATGGGCGAGTTCTCAACTGTGTCAGTAGTAGTAGCAAGGAATTGTAACCCCTGAAACACATACTTGATATGAGTGGCGTATGACTAGTAGTTTCAGAACAATATTTTCAAGATGCCATAGTGAACAAACCTTGAGTGATTTCTCAAATGTCAACATCGTATGAGTTGTAGGTCTATCCTGTCAAATCACTCAGAAACAACAGTCGGTATCAGTATAAGAAAATTTGAAAGCTTTCACAACAAAGATGAATTTCATCATAGAGAAATGCTAGCAACAAACTCTTTTGAACACACTTTTTAACATACCTCTGATTGATTAATTTTTTAAAAAGTTAAAGCAGTTATTTTTGTAAATTAATTATTTTTTAAAAAACTGACTAATTAGAAGGGGTATATTGTATAATATGCGCAAAAGAGTGTCCTGCTAACATTCTTCTTTCAACATAAATATTAGGATTAGATATGTTTTTAGTCCTTTTAAAATTCTAAAATTTTGATTTTAGTCTCTCCTTTTTAAAATATTTGATTTTAATTCTTCATTTTTTAAAATAAATTGTTTTTAATCCCTCATCATTGACATGTCAAACATGGTTACATTAAGAATTAAAAACAGTCTCTTTTGAAAAATGAAGGACCAAAACCAATCATTTTAAAAATGAGGGACTAAATTACAAATTTTAAAATTTTAGAAGAACTAAAAACATATTTAACCCTAAATATTAATCAGTAACTGGTAAATGCATTTAGAATAATCTTATATCAAAAAATTCTTTCTAAATAAAAATATCTAGAACCCCTTTCCTGACTATTTTCTATCCACAGTTAGATGATAAATGGAGGAAAACACAAACGAAAATGAAACATCTAACCTTGTAAACTTTACCATTTGGCCCATCATGAAATCCCTCAGCAAATTCGCACAAATACCAGAGACCTGAATTGGTCATGTCCTGCAAGATATTTTTTAAAGAGAAAACAAGGGAAATAAGTATATACAAATTTGTAAAACAAATGCTAGATTGTAACCCATGTCTGCGAAGATAAATTTATAACCTGCTTGTCTTCAACAAGTTTGAGCTTCCCTTCCTATCAAGTTGATCGGTTGATTCAAGTTAGAACATCCAACAAGAGGATAATTCAACTTGATTGGATGCTTAAAAGACAAAAGAGAATGCAAGAAGGACAGAATATAGTATCAAGTTCTGCAACTTACCAGCCCAGATATCATTTTATGAATAAGTTCAACATCACAACCAATCCGAGAAAGGTCTGACTTCACTTCATTCACCTGCATGCAAAATAATTTTAAGTGCATGTGAACAGTGTAAAAAGAATTTTACCAAAGGAACTAATTTTTAATTGACTGTAAACCTCTTCCACAACAAGTACAACATTATAAAGGACCAAATAAAGTTCAAGTTGAACAATACAACACATACAAAACAATGTCTACTTTCTTCTCAACAAGTCAACTCCTTGTTAGAAATACAAAACAATTCTTGGGACTAGGCATGGCAATGAGGCGGGTCAAGGCGGGTTTCATGTTCCCCGTCCCTGTCTCCATCCCAACCCCCTTCCCATTGGGTTTAAAATATTAAATCCCATCACCAATCGAGATCGGGGTAACCCGCTCTGCACCTGTTTCCGATTTTTTATTTTTTTATAACTTATTAAATTATTATATATTTTTTAAAATTTATATAGTTTATTACTTTTATAACCTTATTAATTTTATATAATATTCTTAAAATAATAAGGATATTTTGGTAATTTTATAAATGGGATGGGGTGGGGTGTGGCGGGTTTTACTGTCCCTGTATCTGCCCTTGTACCGGCTTTCAAAAATCGGGTTTTACACGACCTCGGACAACTTAGGTTTTCCCCGTCAATATCAGGGCGGGACAAGATCAGGACAAGATCAGACGGGACGGGTATGAGTTTTCTTGCATCCCTACTTGGGACATCACCTTCTAACTTTTGCTTTTAAGAGAGGTGGTCTTTCACATGGTATGAGAGCCAATATAATCAAGTTAGAGAGTTTCAATCGTTACCATTCTTCTTACTTAAACTTGACCACAAGGTAATGTGGGTTTGTGCATGCTTGAGAGAGGATTTGCAGAAAATAGAAAATCATTATTAGAAATGGATTGGACCTGACTTATTCTTAAAAACTAGCTCAACAAAGGAAGATTTCCCATGTCTTATATGGAATGTAATTCTGCGGTTAAGAATTTACCACATAGCAGTAAAGACTAACGCTTGATAAGGAATCTTAGCAGCAAAGATAAAGGTAAGCAGTGGAACTAATCAAGTGGTGAATAGCTATGTGTCCCATATTTGATGTGTATCAAGCACAATTAAGACTAGAAAAGTAAGACATCAAATATAGGCTCAAGAATCAAGGTAGAAGAGTCAAAAGGAAAAATCAGCCAAGATGAGGTAACAACTAGCAACACCCCTTTTATGGCCAAGCGTAACAAAAAAAAAGCATATTTAGGGTTAAGGCTAAAAATTAACAAGGATTGAGGGGGTAAGGAATGTAGAGGTTGATAGGGTGATAAACCAATGTGGTACCCAGTTATCAAGCAAAGAGGGCATGTAGTAAGTAGGTAAACAAGAAATAAGAACTGCATTGCTCCAAAAGTGAAAAGGGAATATGATTACGGGCGGGGGAGGGAATTCAGTGTTTTGGGAGAGGGAGGAGAGAGCATCAAGTACTATCCTTGGGAGAGAAGGAAGATTGCATATTGAATTAGCCATTCCCATTTCCAGATTTTCTTTAACTAACATACTGAATTAGCCATTCCCATTTCCTGATTTTCTTTGACAGAATCAATTAGTCTGCGTATTTGATCCACCCAAGAAAATAAATCCAGAATGGTCATTTGATCCCACATTGATCTAGGAAACTGTTTTGATTAACAAATCCTTATGAATTACTATAATACCTTTACCTAGACTAAAAGAAAAATAACTTCTCTTACATCATCTGATATAAGTTGGCCTAACTCGTTGTGCTCTTCCAGCTTCAAGTCAAGACCTTCCAGCCTCTTTGTAAGATGCCTTTTTGTTGACTGTAAATTCAATAAAAAGAATTTTTCAGCAAAACCGAATGATGAAAGATATCCAAATAGTCAAGAAAAGAATGCCAATACAAGCTACTTACTGCCAATGCTTCATGTACATTTTCTAATTGCTTTGACACAATTGAAACAGCACCAGCCATATTCCGCTTTGTCACAAACATTACATCAGATAATGACCATCCCTGTTCGGGGTAAGAATATGAGTTAATCAGCCTTATCAAACCATATTCTGGTTCTTACTCAAATGCATTTGTTATGGAAAAGTGATTGGGTTGTAATATCACCTTCCACCACATATAACAGTATCCCATAGCTCCTATTGCAGCAGCAGGTAGTAAGTAAGAGCCAAAGTTCCCTATATCCAAATGTTAACATCAACATATTTATACAGTCAATTGATACTGCAAACAAATTACTGTGATTTGACAAATCGACTGCACCAGGCCAGAATATATGCAATGTCCAAAACCATATCAACATGGAACGGATGGATATCTCTTAAAATGTCATCAATGAAATGGAACTATGAAAAATAAATGAATTATTCTTGAAGGGACCAAAGGATCATGGAATTTTAATTATTGACAGTGGAATGAATCAACCAAATAATGTACTAAAAATGTAGAGTGCTATAATGAATTTATAAATTTGAATGCTTTAAGGGAACTTTCTGAAAAATCAAAAACATACATTTCATCTATAGACCAAGTGGCATTGGCAATAAAAGAAATCCCTAAAACTGTGAAACTAGCTAGAAAATTGGTTAAGAAGTTCACAACCATTTATTGAAATTAATGAAGAAAAAAGAAGCATAAATGGCAAGAAGTGTGCATAACTAGAAAAGGATTAACCATAAAACCATTTACTCAATAGGATAATACCCAATGACAATAAAAATAGACATTTTAAAAACCAGATTTTAATATTATCTAATGTCCATTGAATAATTATCACAATTATATTGGTGTCTAAATAAGGAAGCTTTCATCCTACTTTCCACACAAAAGAATTTCCGGTATGTCAATTAACACATTAAGGACTCATTCGATGGCCAAGATAAGGATAGAATAGCATAAGTGCAGGATAGACTCTTATCTTATCATATGTTAGGTGCACACAAGATAAATGGGATAATATCGTGTTATTTTATCCTATGTTTGAAATAAACTAATATAATGATAGGATAAGATATAAATTATATACAAATAACAAAATTACCTTTTATTAAAAATATGTATATCTTTTCTAAAATTATATAACATAAGAAAATACTACAATATTAAAGTTATTTTTCTAAAATAAATAAAATATTTTTTATGAAAACATTAAAATTAATATTAAAATTAGTTTTTATAAAATTAATATCTAAATAATTGAATATTTTTTATAAAAATAATAAATTAATAAAAGCTTTAATTTCAGAATATTTAATTTAGTTTAAGTTCAAAATATAAAATTGTTTTTAATTTAATTTCAGAAAAAATAATTTCAAAAAAATTAGTATTTATAAAATTAATATAAAATATTTTTACAAAATTATTTTTTATAAATAGTAAAATTAGTTTTTAATTAAAAAAGGGAAAAATTGAGAAAAAGAGCATATGAAAAAAGCACAAAATGGAAACAAAAATAATTATCTCATCCTGATGATTTCTAACCCAAGTTCCCTCTTAAGAAAAGATTTTAACAATGAAAACAGGATAGGGTAGGGCAACAGAATAAGTCATCCTGTCCCATTGATGCAGCAAACATTGAAAATAAAATAGAACAGGATAAGTTATCCTATCCCTTGCATTTTATCCTGATCATAAAACAGGCCCTGAACACAAAAAGGAATGCATATAAACAACATGCATTGCCAATTTCTTTTTCCAGAATGACAAAAGTTCAAACTCTGATGAGATAGTTCATTCAAAGCACAAATTTGATCTTTCCCAGATAATTCTTCACTTGTTAGTCTGACTTGCATGTCGTCACATGTTTAAAGCTTACCAACAGCTTACCAACACAAAAAGGCAATCTTGCAGGTGAATTTAATCTATTGTTGTTCCATACTGGGATTCCAGGCTCACAATGGCCAAGGAGCCCAAAACTTGGCATCAAACAATTTAGAAATTGGTAGAGATGGAATCTGATCTCCAAGTATCAAGAAATAACGGGATCAAATCCCTATCAATTCATATGGATATGTTTGGATATTCAATGGTTGATGGAATGAAATGGGACAGAATGAAGTGAATTAGTGAAGTGGGAAGGAATAAAATAAAACAGCATACCATTATTTGGCTATTTAATAAAGGAATGGATAAAAGTTTCCACCCCTCTTGTTTTGAAATTTACAGGAGGGGAATGGGGTGGTAAGTAATATAATTTATTTTCAATGACACCCTTACTTCAAACACACTAAACTTGAATTAGTTTTACCAAATTTTTGAATTATTTTCATGTATTATCTAGAGGAAGATATAAATTAACCAAAATGATGCTAAAGCTGTTTAATATGATTCACAACATCCACACTCCAGAAGTAGTTGCTTCATTGCTGTTGAAACAAAAATACTTGGGGTAAACAGTTCAAAAGTAAGATACCCACTGTTTGACGGCGTTAATTCAGCCTTAGGCTCACTTCATACAGATGTTGTCATATGAATTAAGATCATAATGAATTTTTCCTAGTAATTTCTTGCTATCCCAATCACAACTAATGCAGATTGGGTTGATAAACAATTCATTAAGATATAAGTAAAGCACTAGTTGAAGGGAGGATTGAATGAGGCAACCCTGAAAAACCCTATTTAACCCAAGCAAACAGTTTATGGTTTATGAGGGTAGCAGTTCACTTAACGAAATCCTTCCTTCGTTAAAAGAAACAGCTTCTTTACTTTGGTAAGCCTAAGAAGAATTATCACTAATAATCCTTATACGGTGTGAGAAGCAAGTCTGTTGAGAAAAATAGACGTTGGAAACACAGTGCCAGCAAATTGCATTAACAAGTTCGAGTATCAACAAACAAGTTCAAATAAAATGTTAATCACTAAAAGCAGTCTGTCAAAGATTCTTTAAGGTCTATAAATATTTGTCTAGTCTATTCACAAGAGAACTGGCAATCATCACTTCATTTCAAGGCTATCTATTATATTTATCTAAAATTGACTATGGAGGCAGACTTCTCCCACACCTGAAAAACAAATATCTATCCCGTTTGTCTTCTACCTTAAACACGTTCTTTAATTAGGTTTTCACCCCTTTCTTTTCTTAAAGAAGATAAAAATATTACTAGGTAACTATAAAGTGATTATGATACTTCAACTATCAGCATAGAGAAAAATAGAACCCAAATCTACATACCAGATGAAGAAGAATTGGAATTGAAGATGGTAACAGGCTGAGACAAGGTCAACTCTCTAATCTCTTGTGCTAGCTGCCGAATCTGAAGTTAAATAATACCAACATCAGGTAAGTATGATTCAATAACCGAAATAAAATTAAAAAAAAATGAACCTGAGCAGCAATAAGCGCAGTGTCATATCCTCCGGATAAAATCTCAACGTCGTCGACACCCTTTAGTAACTCTTGAAGCTGAGCAATGAGACCAGACAATTGGCCACTCCTCAAAACAACAGAACCAGTCAAACCTAAAATAATAATAATAATAATGATAGGTTAGAAGGGTGCGAAAGGAGATGATAATGATAATCAACCACTTACTTCCCTACTCACCGGCTCCAACTAGAATGAGAACCTTGGAGGTGTTTACGCCTGCTTGCAAAGCCATGTTATTGTTATTGCTGACCGTCTCAACACGACGAAACTGATGAAGACGGAATTACCCCTAATGCTCACCCTCCGCCTCCAAACACAAAAGGATACCCAATTTTGACTCCTGCTCCGCCCCGGAAACTACACGTCTCCGTCTTGATTTCAGAAAAACTAGTTTGGCACCAGTTTGAAATATGTGGGTAGAACCGATTACTAATTGGCCCATGCCCCTTCATTATTACTTTTTGGACCCCCTCTAATTTTTTTTATTTCAAATGTACCCTTCAATTTCTTCTGATCCTTTCCCTCATCATTATTCTCTTGTTTATTCATTATCTTCATTGCTTCCTAGTTTATTCCCTCCATTGTCTTCATTGCTTCTCCATTGTCTCTTGCTCTCTCCTCTGCGTCTTCTTTGTTTCTTCATTCCCGATGAGAGTCTTTGCCCGCTCTTTGTATTTTTTTTTTTTATTATTTCTTACTTCCGGAAATAAGATTTTAGAAACGTGTTTTACCTTTAAACTTTCAAAATTTTATTTTCCATGTGTAAAACACATTCCAGTTATATCTTGTAGGAGCTGCTCAAAGTGTATGACTCAAAGGCAATCTTGAAGAGTGATCACACATGCAGTGTGCATGTGCAATTCAGTTGACTCCAAAATGTATACCATAAATGCATGGAAAGAGACACATGGAGGTCACTGGTAGGTATATCTACTTCAGCTTGTAGGTTGCATTGTTTTGTGTGACAAGAGTGCCACTTCTAATAGAGAGATCTACTTGGAGTTGTTTCGAGATTTGCAAACGATGGATAGGTACACTTGGGGATACAAATGCTACTTATATGATCACTTATGTGATACATGTTTTCATCAAACTCGGCACATAGACGGGGTACATGACGTTGCTACAAGTATCATCAAATTCACATAAGCACTTTATTTAGTATGTCTTACTGCAATTGTATAGTAGCTCTATGTGTTACTTTCGTCGAAGACATGAATTTTAGAGTATTTTTCACACATTTGTTCCATCAACTAAGCCAAGACTTTGGGACTGACATACCCCTATCCATGTGATTGAAAGTTGTGCGTGGTTCAAGTGACATCGTCCCATGTAGAAGGCGTTGAATTGGTTGTAGGTTGAAAAGATTAGTTGGACGTTATATGATTATACAAAGCATTCTTACTTATCTAAGATAATGTTACACTAATACAATTATATAAAGGACATTCTTTCATCATTGCATGATAGGTTGGGAGTGATAAGAAGCACATAGAATATTAATAATACATTAGGCAATACCTATTATCCTTACTAAATGAGGATAGTAAAGATCATCTTATCACTCCTTAAAAAAATACGTTAATAACATAATAGAAATTTTCTTTTCTTTTAATTCTTTTATTTTCATCAATCCAAACAATTTATTTTTCTATTCTATTTTTATTCTATTTATTTTCTTTCTATTTTTTAAATCATACAAACAAAGCATAAAATGTTCCATTAAATGACGTAACCCTAGATCCATAGAAGATCAGAGGTACAAGCATTGCTGAAACACTAATAGCGGCAAAGTCTTTGTTTTAGTTCAAAACTTTTAATAAAGGCAGTTTCGTAAAATGTTAGTACCAAACCCATATAGTAACGTTAATACTAGGAGAAATCAAGTTTGTTACTTACGAGTAGACCTGTGTTAGTAAAAAGTGTAAGAATCAGTTATATGGTTAAGCAGCTAAAAGAAAAGGCAGAAAATGTAAATGGAGTTAGTTGGTTGGTGAGTTGTGGGGAAACCAGGCTCTTGAATCCCTGGAATCTCTTGTTGTAGGCTTTCCTTCTTTGCTCTGTGTTTTCCCTAATACAGAGTAGTCTATTCAAAAAAAACTCTTTTCCTTTTGTTAACTTCTATTCTTTAAACCAGTATCTTATTAAGTGGTAGCTGGTAAGTGTCACAACGTGACAAGACTTTTCTCGCCAGTGATATGTACAGCCAAACGTCCTAAATTTTATTGTGGATCCAGTTCGGCCTTTCAAATGTGATTTCCCAAATGTCAACCATAAACAAAACAGGCACTAAACAAAAATTCCTTTTATTCAATAAAAATATTAACATTCACTAAAATACAACAGAATGACATCATTGTAAACTGAACAGCCAGAAAACCATCATCTATATGATACTATGTTTCTGTTTACACTTCAAATGTAGTGCTTTGTCCACCCCCAAATATTTCCATGTGTTCAATATCATCTATATGACAAGTGACGGACAATACAAAATGTGAACCTTCATTCACCCAAATATCATACAACGCACATCTTACATCATACTTCTGCACATAATTTTGCTTTGTCCTTCAGAACTGTTTTACGAGCTAGCAAGTTACACTTGCATGTGATTCAAGGGTGGACTTGGCTAGCCACAATAAGCCAGGATCATTCCGCTTCAACACCAAATAAGCTTCTGCCTTCCCAAGCTCATCAAACACAACATCTTCGCTGAAGCCAACCAAAAAGAGAATTTCCATGGCAGCTGCAGCAGAAAAAATGAAAAAGACAATAGCCCAAAAATGAGCATATACATCATTAGCATCAACTGCTGCAAAAAAGTTGATTTTACCATAATCACAATTTACCTAATAGCTAAGATCTTCAAAAACATTGCACATAAGAAACTCATTTCTACAAAACAAGCACTACTAAATTGAAATCCAACGGTCAGAAGATGCAAACCTTTATTATTTACAATGTTCCTCTCAATGAATGGATTAGCCTGCAATCAGGATGTATAGAAATAGAAATTTTTTTAAGGAAATCTTGGGATAAAGTAATGCCTCAGGCAGCAAAGCAAGAACACACAGATTATATACCTTCCGTATTCTCTTGTATTTTTCCACCTTAGGGTGTTCAATCACATTCCTGCAATCAGATAAAAGTCATGATACATGGAGAATGGAATGCTTAAAGTCATAAGTACTAATGGAATTACTAAAAGTATATTTTTGGAACTTCTTAAATCAAAAGTCTTAAAGTAAGAGGATGTCCATTCACCTCAAAAAGGGTAGCATACCTAATTATTTTCAAGAGAGTTTGGAGGATTGAAGCTGTATGCATTGGACTAACTTCACTTAACATTTCCAGGGCCTTCCACAAATGGTTAGAGACAGCAGTCGAGGTATCATTTATCCTCTGAATTTCTTGGTCATCAGGATCTGGTTCATCAGTTTGCAGTGCAGATACATTTGGTGTGGGAACCACATCATCAGGATCAGGTTCAGTCATAACATTTATTTCTGCATAATATTTACCACGAGCAGGTTCCTTATAAACATTTCTTTCATTAACTTAACGTCCAACAATTTAAGGAAAATATGGAACCAACTGAATCAAGCAAGAGTTAGGACAGAAGGATGGTTACTTCAAAGAAAAATAAAGATAAAGTAGTTAATTTAGACAGTTAGAATAATTAGTTAGTTAGAGGAAATTAGTTAAATAATTAAATGGGAGGGAGTAACTAGTATGGTAGAGATGGGATTCAGGGAATTGTATTTTGAGAAAAGATGGAACAAATGTTCTGTTGTCAAAAGGGAAATCTGTTATAAAGGGGGGAAACCTTTAGGTTTTTGTTCAAATACAGTTCTTATATCAGTAATACCTGAATTAATATCATAACCAACAGCTTTCCCATGATGAGAATCATCTGGATCAGGCTCGTGTTTCACCCCATTAGTAATATTGATAATTTGATCATCAGGGTCAGGCTCACCATGAAGTCCTTTCTCAATAATGATGGGCATGTCAATATCTTTGATTTCTTTGGAGCCAGATATCATACAATCAGAATTTTCACCTGTTTTAAAACTAGAATAATCAGAATTCAGCTCTTGATTTACTTCAGACCCCCCTGACTTGCAAGCAGAAATATTAGCCATTCGATGGTAAGCAGCAGCAACTGAAGATTCACGAGCACTTGTTAGCAGATCTGTCTTGTTACCTCCAAGCTTCTGAGAAATACTGCTACTGTCCGCTATAAAATCATCTTCGAAGGTAGCAGAATTCCTTACTCCACTCAAAGTGTGGCTTGCAGATCTAGTCCAATCTAAATTAGCAGCTTCTTTGTTTAACTGCCAAAGAAACAAATTAAATCAACATATGGTGCTAAATCAGTGCATAGAATGAACTGACAGCCAAACACTCGAGCATGTCAATGCACCTGCTTATCCAGAGCATAAAAGTTTGCATCATGTTCAGAGTATATCATGTGAGCCTGAAATAAAACATGAGTTAGTTGGATAACTCTCATTTGTCAAATAGAGAGTTGTATTTTATGTTTTTCTGTATTTTCTTATTTAAGATGGTTAAGGATTGATAAAAAACATATCATACTTCTGGTGCATGTTATAGCTTACAAGTTCATGCAGTAGAGTTTTCTTGATGCTTTCATATTTCCTGAAACCTTTGAGATCATCAGTTCGAAGACGCAATGATATTTCCTCCCCATGATTCTGTAAATAAGAATGAAAACATGAGAAATCAACAATAGGATAGTGATGGATACTTAAAAATGCCATGTTCCCTCATCCTGAAGATCCAATACCTGGTTAAAACCAAGAATGCATTTTGGGGTCACACCAACATAACCAATGGGAGCCATCTCAGTCATAATTCCTACACGCCAACGATGCTATATAAGATGCAAATAAAAAAATGTCAGAACATGCAGCATATTGTCATTATAACACAATTATCTATTACACAAGTCAAAATTAATTTGAATGTGTGTACCTTGTTCATGATAGCAACAATACCAGGGTCAGCAGCAAGCATGTGCATTCTTTTAAGTGCCTCGGAAGGGGGAGGATTCAGCTGAAGATAAGGGAAAGTAAAATTCATCCATGATCAGTTGGCTTTAGGATAAGTAAATGACTCTTTGCTTGAACACAAACACTAAGAACATAAGAAAATTTCCAATAATATCTATCATATCTTAGAGTATCTTAGATTATCTTCAGAATTAGCATCATTGTTTTCTCATTTTTTAGTTTCCATGTCAAGAGTAATCTTATTATAAATAAGGGAGTTGGTGCTTTAGGTTTTATATATCCTACCTGCACTTCTTAACAAATCACATTATATCCTGTTATTCAATGTCAGTATTTTGTATACATTTTCTCCCACTATACCCAAATCCCTATAGTTTCAATATCGTATCCAAGTAATATCATCCTCCATGACCTGTTTTGCCACTAATCCGCTATCAAATTATCAAAAACCTAGAGCTATATTTATTTCCATGTTTTTATTCCTTGTAACCATCTCTTTTTTGCAGTTGCTCTCTATCATTGCCATTGCTTTATTTCAGATTCTTTTTCAGAGTCTTCAATGCAACAATATTCTCTTTTGATTATACCAATTACCATTGATTTCTAACCAGCAAGAGGAGTGCATCTCTTTGGTCAGTCTTTGGGCTCCATTTGGATTACACATGTGCTCTCACATGCATATATAGTAATAACAGCCTTGTCTTCAAAGGATGGCACATGAGCACCGCACACCACCTTCCCAGCCTCTGTTCAATCTCAAAGTTGTCTCTTTTTTATCACAGCCAGTTTTGACCATTATCAACCCCAACTTCACCTATTGGAGAAGTCCTTAGGCCAAAAATCTGGGCCACCTTCATGGCAGAACTTGAAACTAAATTTCTTTTTGCTTGAATGCAACCCCCAGCAAGGGCAGAATATATATACACTTAATACAGTTAGATAGAGATAAGAAACTTATCTACAGCTAGAGATAACTAACTTATCTACGGAAGTAATATAAAGAATAAAAGAATATCTAATCTAATCAATTATAACTAACAGCAACATCTAGTAGCACTAGTGCTTGTTCGCTGCACCATTGATCAAAACTGGAACCACCACAAGAAGATTCATTTGAGTCATTTTTTTGGCTAGACGGCTAGACCCAACACTGCCACCACTACTGTTAGCCTTCATTGCCAACAAATCATGAGTGCCCAACCTTCATTGCAAACCAAATTTGTTAACTGTCCAGCCTCACTATGGACATGTGATAGGAAATGGAACAGTTCCTATCTGACAGCGTATGTATGGGTTAATAAGGAAGATGAGAAACAAAATTACAGTAAACAGCGATATTGCTCCCAGACCAGGATCGTGATCCTTGGTTCCCAATTTTTCAAAACAACCTAACGGAATACCCCTCTCCTCTCTCCTCCCTTTTTTATATACCCCTCTTATTCTCTTCTACTTTATTCTCTCCCCATAACCAACTATCCCGCCCTCCTTCTCAGGGTCTACTTAACTAATTTGGGCCTGCAAGTGTAAACTTGCAACACCTTCTCTTTCTTGGGTTGATTTAGATCCCTGGGCCCATCAACATGTATCTGATCAAGTGTGAGACCTAGTTTGCTAAACCAATCTCTTTAAGCTAAACCAATATCTTTCCAGAACCTGATTGATGGTGTTGCCTATAGTACTTTTTAAAAAAAAGGTTTAGTTTTAAAAAGTTTAAAGCTTTGTAAGTTTTAGCTTGAGAGGAAGTGTTAAAATCAGAATATATGAAAACATCTAATAATACCTCTATATATATTATCTTTAGGATTAGTTTTCATATTTTCTTATCTTATGATTTGTTTCCTCATTTTAGCTAGGATTATTAGTATAAATAACGCTTAGTGCTTTAGGTTTTACATGTCATATCATCACCTTCTAACAAATCATATCATATCAAGTCAATATCAATTTCATTGTATTTTGTCTCTATTCCCTCCCTCTATACCTAAAACCCTACACTTTCCATATTAATCATATAGTGAAATGATACCTATACTCCAGGAATTTTTTTATTAAAACAACATATCACTAACGTAAATGCAGGAATATAAGGAGCAATAAAAGATAAACAGCAGAGGTGCATGATTCTTCACTTGAGCACAAACATTCATAATATTACAAAAATAATACCTCTAATCCTGGAATTTCAAGTGTGCGAAATTCACAAAATATATACGGCCCTTGTGGGAGTTTCAATGAAAGATGAGGTCCATGTGAAATTCTCTGTTTAAGTCTCTTTTCCTCATCCTCAAATCCAGCTATTCTTAAATTTGCTTTTGCATTTTGTAGAACATCTTCAACCTCATCTGTTGACACACCCATCATTATAATTGACCTAGCCTGGAGAGAAAAAATACTGACTTAGAGGAACAAGTCAAATAATTTAGCCGACACAGACCATTTCCAATGATAACACAGTGCTAATTACAATAGAATGAACGAGAAGGACTTTTATTTGGAACACAATTCAATGAATCCTAATAAATAAAAGAATTAGGATAAAAACAAAAAAGATCACTGTTGTTTTTACACAAAAGTGCTCCTCAACAGAATGACTAATTGGAAGAGAATGCATAGTATTTGAGCACCTTTTAATCAAATAACCAAACAGTTAACATGATATAATAAAGTATTTTTTCTCTTTCCATATTTAAAAAACTTGAGTCCAATTGCAGTTCAAGATGGAAGGAATAAACAAAAAATAGTTGGTAGAATAATCATAGGAACCAGAACTCACACTCAACAGAAATGGAAATATGTGGATAATCTTGTTATTAGTCACAGTGGTAGCAAGGAAAGTAGGGAAGAGCATTCTCAGCTGAGATATTCCCAAGAGGGAAGAGTAATGTTCATTACAGAGAGTAAATCTCCCTCAACAGCTACAGCCAATGCCCAGGATATACCCAAATGGCACTCTCCCCAAAGACAATAATTCTAAAACAAGAAAGCCCTCACACCCTAGGCGTGCCCCAGCTACCTACCAACTTCTCCTCACTCACAATGTTCCCTGGCAACTCACCATTCTTCTTACTTTGTTTAATTTGGAACCCCTTTTACCTGCTTTGGGCCATCTCTTGTATATATGACAGCAAATTCATCTGTTCAAGGCTTAGATTCCTATCAAATAGCATATTGAAAAGAACCACAAGTCCACAACCACTCAAGTCTGCTGATTAATGTGTGGCAAACAATCAATTGCACATCATGGGAATAGAGGTTCTCTCCTAAGCACTCAATGATAGTGTAGTTCAAATACTAAAAATATTTAAACTTATTTTAGATAAATAGAGCAATACTATCATGAAATTATTATGGAAAACCAGCTAATACAATGCAAAGTTTTAGAGAACAACAAAATCTATATTTCACCTGATTGAGCCACATTAAGAATCATATTTTTCATGTCATTATATCTTGATCAGAATGATAGTATATGTAAATGACAGTACCTCAGTAATTGAAGTTTCCTGCAAACTTAAAAGTGCATGCTCCTTTGAAAAGGGAGCTAGAAGTTTTGATGTTTTGCCAGAAGTCTGGGGAACAATGAACCGCATGGTATCTTCTTGGATATTTGTCAACTTCTGTAATTCCTTCCCTAGATCCTTCACAGTGGCACTTATATTCATCTCTACGACAAACTTCTTCCCCCTCCATGTAACAGAGATGTTAAGCTGGCTTGATTGAGGTTGCATATTTGATCTACAAGAATCAAAAGACGTCTAGTTATTTGCCACTGATTATATTATTGGTGATGCCAACAGTGCCCTAAAAGGAATATCAGACAACGTAATACATTTGTTACTTTCTCCCCCAGTGTAGATAGGGATACCCTTAAGGTGAACTTTCTACGTAAATTAACCTCAATCAAAAGCTTTAAAAGAATTTTCCCTTCCTATGTGAATGCCAATAATATATGGAAAAAAAAATAGACATTGATTAAAATCGAAAGATTTTTTAAGGGCAGGTCCAAAACTCTATACAAGCAACTAGAGGGATCCCAAATCAAGAAAATTCTCACAAATTGAACCATAATCTATAGTTGAGTAAAGTTAACAACTCCATTAGACACATATATAATCAAAATCGACAAAATTTAAACATGCCAACAAATCAAACTCAAAATGATTAATGGTAATCTTGAAAGAAATTCACAACTTCCACAGCACAATTGGAAAAAATTGAAAAAAAAAAAATCATGGGAGAATCCGTAATCCGACACCGTCCTCAAACCGCAAAACAGACCGTAACAATTTTGAAACAAAATCAGCTCCAAGTTATAAAAGTATAGAGAAAAGAGATAAGCAGTTTTTTGTTTTTTTTTTCTTTACTATTATTATTTATTGTTAAATTCTGTGTCATGATCAGAATTGCAATTGCAGCATCGAAGAGGATTGACTTACCTGAAGCAAAGGAATGAAAAATTGAAGGAAACGTCAACGAAATTATAGGAGGGGGAGATGGACGTGTGCGCTGACGCATAACCACACCGTGTCGAACAATCCAGATACTTATTTGAACAACATGTTTGTTTAGTATTAAATGAATTTTACAGGAGTTGGGAATAAAAAATGAACTTCATTATCATAACTAAAGCAGGTTACAGGAGCTGTGGACTGGGTTGTATATAATTAATAGAAATATAAATTTATTGAAATATAAATATTTTATTTAATTTGTTTAACTTGGATGTTAAGTAAGTTGGATTCATCGATTATTGAATTAATCTGTCGATTAAATTTAAAAATAAATAGATTTAATTTATTATTTTTATTTATATGTTTCTGTTTGTAAGTATTTTAATATATTTTTTGACAATTGTTTTATTATTCTCTTTAATTATTTTTTTCATCTCCTGAAATGACCAAATTATCATTGGATCCTTGCATGTTAAGAGCTTTTTAATCATCCATAGAGCTCATTTTTTTCCTTTTTTTTAACATGTCCAAAGTTTCGATATATATTTTTTTATCAAATTTTATCAATATTATTCTATATTTATGATTTTAGCTTGCAAGGCAAAATATGTGAGATTTTAAGAAAATAGGTTGTCATTGGTAAATTGTGTTTTTTGTTGCATTTTACTAAATTTTGAGAGTTTATTTTTATAAGGTATTTTTGTATTTTTAAAATAGTGAGAATATAAAGTTTATATTTTTAAATTTTATTTTCTAAATTCAAAAATAATTTTTGAAAATAAACTTTCATAATACAAATTTTGCATTTAGAGATTTTATTTTTGAAATTCAAACTTTACATTTTGAAAGTTCATTTTTAATTTTAAAATAAATTTTTAAAATCTTAAAAAACTAATATTATTTAAATTTTTTTATATAGAAATTAATATTAAATATTTTTTATTATTGTGTAATTTTAATAATGTTGATATATGCAAGATGATGAAGTAAAATAAAATTTAAAAACTATGTATTTTTATTTTAAATAAAATTATTGTAATTTTTATTTTGTATTTTATATTTTGTGTTTGTGGTTAGAGAATAATGTATGTGTGAAGAAAAATGAAATTTTAATTTTAAACAAAAATAAAAATTATAACTATGCTTTTATGTTTGATATGATAATTAATTTAAAAATTGAATAATTAAATTGACATGTTCAATATTGTATAATTAAATTCTTGTTCGTTATTTTTATGATTAAATTTTTTTCATGAAATAATTTATTAAATTGGATTAGAGTTATATACTTGTTTTTACAAATGTAACTTCTTATATTATGTTTGAAATGATGATAAGTTTCTAGTTTTTGATTTTTTAATTATTTTTTAAAACAAAATAAATTGCTTTTAAATTGATTTTTAATGTATTTTTAAAATAATTTTAATTTAAATATTAAAACTTAAAAAAATAGTTTTTTGGTTAATTTTTAGTTTTAAAATTTTTTTATTCTTAAATCTATCAAACTTCATCACTATAATAATCACTATCATTCTTACCTTCATAACCATTAATTAGTCTTACTATCATTATTATGGTCACTACTATAATTATTATTATTATAGTACTAATAATAATTTATTATTTATTATTTTAAAAGTATTTAATTTGTTATTTATATATTTTTTATAAGTTAAAAATAAAATAAATGATATTATTTTATATATAAATTATATTAAATTTAAACATTTTAAATTTAGTATATATTATTTTATATAAAATAAATATTGAATAATATAAAAATATTATAATAATATATAAAATTATTTATTGTAAATATTAATAATAAAATAATATATAAAATAAAAATTATATAATATTATAATATTATTTATATTATTACCATCTTATTAGTATCATTATTTTATAAATATCACTCTTATTTTTATCACTGTCATTATTACCGCCACCACCGTCATAATAATAATAATAATAATAAATAATAATTCTTACTACTTTTATTTTTTTTATTTTAAAAGAATTTAATTATTTATCTATTTTTTATAGATTTATAAATGAATGATATTGTTTGATATAAAAAAATTATATTTAATTTATAATAATATAATATAATTGTATGTTATATAATTTTTTTAATATAATATAATATATATTATTTTATATAAAATAAAAAATAAATAATATAATATAATAATAATATATAAAATTATTTATCTTATATATTGATTATAAAATAATTTATAAAATATAAAATTGTATAATTATATAAGATTCTTTATAATATAGTTAATATTACCATTATAATAAATACTATCATCATAATTATCATTATGATCATCATCACCATTATAATAATAATAATAATAATAATAAATAATAATTCTTACTACTTTTAATTTTTTTTTATTTTAAAAGAATTTAATTATTTATCTATTTTTTATAGATTCATAAATGAATGATATTGTTTGATATAAAAAAATTAGATTTAATTTATAATAATATAATATAATTTTATGTTATATAAATTTTTTAATATAATATAATAATAATATATAAAATTATTTATCTTAAATATTGATTATCAAATAATATATAAAATATAAAATTGTATAATTATATAGGATTCTTTATAATATAATTAATATTACCGTTACAATAAACACTATCATCATAATTATCATTATGACCGCCATCACCATCATAATAATAATAATAATAATAATAATAATTTTTACTACTTTTAATTTTATTTTATTTTAAAAGAATTTAATTATTTATCTATTTTTTTATAGATTCATAAATGAATGATATTGTTTGATATAAAAAAATTCTATTTAATTTATAATAATATAATATAATTTTATGTTATATAATTTTTTTAATATAATATAACAGATATTATTTTATATAAAAAAAAATAATATAATATAATAATAATATATAAAATTATTTATCTTATATATTGATTATCAAATAATATATAAAACATAAAATTGTATAATTATATAAGATTCTTTATAATATAGTTAATATTACCATTACAATAAACACTATCATCATAATAATAATAATTTATTTTTTATTATTTAAAAAAATAATTTTTTATTAATTTTTATTTAACTAATTTAATATATTAAAAAATAATTAATATCATTTGATATATAAATTATATTAATTTTATAATATTATGATATAATTTTTTATTATATAATTATTTATAATATAATATTATAATATATATTGTTTTTATATAAAATAAATAATAAATAATAAAAAAATAGTATAATAATAACATATAAAAATATTTATCTTGAATATTAATATTTAAATAATATATAAAATAAAAAATTATATAATTATATAATATTTTTTATATTAAAACCATCACAACATTATTATTACATGTAAATATTATTTTTACTCTCACAATTATTACTACTATCATTACTCTTATAATTATCATCATCACCATAATAATAACAATAGTAATTATTATTATTATTTTAATATCATTTAATATTTTTATTTATATATTTTTGTTAGTAATTTCATAATAACATGATAGAATAGAGTGATTTAATTTACTTTTACAACAACTTTGAAAATTAAAAATTGAAAAAAAAAATTAAAAATTAAATTAGATAGGATGGTGAGATTAAATTAAATAAATATTTAAATTGATATGAAATAGTATATTAAAACTTACGTGGTTCTTACATATAGGTGAGATTTTTGAGGTAAAATTTTAAGTGCTCAATATAAGTACTTGTAGACTACATCTAAATTTTTGTAACTATTATAAATTTTAGAAGTTATAATACTTAAATTTAAAATTGTTAGAAAATTTTTCTAAAAAAAAATCATTTAATAATTTTTAAATTATACAAATATATTTTTATATTGAATGTATAAGGAAGTAACTAGTTGAATAGTTTGGAGAAAAAATTAAATTATTTTTCATTTCATACAAATATTAGAAATCTACTATCTTATAAAGTTGACCTTCTTCTTTTTTCGATCACCTCAAAATATTTTAAAAATATATATTTAGTATCTAATTGACCTATTTTATATAATAAAAAAAATTTAATGGATGAACCTTAATATATGAGAATAAAATATGGAAAAAGTTTAAGTAATTTTATATTGATATTTATTCTATAAAATTTTTATAAGCTAATTTATCAAGTTGTCCTACTATTAGATAGTATTATAATGTTTAATTTTTACTTTTCTTAAATAATTTTTTTCTAAAAATTTAGAAAAAATAGTATTTTGATTATAAATTCTATAAATTTTTGGTTTGGGATTCAACTAAGTTCTAAATTTCAAATAAATATAAATCAAAATAAAAACATTGTTTAACGCACTCCTAGGTTTGAAGGAAAATTTAAAGAAATTTAATAGAAATGCATATATGATGATGAAACAAATAGTTGAGAAAAAGTGCAAATGTACAAGGTGATAAAAATGAAGATGAACGAGATGAATTGTAACATGGGTGTCCAAAGTATAAATAGCATGAGCGTACAAATTAAGACTCATATAAAGAATGTACATGAATATATTTAGTGTGTGTATGTTGAATGAACTAAAAGTCCTAACAATGTGTATTGTTAGTAGATGAAATAAAATCAATGAATGGAAGTTGGCATCTTTTTCAATGGAAATAAATGACACAGTTAAATTTTAATGTTATTGTACCTACAAAATAAGTGAAAAAGGACAATGATGTCTTAACTTTTGAGAAAAAGATGTGACCTGATTGAAGATAATGAATGAGTGAAAGGAGATAATAAAGTCTTGTATTTTGAGTAGAAGACACTACCTTCAGTTGTGAATAATAAATAAAGCATATGAATAAAAAGTTTTGTCTTGTGAATCACAAAGATAGAGGTAATTTGAAAACTTTTCCATGAAAGATAATTAAGAAATTTAAAGATTAACTCGCATGAAAATAGATCATAGTTCATAAGAGATAAAAATTTATAAGCTTAGGGGGCATGTAAGCCAAGTTTAAATCTCTTTAATGACCTAAGGTTGCTTATGATAGTTGAGACTACTTTGATCAAACTTAGTCGTATTGATGAGACCCTAACGATCATTACTAGTTGAACAATTTCGGATTCTTTGTAAAATGATGATGATGATAATGATTTGAGCGTTGTTGAAGACACGTTGTTAGGGTGGTGAGCGTTGCTAAGGGCACACTTTTATTACGGAGATTCATTGTTTTGATAATGTGATGACAATGTTTTGAGCTCATATGCATTTGTATTGTGTAGGGATGACTAACTTTAGATTTGTGATAATTATTGTGGTATGGAATGCAGTAGATCTCAATCTAATCTTGAGTCTGTCATCATAAAAATGTTTGAAGAGAATGATAGAGTTGACATATATATTGTATACGATGATTATTTTTGTAAGTTGTGTTCATGATAGTTCTTTGTAAACATCAAAGAACTTATATGTAGCTTATTTGAACCTTGAATTAGGTGTGAATTTGAGGTAGTGAAACTTGTGTGTTAGGTGCGAGGCTTATGAATGTGTATGATTTGTAAAGAAAATAAGATGGTGAAATAAACTCTATGCATACAGTGTATGTTAATAATCCCTATGTATACAATATATGTTAAGACAAATTTGTGACATTTCTTTATTGTCTATGAAACTTGTATGTTTGGTTTATTAAGTGGTAATGTAAAATACTACCCCTACTCAAATTCTACTTGAATGAAATGCCTCACTCATTTTCTATCCTGTTTTCTTATATGTGGTTACTTATCTCATAGTAGAGTCACGACATAAATCACCTTCTCATCAACGTTAAGGTGACCTTTGACATAAAGGTTGAATAATTGTTTTTATACTTTATGACTGCGAGTAACGACTATAAGTCAAGTATATTAGTGATAGAAGATAAGACAAAGAAGTCAATCCAGGTAAACTATATGTTTCTGTCTTACTAACATTAATCTAGATAGTTTATGACTTGGTTAAGTTGAAACATGTGTAGGTGATTTAAAGTGTTGTTACATCTCATATGCTTATAAATTTCAACAAAGATATACAATTCATACGAGGATCTAACTTTAACATAAAATGGTCAAAATATGCTTATAATGCATGTTTGTATTTTCGTATTATATAAACACTTATGATTTTTTTTTTTATCATTTATCAAACTTAAACATTCTTATTTCAAACAAATATTTTTCAATTTCCACTAAAACTTACCTTTCCAATAACCAAATAAATAAATAAAATAATTCGTTATAATCAGATAAACTTTAATTGCATAAAGAAAATTGCTTAAATCTTATAAGATAATGTTTCTAAGTTATGTGAAACCATCTTAACCTATACTTTTATATTTTAAGCATTGTAGAATAAAATATCTACAAGTGATTTAATATTAATATTAAATATACTCTAATATCATATTATAACATTAGTATTAACTCATTTTTAAAGAAGGACTCAAAGGGAAAAATTGATCAAATCTTATAAAAAATGACTTTTAACTATATTATTAACTAATATAGAATATCTTAATATAATGTGTATAATTATTTTTTTTTGCCTTATTGTTTTTTATTTTATTTTGTGACAACTAAAATAAAATCTTATTTCATAGAAAAATATATACCTTTCATATGCATCATACAAAGAACGAAGTAGATCTATTAGAACATAAAAAAAATCTTTCTGTAAAAAATATAAAATGTGATGGTAATAAGATGACTATTGATTTAATATAAATAAAGAGAAGTAGGTTTTTATGATGAATAATCATTTCAACAAATTTAGCTCAACTTTTCATTGTTTGTCTCATTTCATTTATTTTTTATGATTATAATTTCTTCTAAATATAGTTTTATGTGTTAAAATAGGATAACAATGGTTAGATGAAATACAACACAAATGAGAATAAATTAATTAATAAAAAATGAAATCATGTGTTAAGAATATATGCTTGTCAACCAAAGAGACATCACAAGATAAAAAGAAAAATTTGTACCTTTCAAAAACTAATTTGATGTCTTCTTATACGCTTTATATAATATTAATATCCACATTAACCTTTTTTTAAATTTTTTTATTTGAATCATACAATATTATTTAATAAAAAGAGTAATTTTTTTTAGAATTAAAGTAACCAATCCTAATTTTTTAGATATATCAAAATATGATTTATTTATTTTAAAATTGTAAAAGATCATATAATATTTAAAAGTTTTTATTTTTTTACTTTAAATTTTTATGTTAATTATTTATTGTAAGTTTATTCGTAAAAATTAACTATTAACTAATATTAAGAGTAAAAAAAGAAGAAAAAATTTATTGTAAGTTTATTCGTAAAAGAAATAAAATTACAATATATATCAATCATTTAAAGATGAGACTGTAATTTATATATCTATAAAAAATATAATTTTTTATTTTAAAATATAAAATAATTGAGATTTTAAACATAATAATATAAATAAATAAATTTAGCCATGATTAATGGGATAATATAAATGATTGAAATTAAAAAAATTAAAATTTAAAAAAACATGGACTAAAAAAAAATAATATATTTTTAAAAAAATATCACATAAAAATTAATTATTATTATAAAAAATATTCACAATATATTTTGAACATATTTTAATACAATTTTTATTATGAAATATATTTCAATAAAATTTATTAAGGAAATAAAGTCAAATAATTTTAATAAATTTTACATAAATTGTACGATACTATTTTTTATAATTATTATTAAGAAGAAGAATGTATAAAAAACTATTTTTATATTCTGCATAGGTTTTGTAGATTAAAATATTAAAATAAAAGTTTTTATTAAAAATTATTATTAACATATAACTATTATAATTTTTAATACATCTTAAGATTATATCAAATAAAAAATTTATTTTTAATTTTTTAATGTGCAAATTGCACAGGATAGAAAAGCCCATAAAATAATGTTTTATTAACATTTTTGTTTGCTATTTTTTTTATTGTTACTGTTACCATCCAATTCCCATCTGCCATTATCGGAAGCTCCTATTCATCGGCGGGATCGGACCCGTTTCGGAACCCGAATGAATCCATGAAAATCGGGTCCTGTGCTGTGCTTCTCCGGTTTTAGTGCGCTGAGATTTGCAGTGTTTTGCTCCACTCTTTGGTACACGTGGCGATCCGAGCTTTCTTCAACTTCCATTTTTAGCTTCAATTCAATCTCAGTTAGTGTTTTATTTTTTATATATAGTATTTCGTTTTCCAAATTTTGTAACATCTGCGGTTGCTTCTTCTTTTTTATTTTACTAAAAAAAAAGAATAAATAAAGTTTGGGTTTAAATTTTAGGGCTTTTGATATGGATTATCGATCTGTGTTTATCGTTGGGTTTTTTCGAATTTCGATCAATTTGCTTGCGGGTTTCAGGAGAATTTTTTTTATCGTGAAATTGGAAGTGTTGGGTTTCTTGGAAAATTTAGGAACGAGGAAGGAAAGGCAAATTTGGAACGTTGCATCAATGTTCTTAATATATTTTGTTTTTTTGTAATGAAGATTTTGGCGTAATAAACAGCAGTAGCTTGATCCTTGTTGTTTTTGATTTGTACTGTGCCTGGTTTCTGTGTAATGAGAGCATGCATCATAGTTTCATATTTGAAGTTTATTTATAGATGAGTAAATGTGCAGTTTCGTCCTGGAGAGTAGTAACGTGTTTATTTGTTTCCTTATCTGGTCCCTTAAAGTTTGGGTGTATATGATTTAGTTTCTAAATCTGTCAATTTCATATCAAATTTGTCTTTCCACTGTGAAGTGCCAAATTTGTCGTAAAAAAGTTGATAGATTCAGTGACTAAATTGTCATGAATTTTACAAATTTGGGGAATAAATTTATACACACAAACTTCAATGACCAGATCAACACAAGTTGTCACTTTTATAAATGATATTGTATATTTACTCAATTGTTAATTTCTGATATGGTGACATTTCATTTGTGTCTGTTCGATTTATGGAAAATGTTATTGGAATGTGTTTTTGATCTGAGCTGAAATTTTTGTGAGCTTTAAAACTAAATATATATTTTTTTCGTTCCAAATTTATCAGCAGACATGGAAACAAAGTTAGATGTGTTTGGTTGGTTATAGCTTGTGTTTCAAGAGTTCTGTTGTGAAGAGGTTTAGTTCCTACATGGAAGCGAACAAAGAGCTGGCTCTCAGATAAGTGCATAGTTCTTAGGATTTCAAGAGAAATACACAATTGGCTGTTGGAGTTAATCAAACAGATATGTCTTCGGTCCATGGAACAAGTTTTAGCAAATGTTCCAATTTGTCTTCTCATGGTAAGCGTGACACTTTCTGGACAATTTGTACCTCTTGTAAGGTTCAGTATGAGTATCTGCGCAAGTATGTGAATAAGAAACTTTCTTGTAAGAATTGTCGTGGCACTTTCATAGCTGTTGAAACAGGTGCGGCTCCAGCAAATGGTTCATTCCCTTATTGTCCTTGGTCATATGTGCCTGGCAATGGGTATGGAGGCCATTCATTTGACGGTGTTCCTTATGCTGCAACTAGTGCTGCCTATTTCCCTGGCAATGGGGTCACAGGATACCATTCAGGACACGGATATGAGTATGGTTCCTATCAATGGAGCTCCAATGGCTTTGTCAATCAAAATGGATCAACTACCCTATCTGCTAATTCTGCTTGTCTGACCAATGAGAATGTAAAGACGGGAAGACCAAAAGTTAAATCAGGAGCTGATAGGAAGCATTACATGACGGAGACCATGGTCAATATGCATTCAGATGTATCATTCTCCGGTAATGAACCACAGGAAGTTAAGCCTAGTAGACCTGAAAAGAAAAGGAAAGTTGTCGGAGCCAGTTTAAGAAATGGCCATGAGGAAAAGGGGTCAAAATGTGGTTCAGAGTCAACATTGGCTAATGGAAATGAAAGCATTGGAAATGGCCAGAGGCTTTCATGTGCAAGTGAAGTGCAAACCAAACAGCATTCTATGGCACCGGCTGTTGATGCAAGAAAACTATTGATTGAGAAGGCCAGAACAGAGATAAGGAAGAAGCTGGAAGAGATTAAGTTGGCATCTGTAACCGCTGCTGCTAATGAGAGAGAAAAGCCTAAAGCTGAAGTTGGTCTCAAGAGAGACACATACAGAAAAACAGTTCTGAATGTTTCTGGTAATCACTTAGAGCATAGGAAAGCTGGTCCAGTCTCAATAACTGTCCCAGATCCTGACTTCCATGACTTTGATAAAGATAGGTCCGAAGAATGTTTCAAGCCAAAGCAAATATGGGCATTATATGATGATGAGGATGGCATGCCTCGCTTGTATTGTCTGATACGGGAGGTTATCTCTGTCAATCCATTTAAAGTTCATATTAGTTACTTGAGTTCAAAAACTGATAGTGAGTTTGGCTGCGTGAACTGGCTTGATTCTGGTTTCACCAAATCTTGTGGCAATTTTAGGGCTTTGAACTCTGATGTTATTGACCAAGTTAACATTTTTTCTCATGTTCTGAGCCAGGCAAAGGCTGTTAGAGGTGGTTGTATTCGCATATATCCCAGAAATGGAGATATATGGGCCATTTATAGAAATTGGTCAACAGATTGGAACAGATCAACCCCAGATGAAGTGAGGCATCAGTATGAAATGGTGGAGGTGCTGGATGATTATTCTGAGGAGCTTGGTGTTTGTGTTTGTCCCCTTACTAAGTTAACTGGATTTAAAACAGTATATAAGAGGAATTCAGACAAAAGTGCCATTCGATGGATACCAAGACGAGAAATGTTGCGCTTTTCACACCAAGTACCTTCCTGGTTGCTGAAGGAGGGGGAGACAAGCAATTTGCCTGAAAGGTGCTGGGATCTGGATCCAGCTGCAACTCCAGATGAGCTCCTTCATGCTGCTACCGAAGCCAATGCTTAGCAGGCATTGGTGAACTAATTATTTTGAAACACATCAGCATTCTTCCAACAATGTTTTAGCTTTCACCGACACTGTGCAACACTTATGATTCCAATGAGATATTAACCACTAATGTGTTTAGAGGGTGAAAGTTTATTTAGTAAAATCTGTAGATCCGGTGAACGTTTGTTCACTAAACTCCTTTTGTAATACTCGTGACTGTATTTCTGACCAGGATTCACAGGTAAAGAATTGAAGTCTGAAAGCATTTTTACATTTTAAAATTGAGAGGGGAAAAATTGGAAATTTTGGAGTCGGTCATGTTAAATCATCTTTTTTATTTATGAAAGATAACAAGTAGTTCATTTATGTCCTTTACACATTTTTTTAGTTGTTGATTTTAGTTCTTGTGGAAAATAAAATGAATGCTTTTTTATCTTTCAGAAAGATGAAAATTGAGATTTTTATTTTTTAGAAATTAATGTAATCAATTCAAAATTTTCAAGAACTGGAATGGTAGTTTAGTCTTCAATTTCTATTTTCTTCTTGTGTTGTGCCGTACTTAGAGCTTTCGCAATTGTCTAATTTAATTAGAAACAAAGAAGTTATTTTTGATTTTTGAAAATTTAGATTAGTCATATTAGTTCCTAAAAATTGAAGTTAGCACTATTGTCTTGAAAAATAAAAATCAGGTCATTCTAATCTTTCCAAATTTTTTATCATTTAAAGATTAAAATGACTGATTGTTTATCTTTCAGGAATTAATATGAACAATTTAAATTCTTTCAAAATTAAAATAACCATTTACTTGTTCAATAAAATTACAATTTTTTTTAATGCAAATTAACAATATGGTTAATATCTATAGTTTGTTATAGATTAGATAAATAGCGGATGGTCATCGGTTCAACTTTTATAATAAGTATGTAAATAGTTTTTAATATTTTGAAAACACTCCATTTATGAATTTTTAAATTTAATTTTTAGAAAATTATAAAAACCATTTTTTTACTAAGAATGTAAAATAAGAATATTTTTATTTTATAACTAAATAAATATTTTTGTAGTTTAAAGAATAAATATACATTTATTTTATAATTAAAGTTTTAACATTACAATTTGAATAAACTTATACATTACTAATTAATAACAATAATACCGTATTATGTAAAAATTAATAGCAATAATACCTTTTATTGTAAGATTTATATAAATAGAACATTTATTGATTTTCTATATTATTAATTTAAATATTTAATATTATAAACATCTTAAAAATAAATTTAAATTTATATCGGATTAATTATTTTAACTATTTTTATTAATTTGGATGAATTAATTATTTATTTAAAGAAAATAATGCTAATAATAATGTACAATAATTTCATTACCTCTTTCTCCTTCTTTCTGGATAAAATACAAAGAAATATTTATTTTTAATAAATAAAAGATAAAAGATTCGAGAGGCCATTTCATTTGGTATACAATCCAAAAAGGTTGGCGGCAAGGTTTCAGACAGTGCATGGAGAAATGGGTCGGTGTCGAGCTGCGTCGCGCCTCGCTGAAGATGACCCCAACCACAACCAAAGGTTCGTTCATCATTATCATCACCATAAGATTTGCGTTTGGACTACGCTACCGTGAAATGAAACTCGGGGAGAAGGGAAGTAAATTATATTCAGTGTGCTGTTGTGGTTATAAATGAATCCCTCAACCACTCTTAATTTTTTGAGATAAATTACATAAATAAAATTTGGGTGTTGTTTCTAGCAGAATTGAGGTTTAGAATGTTCGATTTTTTCACTGAATTGACTTCATTGGACTTAGGATGTGCCATGTATTGAGGAACATGCTTTTCTCTCTCGTTAGTTTTATACTTATTTCCCCCTTTTCATTTTATCGTTGGAGCTAATGGCATGGTTTGTTTTGCTCATAAGAATACTGCTTGCCTTGGTGGTTTGATATGATCATATGAACAGTAGTATTGCTCAGAGATTCTTAGGCTTTGTTAGGGTGGTGGGTTTTGGAGATGGGAGGGGAGGGGTAGGTTTCTGCCCTGGAATTGAGGAAATCATAAAATGGTTATAAAAATGAATAAAGAGTGACTGGAAGTTTACAGGTAATCTCTCGATTGATTCCTCTAATTTTAAAAGTTTTTTTATGATAGGGGGAATATTTTCTTGAAATGAAAAGTTATGCCTTCCTTTCCTTCCTTTTCAAACTGCTCCAACTGACAAACACACACTTAGTGCAACCTTTAATGAAGGTTTTAAATTGTTCTTGTGGTTATGTTGTAATTTTACTAAACTGCCGAAAATTGTAAGCTAATATGTGGCTGATGAAGCCACAATAAAACTGTGGACCACAGTTTAAAACCATTCTTTTAGATCTGTACTCTTGATTTTTATAATGCAAAAAATCTACTTCTCTTTATGCTGAGGGTAGTGCTTGTCTTGTGTACTCCGTTGGTATAAATTACAGTACATCTGTTTCATTTGGTGGCTTTGATTAAATTAACTTATAACCCAATTTCTTTTATTTTTGTTTTCTCTAAGTGTTCTATAAAACTTGGAAACCATCTTAAAATTTGTTAGCAATTTGATTAATTTTTTTGATAAAGAAGAAATTTATTGAGAAAGAGAGGAGAAATACATTAAGATGAGGGTAAGACATCTTCTACAGCTGAAAATTACAGCAAAACCAAAAAAGAACAAAAATATGAACATGATGCATGTAGGACAGATGCCATTCTCTCTGAATATCTGCCAAATGCATTCCCTTAAACAGATCTTTGGCATGACTTCACAAAATCGAACTACTCTGTCCCAAACAAAATCCAAAGAAAGAACTTGACTGGTAAAAATTCTATTGTTTCTTTCCAACCAAATACACCAAACAACTGCAAACTGAGAATACCCCCAAAGCCTTTTAGTGTCTCTATTGGGCCCCAAACTCTAAAATTAACACTCAAGAGAGACTGAAAATCCTTAGTACAGACCCGTCTTTAACCCACCGCCCCAAATATTTCCTAAAAGGGAAGTAGCTAGGCAGTGCAAAAACAAATGGGAAACATTTTCAGGACTCAATATACACATAACACAAAAATCAGGAGATAAAGCAGTTAAGGGTCTTCTAATTTGCAATTTGATTAAATTAAATTGTCTTAAATTAAAGAATGACATAATCTGTTCCTCCTATGAAACTTTTGAGTTGCATGCTTATTTGAAGTTTATTTATTTATTTTCTTCACTTTTCTTTGCAACTGTTCATTCATTTATCTACTTGTGGAAAGCTTGAGTTAGCAACATCTGTATCGAATGGATTATTAATAATCCTAAAATTCATCGATACATAGCAAAACAAAAGTGGCACATGGTTGTCTTTCAAGCCTCCTTTTATTCTATAAAAAGTGCATGCGTAGATGTTTCATAGGTATGATGTAAACTGGTATCTGTACTATCATATATAGGTGGGTTTGCGCAGTTGTTATTGGGAAAGCTAAATAACTTGAAAAATATTTGTTTTGTAATTAAGTGTTAATAACTTTAAAATGGTATATTGTGTGTGTTTTATTTATATTGCAGATTAAAAAAATGTAATTAAGTGTTAGAATATCATCAACATACACCAGAATATAGACAGTGGTGGTAGGAGTGAAAGAATGAATAAGGAGGGATCAGAACAGCATGACTTAAAACCAAAACTGCGAAGTGTGGTAGTGAGCCTTTCAAACCAGGCCCTAGGGGCTTGCTAAGGCCATAGAGTGCTTTATTTAGCTTACACACAAGGGATGAATTTGGGACTACGAATCCAGGAAGTTGTGGCATGTATACTTCCTCATTTAAGTAACCATTTAGAAAAGCATGATTAATATCAAGCTGCTGTATGCACTGGTGATTTGTTAGTGCTAGTGTGAGAATAATATGAATGGTGACAGGTTTAACTACTGGAAAGAAAGTTTAAGTATAATCAAAACCAAACTTTTGTTGAAATCCCTTAGCAAACTAAGCGAGCTTTGTAGGTATTTATTGTTCCATCTGGATTTTCCTTAACCTGAAAGATCCATTTGCATCCTTAATAGAAAATTTAAATTTATCATTTATTTTTAGAGATAATTGATATCATCTAAATCTTATAAAACAAACTAACAGTGTCAAAAAACAAAATTAACAAACTCCTAAAATCTAAATTATCCTTTCCAAGTCCTAGTTGTTAAGGTATATTTTCAACACCTAAGCTTTGTCATTCATGACTTCTCTCATAGTATTTGTTGTTTTGTTTTGGTTTGTTTTCTCTATCTTCTTATTGATGTAAGACCTTCTTTAATTTGATGAGTCTGATTTGCACACCTAAGTTCTAACTGTGCACTGTGAGTTTGACCCCTTGTGGCTTTACAGGAAGTATTATATGGCTCTGGGGTTCTCATTGACATTAACCTGCTCATGCATCTTTTTTAGAGATATGAGCTTGGCTCCATACTTTCCTAGAGAAATGAGCCTGGTCTGGCTTTACCAAGAGTATCAATTGGCCTTGCAATATTTACAGAGAATCATCTTAGCCCTTCCATTTCGCAATTTTAAATCATCTTGTTTGATTCCTTTTATTTAGAGGGTTTATTTGTAACAAGCTTAAAGTTTAGTAACCTTGAGTTGAAAAGGGGGGGGGGTGTTAGAGTATATGGAAATATTAATATCTTATCATATCTTAGATTATTATCTAGGATTAGTTTCCCTAGTGCTTCATCTTCTATGATCAGTTTTCATATTTCCTAATCATTTGATAGTATTCTATCAATTAAATCAGACAAACAGAAAACACAGGTTTGGTAAATGCAGAAAATATTGCTGAAGAAGACGAAATATAAATATGTATTGATATTTTAGGGAAAAAGAACAGCAAACTGTCCACAACACAATGCTCCTCAGAGGATGGAACCTCTGCCCTAGATATCATTCAGAATCAGAATAATAACCCCCCTATCACTATCCCTCTACAATCTACATCTTTTTAGTACTCTCTACAATAGATCTTAACTGAAACGCCAACCACTAATGACAACCCAATATGCACCCGTCTTTTACTTTTTATCTCCTGGAATATACTCTCCAAATTGGAGGATTCTCTCTCTGCTGACGAGGCTCCCCCTCTTCCCATAATCCTGGATTCCTAACATCATTTGTTACCTGTTAGGATTTAGTTGCAAGGTGTGGGATATAAGTTCCGCATTGGAAGTATGAGATTCTAGTGTGCGGGTTTATAAAACCTTGGGTTATCCAACTACAACTGTTGGGTTTTGTGATGTGGTTCTTCCAAAGGTTTTATTAATTGATATCAGAGCCTTTCTCCATGCAAATGAATGGCTGTAGTGGTGACATAGGTATTGTAATGCTTGCCTAAGATTAGTCAAACTGTCAAAGGACTAGTGTTCAACCAACCCACATGGCCATAGGGTTTTCAGAGTGTGATGGAAGAATGGTAGGATCTAGTTGCAAGGTATGAGATTTGAGTCCCATATTGAAAGTATGGGATTCTGGTATGGGGTTAAGGTCTTGTGCTCTCCAACTATAATAGGCAGCTTTGTGGTATGGTTCTCTCAAGATTCTTATCATTTAGTTAGATAAATAAGAGTTAATACTCTAGGTTTTATAAACACATTGAAAACTTCAATACGAACACATCTCAGTTAATATTAATGCTTTTTATCTCTCTTCCTCCCTCTATACTTAAAACACCAATTTTAACACATTGAAATTCTTCTTGAATACTTCCTATTACATATTTTTGTTTAATTACTCTTATGTTGTAATGTTGTTAATTTTGTTGCTTTCTGTTTTTAGATCAAAGAAAAAAAGGGTTGCTTTAAATGCGGAAAATTCGGAAACTTTACCTACAGGTGATTTTCATTAACACATAGCTTCCTTCCCTCCGAAAGGTCCTTTAACATTTTCTGTGACACCGTTTTCTAAATTTGGTAGGCCAAAGAATAACTGACAGCAAGGTATCTCTTTATCATTGTAATTACTGTAACAAAGATATTTCGGGCAAGATTCGCATCAAATGTGTTGTGTGTCAAGATTTTGATCTCTGCATAGAGTGCTTCTCTGTTGGTGCTGAGGTGACACCTCACAAAAGCAATCATCCATATCGAATTATGGTATGCAATCTTCTTTGCATTGTTCCTCTTTTATATTTGTTTTACTTTCAGAGATTTGTATCTTCATTTTTTACTCCAAAATACAGTTGATGTCCTTTATGTTTTAATTTGGCTTCCCCTCCCTTTGCCTTCAAGACCCAATTTTTGTGTATCATATACTATTGTTTTAATTTAAGTTTTGAAATAATTTATTTTTTCGAGGGTACAGGATAATCTATCTTTTCCACTTATATGTCCAGATTGGAATGCAGATGAAGAGATGTTACTTCTAGAGGTATATGTGATTTGAGTATGGGGAACACATCTATTTTTTTTTCTTTTGCATTATATAGTAAATTATGTATACTTGTCTACTTTATTGCTTGTTATCAAAATTTGTGTATCTAAACAAATTTGTTTTGTTATAGGGTCTTGAAATGTATGGATTTGGGAATTGGAATGAAGTTGCAGAATATGTTGGAACGAAAAGCAAATTTCAATGTATTGAGCACTATAAGGCTGTATATATGAGTTCTCCATGTTTTCCGCTTCCTGTAAGACTATTTGAGACCTATTTCATTTATAGTATACATGCAATTATCATTGGAATGCATGATGTAATTGTTGATATGCTCATCCAGGATTTGTCTCATGTTATGGGAAAGAGCAGAGAAGAACTCCTTGCCATGACAAAGGGACATGAAGTCAATAAAGGTTTTTTTCTCAATGAACTAAATCATAATGTTTGGAGATTTTGCATGCAATACCTGATTAGTTTATTCCATTCCATGAACTTAAATACATAGTATCTAGCCAAGTGGTAGATTGTTATAGAGAGAGTTACAGAAGTTTGTAAAAGTTTGGCAGAAATTGAAATAATAGCTTGAATTAGTTTAGATTAGATTAAGGTTTGAAATATCTGATTCAGATCTAATTTATCTTTTTTTCTCTTATCCTTTGTATTTTTATTTCTATTTCATAAGTTGTATAGCTGATTGGTTTAACCAATACTGCTTATATATTTCATCCTTGTATAACTCTGAATGAATGAGAGAAAATTATTTCTTCTTCAGAAGCTGCATTGTTATACAATTAGTTAGGTTGTTTTAGTTGGAAGGGTAGGGACCTAGCTTGAATAGTAGGGTGGAACCTTTTGTGAAGGGGAAACCCTCAAAGGAGAATTCTCTCCTTTTCTTGTCGTCATGCCAAACTTCATTGTCCATTACATGTGTTTGGTCATTTTTAAACCCATTACATGTTATTCTTGCAGAATTTCCTCTAACTGCAGAGCTTTCTTTGAAACAAGAATCTCCCCTCTCTGATGGAATAAAGTACAGTTCTCCCATTCCATTTGATTATTTGAATTGATCATTTATGACTCTGCTAATTTTTGATGTAACATCCTAGCTATGAAGAATCTAGGAAGGAAGAAATCACTGCCCTAACAATGCCTAGGTTAACCTCAGGTACAGTCATATAGCTTTAGGAAAGTCTGTTTTTAATTTTATTATTTTGTGCTAAAATTTTATGTCACTTTATGTTATTGGGTATAAGTAATATGGGTGTTATTGGTTCAGCATGTGGCAAAGCTTACTCAAGTACAATTAAAAAGGCTTCCAATGTGAGCCAGAATAACGATGGAGTTAAGGTGGAAGGTATGTTTTCTGAGAAAGATATGCCTCTACATTCTGTTTTCAAGTTAGCATTTCGTTTGATATGTTAGTTGCTTTTGACAGTATGTAAGCATTGGCGAGTTTAGAAATTTTGAACGACAACCCCTATTTTGAGCTTCTGGTTCTGGAATTATTCAGATCAATTTTCTTAAGAAATTATTACATAATCTGTTTCTAGGATAAATGGACATTATAGAACCAATTTGCAGTGTTTTGGGGCTCATTTTTCAGATGTAAACATTGTTGATTCAGCATTTTCAATCACCATTCTCTCGTTATCTTGAGTATTTTTTGTCTGCACACACACAAAAAAGAAAAAGCAAACTAATTAGTAACTGGAGTTTATTAGTTATGATAAAGAATAGTAAATTCTAATAAAATAAGTTAAAATTTCATCTCAGACATCATTGGACTAGGGTGTTAGGTAAAATAGGTTTTGCTGCTGGCTCAAGAACAAGCAAATTCTGCACATAGGCTCACAATCTATGCATCTTGGTAAGTTCCATATATAAACATATTCCACAATACAAGAGCCTACTAAAATTGGTTTCCCTCCCCATTTCACAAAATATTTCTTGTAGTTCCCATGTCTTGTAAAGGCATTCTGCTCATCAAGTTAAACTTTCTCACTTCTATCACTTAGGAATCCTAGTTCTTCCTCTATAAATGTGTAATGTGTAGCTGAGGTCTTCCCCATCGGAACTGATGCCAGTGCTCTGGTGGGTAGGGGCGATTCTAATAAATAGGAATTCCTTCCAAGGTGTTTCAGCTCCTTGTATGGTCTTGCTTTCCTTTCTTATGTGCACCTTATGGAAAATGTTCGGGCCTTAGCCTTATATACTTTGGTCTCCTTCTGGAATCCCACATTCCTCTTATGCAAATCTGCACTATACTTGTTTTGTTGGTTACTTATCTGAATATTCTTTTGTATTTCTTCATGAAGATTATGGATGTGTTTAGCGAACTCCTTAGCTTCTTTGCTATTTTTGATTTAAATAGGAAAAGTTGCAAGATTAACAACGTATATCATGGAATATTCACAGTAATCAATCAGTACAATGTATTGCAAAGATATAAATACCTCACCCATTAAACATTTCCATATACACTTCACTTTGAACACTCCCTCCCCAAGATGGATCAAAGATGTTAATCATGTCCAACCTGTTAAAAGGCAATAAACTCAACTAGAGGATGCCAGCTATTTGCTCTCCAGTTCTGATAGATCCTATATGTACAAGCCTGTCATGGATCTTTTCCTAAATGAAATGGCAATTTACTTCTATATGGTCTATTCTTTCATGAATGACTGGGTTCGAGGCAATGTGATTGACTTCTTGATAGTGTAGTAATGACTTTATCCAACATTGTGGTATCCTTATTGGGAAGTATGAAATTAGGAAAACAGCACCCGCGGGTCTATGTATTTTATATACTGTGGGGGTTACAGTACAATGTACTAATGAGGGAATTCGAAGGACATAATCTTTAGTGTAAAAAATTTAAAGAACCTAAATACCTTCACATATTAGCACCTGGATAATTTATAGAACTGGACTTGAAATTTGGTAAAGAATGGAAATTAGGATTCCTCTATCTCTGAATCTAGAATCTAGATCAATATGATACAAGATAAGAACATGTCAAAGGAAATGCTGGAACAGAAAAACATGAATGCTGCAACAGATTACACAGTCCAGGATGTTTGAGAGCCCAGTGGTTATACCTCTTCTTTCCCTTCAAAAATTTTATTAACTCCTCTAATTAACCATGTTCTCAATTTTTATAATCAAGTTTAGAAGGATAGAGCGGAATAACTTGAGTGAATTGACACTCTGCCACACACACACACACACACACACACTGTCAACCATACTGAACGATACAATTAACATGGCTAGTAAAGTGGGAACTATTTGACATGTGATGCATACAATGCATGTTGTTCTGACATATATCACTGGTGATGTTACTCTATTAATTGTTCATGAGACAGTTATTATATTAACCAAATTGGGTCCCAATCTTCTACTCTCACCCTTATTCTTCCTAACATAGGCCTTTTCATAAGGGGCTTGCTAACCATATTTCACTTTTATGATTGCATCTTCACATGCATAGTTCAGGGGCTCAAATGACAGGTCATATGATATTCAAATCTTATTTTATGATTATATTATGAAAATTGCCTTTTTTAGTAGAATCTCAAGCAGATCGTAGCATTGGAGAGAAGAAGCCTAAATTATCCGGGGAAGATAGGCCCTCTATGACAGATTTGAGTGGATACAGTTTCAAGAGAGAGGAATTTGAAATTGAATATGACAATGATGCCGAGCAGGTGTTGGCAGATATGGAATTTAAGGACACCGATACAGACACTGAACATGAAATGAAACTTCATGTGCTCCATATCTACTCTAAAAGGTACAAGTTGTGTATGTTATTGTCAAAGTAATAGCTTCATATTCCTCCATATAAAAGAAAACCAAATTAATTAACCATTTAGATATTCTCTTGGAAGAAATTATGGTTGGGAATTATGTGATTATTAAATTATTCCTAAATCATTCCTTTCTCTTTATCTTAATAATTTTTTTGTTTATAAAAAAATGATTAAATTATCCCACTTATGTATATTTGGAGATTGTTAAGCATCCTAAGTAGTTTCTTTATCTTTACCTTTAGATTACTTGATTATGAGTTGAATATGACATCTTCATTAGATTTTATTTTATCTATTTCTTAATTAGGTGTTTGTTTTAAGGTATATTATTATACAATTAGGAATTACATTCCCATAGATGCTATGACTAGGAATGCTATTCCTAGTTATATTAAAAACATGTTTGGTTAGCATTTCATTTTTTTGGGAATGTTTTTCAAAATTCAAAGATGGGAGAAAGAATTTTGTAGAAAGGAGTGGAAATTAATGGTTGGTACTAGACAATTTCCATTCTCACATCATGGAAAAGTGACATTCCCATTTGTCATAATGGAACTGGGAATAAAATCTAGTAAAACATAAAAATGTCATTTATCTGAGCATAATGCATCCTTGATACTATGTAAGAGGATAATGTTTGAAATATTTGATAGTATCTATGCTAAGCTAGAAAAACTGCATGGCCCTATTATTCCTTGTGAAAAGTACAAAATAGTTGTGGGGTTTCATAACTTCATTTGAAAATGCAATGATTAATTAATATTTGACATTCCAAGTCAATCTTCTGTTTTTTTGTCTTCCAAATACATATTGGTAATTAACTTTTAAATTATATATTTTCAAGATATTGTTATAATTATAACTTTCAATGGTAAAGTGGAACTATGTGGAGCTTTGTTGCCTTTTGGGGAAGGAAAAGGAATTTTTTTCCCATTTAGATCCCAGTTGTGGGAATGAGTAAGAGAGGCCTTCCCCATCCTGCCATGTTGGTATCTATTTTGTTGCATGTGTCTTTCACTTTGAAAGGCATCCTTATATTTTTTTTCCCCAAAATCCTGTTAAGCATATCTCTTGGCATGTATATGGATTTCAGCTCTTTTACAATTTTCTCTTATAGAATATATGAAAATATTCAAAAGTATCTTATCATATCTTAGATTATTGTTTAGGACTAATTTTTTCTATTTCTTCATTATCTCCTAGCATTTGTTACCATATTTTCTTATCTTATCATGATTTATTTTCTTAATTAATTATGATTATGACAATTATGAATAAAGGTTAGTACTCTACATTAGAAAGAACAATAGAACATCCCACTATATTGTAATATATCTTGATTAATATTAATTCTCTTTTCCCTTATATCTCTTCCTCCTTTTGTATCAAGAATACCATAATTTCAACATGGTATTAAAATGGTACCATCCTCCATGACCTGGCTCATCACTATTCCATTGTTGAGCTCCCTAAAAATTTGGAGTTCTATTTTATTTTCAGGAATTTTCCTCCAAACTAAATGTTTCTCATGCTGTGTCAACCCTCTAACATCTTCCTTTGTTCTTTTCGGCTAGTTCAACCATGTTCCAATTGTGTTCTTCATTCCGGTTTCATCCTTCTCCATCTTAGTCACCATTGTGTATTTTACTGGCATGTTTCAGATAGTGTTCAATCACTGTTGGTTTAACACCCATGTTTGTCTTCAGAAGTTTCTTAGAAATTAGAACATCAACCTAGCCATATGACTTTTCCAAAGATATGAGCTATGCCTTGCAGTTTTTCCAAATATATAAATAAATAGCCTGGTCCTGCTGCATTACCAGAAGTATTGATTGGCCCTGTAACTTTTCCCGAGACATCAATCTAGGCCTACAGCTTTCCCAGAGATATGAGCTTGACCCCTCTGCTTTCCCAGAAAAATTAGCCTTTCTTTGCATCATTACTGAAAATATTGATGGGGCTAGTGGCTTTTTCAGAGACATCAAGCTGGTCCCGTGATTTTCAAGAAATATGAGTCTAGTCCTGCTACATTCCCTAAAAATTTAGCTTGGCCCGTGACAATACCAATAATATCAATTGGTCCTACGATAGTCCCAGAGAATCATTCTAGTTTCTCAATTTTAATCTCAAGTTGTATTATTAATTTTTATATAGGATTTATTTGTAAAAAGCTTTTAGCTTGAGTGGGAGTATTAGAATATATATATATATATATATATATATATATATATATATATATATATATATATATATATAATAGAGCATTGGAGATAATTTGATGAAATATATATATTTGATTATTTGAACACAAATACACACAGTACAGCAGTATGCTTGCTGTCCCAAAAACAAAAGCCTCCTACAAAGAGTATTCTCTGTCCATAAACTACAAAAAAACAACCACACACCCTCTGTTAACACCCTACTAACAGATATAGCCCTGATACGGTACTGCAGTCAGCTATTTTTTTACAATAACTGCCATCACTATCAGATACACTTCTAAGATAAAACTGCTGTCAATTATTTTCTACAAACATTGAGCAGTTCCTGTAATCACATATATTTCCAATACATTATTACTAATTATTTTCTGTTAATAATTTCCATCCAGCAGCTGTCTCCTAATGTATGCCTTCCAAATGGGTGGCTTGGCTGATTTGTAAACCAATGGATCTGCCCGATTTCCTTCATTTTCTATTCCTGAAAATTAGGCTTGGCCCCTAGGCTGAATGTAGGAAATTGACTCTTCAAGATAAGCTCATCTTTCCAAGTTGCATCTTCAGCTGACATGCCTGTCCATTGCCACAGAAACTGCTTGACTGTTCTTTCTTTGATAACTCGGCTGTCCCCTGTTTTGTCTGGTTGCACCACATCATCCTGCTGAAGCTCCAGGTCTGCAGGAAGCTCTGGTTCTGTGTGAGATCCAATGGCCTTGAGTAAGGATGCATGGAAAATGGGATGGACCCTAGATGTAGGTGGCAGCTGCAACTTGTAAGAAACAGGTCCATATTTTTCTTAAGCTTGGAAAGGTCCACAAGGAGCTAATTTCTAATTTATATACGCACAGCAACAAATTGTTGTCTATTAGGTCTCAACTTCAAGAAAACCCACTCCAAACTGTTGATCACTTGTTTTCTTATTTGCTTAAGGTTTCATCTATTCTTGTGCTCTAGTTAAGTGATACTTTAATTGATAATAGCCTCATCCATTTCCTGTAAGTCCTGTACCACAGCTTCCACTTTGATTTCTCCTTCTATAAATTGGTCGATTTGTAGGTTTCCCTCCATAAACCACCTGAAAAGGTGTAGTGCAGTAGAGACATAAAAGGTGGTGTTATACCATAATTTGGCCCATGGCAGCCCATAAGACCAAGTCTTAGACTGTTTGGATGCAAAACACCTCAAAGCTTTTCTCTGTTTTCATCAATTTCTATAGCCACGACTCCTTTTTCATTCAATTTTTCATTATCTCCTAAGATCACCAATCTTAATTACTTATCCTTGCATTTATGTAGTGGATGGAATTTGTCACCGCATTAAAAACATAACCCTTCATTTTCCTCTCCCATTAATTCTTGATAAGTTAAATGGCGTAGGCTTCTGCCTATCTCCATTGAGTTCCCTTGCTCTCCTTCATTCCTCTTCACTGCAGAATCTGAAGATGAAACAAAACCTTTACTCTTTGAGAAACCTGAAACTGCTCACCCTGAATTACTGCTATTTGACTTGGTAGAAGCAGTTACTGAAGCATTTTCTCCTTTACACACCCCCCATACTCAATTTTGGATTCTTCCCAATGTTGGTTTGCCACCAAAATTAGGCTGAAAACTGTAACCACTTGCTGTTGTGGTAGTTTCAGTGATTTCTGCTTCTACATCTTGGGCTAACTCCATTGCTTGCAATCGATCTTTGGCTTGAAAGTATGGACTTTTCTTTTGATTTCTGGTTGCAAGCCTCCTATGAAATATCCTAAATACTGCTCTTCAGGCAATCTGTTCACTTGAGAGGACAGAAATTCAAAAGTGTCGATGTATTCTGCTACACTACCAATTTCCTTCAATTTGGTTAATTTTTTATAGGGATTTTCCCCTCTTCTTCCACCAAATCTTACCACCATTGCCCTCTTGAACTTTGCCCAAGCAAGGCGATCCTCAGTTTCTCTCAATAAATTGAAGCAATGGTGGTGGACCCCTCCATACTTGGCTAACTTGATCTTCACTTCTCAGCCCTTGTGATCCATCCAACAGGATCTTCCCCACAAAAATGGCAATTCCACCTTTTTACTGCCATATGATCTGATCTAATCCCCCAATATCAGAATCTGCTCCTTCCGTCTATTGTAACTCCATTGTTCATCTTGATTATACTTCCAAAGTCTCTGATTTCAGACAAGAAACTTCTCTTCAAATTTTCTATTTTCTATTTTCTCCTCAACACTGGACATTCCTCTCATCAATTTTTGGTCTTCATCTCCATGAATTTTTCCTACAGTAAATTCACTCTTTAGACACCCTAGCCATGATTAATGGTTTGTTGGTCACAGTTCTCTTTGAATCTAGCAGGTTGGACCAAAGTGATATAGCACTGGAGATATTATCAAAATGATAGAGCATTTGAGACATATAACACACAGCACAGCACTATGCTTGCTGTTCCAGAAGCAAAAACCTCCTACAAAGAATATTCTCTGTCCATAAACTACAACTAACAACCACACACCCTTTATTAACACCCTACTTACAGATATAGCCCTGATACAGAACTGCAGTCAGTTATTTTCTACAGTAACTACCATGGTTATCAGATACACTTCTAATATAAAACTGCAGTCAGTTATTTTCTGCAAATAACTGCCGTTAAGCTGTTCCTGCTATCACATATATTCCAATACATAATTATTAATAATTATTTTTTATTAATAACTGCCATTCAGCAGTTACTCATGTTGTTTCTTATGCCTCTTAATGTACACCAATCAAATGGGTGGCTTGGCTAGTTTGTAAACCAATGGATCTGCCTGATTTTCATCAAACTAATTTTCCTATTTCCTCTTTATTTCTTAGAATTAGTTACCATATTTTCTTATCTTATTATGATTTGTTTCCATAATTAGATTATGATATGTATAAATATGTGTTAGTACTCTATATTCGAGAGAATATCAGAACATCCCATTATATTATAATATGTCGTGATTAATATTAATTCTCTTTTATTTGGTCTTATATCTCTTCTTTTCTTTATATACCAAAAATACGTAATTTCTACATCCTCCATGCGCAATACTTAAGTATCTAAAACTTCTGGGCAGGTTAGATGAACGGAAGCGCAGAAAGAATTTTATACTTGAAAGAGATTTACTTTATCCTGATCCTTTTGAGAAATCTCTCTTGCCTGAAGAGCTTCAAATATGTCAGCATTACAAGGTCTTCATGCGGTTTCACTCAAAAGAAGAGCATCAGGACTTGCTAAAAAATATTATTGAAGAACACAAACTTGTTAAAAGAATAGAAGATTTACAGGTATTACATTCTATTATGGATTCTGTTGGTGCCAGCATGCTTTATCTTGAGATATTGTAGGTATTTTGTCTTGTTCATAAAATGTAGTGACCTCTCCTAAAATGAGTTCGAATGAAAGCAAGTTAGATGCATAAATAGCCTTTTACTTATAATCTGTAGTCTATTCCTTCAGTTTTTGTTAATTCCAGCCATACCGGCTTGATGTTCAAAATGATGAGATTGGGCATTTCTTCTGCAATTAAAGAGAACTGAAAATGTGTAAATAGGTTAACAAATTGTGGGAATTTTCAAATGATGTATTCTAATAGTGCATCAAATCAAACATGGTTCAGATCGGACAGAAGAATGCCCTTAGAAGTGTTCCCTTGACCTCCAAAGTGTATGGAGTTAGTGGAAAGGTTGTAACAATGTAGAAAGAGAAAATTACTTAATAGTGAGAGGAAGTAGATCTGATGAAATAGGAAAATTTGACATAGGAGTGGGGATCACATCATTTTAGTTTGTAGCTTGGGGTCTAAGTAGTTTCCTTGGCTGGGATTGGGAGCTTTTTGTCTCATTACAGTTTCTATTAATACAATCTCCCTAGAGTTTTTAATTTGGGCTTCGTTAAGAGGATATAGGGAGGTTGAAGTTAGTGCATGCTTAAACTAGGATGGCATCATGGAGATTTAATGAATTGATGATCCGAGCAATTATTAATTCCTCTCAAATCAAGAAGTGTTGCTGCACAATTGAGACCAATTAGTATGGTCGCATGACTCACTGTTGTAGGAGCATACAACCCAATTAAGTGATTGTTCAACCAACTTGAGTGCCTTACTGATCTTAGGGATATCACCAAGGCATCATTGAGGGCAAACATATTTGCCATCACTTCCAAACTTGAGGTGATTCCAAAGTTTGAAGGAAAGAACCCTATTGGTGGTTGATTAATGCGAAACAACACTGAGGCCCCAAGAATACTTGATGAGGAAATGATAAAGAGGGTTGGAAAGGACATGTGAGACATACTTTCATGTAGTGGTTTGTGTGGAAAAGGGACCATCTAAGTGTACCATTTTTGGACTTCATGAAGGCTTTGCTCAAAGAATTCCTATTGGAGTTTGATTTGGATTTACCATTTTTGGTCCAAGATGAGGAAAAAGAAGATGAAAAAGTAAATGAAAGGTTGAAAATCCTAATCAGAGTTGCAATGAGGAACTATGAAGCATGGACACCTCTTGTTTGTAGTGTCACAGTGTTAGATACCTCTTATCGAGGAAATAGAATCTTGGGAACAAGAAAATAGAACTAAAGATGAAGGTTTGGAATGAGCAAAACATTGGCCCTATGGCAAGAAAGAATTAAAAGAGTTACAAGAATTGGGAGAAATTCGAAAGCATTATGGACAAATTAAAGGAATAGAAGCAAAAATGGAATTTTTGGGATCAAGAACTGGCATGGTTGAGAAAAGTCAACCGACGACACGTATTAGAAATAATGTAATTATGACAATGAGGTAGGTTATATGTTATGTAATTGTGTTAAATAGAGTGTGAATCATTTTTTATAATTACTCTTGTATTTATGACTCCTAATACAAATATATGCTCCGTTGTTAATTCAAACTTAGATTCATTCATATAACCACTTGATTTGGACTGCCTTATTGCTCGTTGTAAGCCCTAGTGGTCCTATCCAACTAATGCAAACATGCACCTCATGTGCATGCACCGTTGCACAATTTTCTCTCTCCAAGTTTGCCTTTATTGTGTGTGATGATGCACTTCCATGTTTGATAATGCCTTGCTATCTTCTACCTTGTCCTTTGATTATCCCCCTTTTGTGGTCTTACCATTTGTTTAGCATTTTTTGCACTAATGTTTTCTTTCCTCTCTCCATATCGATGGCAACCTCTTCCTTAGGTAGATAATTTTGTTTCCGCCAATTTTGTCACAACCTCGCTCTTTATCGAGAAGTAGATGGTAACAACCATGATTCTTGGGCTTTGGACATCAAGCTTTGGCTTAGAGGTTAAGGTTATCTTACCATTAAGGAGGACTCTGGCTAAAGATGAGCGTTTAAAGTGGGGTAAACTTGATGCCTAGCTTTGTAGCATCAACAAGTCCACCATTCGTCCCTCTTTGTGACAATTTTTTTTTTTTTCATTTTCTTGAGACTTGTGACACTATTTGGGCATAGGTTGTCTCTGCCCTTACTTTCAAAATCGGGAAACTCTCGTCGCACCTGTTTCCATGTTTTTAATATTTTTTATTCTAATTATTTTATGATTTATTAGATTATATTTTTTAAAATTATCTATTTTATTACTCTTTTAGCCTAATTAATTTTATAGAATGTTTATATAATAATAAGGATATTTTTATAATTTAATATATCAGATTAGGAGTGGGGGTGGGGTTGGTATCATTATTGCCTCTTTTCAAAAATTGGATTTTACTTACTCTTGATCAACTCGAGTTTTCCTGTCAAACTGGGTGGCAAGGCAGGTGCCTACCGGTGCGAATTTATTTGCCATGCCTATTCATTGCGAATGGCAACTTAGGTTTCTCTCGTCAAACTTTGTGGGGGCAGGGTAAGTACCTATGTGTACAAGTTTATTTTCTGATTCACTACCAATGGTCAATGGTTATCTATCACCTCTATTGGAATTTTCTTTTCAATCACCTATCCAACCATACATAATAGCCCTTAAAAATATGTTGCTCAAATAAAATCATAATCTTATTTGTCTCTAGTATCTTTTTTAACCTTCCTCTTCTCAATGAACCTTCTACCAAAGTTAAGTCTTTCTCTACTTGAACTTGATCATGCAAGGCAGTGTGCTGCAGGTTCATATCATCCTCTCCTTTAAATAGAGTCTTCATTATGATCTTTCTAAGGACGAGTGATATTGGAATTGTACAAGTACTAAAATTTTGTCTCACATATCCTTTGCCCATCATATATTGGACTTGTCTTTGAATTTCTTTAGTTTCTTCAAAGTTGGTATGGATTATTTGACGATAATGCAATAATGTTCCCAGTATGAAATCAATTTGGTATTCTATCTCTCTATTTGGTGGTAAACTTGGTGGTACCTTGTTAGACAAGAAATCTTCATACTTCTCATTTATTATCTTCTCAGAATCTCTATTTAATCTTTTTCCTTTAGTTTCTTTCATAATCACACTCACTTGTCATATTTCTTGATGTTCATTCTTTTTGTTCCAAGTTTTCTGTAGGACCTTAAAAACTTTGAAACTTTCATCTTCTATTCATCTATATTATTGTTATCATTACTTTTACTAGGACTTTCTTTTGTAGTTTTGAAAAATCCAAAACCTCCATCATACTCTTTGTAACTTGAAAATTCTATTTCATTTGTTTTGACTTCTTCTTTAATTCTTCCTTCATCATTAGGTTCTTTTAAATTTAGCCTTCTTTGTTCGCTGCACGATCCAAGTGTTGGAGAATTTTTTTTATTTTTCTATCATGCAACTTTTCAACTTGGCTTTTAATTGCTTGTATTGGGAGAGTATTTAATCCTTGTTCAATCTTTTTTATCATTCTGTTAGTAATTTTTTAACCTTTTTACTAAATTTTTTTTTCAATAATTTTAAAAAAAAAAATAGATATAAGATGTATAAATATTTATTGTATCAACCAATAGCTTTGACATCAACTCATGAGAACTAAGTGAGGTTAATAACAAAAATTATAAAATGATAAATAAAAAATAAAATAAGAGGTTTAATGACATGACAGGAGCTAAATAGAATGTGACTTGCTACTTAGAACTTTTGCTCAACACGAATACGAGATAACTAATCCGCATAGCAACGCACCAAGGTTGAAGCACAAATTGAGGGTTTTTATGAATTCAAGTCACCATCCTTGTAAAGAAGATTGATAAGGCAAGGTTTCATGAGAGTAGAGAAAGATATAATCCACACAACAGAGAAAAACTCTTATTTGGGAAAACAAAAACTCTTATTTGTCTTTCATTGTTCATAAAAAAGTTATTTATAGTTGTACAATCACTATTATTAGGGAACTATGACCGAATCCTAATATAATATCTCAATCTCTAATATGAGAAAATTATGATCAATCCTAATAGAATCTATCTACAATACAATCCAAATTGTCAACATAATCCTTATTAAATGTGAACAAATTCTAACAAATTAAAAATTAAAACAATTAAAAATTTTAACTAAAATTAATACAAGTTCTAATAAAATAAATATCATATCTTAAATCCGGTGGTCTTGCTGTGGACAAGATCTTCTTAGATTTGCGGAAATAAAATCATATTCTTATATGTTTCTTTTTTTTGAAAATGTATTCATGTGAATCCCATTTGTCTTTGGTATCCTTTTTAGACTTCCTTTTTTTAATTAGTCTTCTTCCAAAGTTAAATTTTTCTCTACTTGAACTTGATCATGCAAGGTGGTGTACATGTTCATATCATGATTCCTAATATAAATATATAGTCCACTATGTAATTCAAACACATGGATTTATCATATGCTCTTTCGTTCCCTGTCTTCAAACAAAAACCAATAAGAGAATATAAATAATGCCATGGCAGAAGAAGAACCAAAAGACAACCACAAGAGCATATAGGAACAAAAACAAAGAACCCAGTGGTTCAGGTGTAAGGAACCGATAATATTATATAAGAGATTGTAAAAGGTGGTGATGCATATTCGGTCAGCCCAGACCCATCATAGTATCACTTACAATGCTTATACACACACACACAACACACCTTCCAATCATTTGGCCAAGGTTGGAATTTCAAAAAGTTGATAAATTTCTTGACCAAATAGACCAGACTGAGCAGAAGGTTGTGGTGAAGGGCTTTGATGATTGTCAACTCATACCATTTGCAGTAGTGCAATTCTCAATGGAGCCTTTGGCACTTATAGAGGTAATGAGCTCTGTTTTTGAGCTAAAAATACAACAGAAAATAGAGCGCCGGAAGAGATTGGAGGTGCACAGTTGTTTGTGTTTGACCCAGGAGAGCTTGAGGCTATTTTCAAGCTTTCATGGTGGGGATTTTCTCAGTCGTCATGCTCCCGATAGTGGGACCCTAGTGTGAGCTATATTTGAGCTGCCACAAGCTGTTCACTTTGAGGACAAGGTGAATGTTTAAGGAGTATTGTTAGATAATCTGAAGCTAGTTGAATAATTAGTTGGTTAGGGAATTAGTTATTGGGTGATGGGATAATAAGAAGACATGTTGCCTAAATAAGAATAGGGGGTTGAGGGGGAGAGGCATCTTGTTTTGTGAGAGGAAATTAGGGTTTTTTGGCATTGGAAGATGCAAGCCTCAAAATTCTGCTGTGTGTTCTATTTTGTAAATTGAAGAGTTCTTCACCCAATCTTCCTAATAAAAGCAGGTTCCTATCAGATAACCTGATCTTTTGGAAATGTAAAATAAACATGTTATCACTAGGTCAAGTATTGACATGGAATAGTAATCCGTGGCATCTGCTATTTGTGAACAAATTTGGCTCAAGCCATTATGTCAAGAGCTTAGATATGGAGTGTTTACATAGATGACACTTATTTGTGATAATTAACTGCATTGTACATCACCTTGAGTCTGGTGTTTCATGATAAAACCAAACCGAATGAGATAAATTGTCATTCCATTGTGGATAAAATTTTATCTGTAGATACTGTCATTCACATTGTCATTTCAAATGACTAGCTGGCAGATTTTTCAACCAAGTCCTTGAGAGGTTATCCTTGGTTAAGTTTATATGTAACTAATTTGGTCACAAGGTAACATCCCCAACCATTGCATTAAGGCTCTCATAATTTTTTTTCTTCTTTTATCAATGGAAAATACTAGCTCCATTATTTAGAAATTATAAACGAGTTAATTTTATTAATGGCTACAAAATAAAAGATAACAATTAACAAGTAGATAATCATTCACATTGATTGAAGGATGAAATTCAACTTCTGTGTCCTATGCAGAAAACCTTTTGTTGCTTTGAAACTCACTAACACATTTCATGAGGGGGTTAACATGCACTGGTAAGCAAGTTTTGATTGATTTAGGGAGCTGTTTGGCTAGTTTTAAAGAACAAGAGGTTTTCTGCCCAACCAATAGTTCTAGGGGTTTCTTGAATTTTAGCCTTGATCTAATTATATTAATTTTAGCCACATCTGTCAGGGCGTTCTGATATGATGCCATTTCCATCTAAAATATCTGCTAGGAAGCTCGAATTGCTGGCTGTGTAACTGCTGCTGAAGCTTATCAATTTATTGAGCAAAAGAGGACAAAGGAAGCTGAACTAAGTGCCTGTAAAGAAAGTGGTCAGATTGGAACAAGTGCTAAGACAATACAGAGATCAAATTATCTCAAAGGAGAACTTGAGAGTAGTCCACGGGGTCTTCAGAAGGGGGCTACAGGTTTATTTGCTGGCGTAAAAGATTCACCTACTGTCATACAAGCTATCACTAGGTCACTAGAAGAGTGGGATATTAGTGGATTTGTAGGGGCTGAATTACTATCTGAATCTGTAAGAATTCTCTCCCTTTGTTTGATAACACTTTATCTGTCTTTATGTTGCTGTTCTCTTTCTTTTAAATTTAATTGGCTTTTATTTCTTATTTTTTGGGGGATAATGCAATGACATCAAGCCCTCCCTAACCCCAAAATGGTGGGAGTTTTGTGCATTGGACTGCCTCTATTTAGTCTCGGGGTGGGGCTGGCCGGTTGGGAGGAGTCCTCTATCTGATTGATTCCTTTGACTCTGATTAACGTGCAGGAGAAAAATCTTTGTAAAGAGATCAGAATGCTGCCGTCACACTATCTCAACATGCTGCAGACCATGTCGTTAGAAATTTCAAAGGGCAATGTAAAAAAGAAATCTGATGCACATACCCTGTTTAAGGTAGATCCAAACAAGGTTGACAGAGTTTACGATATGCTTGTGAAAAAAGGAGTTGTGCAAGCATAATGAAATGCTGTGTAACAATTACAAGGCTATTTATGTACATTTTTCTTATCTTTTACTTTATTTATGTACATTTTTTCTTATCTTTTACTTTTTAAGAAGTAATTAGAAGGTAAATTCAATTGTTATACCACAACTGAAGATAAAACATGAAAAAACTTGGTACAAGAGGGAGATTTTCTATTTGTATAAGCTCTCCCTCCTCAACCATTTTAGACTTGTTGAAGAGGTAGTATTTAAGGCTTAAATAAATTTTCGATGTGGCCAAATTTGATTTTAATCCTTCCAAAAAAATTTAGTTTAGTTTTAGTTCTTATAAATTTAATTCTTTTAAAATAATCCTTATTTACCATGTGGCATACATTCAAATGTATTATGTCACTTTTAGAATTATTGTTAAGAGGGTATGCTTCGACGCATGCCAAGTTGATAGGGATTATTTTGAAGAAACTTAAAATTTATTAAGACTAAAATTGATAAAATATTTAAAAAATTTAAATCAAATTTGATCATATTTATAAGGATTACATTTATTTAAGTTTTACTTTCTTTTATTTTTTAATTTTCTGTGGTTTAGAGCGAAATGTACAGTGAAAGGGAAACGGTTGTATAGTATGCTTTAATAAATTGGGGGGTATATATTTACCTTATTTTATCAATTTATGGCATATTGATTTATTAATATTGCATCAGGCATTGCATCTTTTCACTTTTTTACATTTTTTTTTAGTGCATACTTTTGTATATAGAAATAAGATTTTGATGATGTCATCATGAATCTAAATTTCTCGCTCATTATACATGATTACTTTTTTTTTAATTTTATATTTTTTTATACAGGAATGAAAATAAATTAAATTGAATTAAATTTTGTATGTTTAAATTTTATCTTTAAAAAATTTGAGATTTTGCATTTGTTATCTGTTAAATTTTTTTAAGATTTAATTTAATTTAAAATTGATAAAATTTATAAGTCTATTTTTTAAAAATTAATAAAGAAATTTAAAATTTATATAAATAAATAATTAAAAAATTTATAAAATAAAAAGATTATTAAATAGATTTAATATATATATATATTATGTATATAAAATAAATTAAAATAAATATTATATAATAAAATAAATATAATAAATATAAATATATAATATATAGAGATAAATAATTTTTTACATAAATTAAATAAATTTTTTAATAAATTTAAGTCTTATATGTTTATTTAATTTTTTTTAATAATTTAAATTTATTTATTTATTAAATAAATCTAATCAAATTAAACTTTAAACAAAATGAACTATTGATTTGTTTTCTGTGTTGGTATCAAATTGGGTTTAATTTTTAAATTACTCAGCATTTAATTTTAAAAAATATTTTTTATTTTTATTTATAAAAGTACTATTATATTTTTATTTTGTTCTTTATTATTAATTTTTTATAGTAAAAATAATAAAAATAAAAATAAATTATAATTTTTTATTATAAATGTTAAAAATAAAAAATAAAAAATAAAAATAATTTTTTTCGTAAATTAAATATCATATTTATATGATTTTTGGTTAGAACTAGCATTCTAGACAATTCTCTATTTGTTTTGTAAAAGTATTTTTATTCTCTACTATTTCTGTTTATATTTGTTTTTAAATTATATAAATTAAGGAACTTAATTATGTTAAAATTATTTGAAAAATTTATAATCTATTTTTTATTTATTTAATTATATTATTAATTATTTAATATGATAGAAAGTTATCGATGAAAAGTATATTATTTAAAAAATTTTAAATGCATAAAAAAGTAAATTAATTTCTTCTTAGATAGGTAAAGTAAAATAGAGATAGTATTTGTATAAGAATGAGTGAAAATATTTTATTCTTATTTTTATATAATTTAAAAATAAAAATGAATACTATTTTTAATTAATATAATAAAATAAAATTAGATTATTATTAAATATTTTTAAAACACTTTTATCTTAAAATTTTTACCTTTATTTTGTAATTTATTTTTCATTTCTTGATAACAAATATTTTTTATTTGTAATGAATGCTGTTTTATGAAGATAGACTAAAATGAATAATATTTTTAAAAACCAATGACTAAAGTGATAATTTTTAAACTTAAGAAATATTTCATTTGTGGAGGTTGAAGTTATGCAATAAAAGAAAATATAATATTTAGGTAAAAAAATGTGAAACTTATATAATATTTTTTATTATATTATTTATTTAATCAATATTTTTTTATTTATAAAAAAGTTTACATAAAAGGTTTTGTAAAAATATAACTTTCCTAAAAGGGAATAAAAAAGGTGAAAAGGAAATATGAATTTACTCATCATTTTATGTAGTTGTTTACTTTTAGTGTTTTCATTTGATAGTTTGCTTTATTAAGAAAATCTTAATATTGGAAAAGATATCAATTTGCTATAACATAATTATCTCCTTTCCGTATATAATTAAAAGTATATTTGTATTTTTTAATTTTATATTTAGATAGAGTAATTTAATATTATTAAATTTTATATATTATAATGATAATTTTTTAAAAAAATACTACAAATTTTTATTTCAATAATTTTTATATCAAATAAAATTTTTTAAATAAAATCTATTTAGATTTCTTTTTAAATTCTCATGTTTTTTTGTACTTAATTATCATTCATAATTTTTTATTTTATCTTTTAATAATTATTTATTTTTAGTTATGAATTATTAGAATTTTAAAACTTTCCATTTAAGCACAATGTTAAGTAAAATTCTCTTTTTAATTAAAATTAGATGTGAGATAAGGAAAGTAAATTAGAATCTTAAAATTTGGATCATATATATTTATAAGTTTTAAAAGAAAATTAAAATCTTATATTTATTTAAATGATATAAAAAATAAAAAAATAAAAAAATAAGAAATACAATAGAATATAATAAAAAATAAATTATTTGAATAGATAAGAATAAAAATAAAGAATTTTTTATTCAGATGAAGAAAGAAGAAAAAAAAAAGAAATTAATAGTAAATTTTTTTATATTAATTAAAAATTTTAATTTTTTGTTAAGTTAATCTTCTAGTAATATGATATTTTTATTTTTTATAAAAATTAACCTAAATTTTAAAAATTAATTTTTTTTTTCAATTTTACTTTCTTGAGTGAATTAAAAATTGAATTATTTTATAAAAAAATAATTTCTTTTCCATAGTAGAATTTGTACAACTATACTCAACCTATCCTTTAATCACAAGCTTAACAACTAAAACTACAACAAAAGGGTACATTGATACTCTTTCAAGGAAAGGAAAAAGAGAAATACAATAGTAAAAGCAAAACATAAAAAAAACAAGTCAGAATTCAAGAAGTGATTCTAAAACAATAGTAAAGTAATATCATGATTGTTGAACATCATGATAAAGAATATTGTTGAATATTTTATGTACTACAACAAAACAACAAAGGAGACATTGGATGAAGCTAAACTAACTTATTTGAACGTGAATAACAACTTTGAAACATTTAAGGCAAGGTTAAAGTAAACAACACATTCTTTGAGTCATGAACGGTGATCTTGATTGGAGATAGGGATGAAGTTTAATTTCTCAACTCTAATGTGAATCAGAGATAGGGGATGAAGGCAATAAACATAAAATCCACCTTCCACTTGATCTATTGCCATGTTTACTTTACAAACCATTTTATACATTTTGTTTAATTCATAACAACTTATGAGATCCCTCTAAAGTCACCAATATCACAATATCTAAATAGTTTGTCACATTTATGGATGATTATACATACATAATTTAAAATTCTTAATGAAAAAAAATCATAAGTAGGAAGAATATTTGAATATTTTCATAATCTAATACATACTTAGTTTAAAGCATGCACCCAGGTAGTCAGAACATATCATGGTTGTAAATCCTATAACTCAGTTCTTGTACCTATCTTTAACGATATGGTAATGTACATCAAAACTCTTGTATCAATGTGTCATAATAAAATGAAATTGTTGATTCAAAAAAACATCTTTTAAAAGTGATAAGGTCTCTCGTGATGATCACACATGTTCCAGTACAATTTTAAAAAAATATTATATTTATAACCACTTATTTGATCAATCAATATTTTTCAGAATTTTTCACTACAACGCTTCACGTATCATTATTTAACAGTTTTACTCAAACATTCGTCACCTCACACATTTTCTGTAAAATTATTTATATATATTACTTTTCTTCATAACCACAGACCTAACCGCAAGAAATTTAATTATATTTTAAATCTATATATTTTCTTAAGATATTCTATAAATTAAAAAGGATAAAAATATTATTTTTCTTTTACTAAAAAATTTTATTTTTTCATGAATGTTACATTTTTTGAGAATAAACCCTTTTATCCTAACACTAAATTTTAGGAGGAGAAAAAGAAGATTAAATTTCAACTACACTACCTATTTTGAAAAGTCTAAGAGTAACAAGAAAGATGAATTTCAGCTGTTGAAACTGAAGCCAGGATATGAAGACATTGTAGCATAATTGAATCAAACAACCAGTACATATCATGCAACACAACCAGACAAACCTCTCCTAATATACTCAAGGAGCTAGAAAACTAGGAGACAATAATAATAATCAAAATACTTCATAATTCCAAGACAAAGTCAAGAATCTGCCAAGTAAAGATTTTTTCTTTCTTTCTTATGATAAAACATAATATTAATATAGTAATATAAAAATATATAAAATATTTTTTTTTAATATTGAATAAACCAATTTGTTGAAAGTCTTCTAATATTTTAGTTATAATTTTAAAATAAAAAGGAATTTAATTAGAAGTAAACTTTTAATTAAATAAAGATTCAAAATTAACCATGCTTGATCCAATTAAATTTTTAAAATGATTCATGAAAAATGATATTATTTCTTTTTCTTTTTCTTTTTCTTTTTCCTAATAAAATAAAGAGAATTACACATGTTTCTCTTTCTCAATTCATATATCAAGCTCTCTCTCTCCATTAAGCATTGGGTTGGAATCTCACATTTAGGGGTTTCCCACTCACTCGCCCGAAAAGCCTCATCTTCTCACACCCTCACCAACCTCTCCATGCATGGATCACAGTCACACACAGCAACACATATATTCATCACACCATTCACGTCACTCACTCCCTAATGGATTTTTCTCTTTCACCCTATCATATTTTTTTGACCCCATCACAAAACTCACAGCACCTTGACTTCTCCGCCTCCACCATGGCCAACAGAACCTGTGGACCCTAAAGCATTTTGCTGTCATTCATCGTGTAAGTATATATTGTAAAGGTATGTTTAATAGTAACCTTCTTTATCATTTGATTTATTGATTTTTTTTCTTAAAAGCATAAATTTATATTCTATAATAAAAGGCCTTACACAACTTAAAATTACGTCAATTTATCATAATCTTTTATTTTAAATTTAAACATAATTTTTTTTTATATTCAAACTGAATCCAAATATTTATATATCATTTGTATATAAAACGTTATAGTACAATTATTTTTAAATAATTTTGTATAAATACGTCATAAAAATTTATTAACAATTCTTTTATCATTTTATCAATTAATTTATTTAATCATATTTAAATTAATTATTAAACCATATAAATTATTTATCCATCACATTTTACATGTAAACATGTAATATGAAAATAGTAAAAATCAAATATTTCATCATATAGTTACGCTTTCAATTAAAATATCCAAATTATATATCATTAACAACACATTTATAGAATTACATATTTATTAGATAATACATCTAAAAAAAATATTTTAATCTTAAATACATAATAATTTTATGTATATAAAAATATAAGATCCAATAACCTACATTCAAGTATAAGGGGATGTAAAATACTGTTTATATATGGAAGAAATTATTTCTTTGGACAACATGCATAATCGAAAAGTAAATCTGCAGAAAAAAATCGATCATAGTTTGTTGCCACAAGCCTTCAAAGCATGTAGTAAGCTTTCAAAAATTATTCTTTCAATTTTTAATATTCAAATTTTATTCAAGATGGTCTTAAGGTAAAAAAAAAGGTCAATTGATTTTGAAAGATATCTCATAGTATTGTTGTGAGACGGTGAATGTTGATGGAGATGGCGAAATTTGCTTGTTTTGGGACGCTTAAATAGATGTGTCATTTGTGGGAGAATTGATCTCTCAACTTATAGACATCAATTTAGTGATTAAATAAAAATTATGTATGAAAAAGATAGGGTCTAAGTAGGATATTATAGTACCCATTTTCATACTCACGTTTTCGAGAATTACTTATACTTGCATAAGTAACATCTTTGATCTCTATTTTCATATTTGCCGGACGCCTGAATCTTTGTATCGGTTCACATTACTAGCAATTTAATTAACTGAAATATGATCTTTGATATTTTATAATATTAATTTTAAGAGCTAATAAAATATAAATATTATACTAAAGGATAAGTTATTTTTGGATTTATGGTCTAGTGTGATTAGCACTGGTTCTATCTCGGAAACAATGATAATACCACAAGATGATTTCTAAAGTGAATTATCCGAGAAGTATTTTATTCGAAATAAAAAATAAACAAAAAAAAGTAAAAATCCTCTGTACTTCAATAATAAAGAAGAAAATTTATCATGGTTTCACCTTGAATACAAAATAAACTGTCTTTTACAAATTTTAAAATTCAATCAATAAAAAATAGATAAATGATTATCTCTATTCATTAATTAAAATAATTCATTCAAAATAAACCATTCATATTTCCTTTTTATAACTGAAAAAAATGAAATGAATTCACAATGAATGAATATATTGAGTCCTAGATTAATGGTTACTTTTGTAACCTGGTATGGTATGCTTCTGTTTTTAATGTGGGGGACATCATTTTATTTTAAATAAATATAAATATGGCATCGGAGTTAGAGAGGAAGTGCCATGTGGTGAGCTCAGATATCTGCACATGGCTTCTCTTATTTCTAGCCTTTAAAAAATAGTTAAATGCTGTGAAGCCATGGTTTTGGATGATTAATTTTTCAAGAGAATCACTAATTTGCTATTAGAATAAAGGCATTCACTCTCTTTTGAATTTTTTATTCAATGCAGGACTTGGGAATTGTGAATCTATCTCGACGGAAGCCACTTGCTAGTAGTACCACTAATACTAGCCTAGTAGGGCTTGTGCTCCAAACAGAAGCTATTGTTCTAACTTGCCCCCTTCTTGCAAACCAATTCAATTTTATTTTTATTTTATAATTTTTTTTACCATTTTGTCTTGAATGATCTGGTTGTTATTCTTGCTTCTTTTCACATGGATGTCAACAGCATATTCAAATAATGTAAAAAAAGAGTATAGGATAAATTTTTGCTCTTGAAAACCCTTAAGCCTTTGTTACTTTCTACCTCTTCAATCTAAATAAATTTCTCTTCTTTTTTTTTTTTTTTGGGGAGGCTTAAGGTTCAATCTGGATTGAAAGAAAGAAAAGAAGAAACTGCATCTCTGTCACTTTTCTCCTTGATATACCATGTTTTAGCACATGCTATCAAATGATCCTTTGTATCTAATTTATAAGCAAAAAGTCCTTTTTATTATTTTAGTATTTTTTTTATTGATCGCTTTTTTTCTTCTGATAACACTTTTGTGCCGGTCATAGTTAATAGGCTTTTGAAAAATTCATGGGTTGGAAAGGCAAAGTAGTATATCAAATGTTTTCATGTTTTTGCATATTGAGGAGTACTATTACACCCTCATGGATGGCTCCTCTTGCCCTCTTGCTGCTTTTTTCCAGTTACCAACTTGTGGTGGGATTTGGGTTTTCCTCTTTCCTCTTCACATCTCTAGCAGTGTTTTTATCCATTGTTCTCTTCATGTGGAAACAACACAAGGCAGTGCCAGTTGATAAATTGTTTGAAGTTGAAGAAAATGCTTTGAGTATTTCTGAGGAGAGGAGTGATGAAAGGGAGGAAAATATTGCACCAACCCCAATGCACAAGACAGAAGAAGCAAAGGAAATCCAACAAGAACAAGTTAGTGTTAGTGATGATGATGATGATGATGCATCATCACTAGATAAGCTATCAGAGAGTGAGTGCCAAGAAATGTTGTTGTCTACTTCTGAGGACTATGGGGTAGATCACACACCTGAGTGTTCAGATGGGTCAATTTCTGATGAGGACAGCCTCATAGAAATTGCACTTCCAAGTGGACACTTTGTGGATCAGCAGAAGGAAGAGGTGAAGAAGAAGAGGGAATTAACAGCTGAGGCCCTTTTCAACCAACAAAGTCTCATGGAGTTCTTGGCAGAGTTCAATGAAATGAATGAGGAAGAAAACTTGATAGAGATTGACATATCCATGGGCTCTATCAAGTACTCAAGGTTTGAAATAGAACCACAAACTGTTCTAAAAGTTTAATAATGTTTGTTATACCAAAGTTTTTTTCATCCACCTGGTTGGATTTGGAATGTAATTACTTTGTGTTCTTAATGTTGTGTTACAAAACCTTGAGCAGTGTGAACCATCTCTTCTCCTCACAAACTTTGGATACCCATTAAAGTGATTGTGTTATTATGACCCTTCTTTTTGACTCCTTAATGCTCATAAAAAGCAATATAAATTAAAGTTGAAGAAAGCTGGACCCAGTTGATGGAAAATTCCACTAGCTATATATCTAGCAATTGCATTTTTCTTTTTATGTCTGATTCTTCTTTTTTAGTTTTCCACTCTTTGGATTCTGCATTTTAAGGGCCTACTCTCTTCCTCTATCAATATACAACTTGGAGTTGAGATTAAATTGAATATTAATTGAATCATTTACTTTGCTATGTTCTCTTTTAATTTGTTGGAGTACCTTGACAAATAAAATAGGCTGAATCTGGTACAGCAACAGTCAGTGGCCACACCACTGAATTTCAAAATGTAAGATAGTTGGTGGAATTAAATGTTAGTTAACAAAGCTGAGAAGCAAATTTGGTGTCATTCATTCAGAAAATTAGTTAATATATATAAACTTCATATCATCCCAAATATCTAAACAAATATCCTATAATTTCTAATTACCAAAAATTAGCCAAGATATATACATATTTATATACCTCATATCAGTCACGATATCTAAATAAATTTCCTATAGTTTTTGTCTTGCCAAAAGTATAAGCTTGTCCAACAATATAACAAACCAATTCCGATATATGAAAATTAAAAAAATATAAAAGCTTTGGAGTAAGTTTACCCATCTTAAATAGAATTGTTGTAAAGCAAGAATAACTGTAATCTAAAAATAAATAAATGGTATAATAATATTATAATATTAGTAATGATATAATGGTTTTAGTAGCTAAATTTAATTTATTTTTATCATTTTAAGAGTGTTTTTAATATATTCCAATCTAATAGCAGTAGATAGAACTAAATACAAGTTAGTAACTAAACTTAGTAACATTTCAATAATTTTAAAAAATTTAAAATTATTTTAAAATATTTTATTTAATTAATAAAATTTTAATTTTTTTTGTTTGAATGACAAATTTTAATTTTTTTATTTAAATAAAATAAATTAATTTTTACTCTATACATAATTTTTATTTTAAATATTTATAGGTTATCTTTAATTTTAATTTTATTTTTTATTTACTAAAAAATTTAAATATACAAATATTTTCATTAAGATTTGATATGATATATTCAAATAAAATAATAATTCAACGTTAGAAAATAAAAAAATAAAATACAATTAAATCATCTAATCGTTTAAAATATTATGTTCAAAAATTAAAAATAAAAAAAAACAATCAAAGAAAAATAAAAAAACAATCGAAAAATGTAAAAAAAAAAACAACAAAAGAGAATAATAAAAAAAAAACACCATTTATAAGATTAAATTGAAAAAGTTTAAAAATTGTAAAGTACACATATTTTTAAAGAATTTAAATTTTTTTATTTTAATTTGTTGAAATACTTTCTTAATTTTTCTGACGCAAGGTTATGGTTTAATAGCATGGGGTAGAATGTTGACTTGGGGGTGATAATTTGCATGAAGGGTGATTTTCTTGGATGAGCACTGTTTTGGGATGGATAAAAGTTAACACATGAATGAATATGATTCACTTCTTCATCCTTCTCATAACGCAGCTTGTACGCGCTTTTGCTTCTAATATTCGACGCTGAAATTATGGGCCATTTTTCTGAGTTGAATGACTCAGATTTCAAGTGCACTGTTTACTTTCTGAATTATGCTTCTCTTCCCACACATTCAGCTTATTTATTCCTTGGCAGCATTACATTTTTTAGTTATTCAAACTATATTTTTATTTTATTTTATTTTATATTTTTAATGTATGTTTAAGGAAGCATAATAAAATTTATATCTAATGTTTTTATTAAAAATATACAATTTAATGTCTTAAATATTATAACTTTTAATAAAAATTTATTTATTTTTTATTATATATATATATATATATATTCTTGAACATAATTTAAAAAATTTTAACTTTTAATTTCGTTTATAGAATTTTTAGTTTTTAACTTTATAAATTTTTTAATTTAGTTTCTAACTTTGCATATGCTGGTTGTTGACAAATTTTGTGTCTTTTGTTCTGGTTTGGGATTGACTATGATCATATGCAAGAAGATATTGGAACCATATCTATTGAAGATAAAAAGAGATTGTTTGAACATGTATTAAAGAAGGTTGTTGAAGATATTATTAACAAAAATTGATTGTATGATTTTTAGTTTATGAAAAAGAGTAAAAAGAGATCAAGAAGAACTTTAGAAAAAAAAAATTAAAAAAATTTCATGGTAGATACTATATAAAAAATTAATTTTTAACTGAGTTTAATGATGTTGTACATGATATATGTAACTAATCTCATCTAATAAAATAAAAATTTTGTTATTACTATTGTCTCAGATTTTACAAAATATCATTTACTTTAATTTATAAAATAATAATAAATAATAAAATAGATAATTTTTAAAAAATAAAATATTAAATAAAAATTTTATAAAATTAATTGAAAGTAAAACAAGAGGTACTTTCACCTTTTAAATGTAAAAACAGATTTGCTCAAATATAATTGGAAATTTAAGTGCTGCCATATTTGGAGGAGAACTAAGCTGATGGTAGCTCTAGTCTTCCTAATTCTCTAATGTTAACTTCTTCTGCTTCTATTGCTTATCAGTTATGCTTGTGTACACTGGTGAAAACGTGCATGAGGCAATTTTGTTTTAAGTAAAATTAAAAATATAATTGAAAATATTTAAAATTATAAAATAAATATACATAATTAATTTTAAAAAATAGGTTATTAAAAATGTTATTTTAAATTTTGGAGAAAAAATATAATTGATAGAATGCTTGTCCAAGTATCATTTTCCATTAATGATATTCACAAATAATGCACTATAATCTTGGCCAAAATAGATAAATATAATCCTGATACGATCAATATATTATTTGAATAGATGATTAAATAATCGATAATTAATTTTTTTACAGTTATTTTTAATGATTAAATATGTTATTTTGAATGATTTTAGATTATTTAGATTTCATTAAATTTAAATGATAAAATTAGTTAAATTTTTAAATTTTTTTATATTCACTTATTTACATATTATATTTTAGGCTAGCATTACAATGAAAATAATTCCGGTAGCATTAAAAATCTAAAATATAACGCTAAAAATCCATATATGCTTTAGTATCCTAATCGATAAAAGTATAAAGAAATGTTAGCTTCCATTTTACAATGCTTGACTTCTAAAATCAATTTCTAATCATCTTAATTCTGAGTGGTGAAAATGTGAAGTAATTAATTTATGTCCACCCATTCTAACTATGTTTATGTGACATTAAAACAGCATATATTAAACATATAGATGGATCGTATAATCATATACAATGGGGTTAAAACGAGAAAGACGATTCTTATTTCTTCAATTAATGGTAGGCAATAATCAGACAACAATTATTACAACCCAAGACTTGTTAATAAAATATGAACGAATAGTAAATTGAGAAATTTCTTCCTATCGGTCCTCACACGGTTTGGAAGAGAAAATAATAATAATATGATTTGATTAATCCCCTTTGGAAGTAGAGATTTCTTTCTCTACAATTTAATTAATGAATAATTAAATTAAATGGTAAGTGCCAAATAGTGATGGATGGAGGCTAAGAAGTCAAGCTTGTTAAAGTTTGGAATCTAACATGCTTCCACCATCCTTCTTGTTGAAGTAAAGGTAAGATTTCTTGGAAGAGGAATTGGTAGTGAGAAGGGTGGAAAAGCCTTTGTATTTTCCATCAATTTTTGATAACCATATTTTGTTAAGAAAGTCAAATAGTTTATTTTCTCTCACAAAAGCCTGGGCTATGTATTCCTCAACTGGCATCCACTGAAAAAGAAAAGAAAAGAAAAGAAAACAATCACAATATTAGAACTATTGACATATTGCTAGGTATTAAAATTTATCTATTGGAATTGAAGTAGCAATATTTTTTATGATGTTAATAATTAATGTTGGCATAGGTTCTCAACCGGCAAACTTTTTTGTGTGGATGAAGATGAAGGACCAAAGCTAAATTTGTGTATAGCTATTTGGCAACACAATTTAGACTCAATTTGGTTAGAAAATGCTTTATTTTTTCTCAGCAATTATAAATAATGTCACGTTATTTGTATTTTATAATAAACCATTTTGAACACAAAATAATAAAAAAATCATGATTTAACTGTACTTTTTAATCTTGTAAATATAAATTTAGTCTTTTAATTTTTTTTATTAATTCTAGTTCTTATAAATTTAAAATTATTTGAGATAATTTTTATAATCATTTAATTTTGACATAACAAATGAAGACTTTGAAGTAACATATAATAAAATATATTTAAGTACATATCCAATTATATTAGTATTAGTAAATGGTTACATTGACCAACATAAAAAAAATGGTTACATGGACCAGTTAAAAGAACTATGTGTGTTAAATTAATAAAAAAAAGATTAAAATTTAATTTAATCATATATATATATATATATATAAATTAAAAATATAATTTATTCAAAAAATTTCTTATCGTATATTTTTTATATAAATCTTTAAAGATAGAATTTTTACCAATATTTTTTTAAGAAAGAAAAATAAAAAAGGTTGCTTTTAAGTCAAATAAACCCTTATATTCTTATTCAAGAAAATTGAATATGGAAATTGGTCTTAGAACACACATATATACATACCTGAGCTGCGTCAATTTCAGAAACCTGTCTCTGAATTTTAGAGGAATGAGGTCGCAACATGCAAACAAAGAACAACTCTGATTTCCGGAAGAAGGATTTATGGCTTTCCCTAATACCACATAAACATATCATTAAGGTGTATATATATATATACATACATGAACTTCAATTTGTATAACATGCTTATGCTATTTTCATTTAATTTCCACAACAAACTATAGTTGATGAAATTATTGTCTTACTTGAATGCTAAAACTTCCACAAACTCTGTCTCAATCTGAAAGAAGAACAAAAGCAATTTAGACTTTAAAATTCTTCAATGGTTAAGTAAAATATAATTGATATATTATGCTTTTGCTTACTCCTGTTTCTTCTTTTACTTCTCTAATTGCAGCAGTACAAATATCTTCACCCTGCAAATGAAATTCAAATTAATAAAAAATTTCATGAAATTTTACTAATATTCAACACCCATTTTAACATACTTCATCAACGGCTCCAGTGGGCAATTTCCATGCTCCTATGCCACTAAATCTGCCGTTTCTCTCTTGAACCACAAGCACCTTCAGATGAAAACAGATAATTTTTTTTATCAATATTAATATAATAAGGGATATGAATGGGGTTGTTATAGAGTGGTCCACCTCAATTTTATATCATGCACCATTCATAATTCACTTAATTTAATTGGTGAGTGAATTATTTTAATATTTTTGAAATTATACGTCTTAATCCAGTTGCTATTATGTTGGACCACTTTATAGATTTCCTATTTGGCCATGACTCACCGTACAAAATATAAGACTTTTCAGCACAAAGAGTTGAAGGATGGAAATAAAATCAAGGTAGAGATTGGCTCAGCTTTGTGAGTGAAGAAAAAAAATTGAATGATTAAAAGACAATTAGAAGATACATCTCATCTTGGACATATGAATTTTCATCTGCCCATAATGGCTAGAACGTAGTCAAATAAACTTTTTAGTCAGAAAAGAAATTTTTACTATTGACTCTCATGTGCTGGTAAAAGATCTTACAAAAGTTATTCAATATAGGAATTAAAATAAAATAATATTTTCTTCGTCTCTTTTTATCTTTTTAAAAAATATAATTAATATTATTAATTTTTTAAAAAATTTTAATTTATCTCTTATATAAAAATAGTAAAAATATTAGATAATTGATAATAGTTAGATAAATATAAAGATATATATATATAATAATTAATATTTTTTGAAAATGAAAATAAACATATAAATGAAAATAATATAAAAAGTGGAGAGTATTTTTGATTAGTATTGTTATTATTTTCCATTTGTAATGTTTATTTCTTAACCATATCCTTAACAACCATTCAACGTTATATGGTTTTCACATTGAATTTTGGCAGAAGCAGAGTTTAAACTTTTGCAAAGAAAATAGGCAGAAGAAAAAAGAAAGAAGGATTAGTTACCTCCCTATTTGTATTCATAACAAAAGCACCAATTGAAACACGATGGGAAGCATTTGCAGGAAGGGTATCAGGAGTGTTTGGAATCCAATGCACAAGCATCAAATAATCTGGTTCAGCATGGTGGAATTTGAATCCAGCCTACCACAATATCACAAAAAAAATGCCTTCTAATTAGATTATTTCTTACAAATAAAACGATTGTGTTTTGAAAATAAGTTGAACCAAACAGAAACGTACTTTTACTGCAGAGTCCACAAGATTTGAATGTTGTGTGGCAAGTTTGATCCACACTCCCTTCTTTCCCTAATTAATTTAGAGCAATTGAAGTGATGAGTCTAATTAATTTAGAAATTGAAGAACATTAGATGTATTGATATATATATATATATATATATATATATATATGAGATTAGTTAGAAATTATTACCTGTTCCCTCCATTGTGATATTGAAGATTGTAGCAAAGAAGCAAAAACTGAAGAATCCATAGGCTCCTCCATGTTTACAATAACTCCTCCATGTTGGTCTTCAACTGCTCTGAGTATTCCAATGCCTTTACCTCGCATTTTCTCATCCTCCTTCACCATAGAAGTTAAGGAGTTTGACATGTACCATCTCGGGATAAGAAGGTTCTTGTTTTGGCCTAAAACGGTGTTCAAAAACAAGTAAAGCATGAATTTAACATCTTGAGAAAAGAGAAAAAAAATGTTAAATAAATAATGGCATTATTAAAATATTTGTAAAACTTCCCTTCAATTGGTTATTAACACCAACACTCAATTTAATTCTTAAGTGTGGTATGCATAAGTTAATTGAATTTTTAATGTTACTAAATTGATCCTTGTCAATAATTTTTTTTTTGTAAACGACAAAATTAGTATCTTTAAATAAAATTATTCTCACCCTCAATTATTTATTATTGGATTAATTCTAATGATTGTTAAATTTAATTATTAAATAGACTAATTTAGTGACATTAAAAAATAAATTGACTTAATAATGTTAATTTTAGAACTAAATTAATGATGTAAAGTATTAAATTGATGAGTGATGACACCAATTTCATTACCTTGAGCTTGGGGGATGATAGAGGCAAGAGTTGTCACTTGAAGTGGGGGAACAGCAGAAGAATATGTTAGGAACAATCTGGAAGAAGCTGGCAAAAGGGAAGAAGTAAAAAACTTGGAAGCTCTGAAGCTCATGATGAAAATGATGAACAGAAGAGAGAAAAGCGCACAACACAATAATTATGGGTTCTTCTATGAAAGCTTGAGAAGTTTTATAGAGAGAGAGAGAGGTGTTGGGTCATCATATGGTACCTAAGGGAAAATTTCCGTGCAATCTGAGGGTGAGACTTTGAATGAGTCCCCCTTCTATATGCTTCATTTCTTAAGGAATATTAAGAACAAGAAAGTAACCAGAAAAAGCTAAGCTAAAAGACAAAAACATGGAAGCAAATCGACACCACAAGTTACCTTTTCAGACATTCAAACTCAACGTAGGATTTTTTGTCACTTTTTCTTTGAAGTTACCCATCAAACGCGCTAGCTGCAGAATTTATCAACCAACCTCAAAGGACCCGCTGCTACCATTTTAAATAATAAAAGTTACTTATTTTTCCATTAAATATTACTTAACATTATGTCAAGCAAAATATTAAATATAATACCATAATTAAGATATTTAAAATAAAAAATTATTGACAAATTATATTATTAATACCTTTATTTGACAATACATCCCGCATGATTTTTAATAAATTTTTTATTTATTAATTCTTTATCCAACACTTAAATGTACCAATTAGTAAGGTTTATACGTTAAATATCTTAAATATTAGTATTTCTATTCTTGCAATATATAATGTAAATTATAATTTTTAAATTTAATATTTCAAATTGTATTTTCTTCATATCTTCTATTTATTTTTAATATAATACAAATTTCTTACTAAACCTCGTACATGAAATTTTTTATTTTTTATTTTATTTTATTACTTCATTTAATTTTATTTTAATTAACCTTTTATTTATCTTGTATATGTTTGTATATATATTTCTTGACTTTTTATCTTTTCAACTTTTTTACTTTTATATTTATTTTCTAACTTACAAACTTAGAAAAAAAATTAAGAAAAAATGAAAAAGACGAGAATTTAAATTTTTAATATGTAAAAAAATTAAGGGATCATAAAATTCACAAATAAAATATTATAACTATATATACTTTTATTTATTTATTTATTTAATATCTATATAATAAAATAATATTTTTAATATAAAAGTGTACTTTTAATTGATATTTATTTTAAAATTTAATATATTTTGAACCTATCATGGAAAATAATTCGAGAAGACTTTTGGAAAAAATTATACCACTCAAAAAAAATAATAAATGATGTATAATTATAAATAAGGAAATTAGATATCCTTCTAATTTCATATAACCGTGACCTCTATCATAAAAGGGATTGATATATCTCTTGCACAACACTCTTTTTTAATCCTAATTATTTATCTTCTAGACACTTTGTTAACAAAGACATTAATATATTTTGGAGGTGACTCAAAATCGTATTTCTTAACTGAAAGAGGAGAGCATTGTATTGATTACATAGATTCTGCTACATTTAAATGACAAGTTATAAATAACTACCAAATTTTAAAATTTAAAATTTAAGTTGAAAAGTGAAGATATATATAAATATATATTAGATGAAAATTTAATTAAAATTGAAATAATTTTAAAAAAATTTTAAATTTATATCTAAATAGACAAATATAAATATTTTTTTAATTACTAAAGGTGGCTATTGAACTTGTCAAATACAAATGCAAACAAAAAGCATGTTCTCGAATCTTGATCACAGGAATTATTATTTTTTTTTTAAAAAAAAGTTCCATCTCTATCTTTCTTATTTTGTTATTTTGTGGAGCTGCACTTGTACCTATAATCTAAACTCATAATACATTATTTATCGGAACTTTTGAATAAATAAGTTTACATTATATTGGCATATAAAGAAATAATAAAAAATAATGAATTTTTAATTAAAATTGATGTAATTATAAAAGTAATTTGGATAGTTTGCATGAGATTAAGTTAAAATATTATTACCTTTCATTATAAAAAAAAATACATATAGCAATATGGTACTATTCTAGTTTTAGATTTTTTTTAGATCAGTTCAATTAAGATATGCGCATACATTCATTTCAATTATAAAAAAAGTCGCATATAAAATGAAGGATTAGTCATCCTTAACTCTAACTACATCACATTTAGTTATTTTATAATTAGTTTTTCAACTTTGTAAAATATAATAGCTATCTAGTATATAGTTTTTGAAAATTTTACTAATTAGGTTAAAAAAATCTAATATAGGTGATAAGATCTGCTACTTTTCCTAAAAATATCAAGCAAAGTAGTAGGGTTATCTATAATAACACTTTAGCATCTAAGTCAGTAAAAAATTCACTAAAATAACAATGCATAAATGAGTGCATACTTGGACAATGTAAAAATATTCTTTTATAGAAATTTTGTGTAGATGAGACACAATTCGGGTTTGAGAATGTTCTCACAATATTTCATGTATTAGTGAAGTCCCTAATAGTTAAATATTTCAAAATCTAATATATTAATGATGTAAGTTTAAGGCGTTAGTTCTACGTTTAAAAGCGTAGGAAATGTGTCATTATGGCCACGTATTTGATTTGGATATCGAATGGAAATCAATTCAAATACCTAATGTGACATTATTGGAGAGTGTTCATACTTGAGTTCGATTTAAGTCTAATTAATCTAGACTCAGAATAAATAGTTTGTATAAATAGTTATTAGTATATTAAAAAGATAATTAAGGTTGAGAGAGAATTATAAATATTAGAAGATTTTAAATAAAGATAATTTTAAAATTAAGTTAATTTTTATAAATTTAAAATTGTTAACTATTTTTAATATTTTTTAATTTATATAAGTTAAAAATAAATTATAATAAAAAAATTAAATATAACATATCGCCGATCCATTTTAATCGATAATAAACTAGGTAATGGCATTTCATTAATAAAATAATAGAAATATATCAAGATCAGGATAATATATATTAAATTAAAAGATAAAAAAGTTTAATTCTAATACTCTGTTAATTTAAAATTTTTCATGTTTTTAACTAATTGAAAATCATGATAAGTATAACATTAAAACTAATTATTATAAATATCATAAACTTTTAATAATTTAATAATCATAATTAGATAATATTATAAAATTATATAAATTATGAACTTAAATATAAAATGTTGAATTTACTAAAATATATAAAACTTGGTTAAACTAGTACTCATAATTTTATTAAATTTTTATTTATATATTTATAGTTTAAATTTTTTACTTAAATTCTTATACATTTAAAATTTTAAAAATAAATATTCAAATAATAACAACAAAAGTTAGGTTCTTATAATTAGGTTTTATACTGCTTTCATTTTTGGTCTATCATCCCTTTGCTCCACAAATTCATTTCTTCTCATATATATATATATATATATATATATATATATATATATATATATATATATATATATATATACACACACACACACTTAATTTTTAAACTTAAAAAACTATAATAAATACAATAATTTTTAGTAAATTAAGAAATTCTTATTATATATTTATTGAAGAAATAAAATAAAAATATATTTAAATACAAAACCTATTTAATAGTATACTTAGATATAAATATATTTTTATTTATCTTATATATATATATATATATATATGCATGAATGTATTTGTTTTTTAATTTTTGTGCTTTTAACATTTTACTTTTACTTTTATTTTCTAAATTACAATCTTATAAAATATTTATAAGAAAAAAATTAAAATAGGAATTAAAATATTATATGTATAAAATTTAGGTATCATAGGATTAGCAAATAATAAAAAAATTAATAAATATTATGATTGTATATACTTTTTTATTTATTTTAATATTAATATACCTAATAAAATAATATTTTTAATTACCCAAAGGTTTACTTTAATTTAGAAAATATTATTGGCCTCTCATAAAAATAATTTAAAAAAAATTCAAAATAAATTATTTCACTCATAAAAAAGAATCATAACATAATTACAATTAAGAATACTCGATATTCTTCTAATTTTCTAAAACGGTAACCTTTATCATAAAAGGGATTGATATGTCTCGGACAACACTTTCTTCTAATCCTAATTATTTATCTTCTAGACATCTTTGTTAATTAAGACATTAATATATTTTGAATGTACCTCATAACATTGTCGTTGTTAACTGAAATAGAAGAATTTTGTATTGGTGACATAGATTCTACTACATTTAAATAACAAGATATAAATCACTACCAAAATTTTAAAAGTTAAAATTTAAGTTGAAAATTGAAGATATATATAAAGTGAATATATATATATATATATATATATATATATATATATATATATATATATATAAAGTGTGTTTTTGTAAGAGTTAAATTTTCATTTGTCTATATTTTAAGAAAGAATATTTTTGTTTTTTACCGGTGTGTATAGAACAATTTTTATTTTGAAAATTCCTTATTCCGCTTATATCTAATAAAAAAAATTTATTTGTAATTTAATATAAAAATTAATAAGATTTAAGATAAATTATATTTATATTTTTTAAAGTTTATAAAAAACACATGATATCCTTTATTTTTTATCATTACTATTATTATTCTTATTTTTAAGGACATTAGTTGTCTATCAAAGTTAATTATAAAAAAAATAACTTATCTTTAATTATTCAAATAACTAAAATGTTTCCATCACTTGAAATTGATGTTGAGAAAATCCTAATTACAATCCGTTCAAATTGAAGTTGCAAATGTATTTGGATCAAATTTATTTAGGTCAAAAGACATAAGCAAAAGTGGTGTAATGTGAAATAACATGGTCAAAGAGAATTATTACATTGTTTCATATAATGTGAAAGAAGATAGTGTGATGATAATGTTGGATGATGACAAGAAGGTACTGGAAGATGATATGTAAGAGGTGGAAAGAAGGCAAGCATGAAAGCATGAAGAAAAGAAAATGTTTGAGGTGCTCAATTTAGAATTCTTTGTTGATGAGATTGTAAAAAAAAAAAAACTTCTTTTGAATCGGTTCAATATGGAGATGTTCCTTTGATGAGGATTGAAAAAATAAATTTCTTTTTAAATGGTTTTAATGATGATAGAATTGCAAAAATGGAACCTTTTAAATGGTTTTAGATGGGAGAAGCCCTTTTGTTATTGAAAATTGCATAAAAAAAACCCTTTTAAATGGTTTCAATGAGGAAAAGCTCTTTTGTTGATGGGGATTACAAAAAAATTTTCTACAACCACATTAATATTTTTAAAAATTTTTTTGGATAATTATGTGTTATATATTAAATAATTAATAATAAAAATCAACATACTTTAAAAAGGAAAGGATAATTTTTTTAAAAAAAAATTATGATTAAAATCATGTGTCATAAAAATATGTTAAGTTAATAAACCAACTTTTGGTAAAGGTACACAGTTAAGGAGGATAAAACAAGTAAGATAAGATAGTTTTAGTAAATCCATGAAAAAAATAGTATCGTGTGTTTTTTTATAATTTTTTAGTATGAGTTTAATTTATCTTCAAATTTATTATGTTAACTATATATTCAACGATTTTGTGACAGAAGGTGATAAGATAAAAAGTTAATTAAATTAAAATAATTTAAAAAATTAAATTTATATATAAATTAACAAATATAAATATCTCTTTAATTGCAAAGATGACCGTTGAACTTATCAACTACAAATACAAACAAAAACCATGTTTTCAAATCTTCATCATGAATTTTTTTGTTTTTTTTTGAAAAAAGAAGATTCCGCTCTCTCCTTCTCTCTTATCTTTCTTATTGTATAGAGCCGTATTTATGTAATCTAAACTCAATACATTATTGATCAGAACTTTTGAATAAATAAGTTTACATTATATTGATATATAAAAAAATATAGAAATATAATAAATTTGTTAAAAATAAAAAATTTAAGATTTTAATAATTTATACTAGTATATAAAATTCTTTTCATTGAAAAAAGTGTAATCATGAAAAATAATTTAGATAATTTGCATGAGATTAGGTTAAAATTTTATTACCTTTTATTATAAAAAAAACATATCTACGTCAATATAATACTATTCTAGTTTTAGACTTTTTTAAGACCGATCAGTTCAATTTAAGATATGTACACAAATTCATTTCAAGTATAAAAAAAATCGCTTATCTTAGTATGAATTATGATATTGGTTTAACACTCAACTCATGCTTCAATGAAAGCAGCAATCTTGTGACCTATATTAGATTTTGAACATGATTGATAAACTTTTCAAAAACCATACTAGATAACAATTATTTTTTACAAAGTTGAAAAACTTATAAAAAATATAAAATAATTAAATATGATGTAGTTAGAGATTAAGGATGACTAATCCTCCCAAGAACCAACTCTTTCCAGATTTAGAGCAACATAAATGTAACCCTCCACACATAAATATTACTTAAGAATTAAGCGCTCGTACTTTCTTAAGGATGCACTATGCTTTTATTATGCCTTCACCCTAAGGGTAGTAGGAGTTTAATTTATAAGACTTTTTTACTTTTATTTATATGAGCTACTATTGATTGTTAAGGGTTTATTACACCTTATTGAGCTGGTGTGCTAGATTGGTATTAGTGTAGATATATTTTTAAGTGCTCTATGATAAGAGAAATCATTAGAATTTAACATTGTTTAATTAAATAGACTAGGTTTCTCCTTTAACTCTAATCGTTAGAGTTTTATTCATTGAGAACCTTATTTTGAATTAGAGTTTGGAGGGAAGAGTTGGCATATAATTCATTGAGAGCCTTATTTTGAATTAGAGTTTAGAGAAAAGATTTAGTATTTATATGTTGTATTTGGATGATAGATAAAATAGAAAGAAAAAATAATATAATGAGAAATAAAGTATAAATAAAATAAAAAATGTATTATATAGGTAAACAGCCATAAAAATTAAATTTTTTTTGTTTATTTGAATGAATGAAAAAATAAAATAAATAAATAAATAAATTGTATAAAAAAATTATTACAATAATTTTATTTTTGCCACATTTCTCTTTTATAAACATATTCTTTAGTAATACATCAAAACATAAAAGTTATAATTGTGCAATGATTAAGAATGATTTTTTTATTATGCATAAGAAAAATAATAATAAATAGTAACAATAAGATATACCTATTTTAGTAACTCTTTGTTGGTATATAAAATTTTTGGATGTAAAATATATATGAAATACATGAATAAATCTTATTTTATCTATAATTCATCAAATTAAAAAAATATTTTTTTAATGCTTGTTTCAATTTAAACTATTTTAAAAGTAGAAGATTTAAGAGAAGGATTTAAAAAATATCCTCAAACAATTTTTTTTTAATTACTTATATGCTGCTTCTGTAAGACAAATCTCATTTCAATTTATAAGTTTTGATGAATTTCATTTCAATTTATAAGTTTTGAAGGGTCAAAACAAACTGTTAATGCAACACTTTCATCAAATATGTTTATGTCAACATTGTAAAGTTTATTTTTGTTACAATATGTTTTAAAAGTCTCATTCTTGTTAAAAAAAAAATCTACATAATATATGTAAAAATAATAAATTATTAGATAAATTTTAATGTTTTATTATTTATAAAAATTTTGATAAGATAAATGTCTTGACTTTAATTAACAATCTTTTGTCTTTAAGTAATTATCAAAAGTTTTTTTTTCTATTAGAAGCTTTATTCTGGTTTTAGTAAATTTTGAATTTTTTTTCTATATCAAACTAAGATTATGATTTTGATTTCAAAATTTATCTGTATGATTTAAAAAGTTTTGTTAAGTCAATTATTAAGTTAAAAATGAATCTGGACCAGATTTTTTATCTATCAAAAGCTAGTATAGATGTTAAATGAATAAAATAAATATTAAAGGAGAGATATTGTACAACTATTTATCTGATTTCAACTTCAAACATTAAAGGTTATGTACATTCTTTGTTACTTACGGAATTTTTTTTACTATCAATGATCAACACTTAGAATTGAGTATTTTTTTTTATGCCTCACATAATTCCCAAACTACTATTTCCAAGCATTTTTTCCCCTACAATCTCTTCAAGTTTATACAACTTTTAACCAACTTATACCATTATTAACCCACATTAGTTAGCACTAACCCACACCTGTTACCTAATTTCACTCACGTAAAGAGATAATTGGATGCAACAATGGTAACAGAGTTCTTAATTAAAACCTCGATTATGCATAGAACAAATGAAACAAAGCTAATAATCTCTTCCTACAACTACCACAATTGTACAAATTCACAAAGGAAATAATTTATTGAGAAGCTATTTTTCAAAAGCTTAACCCAAGCTTTAAGGATAACAATAAAGAACACTTTTGTAAAGAAATTGTTTTTCTTCTCTTAATCTTGTTCAAACACTATTCTCTCGTATGTAATTTTTGGATTCTATTCTTATGAAGTTTTTCGAACGAAGATATCCATTTTTAGTCATTAGAACCAGTTCAAAGGTAGTCAATCTTTTGTAATTTTCATTGTGAGGGTATACTTGTTTGTTTTGAATTTCTTCTACATATCCAGTCTTCTAGTGAAATTCTTCAAGTTTTTTATGATTAAAAAATGTTCTTCTAAAACTTTTGTAACACATTTCTACATTTGTAAAACCTTTAACACATTCTAGTGAATGTTAATAATCATCTAGTTCATTTAAAGGTAAGTTCAATTATTAGATGGGTTGAATCCAGTCTTCTTGAATGAGTAAATTCTCTAATAAACAAGCTTTTGATAGTTGAAACATATCTTTTGATGAGTTTATATTCTTATACGAATTTTCTGTTACTTAAGGTAGTTTTCTAAAACATGAGACAAACTTCTTTGCCACTCTATCGCGATGATTCAATGCTCTAGACAAGAGCTTTTATATTACCCTTCTAAATCTTCAAGTTAACTTTCTAGAATACCTTTTTGTATATTTTCTTTGTATATATGTATAAACAATTTCTGCCATCATGCTTTGTTCATGTGATAATAGAAGTTTCATATATCTATTGTTCATATAATATTTTTCGCACCAACATAAAAAAAAATGTTAATTGATTATTAATTTGTGTATCATTTTGTCATTTATTATATCATATATTTTATTTCTTTTTCTTTAATTGACAAAATATTTTATATATTTTTTAAAATGTTAAGAATGAAAGAAATCTATGATTTAACTTATTTAATGTTTAACTTAATCTATAATAAGTATGATTAAGTTGTTAAATTATTTTTAGATAAATAAATTATTTAAATTTATTAAAAAGTTTGTTTAATCTAATCAATGATCTATTTATCTTTATATATTATATATTTATTATATTTATATAATTTATTAAAAATTAATTATTTTTTATTTTTTATTTTAAATAAAAAAATTATATATTTATAAAATTTTTTAATGTTTATTATAAAAATTATATACATTACTTTAATTTTAAAATAAATATTTTATATTTATTTTAATTTTTAGGTATATTTAAATTTATATATATATATATATATATTATATTTATATAAAGTTAATGCTTCATATATCTGTTGTAAAATTATATAATAAAACATAAATTTTTTATTTTGTTAATTTTAAAATTTAAATTTTTTAATTAATTAATTATATAAATTTTAAATTAATTTTATAATAAGCTTTTAAACAAATTTATAAATTTAATAAACTTTAAAATAAATTATACCTTAAAAAATTTTATAACAAATACATTCAATCCTCAGTGCTTTTCTATTCTTACAAAATACACCTTTTTATAAGTTGGCATATATTATATAATACGTAATTATAGGAGATACCTCAGTTAGCGCAACTGTAGGAGATTTAATAGCGTGATTATCCTTGTAAATTTTTCTAAATTAGCTAAGGTCTCTTGTATATAAATTGTTGTATTCCAGTATAAAATATGTAATATATCATATTTTTATAGGTTGTGTTCATATTTTATTAATAGAAAACAATTAATTAAAATGTACTGATAATATAAAAAAATTATATTTTTATAGTGGTATCTTTAAAACTTATTTATTATACATTTTAATTGGCTGATAGTATAATTTTTTTTTATTTTAATAGTATTAAAACTACACTTTAAAAATTATAAAAAATGCATATGTGAAGCAGAATGAAGTCTTCTCAGTGAGAAAGCGTGATGATTGATAAAAAAAATAAAAATTTATATATGAAAGTTTAGATGTGGTGGTTTTAAGGAAAATAAATACCTATCTTTGTAAAATCAATTAATAACTACCTCGTGGTAAATAATAACAAGTAACCAATACTAACTGAAATTAGGTAACAGTCATACATATTAAATACATAACCTAATATTTGGTCCTCGATTTCCTTAATTTTTACAAATAATGTGCTCAATTCATCAGTTTAAATATTTTAGAGAAAAAAAAAAGGTAGAGATTGCTTAATTAATCAATAAAGTGAGATAACTAATTGAACATATATGGATGCTGACAGCAATTGAAGTGATAACTGAATTTAGTTAATGAAAAATATTAACCTAATTTTTTAACATTAATTTTAAGCATTTAAAAATAATATTTATTAAAAATATATCATTTTTTATACTTAAAACCAATTCTAAAAATTAAGATTAACAAAAGCTTTAATTAAAAAAAGAAAGTTGCTCCTAACTTCATGCTATAGAAGAAGGTAAAAAGAGAAGAAAAATCAAATCGTTCGACATCAAACAGTAACAATAGAACTTAACATTGTTGCCCTTCATGCTTTTTTTATTAGCATTCTTCCACATTCAAAGGTGCGCGCGACTTCAATGTGGAACATAATCGTTTTACTTTGAATGACAATCAATTATTGACTACTTTCCTAGACTATAATTAGGCCCTCTATAGTTTATGATTGTAAAAGAAGAATCATTCTTTGAATTATTTTTAAAAAAATTAGATAACTTAAACTTAAATTTCTCATAATTGGTTCAATAATAAATAACTAAATATTAAAATAATTTATAAAAAATTTTGAATTCAAATCTCATTTTGAAAAAACTGATTAAGCGGAATGTCACTGAAAAATCTTTTCCGGTTTTGAAAGTCCTTCCTTTTTCAAAGAAGTTTTCTCTTCTACTTCTTTTTGAAAGCTTACCACCTATCATCGAATTGGTGAAGTTAGAGAATCAGAATTTTCAATAAAGAATAAAGAAGAAATGAAAAGTTTCATGGATACAATACCAGATTTTCACAATTTCAAATCTCAAGAATTTTAATGATAGCTTCATGATACAATACTAGGTTTTCATCAAAAAATTAAAAGTTTAATTAAATATTAGCTAATAAAATATTTTGTTAATATAATATTAAAAATAAATAATTAAAATTTTTATTTTTCTATCGCAATTTATTAAAAAATTATCATATATTATTTTAATATTGTATTAATCTTTGTTAATATAATTTTTTAACAAAAATGAATCTGTTAGTATAGATATCATAAGGTTATACTTACACTAAAATATTTCATATTAGCAATTAATTTTTTAGTACAAAATATTAATATATATACATATATATTAATATATCAAATATTAATATAATAAATAATTTGATAATATAGATCTTCAAACTTCATACTAATAATTTATTTTTGGTAAATAAAATTTTATATTAACAAAGGAAATATTAATAAAGACTTTTTAATATTTAAAATTTTTTGTTTGCATTAATAAATAATTATTTTTTGTAATAATTAATATGAAACTTTACTTTTTTAAAAAAAAAATTTAGCTATTTTAAAGAAGTTTGACTAATAAATCTTTTCTCTTAAAACGCTTGTTTTCTTTAGTCAAAATATATGTGATACATTTAGAATATAAAACATTCTAATTAATTTTGTAAGAAATACAGTTAAGATTTAAAGAGGACAAATTTTATGATTTTATAATTTATTTTTTTGATTGATTGATTTTAAGTCCAAAAAGTTTTGAAATGGTTAATTTTGTTATTTAATTTTAAAATATTTTTATTGATTTTGTTTGTGAAGAGTTTATGTAGGAAAAAAAGTATTTCTATATTATAAAAAAGTTAAAAATTAGAGTAAATTACCTTTTAATATGCTTAAATTACATTTTTTATTTTAAAATACATGTTTTCTTTTCTTGAAAATAAATATAATTTATAATAAATAAATCTCTTAACAGCGTTGAATAAGTAAAAATATTTTTATTAATAATATTTTTTATTTTTTTATCAATTATTAGAGTGATGGATAATTAATATGAATGTTTAAAAAGATATAATAAAACTTTAAATACTTCTATTATTTGTTTTAAAATCTTATTTAAATTTTTTATTTTATTCTTTAGATTTATTAAATTATTAACAAACATTTAAAATTAATTCTTAACTATGTTGAAAATTATCGTAATAATTTTTTTAAAATAAATTCAAAAATAATATTTTAAAAAGTAATAATTTTTTTTAAAATGTTAGAATAATTTAATATGATATTCTTTATTTAAAGTTGATTGTTTTAATATTATAAAAAAAAAGTGTTTATATATTTTAAAATAAAGGAAGGGAAATATAATCTAAATATCTTTTAAAGAAAAAAATACTCTACCCTAAAAATTATTTTAAAAAACTTAATTACATTTAAAAATAAATTAAATTAATAAAATAAAATAAAGTAACATATTAATTATATTAAAAAAATCAAATGTGACATTAAATTTAATAATAATATTATTATTATTTTTAAAATAATACTGTTTAAAACTTATTATTATTATTATTTCTCCTAAAACTTGATCCCATTACTTATAATAATAATAATTATTATTATTATTATTATGGCCCCTAAAACTCGCACATACCTTTCAAACTCTTCTTTGCTTGATAGTATTACGCGGAGAGTACACAATTGCCAATCATTGACTACTTAATTACTTTAATTTCCAACGGTTTTGTTGAAGTCAACACAGACCAAGAAGTTACTGTTCAGGTAGGCGTGAATTTTTTAAGTTAGATTTTTAAAAATTTTAAATACTTTTGAATTTTTAAATTTTCTTTTAGTAGAGAGAAGGTCAAAATCTATAGAAAAATTTTATACTGAATCAAACTTTTATATTTCATAAGTAACGGACTCTGATTATCACGTTGTTAATTTTAAATAAAATTTTAAAAATAATTTAAAATTAAGAATTTATTAACAATTTATTATTATATAAAATTATATCTATAAATTAATTAGCATTAATATTCATCGATATATAATTGACTTTCATAAATATATTTTGAATGGTCACTATTTATTTATATATCTCTTAAAATATTATTTATGATCAAATATAAAAGTATAATTTTTTTTAATTTATCTAATAATAAAAGAAAAAATAAATAATTTATTCAATTAATAAAACTTGTATTCAATGAATAGCATACACCATGGTACATGAAATATAGATAAACATGTTTTAACTCTTCAATTTATAAAATTTTAATTTATAATAAAATTTAAATGTAAAACTCAAAAATTTGGTACAATCGATGGATTGCTCAAAGCTCTAACAAAGCAATAGAATAAAAAATAAATTTATTAATTTATTATATATTTAAAATTTTATTTAATTATCATAATTTACATATATAATTACATTAAATAAATTATAGTTATTTAAAACATTAACTTTAATACAATAAATAGTTTAAGCATTTAAAAAAATATATTGATAAAATGAATTGTATACTTTTAGATATTTTAAAAGAAATGTAACCGGAAAAGAGATATTATAAGAATCCCTTTTCTAGTTTTTATTATATCTATATACAAACAACATCAAAATCTCTTATAGTCATGTTAATGAGTCTTAATTTAAAGAGGTTAATGCTCAATTTGTTACATTTTGATAAATAAATCCCTATATTCTAATATATATAGACTGTTTTTAGAAATTTAGTTTTAAATTTATAAATGTATATCAATTTTGAAATTAAGATATATTTTAAAATTTGAATTACAAAATTCAACTAAAAAAATTAAAATATTTGTAGATTTTTATTTTTCACATGTCATTTATATTGTATTTTAAAAATTAATTTTTGAATACAATTTTAATAATTTGTTTTAGTTACTATAAAATTTAACATTTAAATTTTAAAATTCATTTTAAGATTTAAAATCAAAAAAATAAATAAAAGAAAGCATAAATCATCCATGTATATGACATAATAACGAATATAATTTGAAGTAAAAACGAAAAAAAAGATGAGAAACAAATCAACGATGAAAGAAAAAACTAATGTAGAATGAGGGAGAAATTAATGATGGATGAATGAGAGTGAATCCAAATATAAAGTGAGAGTGAATTATTAACGTTACAAGATGAAGAATTTTAAAGGATAAAATAAATTTTAAATTTTTGATAAAAAAAAGTTAAAGTTAAAGTTAAAAAAGAAAAAGAAAAAAACGTCTAGCTCAAACTTAATAAAAATGTAGTATGAAATAATTATTTGAGATAGTTTGGGCCAAGTTTTGGGTTTCTTTAGACTTTAATTTCTTGTTTGCTTGTAAGTATTATTTTTCACAACTTACTTTTTTTAATTCACATCTTTCTTTTTTAAAAAAAATTATATTTAAATTTATCTTTTGTCAGATTTTAAATTTTGAATATATAAAAATATGCTTATGAAAGTATACTTTTAGAAGTGTAAAAAAATATTTCGAAAAGTTAAAGTTCAAAAATATTATTTTACATAAATATTTTTAAAATATAGCTTCTAAAAATATAAATGAAATTACATTTTTATATTTCTAAAAATTAATTTTTAAAATATATTTTTATATTTTCAAAAGTTAAATTGTAAAAGTATAAAAAATTAATTTTTGATGTATATTTTGGGAAACTGAAAAAATTTATAAAGGATGCAAATTACTTTTAAAGGGTATAAAGAGTAACACCCTTCTTGTATCATTAAAAAAAAATTACAAATTTTTTTTACACAAAAAGAATTAATTTTTTTTTTGTATTTTATGTGAAGTTGTCAAATTAGTTTATAAGCAGCTCATTTGACCTTACATTTTAGCTTTATATTGTGTAATCCACTAGAAGTATAATTTTTTTAAAATTCTGACCTATATAATTCTTAATTTAGATGAACTTAGCATAGGCTAGCTCATAAGTCAACCTATTTAGGCCTATTATATGTTTTTCTAATTTGTAACTTTTTTAAATATAAAATTTTCAAATCCTAATCTATGTAACTCTTAAATTAAGTGAGATAGAGTTGGAAAAAGAATAACAATTTGAAAAGGGTAAGGATGTGTAATGAAGAGAAAAAAGAATTTTAGGAGCAACAAAATTTTTATAAAGATTGAAATATATAATTGTAGAAGTATGGGGGAGCGCTATGAAGAAAGAAACCCATTTTCTTGTTAAAGCCAAGAACATGGATATGATCTATTTACAAGAAACTAAGTTAGCATAGTACAATGAAGCTTTATGTCAAATAATGTGGGGAAAGGAAAGGATGGAGTGGCAAACTCATCCGATAGTGGGAAGGTTGGGAGAGATTCTCACTATTTGGGATCCATGTATGTTTACTAAGATGACTAGCTTTACTAACAATCATTATGTGGGGGTGTTAGAGAGATGAGGACCAAAAGGCATCTTATGCCTAATCATCAACATATATGACCCATGTGTTTTATATAGGAAAAAGACACTTTGGATAGAAATACTACAACTATTACAAAATTATAAGCATGTAGTTGTGTGTGTGGCTAGTGATTTCTATTCTATTTGAACAGAAGAAGAGAGATAAAGGACAACCTCAAATAACAAAAGGGAGATGTTAGTTGTTGATGAATTTATTAGAAAAGTATAATTAATTAACTTACCTTTAGTTGGCAGGCATTATACATGGTATAGATTTGATGGATCAACAATGAGTCATTTTGATAGGTTTCTTTTATCTGAAAGTTGGATAGATCAATGGAAAGAGATGACTTAGTGGGGATTGGAGAGGGGTTTATCATATCATTTCCCAATTTTGCTAAAAGAAGGTGATGAGGATTGGGAAGCAAGATTTTTTCAAATTTTGAATTTTTGATTATTGTTACCAGGGTATTCAGCAGAAGTTTGTAAAGGATGGAAGTCTTTTGTGCTGAAATCAAAGTAGAAAGATTGAAAACTTGGCATGTGAACACTATGACAACTTATTTGGAAGGATTGGAGTATTGAAAGATAAACTTATATTTCTTGATTTAAAAGTTAAGCAAAAGGTTATCAATACAAAGGAAGAAGATGAGAGACAAACCATACAAGAAACCCTAGGAAGATTACCGATAATGTGGGAGAGTATGTTGATTCAAAAAGTAAGAGTAAGGTGGATGGAAAAGGGAGATGCCAACAAGATTTTTCATTGCTGCATCAATAAAAAGAATGCAACCAATAACATTCACAAATTATATGTGAATCATATGTGGTGTGAAGAACCAAAAATGATTAAGAGAGAGATTCTGAACCACTACGAGAAATTCTTATTTAGGAAGATATGGGAGAGACCAAAGATGAAGGGGATGGAATTTAAAGTTTTGGATGAAGAAAAGAAAAAATCATTGATCATAGAATTTTTAGAGGCTGAAATTAAAGATGTAGTTTGGAGTTATGCTAGTAATAAAATTTCGAATCTAGATGGAATAAATTTTCACTTCATAAAAATTTTTTGGGAAGTAGTGAAAGGAGATTTTTGCAAATTTTTACATGAGTTCCACCAAAATGGAAAACTAGCAAGATCTAATAGCTCATTCCTTTTGCTTATACCAAAGGTGGACAACCCACAGAACATTGGTGATTTTAGGCCCATTCAGTTGGAAGGATGCATGTATAAAACATTAGCTAAATTGCTAGCTCCTAGAATGAGAAGAGTATTGTAAAATATCATCTCTAAAAATCAGTTTGCATTTAGTGACGGAAAAAAGATCCTGAACAGTGTTTTAATTGCTAATAAGTTGGTGGATGATGCCTAGAAAAGAGGTAAAAGATGTTTCATTTTTAAAGCTAATATTGAAAAAGCTTATGACACAAGCAATTGGGAATTTCTATTTTATTCCATGAATAGGATAAGGTTTCCAAACAAATGGTGCATATGGATTCAGGAGTGCTTACAGTCAACTAGAATCTTAGAGCTAGTTAATGGAAGTCCTATAACATAGTTTCAAAATGGAAGTCCTATAACATAGTTTCAACCAGGGAGGGGGTTAAGGCAAGAAAACCTATTATCTCCTTTTTCTATTTTTCATAGAAGCAGAAAGATTAAGTTTGATTACTAAAAAAGCAGCAAATAATGGGTTGTTCAATGAGGTGTCTATAGGAAAGGAGGAGGTGCATGTTTCTTCTTTACAATATGCATATGACACCATGTTCTTTGGCCAATCAGAATGGAAAAATGTGCTGGCGTTTAAAAACATTATGAAGGCCTATAAATTATGTTATGGTTTAAAGGTAAATTACTAAAAAAGTTCGGTGATGGGAATCAATGTATCTAGTAACTAAATTTCAAAGGCTGCAAAACTCCTTCACTGGAAACCCAACTTATTGCTTATAAAATATTTGAGTTTGCCTTTGGGTGATTCATACCAAAAGAAAAGAATGTGGTAGCCTGTGATTGAGCTAGTGATGAGAAGGTTATCAACATGGAAGAACAAACATCTTTCTATTGGAGCAAGAATGGTACTCATAAAATCAGTATTATCATCCCTACCTATATATTACCTGTCTTTCTCTTGGACACCTCCAGGTATTTTATCTACACTATAATCCTTGTTGATCAAAATTTTATGGGAAGGTGGTAAGTGGAAAAGGAAAATACATTAGATGGCATGGGAGATTTTATGCCAAGATAAAGATAAAGGTGGATCGGGTCTAAGAAATATTAAATGGTTGAATTTAACACTGTTAGGGAAATGGTTGGAGAGTAAAAGTTGAATTAGATTAATTTTGGGTTGGAATTTTGCAATATAGATTTCAAGAGGTAGCGGATGCTATAGTTCATAGGAAATCTTCAATGTGGTGGTTAGACTTAAGTAGTATTAACTCAAATAAGGAGGGAAGGGGAAGGGAGGGTGGTGGGAAAAGTTAGTAGCAAAGAAAATAAGAGATGCAAAAAAGAGCAGATTCTAGATTGAGAAGTGGGTAAATAATGAAAACCTGAGTACTAAGTTTCCACGACTGTATGATGTAGCTTTTAACAAGTCTTATTATATAGTAGAGATGAAAGAGTGGCTGGGAGAAGGTTAGGTTTGGAGATGGATTAGCGTAGGAACTTGTTTGTATGGGAGGAAGAGTTGGTTAAAGAGATGCAACAAAATATTAACAGTGTATCTATAAAAAGAAGGAGAGAGAGATAGGTGGATCTGGATGGTAGATATCTCATCCAACCATTGTGTAAAATAAGCATATGATCAATTAGAAAGTTATAATAATGTTCAAATGGATAAGTTCTTCAATGAATTCTAGAACAATCTGAATCCATCAAAAGTTGACATTCTGGCTTAGCAATATTTGTTGTAAAGACTTCTGATAAGAGCATAATTAGTTAGTCAAGGAATCATCATAGAGGGGGATGCAAAATGCCCAATGTGCGAAGAATATACAGAAACAACATACCATTTATTATTTCAATGTCATATGGCTCAATAGATTTGGATGAAATGTCTAAATTAGTGTGACATTCAAGGAGTAATATTTGTTGATAGATGGGACCATTATCTACAATTCAGAGGACTATAGAATGGAAAATGAGGCTTAGCAAAAATGGATAGTGATTTGGTACGCAGCATGTAGAGTTTATGGTTAGCAAAAAACAATATAATCTTTTATGTAAACAAATCTACAATACAATATGTGGTAGAGATGATTCAAGTAAGATCATGAATTTGACTCATATGATAGCAAGGTGTACAGATTTTATCTATTCATTTTATAATTGGGTTAGGTCACCATTATAATGTATTAGTTCGGGTAGTTTTTTAGATAATCTAAGGTTCATTTTTAAAGTTTGGATAACCATTGGAGTTGTTTGGACAGGTAACAAATGTGTTTGTGAACTTTGTAGTTGGTGCTTTAAGGGTGTACTTTTGGTACCTATGATATAAATATATATGATTTTGTTCCCTTCTACTGTCGTAAAAAGAAAATGAGTGTATATTAGTTCATCTAATCCTATCTTTTAATCTATTTTATATTTCGTTTAAAAGTAGGATTTTTTAGGCCTTAATACATGTAACTCTCAAATTAAGTATATGTGAACTAACTTATATAATCTTATTGTATAACCCTATATTTTGTAACTAATTTAGAAATATGACTTTTGAAACTCTAACCTACATAACCCTTATATTAATTGAAATAAGTGTAAATCAGCCCTTGTGTTTTGTAACTTGTCTAAAAGTAAAAAAATTTAAATTTTAATTCACATAATTCTCAAATTAACGTGATGGGGTGGATTAATTCATATGATTCTATCTTATATTTAGTTATTTTTCTTTAAAATCTCTTTCTCTCTCTTATTTTTTTTTTAATTTTTTTTTAAAATTTTTTATTGTACTAAAATATTTTTTATTTGTCTTTAAACTTTTCTTCCTCTCTGAGTTCTTCTCTTTCTCTCTCTTAACTTTTTCTTACTTTTCTTTATATTTTAATATTTTTTTATTTTTTATTTTTCTAAATATATTTGTTTCTTTATTTTTAAAATTAGTTTTTATCCTTTTTTTTTCTTTCTATAAAATTTCTTATTCATTTTAATTTTTCATCCTTATTTTATTTAAAAAAATAAAAAAAGTAAAAAAATATTTTTTTTATAGAAAAAGATAAAGAAATTAAAAGAAAAATTTTAAAAAAAATTAAACTCAAACTAACTCTAACTCATATAATTTAATAAACTTTACAAATATAAATTTTTCAGCATGTGAGTTAAGATTATATTAGGTTATATGAAATAAATTGACACTTCTAATCTTATAAATTCATGATAATTTTTATAAAGTAAGTATAAACTATCACTTTTGTAATACTATTTCTTCAATAACAAAATCAAATTTAAAGTTGACTAAAATTAATGATGGTATTTAATAAAATTTATTTAAATTAAATATATTTTTAATTTATTTAAAAAATTTTATTTTTTATTTTTTATTTTTAAAATATTTAATTTTTATTTTTTATTTTTTAAAATAAACCATTTTTAATCTTTTAACATGTTAAATATTAATATACAACATGTATCATATAAAAATAATAATTTATTTTAAAGAAAAAAAATAAAAAATCAAATTCAAAATTTAAAAAATAAACATATTTAACATAATTTATTTTAAAAATAATAAGAATGAAATCACCCACTTCCGTAAAAGTATCCTTAAATTAAACATTTTCAGGAACAAATAATATAAAAGAATACCTTTTTTATTATGTTAACGTATTTAAAGAAGTTAATAACAAATCTGTATATGGAAATTTATTTTTCCTTTTATGAGGAAAATATTTTCATTTTTTATTTTTAATTAATTTTCTTTTGAACTGAGATCAAATCATGTGCTTAGTTCTATTTCGAGGAAATATCCGTTTGCATGGCAATATAAACAGGATGTATTTGTAAGGATATTCAACCCCGTGTTTAAAAAATACTTGCACGAAAATTTACAAATTCATATGAAAAATTATAAGGGTACATTTTTGTTTTAGTGTATTCATTTGAAAAATAAATAATATAATAAAAAATTAAAAAATTAATAATTGATATTCGTTCATATCTAATGAATCAACCACGTATAATAAATTAAAAATTAATTTGTATCAAAATCAATAAAAAAATTTATATGGTTTATAAAAAAATATTTTCGTTCTATTTATTTTTTTTAAAGATATTTGATTGTCAAGTTTAGAAAAAAAAAACTGTAAACAGAAAAAATACAATAATGAAGTGAATTTTGTTGATCTAATAAATCAGGATCGTAACCTGATTTAAATGTTTCTATAAAACCATATTTAGCTAGTTTCAAAATTATATAATATGTCATTAATATATATTAAGATTAACATGATAATATCTTTTTTTCTGAAAGTTGATCTAATAATTAAATACATATTTTATAAATAAAAAATTATTAAATATATATTAACATATATCTATATATTTATATTTAAATATAAATTGTTAATTTATTTTTATTTTTATTTAAAAAAATATAAACTATTAGATTAAAAAATATAGATTAATAAATACCGCTATTTATTTGTATGGAAAAATATTAAAATTATTTATAAATTTATTTTATCCAACATAAAAATCTCATTAGTACTTGTAAGTAATTTTTTAATTCTAGAATATATTTTGATCTTCATAAATATACCTAATCTAACTTATTTAAATTTTTATTTTATAAGCAAAAAATAATATTTTTTAATATATTAAAATGAAATTATATTATTATTAAGCTTTCTTCAAGATCTATTATAAGAAATTAAGACAATAACTTATTACAATTTATCAATTTAGCGTAAAAAATATATTTTATATATAATTATAAAAGGAGATTAGTGAAAATCTTGACCAGCATACATTACACCCTATTTTATTTTGACATATATTGTCTCTTACAAAGATTACCATATATTTTTCTAGGCGGAGTGAAATACATGCGGTTCGAAGGGATCCACATGCACCCCAAGCATCTGGTTGGCAGTAGTTGAAAGAACCACTTCTGATTTGTCGTTCATACCGAAATTATTTAATTAAATAAAAAAACAAAATAATATTAAGAAAATCAGTGTAGTGCTACATGTTCTAACCACTTGCCTGAAGTTGAAACTTATTAGAAGTCAGAACAACATTCTTGTACTACCTCTGTGGGCACTGAGGTGTCTTTGTTATCCCAGGTATGTATCTACCTTTAACTTTAATTGTTCCTCAAATTTAGTTGTCTTTATCAATTGTTAATGTTATTCTGTAAGTTATATCAAGCGGGTATATGATTTCCTTTGTAAATTTGATGAAAATTGATAGCAGATATTTTGTCTTTCTGGTAGTGTCAGTTCAAATTAAGAGTCAAAGGGTTAAGTTATGATGCTTTGGTTCCGGCTGTTTTAAATTTCTCAATAAAATTTGTCCTTGTCAAAAGGAATATCAGTTACTCTTCTTCTGTTTGGTGTTTCTAATGATTATAGATTGTTAGTTGATATTCAATTTGGGAATAACTGATGTTGAAGTCTAAGATTTTCATGGTGATGATTGGTTGTGGGATTTTTCCTTTTCTTATTAAGTTTGATATATCATAACAAATTATCTCAATTGACTAATTGGGTTGGGTCTAGCAAAAGGGGTTAGTGTTTGACTATGTCTTCAGCAGGACTAACTCCTATCCAGGATATCTGTGAGAAACCAGAAGGTGAAATAAAAAATAAAAAATTGAGATGGGTTTCATCACCAATATGTTTTATCGGTTGGTTTATTGTGATTCATATTTAGCATTAAAAGAATACTTTCTTTCTTTCAACCCCAACCATTGTGTTGGCCCTGGTCAACTATATGGCATGACAAGTTTGGTGTCTTGCCGGTTCTATTGAACCTTGTTAAGCGACATATGTGGAATTGGAATGGACCTGTTGCTGTTGCTGAATTAATTGGATTTCATTTAGTTCTTGTTTACTGGTTGAAGATCTTAATACTTTCCTGGAATTTTGATTGTATCCTTCAACATCAACCTCCTTAGTCTCCTATAAGCCTTGTTATTATGAGCTTCCATATTATTTTGATTTATTTTCTTATGTTTTTATATTGATGTTTTTCAAGGTACCATCTTCTTAAATTAAATGGCAGTAACAATGGCTTTGCATGGTTATTATTGTAACAATATAAAGTTGTCAAATCAACGAAGAGCACTGGACAATCTCGGTTTCCCTGGCCCAATTTCAGTTCATAAATTGCCAAAGAATAGAAGACCAAAATCTGATAAGTCAGAGAATGATAAATTTCCTAGACTCCGGGTGAAAATGAGACAGACAGAATTGCCTCCATCAAAATATGGTACCAATGGTAGAGCTGTTAAAATGGTTCCAGCAAATGAGGTGGTGAAAAGAAAGACAATGTCAGAGAATAAAGTGGACATGATAAATGGTTCCAAGCAAGCTCTCAATGGAGCGAGTTTAGTAAGAAGAGATCTCTCTCCAACCTTGACAAAGACAATGAAATCTAGAACCTCTAAAGAACTTCCACCATTGGAAGAGCTAAAAGTTTTGCCCTCAGATGAAGGCTTCAGTTGGGCCAATGAAAATTACAATTCCTTGCAGAGGTCTATTGATGTCTGGTCTTTTGTTATTTCTTTACGTATTCGTGTTCTGTTGGACAATGCAAAATGGGCATATTTGGGTGGGTTTACAGAAGAAAAGCAGGTAGGTTCTTGGAAGTTATTTTGTTGGCTAATTCTTTTCTTCCCTACTTACAATCATTGCTGGTGGATACTGACTCAACCAACATTTCTTTATCACTCAGCCCATTAGTTTTTCAATTGAATGAGTTTCTGTTTGTATTTGTGGTTTGCTGACATGAAGTATTTTAACATTGCATTCCAGAAAAGCAGAAGGCAGAAAACTGCTGCATGGCTAAGGGAGTGTGTATTACAGCTTGGCCCAACTTTCATTAAACTTGGGCAATTATCATCAACAAGGTCAGATCTATTTCCCCAGGAATTTGTCGATGAGCTTGCAAAATTGCAGGTACTTCAGTAGATTTTTGTTCACACTTTTTCAGGCTCATCAGAGATTCTTTAGTGTAGAGTATTATTAAACTTGGATTTCATCTTTGATATATTAACAGTTTTTATTCTCAATCTTAATAACCTTCTGCAGGACAAGGTCCCTGCTTTTTCTCCAAAGAGAGCAAGAAGCTTTATTGAGAGTGAATTAGGAGCTCCCATTAATGTATTGTTTAAGGAGTTTGAAGATCGGCCTATTGCTGCTGCTAGTCTTGGTCAGGTGAACTATGCCTATGCAGACAACTTTTCCCATTTCTTGTAGTCATACTAATGAACTTAATGTGTTGATATTAGTGGTGAGCTTCATGTGGTGCTAGAACACTATAAATTTCAATGCAGCTTCTTTGTAGTTTACAGATAATTAGATGAAATAATTCTGTTCTTTCTTCAATTTTGGGGAATCCTATTTGTAGGTTCATCGTGCTATTCTGCACAATGGAGAAAAAGTAGTTGTCAAAGTTCAAAGGCCTGGCCTAAAGAAGCTTTTTGACATTGACTTGCGTAAGTGGCGGTTCTTTTGTTTCTGTCATTTGCTACATCTTGTGATATTGATAAAGTTAATGTTAAACTTTAGATGGATCAAAGGATTTCTAAATTGCTTGATGAAATCCTCAACATGATTAGTTATATATGCATGATTTGCAATCTTGAACATTAGAAAAGTAGGAAATTAAGGTAATAGAAACCTGAATGATCAACTTCACTTTGAGTTACACCAATTTCCTGCACAACAATATTGAACTTACAATATTAAACTCTAGGAGATTGTTTGAACCAATGAAGGGATTGTTTCAACTTACAAACCAAGCCTGAAATGAAACTTGCCTAATATAAACTGCAAAATGCTTGTACTGCTTCCATATGTTCCTTCCCAAGGTCATGCATAAATTAACTAACAACGCTTATAGTAGATGCTATATTTGGTCTAGCATGTGATTGATATATTACTCTTCCAAGTTCCAACCAATCCTTTACTTAAAATGTTTGGAATATGTGTGTATTTTATTGTACAAAAAGACACCCTCTTTATAGAGGGATTACAAAGGGTGAATCGTTAAGAAGTGGAAGTCACTAGCTTAAAATAAGGAAAGATTTTCTGGTCAGAAGATACTCCCCAATAATAAGGTAAAATAATAATAAATTAATCCTATTTATAGAAAAAGAATCAGGAAAAGAATGATAATAAAATAAGGGAAGATTTTCTGGTCAGGAGATACTTCCCAATAATAAGCTAAAATAATAATAAATTAATCCTATTTACAGAAAAAGAATCAGGAAAAGAATGATAATAAATCAATCCTACTTTTAGTAACAAATTAGGAAAAGAATAAGGGGAATCAAATCGGGTTTAATATCCTCTTTAATACCCTGTCGACACTCCCCCTTAAGCTGGCTTGAAGATATAATTTATTGATAGCTTGCTTATTATGCTATCGAAGGTCTTCTTGGATAATCCTTTGGTTTGAATATCTACTAATTGTTTTATAGCTGGAACATATGAAATGTAGATCTGTCATCTTTCAACATTTTCTTTTATGAAGTGTTTGTCAATTTCTACATGTTTGGTTCTGTCATACAGTACCAGATTATGAGTGGTGGAAATTGTAGATTTGTTGTCACTGTACAACCTCATTGGTAGTGAATTAGGAACCTTTAACTCGTATAGGAGTTTCTCCACCCACAATGCTTCACAAATTCCATGAGCAACTGGTCTAAACTCAGCTTCTGCACTACTCCTTACCATAACACTCTATTTTTTACTCCTCCAACTAACTAGATTTCCTCCAACAAAGGCACAATAGCCAAATGTTAATCTTTTATCCATGACACTTCCAACCCAATCTGCATCTGTGTAGGCTTTTATTTGAAAATGTTCGCAGTTTTTATAGAGTAACCCCTTCCTAAGTGGCCTTTTAAGTTCCCAAGGATCCTAAACATAGCTTCCATGTTCCAGACTTGGTGAATGCATAAGCTGGCTTACCATGCTCATGGAAAAGGCTAAGTCTAGACATGTGTGAGATAGATATGTTAACCTTCCTACCCGTCACTGATTTCTTTATTTATTACACTTTTTGGTCTTGCTAGCTGTAATTTTATGTTGGGTTCCATGGATGTTTCAACAGCTTTACAACAAAGTAATCTGGGCTCCTTCAATAGATCCAAGGACAGAAGTGTTCCCCAGCATCACAGTATGGTGTCTCTTTTCTCCTCGAACTAGTGCAAAAGTCTCATTTATACTAAGTTAAGGGTCCCTTCCAAGAATTTGGACACAAACTTGATGAAACACTACGTATAGACCAGCTAAGAACTCAATGATTCATTCTCTTTCCCTCTACTGAAGAAGAGCTTGATTGTCTTCTTTCGACTTCAATTTCAAATTCCTGTATAAGTCCATCTCTTGCCATAAACTAGTTAATCCATTGAAATATTCAGTAACAGAGAGGTTAGTTTGTTTGGTACGTGGTCATAGATCACATCAGCATCTTGGGCTTGTGTATGTCTTTTTGATTGCTTCTCAAATTTCCTTTGCTGATTCAAGGAACATGAAATTTCGGGATACCTCTATTTGCATCGAGTTCAGCAACCAAGTCATGATGATGGTATCATCAATATCCCAGGTCTTGAACTTCTCATCATTAACTGCAGGTGGATCCTTAGAGAGATGGTCAAGTTTATGTTTCTCCTTCAAAGCCAGTTTCACTAGTCTTGCCCATTGTAAATATTTTTTCCATCTAGCCTCATAGTAATTCCCAGATTTTGCAGTCTGAAGCAATCGTATTTGTATTTGAAGGTTCCAAGAGAGTGGGCTGAGGTTCAGGGGTGTATACTGAAACTTCAGACATGTCGTGGAATGATTAGCAGCAATGAACTCTTTTGAACTTTAATATTACCAATTATGGTCAACTAGTGAGATTACAGATTGGTAGTTGTTGAAATTTTGTTTTACTCTAACAAGTTTGCTTGTCCTGTCCAGGAAACTTAAAGCTGATTGCAGAGTATTTTCAGAGAAGTGAAACTCTAGGTGGTCCAACTAGAGATTGGGTTGGTATATATGAAGAATGTGCAACGTAAGTAATACAAACACTATGTTTGAAGCTAATTTCTTCTTCATTCATTGCATGTTTAAACCTTAGACTCTTAGTAACTCATTTTGGGCTTCATTGAATGTTGTCATCATTTCTAATACTTGGTATCTTGCCTTATGATTTATATTGTCATGAACCATGCTACTTTTCAGGATTTTGTATCAAGAAATTGATTATATAAATGAAGGGAAGAATGCTGACAGGTTCCGCCGAGATTTTCGAAACATAAAGTGGGTCCGAGTACCAGTATGTTTCTTGCTGCAATAATATATCCTACTGAGTGTTCAGATAGTTTCTTCAGCTTCTATGAAACTTATTTTACCCCTCCAACCTTCCTATTCTCCTGCCTAATATATATTATAATTTTTTTGAATGTGGCATATATAAATTGCTAATGTCTAGCTCTAATTTTAATTTTGACTACATGCCCTTCATTTTCATCTTTGTAGCTGGTTTATTGGGATTATACCGCATCAAAGGTGTTGACGTTGGAGTATGCACCAGGTTGTCTACTCAACTAGTGCATATTCCTTGTTTCCTTCTTCTTTTCAAGTGGAAGCTAATGATTTTCTTTCCTTGAAGTGTTGCATGTCATTATGCCATTGAACTTTGATTTTACTTTCTGGAAACAGGTATCAAAATAAATCAGGTGGATATGCTGACTTCACGTGGTTATGATAAATTAAGGATTTCATCCCGTACTATCGAGGCTTACTTGATTCAGGTCCACAGCTTTGTTTCTCTCTGAAACTTGATCTAATATCTGATATTTAATGTAGTTGTCTATTTGGTTCATGGGAATGTTTTAGTTGCCTGTTTACCTGTTTTAATGAACAGACAAAATAAATTGTTGCTTTTATTTAGTTATAGATAGAAGTATTTTGAGTATTAAATCTTGCTTGTCTTTCAGATATTAAAAACAGGTTTCTTTCATGCTGATCCACATCCTGGAAATCTTGCTGTTGATATTGATGAAGCAATTATTTATTATGACTTTGGCATGATGGGGGAGATAAAATCCTTCACCCGGGAGAGACTGCTTGAACTGTTTTATGCTGTTTACGAGAAGGATGCCAAAAAGGTCTAGTTTTCTACTATACTTGCATTATTTAAAACTTGGCACATTATCATAACAAGCACTTCCAATCTGATATCATGATAAGCTATTTTGGAGACATTTTTCTTTTTTTGGTCTTCCTGTTTGTCCTACAAATATGGATGTCTAATTGTACAAACTTCACTCTGCAAATGTCCAGCCTTCAAACTTCACTCTGCAGATGTCTAATCTTAGGCATGAGGGTGTGAGTTAAGATCCCACAATGGATAGAAATATGGCCAAAGTATTTCCTTGTATGACTTGGACAATCCTCTTCCTCCTTGAGCTAGCTTTTAAGGTTGGGTTAGGTCTAATCCATTTCTAATATAGTTGCCTTAAAAAGTAGGATTCTGTGTACTTCTTGTTTTATGTCTTACGAAACTATTTGATAGATAAAATTGATTTCAGTGCTTCTAAATTTGTGTGAAGATGAAGAACATGGATCATGAAATTAGATTATAACCTGCAACGACTTTTGTGTGATAATAATAATTAATAATATGAAATGACGTCTGATTATTAATCTGTAAATGGTATTACCACTTTTACCATATGATTGAGATATGATATATTGTGACTAAGGCATATAAACATTTTTTATATTTAATTTGAGCATTCATGTGCCATTGATATCCATTTTGTAAATGTTAGAATACTAATCTTGATTCATCAGCATTTTTGTTGATGTTAAAATCTATGGTCAATTTGTAGTTATTGAAGACTTCTTACTGTTAGCTAGTGATTAAGCAGTAATTTGCTTCAAATTATTTTATTAGCACCTTCATTGATGCTAATCACAATAAATAAGAGAAGAACCATCTTAAGTGACTTAATCTCATTGCTATTCTGCTTCCAAGTTCCTCAATATTGAATTAATATATTAGGAGGGTTCTGTTTTCACCATGGTTTAGTTTCCAGTTACTCTTTACTTTTCCAACCAATGGTCTTGAGAAATTTCTGTATTAATAAAAGTACGTGTTTTCACCTGTTTATACTTCTAGGATAATAGTACAAGTTTGTAGTGCAAAGATACACATAGTATCACAGCTCACCATGAGTAGGTTCATTGGTAAGATACAAATCATGATGCAGATAGTATGTCATTGGTAAGATACAAATCCTAAATTAATTACACATTAACTACATGCTCCGGTGTTTTCTCGAAACAAGCTGAAATCTTAGGAAGCTCGAGCTTGAGAAGGAGTGTCAAAAGAGTAAGTCTAGATTCATTGGGATATTAAACACCTTAGAATATATGGATAAATGTCATTATGATGATTGCTGACAGTTATGTAGTGCTTAGGATGTAAGTTTGCTTCTGATTGATTATATACATGCTGTAAATAAGATGTCAGTGTGCTGTCTAGAGACACATGATTTCCCTCAAATTCTATTGTTCCAACAATAATTCCATAGTTGACTTGACCTGATGTTTTTAGTACAATTACAATTGTAAAACTCATTAACCAGTGACACTCTCAGAATAAGGAATCTGAAGTTACTCTGACCTTGAACTTAACACATCCTGGGGCCCTTTCACATTCACTTAAACTTTCTAGTGACAATGATGCAGGTTATGCAATGCCTTATAGATCTTGGAGCACTGCAACCCACTGGTGACCTGTCATCAGTAAGGATATTCAGTACCTTTAATCTTATAAGACAATCATTTAACGGTTTGAAATTATGACACATATCTTGATCTTATAAATTCCTTTATTTGGCTTCTAGGTGAGGAGATCTATACAGTTTTTCTTGGACAATCTACTAAGCCAGACACCAGACCAACAACAGACTTTATCCACAATTGGGGAGGTATGTGAGTATATAGTTATATTGGATCAATAATATCTTAGTTCCTTCATATTTTGGGTGATTGTTTCACTGTCAATGAGGATAAACAGAAGAGGGAAAAACATTGATTTTCTAGGTTGTTCAAAGTTATCTACAGAATTTGTACTATAAGATTTTATTAATGACGGAGTTTTGTGGCAGGATTTATTTGCAATAGCACAAGACCAGCCATTCCGTTTTCCATCTACCTTCACCTTTGTTATTAGGGCATTTTCTACACTTGAAGGTTTGCCCCTTTCTCTTCCCTTCTTCTCTTTCTCTCTCTTAATTGGTGATCATTCTTCAATTATTTTCTTTTTAAACACCCATTTTATATTTTATTAATTTAATTTCACATTTGTGCATTATAAGATGTGTAATTATTGTAGATTGTATGATGATTCGAACCTTTGATACAATTAGAACAGATCCCAAATTATTTTCCTTAGGTTTAGATCTATTATTGGCACTTAGATATTTATTGTGTATCTTTCCATTGTGAACAAACTTTATGCTGGTGATATCAAATGTGTTTTATTTGGTTATGCTTTTTACTAAAAATGGTATACAAAGGATACCATCTTTCAAGTTGTTGCTTTTAGGTTTCTATGAATGTCACTTTTCATGATGATGAACCATAGGTCATTCCCTCAAAGGGCATTCCAAAAGCTTTATCCTTAACCAAATCCTTCTTTCCTTCTAATGACATTCCTTTATCTATGCTGCCTGAGGCTATACTAGTGTCCAAGTCAATCAAGGCTTCCCTTTCTAATGTACATGTGATCTAGCACCTCCCCTTGGTATCTCACGTAAACTATCAAGGTCACCCATCATAGGCCAAGACACCAAAATTGGTGTATTAAAATGAAGGTGGATCTATATTGTGAAATATTAGTTTGACAGTACACTGGTTTGGTATTATGCAAGATTAGTTGCTAAATATGGAATTGACTACTAGGAGACATTTGCTTTAGTAGGAAAGGTAAGCATACTCACCCTTGGTGCTGACTTTGGTTGGAAATTGCATCAGTTTGACATAAAAATTACAGTTTAATGAGAACTGGAGGAGGAAATTTATAAGGAGATTCTACTCGGATGTGATTTCAGTAGTGGAAGGATTAAGGTATTGTAAGGTGAAAAAGGCCCTACATGGGCTGTAGCAATCACTGTGCACTGTTTGAAAAATTTTAAAGGCCATGATATCCTATGGATATAAACTAGGATGGGTGGTCATACTCTCTACTTTAGACATTCACGAGAAGGAAAATTCTCTATCCTACCAGTGTATGTTGGTGATATCATCATATCTATGGAAAATATGATTTAGAAATAACTAATAAAGGGGAGATTAGCTATTGATTTTGAAATGAAGACCTTGGGAGACCGAACAACTTCTTTGGATAGAACTTTCCTATTCTGTACAAGGTATCTTTATCTCCCAAAAAAGTATGTCCTTCGTCTTCTCAAAGAGATGAATTTTTGGGTTTAAGGCTACTAGATTACCAACTAACAAAATCATAGAATGGAAAATGACAAAGTTCAAGGTTGATAGAGTTCACTACTTGTGTTTCTATGGGACTTTAGTCAGGTGATGTGTTAACCAAAAAGAGGTTTTGAGATCTTACTAGCAAGTTGGGAGTGATGAATATCCTTTCTCCAACATGAGCATGAGTGATGTAAGACTCCACAACTATAATAATTGTGTAACAATTGTAGATTATGTGAATATTATGACAAATTATATGATCGGGACATATCCCAAATTATTTTCCTTAGATTTTGCTCTACTCTAACTGTGTAGTTATTGCTCTAAGCCTACATAATGTAACTCTATACAGGATAATTATCAGAAATATTTTTTTTCATTTTTGATTTTCCATTCAAGTGATAGTAAAACCTAGTGACCTACTTACAGTATAAATAACATGACATTGAGGAAATTGTATTTTTTATCAGTCCTTTTTTTTTTCATTATTTAATCGTTTACTCTCTATTTTTCTACAGGCTTAGGTTACATACTCAATCCAGATTTCTCCTTTGTGAAGATTGCTGCACCTTATGCACAGGTTCAGAAAGACTATGACCAGTTATGGATCCTATTTTGTGTTAAAACATAGTAATCATACATATCTTACAGGAACTTTTAGATTTAAGGCAAAAGCAGCGCACTGGGCCACAACTCGTGGAGGAGATAAGGAAACAAGCAGATGATGTACTACACCTTGTTTACAACTTTCATTTTAGCTTTTCATTCTAGATGATGTTTCTTCATAATATAAAATTTTATGTGAAGCATTATTTTAATTATGGTATATTATTCCCCTAACAAGTCTCGTGAAACATTTTTAGGTAAGAACCAATTCGATTTCAATGCCATACAGAGTTCAAAGAATAGAGGAATTTGTCAAGCAACTTGAGGCAGGAGATTTGAAACTCCGAGTCCGAGTGCTTGAGGTGAGAAAATTCCTTTTCTTCACATAGAATATGTTGCATCTCCAAATTGAATCACACCTGATTTTGCGTTTTCCTACCAAGTTAACCCATTTCTAAGTAGGGTCAATTTGGCTATGGGACTTGTCTATGAAAAACTACTCCCTAGAACCCTAATTTTTATAGTTTATTAAATTGAAACCTTTTACTAAAGTTGTGTAACTTGGTTTGCTAGTCTGAAAGAGCTGCTCGGAAAGCAACAATATTACAGATGGCTACTATATATACTGTATTTGGGGGAACCTTGCTAAACCTTGGAATCAATTTGAGTAGCCAAGGCAATCAAGTTTTTGCAAATGGATCTTTCCTTGGTGCAGGTGACATTTATATCATATAGCTTATCTCAAATAATGTATAATGATCAAATTTACATTGGCTTTATTCTTGTGACTGATTGGTATCAACTTGTCAATATGCAGGTGTTTTTGTGACACTATTTTTCAGGTCTATGCAAAGGGTAAAGAAACTTGATAAGTTTGAGAATATGGTATAATTTGTTCCCTGTCATATTTCAATTCCTTTCAGCATATGTGAGATATTCGTGATCTCAATTTCTCCCTCATCAACAATGACATTCATATTTTTCACACAAACATAATAAGATATATGAATACATACGAGTTGTACAGAAACATGATTGGAGGGTGCTGAAATTGAAAGAAACTGTTCCTTCATGATAAAGTAAATGTCATAGTTATGTAAGGAGAAAAGAAATTTGTCATTAACCATAGACACAATAGTTAGCCAACCAACTTTTTTGTTTATAAAATTTCATTCCAATTATGGCCTCCCTAGTACTCCGAGTTACTCTTAATGTATGCCCTAGAGGCTAATTGTATATTGACCTTCCTAGTTTGTATTGTACTAAGCCATTATTTCAATATAGAAGGCATTTCATTCATTATGTTATTTATTTATTGCAAATGACCTAGCATAATAAAATCCTTAAAATAATAAGTTTAGTGCCATATGGTGTGAGTGATAACTTGAGTTGAAAGAGAAGAAAACGAAAAAGCATATGAATGAATCTCTATGTCTCAACTACCCAGCAAAGCATATATTCATACTCGAAATCATTAATACAAGAATAGTCAGTCATTTAATTACCATAATTACAAAAATATAATCTCTCTAATTATAACATTATTATAATTATTTTATTTATATATTTTTAATATTTTTTTTAAGTTGAAATATATAGATCATATGCGACAAATATATCACATATGTAGCTAATTTAAGAATCTTTTAATAACTTTGTGAAAATATTTGTTAACTGATTATTTGAATTAATAAGGTTAGTGGTGATGTCTTTGGATAAGATCTTCTCACAAATGAAGTGATAATCTATCTGAATGTGCTTTATCTTTTCATGAAACATTAAATTTAGGGTAATATACAAGCTTGCTTGGTTATCATCAATAAGTGTTAGCTCCATAACCTCCCCAAATCTCAACTCTTGGAGAAGTTGTTTTAGCACATAAGTACAAATGTGGCTGAGGTCTTACTTAATATTTTGCTTTTGCACTTGAGCAAGAAACCACATTTCTTATTTTTCCATAAAATCAAACTATATATTTAAGAAGGATGCAATGTCCAAAACTATATTTAAGCCTAGTACTCAAAATAAAATAAAAAATTAGTGAAATCAAAACTTAATATTTAATTTATCTTTTTCTTGTTAAAATAGTTTATTTAGAACAATAATCAAGGTCTTGAATTATTCATTTTTAACTCCAAATGATATATTTGTTCCTGAATAAAATTCAACACCTATCAAGTTTTGCAACAATTTGTTTTAGAAGTTTTTGGAAACATTTTGCAATAAGTTCTTTTAAAACAATTTTTTTTATATTTTGAAACAGATTCTTCATTAGATTTTGCAAAAAATATTTATGATAAGTATAATATGTTTTTGTAAAGCGACATTTTGTTGAGTAAATTTGTAAAAGAAGTAGAAAAGAGAAATTCACTAAATTTTGAACTACTTCTCGTGGTTGACGATAAACTAGGATTTCATTAATTATCCAAACCTGTTTACAACACATATAAGCTTATAAATTATTTTTTAAATATTTTTTAGATGTTTTTTAAGATTCTAAAAACATTCAAGTATTTTATTTTTTTAACTTAACCTTTTCATGCTGCACTTCCTTCAATGAATGGTTTTAACTTAAAAAAAAAATAAATGTTATCAAACAAATAGAACAACTAAAAAATAATGTACAAAAAATAAAGAATGAAAGAATAATTTCATACCTTTAAATGTTTATATTTTTTGTTCACTTTTTATATGTGTTCTTTTAGACTTTTCTCCTCTTAAATACTTATTTTTATAATATTTCTTTTAAGTGTTAGGGCAAAAAGATTTCTTATTGAGAGTTCATGTTTTTAATATATTATTTTTATAATATTTCTTTTAAGTGTTAGGACAAAAAGATTTCTTATTGAAAGTTCATGTTTTTAATACATTATGAATATGTTATTTTGCTTGCATGCATAATTTTGATTTTTGATATTTGTATGTTATCTAAAACATGGAATGAGAACAACACCTTATACAACATGTAAGTAAAATTTTTTACTTTTAAATTATATTTGTTGATTTTTTTTAAAGAATAAAATTTTATTGTGGAATATATTGAAATAATATTTGTATTCCCTCTGGTTAGACATATCTTGTAAATTTAAAAAGTCGGCAAATTTACTCTTGTATATGGATGGAAGTAGGTCGAGCCGGGTTAGGTTTGGAGTGCTCAAGTCTGACCTGTTTTAAAATTTTGAGGTCTGAGTCTGGACTTGAGTCTTAAAGATTTTTTTTTTCTGTCAAGACCTGATTTAAAGTCTATAACACCTGTAAGTCTGTTTAAAAGCGTACATTACAAAAAAATTAATAAATAAACTTAAAACTTATATAAATAATTAATTAAAAAAGACCATTAAATAGACTTAAAATATATATATATATTAATATTATGTAAATATTATATAAATATAATATATTAAAATAAATATAAATAGACCTCTGAATATGTTAAATAAATTTTTTATAAGTTTAGAGGTAACTTATTTATTTTAAAAAAAATTTAACAAAGTTGAACTTATCTATTTATTAAACAAGTTAAATTTAATTAAGTTTTAAACATACTTAACCGTAAATCCTTTTCTTAATTAACCATCACTTGGTTGCTTTAACAAATCCATAACATTGATGTAGTACCTTTGTCTTTGTGAGATTTATTCAACCGTTTTTGAAGTATCTTTGTCAGTGCTTTTGACAAGAAAAGCAAGTAGATAACCAAACATTTGTATCGTAAGTACGTAATATTACATAACTGACGTTTATTTATATTTTAAAAATATAACATATTATATATTAAAATAAAAATTAATTAATAAAATATAAACTAATTTTTTATCTATTTAAATTTAAAAAATAAATAAATAAATTTTATTTTAATAAAAAATTATTTAAAATATTATTTTATTAAATTTAATTGATAATATCATATATGTTACAAATGAAAGAAACGTGTACCTGCAAAAGACATCATTGGGTTTTGATTAAATTTCAGAAGGATGGGTACTTCCCATGGCTGAAAAAATGTGGGGTGATGAATAGTGGGGTGGGGTGTGGCATCACATCAGCTTGTGGTGGTTCTTCTTCTGCCTGTCATCATCCTTCATTAAAGCTCGTTCTCTCATTTTCAATGTCTGATTATTTCTGTTCTTAACTTAGACGGCGCTAGTGGACCTTGACTAGGAAATATCATTGGCAAAATATGGAGGATATAATAGTAGTATTTATATTCAATCTTTAAACTCATTGATAACCACAAAAAATATATATTTAATGCCACTATCTTCTAATAATGGAAATTTATTATTTGGGTCTTCTGATTTTACTATTTATTTTAGATTTCTCTTTAAAATATTATTGGACTAATTTTAATAGTTTGTTTTTTAATTTTATTTTAATTTCAATTTGAACCTTTCATATATTTTGATTTCTTTTTCAAAATTTAGAAGGTTAAAAAAATTAAAAAATCAAACTGAAAAAATAGGTTTAATAATAAAAATAAAGTTAAAATATTTAAATAAAAAATTATAATAAAACATAAAAATTAAATAAAATTAGAGAAACAAAATAAAAAATAAATTAAAGAACCAACTCCAAACAATAATTAAATTTAAAAGATTAGTTGACTAATTTACCTTTAATAGTTAGGAAAATTAAAATCCGTAGGGTGAGATGCTTTACGTAATATTGATAACACTTTTATGATAACTTAGAAAAGCAAAGTCTACGCCGTCGTTAATATCAAAGCTCTGGATTATTACTGAGTCAAAATCTATATGAACATTGATATCACAAAACATTAGTAACAAACTAGAAATCAATCTTTACATTGTATGAGTTTATTTTTAAAAATTATAATAAATTGACTTAATTGCATGTTTAATTATTCTAGTTTTATTTGTGCATAATTTTAGTTTTTAATTTTTTCTTTTAAAACCTACTAAACCTTATTAATTTTATTTAAATTAAATTTTATAAATTATTATTTTTATTTAAAATTTTGAAAAAGTTTTTAATAATATTAGAATATGAAATCATTTTGAAAGCTTATAAGTGAGAAATTTTATAGAAATTTGATAAATTTTGAAAGATTTTATAAGATGTAATATTAGGCTATGGAGATAAAAAAAAATAATATTTTATTTTATTGTAAAAGTAATTTAATATTTTGTTCTATAAATTTTGAACAAAAGATAATTTAATCAATTTAATTTGTAAAAAATTTGAATATAAATAAAAATTATAAAATTTTAAGGTAAAAAAATTAACAAGAGAAGAAACTAATTTGATAAACTTTGGAAGTATATGAATCAAAATTGTTTAAAAAATTTAAAAATTAAAATTATACGTAGATTAAACTAGAAAATTTTAAAAATTCAATTAATCCTAATAATTTATTTAAAATTTTTAAAGACTTTGATTTAATTAAAAAATTACTAAAATAAAATTATTATTGTTAATCATGTTTTAATAAGAGTACATAATAGAACGTCTAATCTATTATTTAACAAAATTATTTTTATTATACAAAATTTTATGAAATCTAATGACCCATTTAATTTTATCAAATTTTCACCAATTTAAAATTTAATAAACCTAAAACCTTGAAACATATGTAATAAAAGTCACAAATTATAATTGAATATAAGAATAATTATCACAATACTGTTTTTTATATTTTAAATTAAACCTATTGTGAGATATAAATTTTAATATGAGTAGTGTAATAGATGTCAAAAAAATTAATCATTAATGTTCCTATTAAAATTAGTCATTTAGGCATGATTTTAAATGTTAGATATTAATATAGACATACTTAATCAAATATTATTAAGCTTTGTAAAATAAAATAAATCAATTAAGTTAAAATGAAATTTTAAAAATTAATAAAATTAACAAATAAAAATTGGCATGGCATGGCTTCTTCAAAAATTTCCATTATATAAATTGGCGTGCTAACAAATATAAATTCTCCTTTTCAAAACTAATGACACGATTAATAAGTATTAATTGCTATAAACTAATATAATAATATTAATTATCAATTATAACATTTAATTTACATCGATATATAAGATTAATACTCGTTAAAAATAAAGTCAAAAATCTAAAAAAAATTCAAAAAATTCAAAAATTTACTTATATATAAATAATAAAAATGTAAATTATATAAATGATTGATTAAAAAAAATTAAATTTTTTATTATATATCTTTTTATAATTATATAAATTAACATTAAATATATTAAATCAATACAAAATATATTAAATTTTTATATATACCATTTAAATTATCATCAAAATATTTTTCTTAGATAATTTTTAATTAATATAAAATTGTTAAAAAAATGATATGTTCATAGTTAATACTGTAACTGTTTATTCTTTTAACTCGTAACTAAAATATATTTTTTTATTAATTTAAAAAACAGATGATAATTATAGTTCGATGTGACTGCAATTAGGTTTGTGTTGCAATGTCAAAAAGTTATATAGATCTGGCTGCACTTAGGTTTCAAAAAGTCCAACCTTGGTGTTGAGATGCAACTACAATCTCCAGCCTTAATTTAAAACATTGTTAACTTGTAAGAAAAAAAAAATCTATGCATATCATTCAGTGAACTAAGGCATTAAGGTTTCACCATTTGTTATGATTAAGTTTTCTTTTTTCTTAATCTTAATTTTTCTTTTTAATTTAAGTTTACCTATTTACACGTACAAATTTGTATAAATATAAAAATAATTAAAGCAAATATATATATATATATATTAAAATTTTAATTTTTATTAATTTATAATTTATTATAATTGACTCATCATAAAAAATATTTTTAATGTAACGTGTAATTTTTATGAAGATTAACATGAATCATCTATTATATATATAACATAATATATAACATTTGATTGGAGTATAAAATAAGAATAATTAAATAGATATATTTAATGATTAAGATTAAAAAATAAATATACATAAATTTTAAAATAATCATGTGATTATTAACATATAATCATTTATACGCGGTTAAAATATTTATAAAATATTTTTATGATCATATATATTAAATTTTAAATAATTAATATATTTATAAGTATATTATTAAATTATTGATTTTTATATAGATAAATATATATAGATATTAATAATTAATATATTAGATATTAAAATAAAATTATATATAGATAAATAAATAAATAAATAAATATAAAAAAATTATTTTTACAATAATTTATACTAAAATATTTTATTCAATAATTTTTTTAAATAATTAAATTTTATCAATATAACTATTAAATTAATAGATTTTATTTATAAAAAATTTTATTTTATTAAACAAATTTTAATAAAAAATATATTATATATTAAAATATTAAATTTTATAAAAAAAAATTAATTATAATTTATAAAATAAAATATATTAATTTAAAGGTTAAATTGATGAAATTTAAATATTATTAAAAAATATATTAAATAAATATTTTTAAAATAAATTAATTTTAAAATAATTTTATTTATTTATTTATATATATATATATATATATAATAATTTTAATATAGTTTGTATTTTTTATTTTAACAAATATTTTCAATTATCATACTAATACCACTTTTCACAATATAATAATAACTAATTATGCAAGACAAAATATAGATAATATTATATCTTACTTTGTTAATATTGTTTGAGAATCTATATACTTTCCAAATTATATTATTTGTTATTTTAGCAAAATTTTATTTCAATTTATTTTTTATTTTATAAAATTAATTTAAAGTTTTTTTAATTTGACTTTTAAGTAGTTATGAAAATTAATTAATTAATTAATAAAATATAAGGAATATAATAAAAAATTACATAAAAATACTTACGAAAAAAAATATATTAACAACGTTTCTTAGTTATTATGGTTCATTTTAAAATGGCAAACAATATGAGCTGAAAGGAATAGACTATTTTCTAATCTTTTGATGATGTCAACACTGTAATTATTGATTTTACGATTAATATAATTTTTCTGCAAGAATGGGTATTCACTATTTTTCTCTTAGATATTCGTAATCTCAAATTTACTTTTCAAAATTCAGGCATGTTATAAACAAGTATTTTTTTTTATTTTTTTTTTCGCTTAAGTAAATAGCTCTTACCGTTGATTGGGGATTTTTTTTTTCTTTAAAAAGTAGATATTAGCTTGATATTTTTATCTATGTTAGATTATTTTATCTTTCTTGATTGTCAATAATTTTTAATCATCAACATGTAGAAGTTATTTATTAAATTTCTGGCTTAAATTAATTCATTTGAAAATATTGTATTCATAATTTCCATGTGTTAGTATTTATTAACTATTTTTTTTACAATATAAAAAATAATAAGGATCAAATCTTAAAATTTTATGTTAAATTATTCTAATTTTTAATTTTTTATTACTAAACCAACTTAGTGACTTATTTATTTACTATTTTAATTTAGGTACCTTTAATCAATATTTTTTATTTAAATTTTTAAATTAATTCTTAAGATTTTATGAGTTTAATAATTTAATTTTTAAAATCATTTATTAGTTTCTTCCTAATTTTGCAAAAGTTTATTCATTTAATTATTTTTATGTTATTTTTATTATTATTTTATACTAAAAAATAAAATAAATATTTTTTTACAAAGTCTAGAACAAAAGAATTTTTTTTAAATTTAAAAAACAAAAATAGTTAGTCTTTCAATCTTAAGGAGTAAACTAAGCATTTAACATTTTTGTTTTTTTTCTCGGGATCCAACAATTCAATAAAACAGATCTTATCAAGAATTTTAAAATTAATCTCTTTCTTGTAAAAATATTAATCTATTTATTAATTAATTAAATTTATTTATTTTTTATTTAATTTTTGAAAATTAATTATTTTTAGTTTTAAATTAAGCTGAATTAAGAATACATATGCTTATTTGAACATCTAACGATATTTGACATTTATTTTAAGTTATTTTACCTAATGAAAACAGTAATATTATAATAGATATAATCATAAATAAAAATATGTAAACAGTCACAAGTATATTGTGAAAGTATGTGTATATTATTTTAATTTAATAATAAAAATTCAAAAATTCTTTTGACAACTTTTATTTAACTTTTTTTTCACAAATAAAATTAAAGATAAATTTTATTAAATTCTAGAACGTTAAAATTAATTTTAATAATGATACAAATTTCAATCATCCATATAAATTTTTATTTGTTCAATCTACAAAAGTTAATGCAATTGTATGGGGAAGTTTTATGAACAAGCAGTTAAAAAGTTTACCCAAAAAAATGTATGTAAAGAACAATTTAAATATGTTGTCTAAAATGTTCAAAATGTACTAAAAAAATTCTTAAACATATGATATGTAAATTTTTGTCTACAACAATTTTTTTAAATAAGTAAACCAAAATTAAAAGCAAATAAATAGGTAGATAGTTTCTTTATATAGAAACAAAATCATACAAAAATAAAAAATTACTAAAATTATTGCTAATGTATTTATACAAAATAAAAAAGAAATTATCGTACAGGTACACCATTTAAAGTACAATTGTAAATATAATATAAAAAATACAATTATATTTTGCAAATAAAACTATTAATTAAATAGAAGACAAGAAAAATTAAAAATTCTATTTTATCTCACAATAATTATATTCTATCTCTCCTATATGAGAAGAAGTCATTAAAGAATGAAATAATAAAAAAAAGTATTGCATTCATTAAGATTAAACGAAAGTTCTAAAATTTTTATTCTTTCTTATATAAAGTGAACATTATGTTTAGTTTAGTTATTATCCGTAGAACCAAGATTTCTTCAGTTTCCTGTTGTATCATCTCTTTATGGTAATATTTTGTTTCATATACTTAGATTTTTGCATATGAAGAAGTTAGTTTAAAAATATTTGAATTTTTTAATCTTGTAGAAACTTAAACTTGTAGAAGAATATTTGATATTATTTTTGTTTGTTGCATCATAGTATTTTTTATCTTATAGTGAAAGTCCCGTTAGATGTAAAAAAAAGTAAACATAACTCTTAACTCTTAATTATTGCTATTTTTAATAAAAATATTTTTATTATTTTAAAATACTGTTGTATATCATCAATTATATATCAATAATTTTTTAAATATTTTTCACATATTTCAAATATGTTTCTCTGATATTTAAATATAAATTTTCATCGAATAAATACAATATAGCTTGTGATTAGGGTCATCAAGAATATAAGAATGGAGAGAATGATGGATAGAGAGAAATAAAAGAAAGTTTTAACGAAGAATAGTGAAGAAAGCCCCACAGACCACAGTTGACGACCCTCTACCCTCGGGAACGGGGAGATGTGAGGACGTATAGTCTGAATTTAATTATTCCAAAGCCATTACAGTTATTAATTTATTAACTATATATGATAAAATATGGATAAATATCAAAGATATTTTAATTTAGCAAAAAAATAATTTATGAGGTTTCTATTTTTATTTTTATTTTAAATTATAAATATTATTTTTATTTTAAATTATAAATATTATTTTTATTTTTATCTTAAATTTTAAAAAATAAGAATAAGAATAAAATAAAATTTTGATAATTATAAAAAATAAAAAATATTATCAAGCTATTATTAAAAACTTAAGTATGTGCTACAAATAATTTATTTAGAATGTTTGATATATATATATATATATATATATATATATATATATATATATATATATATATATATATATAGTATACATTTCTCCTTGATTGTTATGTTATGTGCTGAAGACGTATAATATATTGATAACTCTCATTTATCTATTTTTATTTTTATTTTTTTTAGATATCTACAGCTAACAATATCTCTAAAACAACATATTAAGAACTTCAACAATCAATTTCTTTATTATTTGAGTAATTTGTTTCATCTTTATTTTACTTTAAATTTTGAAAATAATTATTTTCTAAAAACTTCAAAAATTACATGTAAAAAATATATTTTTACAAAATAAGCTAAATTAAATACGTGTATACTTGTTTGAACCTGTGATATGTTAAAAAATATACAATAATATTTAAAATTGAAAAGTATAAGATAATGCTTATTTTCTGAAATGTATTATTTATTAATAATAACAAAATAAACTAAAAATTATTTCATAATATTCATTTTATTATAACTTTTAAGAATAAAATTAAAATATAAATAAATTGTACTAGTTATTTCTTATATTATACTAATATATTTTTTATTTTCTGTATTTATCATCAAAATATAAGTAATAAAACATTTTTTATAATTTATTGAGAATTAATGAAATTTTATATTTATCTTAAAAATTTAATGAAAATAAAATTTAAAAATTGATATTATAACGTGGTGTATATTTTTTGTATTTAGGATCTAATAAAATAAAAATTATGTCTCATTCATTAAATTTTAATATTTTTTTAAAATGATTCTATAAATTTAAAAGTTCAATAAAATGAAAATTTTCAATATCTAAGGAAAAAAAAACAAAATAAAACAAGGAATAAATTAAAAATTAAAACTTCATAAAAAGGGTCATATCACAATCCTATAAATTTACCTAATAAATTCGTACACTTATATTACCAAATATTTACTGAAGATGAAAAGTAGCTTTTCATTAAATTACTTTGAATTATATATATATATATATATATATATATATATATATATAATTATCATTTTTTTATCATACTTTCTATTTCTTGATTGTTATTATTATTTTTCCTTTCTATTATATATCTTTCAATATATTTATGGTAGTAAGTCATAAATTCAACATTTTTTATAAAATAATAATATTTGTTATTTTTAATATTTTAACGTAACATCCTATTTTTAATAATTGAAATGATAGTGAATGGTGACTTTTGATCCTTAAATGGTATTTCAATGGTAGAAGTTTATAAGTTGAAGTCTTGAAGAAAAATCATGCAATTCCAAAAGAACCAAGTGGCTTTTGAGTAATTTCACTTCACGCGTGGTCCACATGCAAGTAGGTTCCCTTTTTAGTATACAAAAAGAAAAGGCCCAAATTACATGGAACAAATTGCATCTAATATAATTTTTCTTAGTGTTTAAATTATTTGAATTTTTATATATATATATATATATATATAATACTATAAAATTTTAAAAGATATTTTTGAAAAATTATATAATTCAAAAATAATATACAATGATATATTTTTATATAAATTAAAAAAATATTACATAAGAATATGTACATATATCAAATGGAATATATATTAGATTGAAAAAATAGAAAAAAAATTATATAATAAAACATTATGTAATATAAAAGAAAGATATTAAAATAAAAAATATTATTAAAATATATGATAATTAAAATAAAAATGAATATAATAATAAAAATAGGTTGTTTATAGTATATAATTGATTTGCTTTTGTTATTTAATTTTGGCCATAAAAAGGGGGAAAGGTAGCATTGGTTTTGCATCTGGCCATCTATTTAATAGAACACATTCATCATATATTCACCCACCCTCCCTGTCTCATTCACTCTCCATTATCCAACCACTCAAACACTTCTTGCTCCACACTACTGGTAAGCAATCTCTCTCTCTCTCTCTCTCTCTCTCCCCTTTCCAATAACACAGCTTCACTCTCTCTTTTATGTTTTTGACTTCCTTGAATCACTCTCCAGTTAATAGTTTTTGTTGGTGATCATTTTCCGAATTCATATTTATATTTTTTGATTTTGTTTTGATTCTCCATAATAATAAGATTACCAGAAAATGAAGAAATACGCAAGCGAAGACCAAACTGAATAAAATAGGATGTATTAAATTTTATACACTTCAAAGAATCTAGCTTAAGGCATTCGGCTGTTCTTTCTAGTATTGTTTCTGAAGAAATTAGAGTGGTGGAAAAAAATACATAGACAAAAACAAGAATAGTTAAGGGATAAATATAAGTTGATGTACATGATGTCATGTAGCGAGTTATGAGTTTGAGGTTTTATATGTTATCTCGTTAATTAATGCTAATTATACATATTCATATTTTGTTTTGCAGATTCCATTTTCATCCATCCATGGCTCCTGCAGCTGCAATTTCAGATTCTATAAAGCCTAGAGGTCATTAAATTTGTTTTCCTTTTTTAGATGTTTGAACTTTCTTGTTTTTTTTTGTTCCTTTTTTAATTGGATAATTTTTTTGACAAGTCTTTGTAGAAAAAAATAAAATAATTTTTTTATAAATTAAAATCGACTTATATATATTAACTTTCTTAAAATGTTTTTCATCTATTTTTTTTTCAAAAATTAATATGCATGTTAATGTTAATTTATGAAACAGGTGTTGATTATTAAAATATTATAAAAGAAGTTTGATTTATATTACTTTTTATTTATTTTCCTACAATTGAAAAGTTTTTCCCAATCGCACCTATTATTATTTGTTGTTGTGCACCTTAACCTTGGGGGACAACAATAAAGAGAAAAGGAAACAATATTGAGATATCCTTACCTTCTGAAATCCAATAAATTCAGAGGCTTCATGGTTTTGTTGATGTTATCTTCTTCTCTTTCTTTTTTTTTTTTCTTTTGAGCAGATGTTTGCATTGTTGGTGTTGCACGCACGCCGATGGGTGGGTTTCAGGGTGCTCTGTCATCTGTACCTGCGACGAAGCTTGGGTCTATAGCCATTGAAGGTAAGTGATGGTGATTGAATTTGGAAGATTCTAGAGATATTGATGATGTTGACATGTTATGTGGATGTGTGTAGCCGCTCTTAAAATGGCGAATGTTGATCCATCACTTGTACAAGAAGTTTATTTCGGGAATGTTCTGAGTGCAAATCTTGGACAAGCACCTGCAAGACAAGCTGCTCTTGGTGCAGGAATTCCCAACACTGTGGTCTGCACTACTCTTAACAAACTCTGTGCTTCTGGTTTGAAAGCTACAATACTTGCTGTCCAGAGTATTGAATTAGGAATCAATGATGTTGTTATTGGTGGTGGTTTCGAGAGCATGTCTAATGTGCCTAAGTACCTCGCTGAAGCAAGGTTCATAATTACAAGTCACACTTGTTTAATTTTAATTTAATTTTTGTGTTGAAATGTGCTGATTTTGAATTCTACATTTGCAGGAAAGGATCTCGTCTTGGACATGACACTGTGGTTGATCCCATTTTGAAAGATGGTCTGTTGGATGTGTATAATCAAATCGATATGGGAGACTGTGCCGAAATAATTGCAGAAAAATACGCAATTACAAGAGAAGAACAGGTTTTATACTTGATATAATTTATTCACCAAAAAAAAAAAGGATTATTTATAGTTATAACGAAGTTTTGGTGATTTATGTGTCTGTTTACTGTTTCCCTCAGGATAGCTCTGCAATTCTGAGTTTTGAGCGTGGAATTGCTGCACATGAAAGTGGTGCCTTTAAATGGGAAATGGTTCCGGTTGAAGTCCCTGGTGGAAAGGGAAAACCATCTACTGTTGTTGATAAGGATGAAAATCTTGATAGGGTAACTTCTTCAACCACTAACCATATTTCATTCTTCTTCATTACTCGTTAGGCTTCTCAGTTCATAAGTATATAAATTGGAATGTAAAACAATGAATTTTTCTTTTTCTTTTTTCAAGTTTGATGCTATCAAGTTACGCAAACTCACACCATGTTTCAAAGAAGGAGGTACCGTCACTGCTGGCAATGCTTCCAGTATGAGGTTATCATCATTTCTTTATCTCAACACAAAGCCAATGCTATATGAGATGTGTAACAAATCAATTAGTTATGTTAATGATTAAAATGAATTCTGTGATGGTGGCAGTGATGGTGCTGCTGCTCTTGTTCTGGTGAGTGGAGAGAAGGCACTGAAACTTGGCCTTCATGTCATTGCAAAAGTCAGGGGATATGCTGATGCTGCTCAGGTACATTAATTCCAAATTAAATAAATATGAACAAGGCATTTTGGACTTAAAAAATCTGAAATGGGAAAAGAAATTATTATGGTGTTCGCATATGTAATTTTAAATGTTTGGCATATTAATATAATATGAATTATACGATGAGGTTGTTGTGTTCAGGCACCAGAGTTTTTTCCTACAACTCCAAGCCTTGCCATTCCAAAAGCCATTTCCAATGCTGGGTTGGAACCTTCACAAATTGAGTTCTTTGAAGTTAATGAAGCCTTCTCGGTAGGACTGTATGCCATTCTTTTAATGAGTAAATCGTATAGAAGCTACCTCAATCTATTGTGTTGCCAATTTAAATTCTTTGTGCTGTTACTTGTAGGTTGTGACTCTTTCAAACACGAAGCTGCTTGGACTTAGCTCGGTGAGTTGTTGTTCCTTCTCATTATGTGAACATTACTATTAATAGAGAGGATAAAGAAGGCATATGCTAAATTCCATCCACCATTTGGCTTGATTGTTTATTCCCAATTAAAAAGCTCTCTGAACTTTACTACATTATTTTTGCAGGAAAAAGTAAATTTGCATGGTGGAGCTGTCGCTTTGGGTCATCCTCTTGGTTGCAGTGGTGCTCGTGTCCTTATCACACTTCTAGGGGTATGTATTTTTCAAGTATTTTTTTTAACAACTATTTTATAGTTTATAAATTGGACGGGTGTTTCCTTTAATGTTTACATAATCTATTTACCCTTTTCAAGAAAAATATAAACTTAAATTAATTTATTTATATACATATTTTAAAAATAATTAACCATTAAATATTAATTATATTTAACATATCTCTACGCTAGTACGAAGGAATACAAACATCAATTTTCTAATGTGCTTCCAATGGTACATAATAACAATTTATATATAATAAATTTTCATTGCAAATTTACTATTTATTGATTTTTATTTTCCATCCTTCAACATATTAAAAAAAAATTGTAATAATATTTACAAATGTAAACATAATTATACAAATTCAATAATTGATTTTGCATCACAAAAAGTAAAAGAAAATAAATAAAATTTAAAAAAATTTAAATATTTATTCTATATGATTAAAAAAAACTCTTATGTAATTTTCGCTCAAAATCTCAAATATATTCTTGAGCCACCTTAATTGTCCTTTTTTTCATTGACTCAACCTAAATGTTGTGCATGCAGGTATTGAGGAGGAAAAATGGGAAATATGGGGTTGGTGCTGCTTGCAATGGAGGTGGTGGTGCCTCTGCCTTAGTTCTGGAGGTTGTGTGAAAGTCCCTTTCAGATAGAGCCAATCTGTTCAATGTTAAATGAAATGGGCCTTTCTTGTGTTAATATATGTGCAGCTCTTAATTAAACTGATCATAAGGACAAACATGATAATGGTATTGGAAGAGAAGGTCTCTTATCATCAGCTGAATATGGCTATTACTACTGTCTATGTTTTCATTTTCTTTGCTGTAAGTTTTTTTTTTTTTTAATGTATAATGAAAACAATGAAGTTTGAACCTATTATCTTAGGCTTCTATGTATTGCTATCTTAAGAAGTTTGAAGAATGTATTATTATATTAGTTAAATTTACTGTTGAAGTTGAATTCACTATTTATTCTTTATTTAGGATCTTTTGATTTAAGGCGCATGTGCCATCATAAAGTTATATTCTTGGTTCTATGATAAAAAGGAATACGAGATAAGACAGGCTTGGGTGTTTTTATATACATGGTCGTGAATATAATGGTTAATCAATTATTTAATTAATATTAATTTATCATTACATAAATATAAAAATAATATAGAAGAGATATAAAAATAATAATTTTAATTAATCTTGAAAAACGTATTTTTAATTTTTAAAAGATTTTAAAAACTATTTTGATTAATTTTATAATTTCTGAAATCACTTTATTTTTAGAGGGGTTTAAAAGAAATGATTTTAAAAATTTGAAGAAAAAAATATTTTTGAAGAGATTTTATTTTTATTTTTTAAATATATATTTTAAAAGAAAATAATCTTTATAAAAAATTTATGTTTACAAAATAATCATTAAATAAATTTTTATGATTTAAATAATATGAAAAATGAATTTATTACTTAATTAATCTTATTTTAAAATTATAAAATTTAAAATATATTTTAAAAATTTAGAAATAGGTTGTTAATTTTTTACACTACATGATACATAATATATATAAAATTCAATGAATAAGCATAACTATAAAAACGACAACAATAAATTAACAAACAAATCGATTAACAAAATAAATTAAAGAAATCAAAGTATGTGTAATAAATTCCTTCAAATTTTTAAATATCATTAGAGAAATTATTCCCAACAATTTACTATTTTCTTTTTTTAAAAATATACTATATTTTATTTTTTGAGAAATTATTCCCAACAACTTACTATTTTCTTTTTTAAAAAAATATATTATATTTTATTTTTTTTAAAACTTAAATAAACATGTAATTCACATAAATGTATAAATTTATTTTAAAATTAAATTATTAAATAATATGAATTAAACTAAATTTTAAATAAATCAAATCATATATTTTGTTCAACTGTTGAATGATTTTTTTTTATTTTCATCCCTATTCATATTTTATATTTTTCCAAAACATAAAATTACTGAAATTCTTTCTTCCACCGAAAAGTTTCTATTTTTTGTTTTTTACTTTTATAATTTTCTTTATAATATATTTACTAAATTTTCATACTTTTTTTATATTTTTCTCGTCTTCAAATAAATCTCTCCATTAATAAAAAAATTATACTCTTCCCACAACCTAATTTATTTATTATTTTTATAATTTTTATAAATAATTTATTTAATATTTATTTGATAAAAATTGATTATTTATATATATTTAAATTTAGAAGACTGAATATTTGTAACAAGCTTTGTAAAAAAAATTGCATAAAATTATTCAAACAGATTAAATAAAGAAATTTAAATCAATTTTTAAAAAAACTTCAAATACTTGTCAAAAAATTATCAAATACATAAAGAAATTAAAAATAAATCTTCTCAATCCGATCTAAATAAAAAAGGAATTAAGCACGTTCAGATTAGGGAATTTAGAAACTTTTACCCCACAGAGAAGCTTTGGTACCATGATGTGCCTGAGAACGTGGAAGACAGTCATGTGTGTGTGTGTGAGAGAGAGAGGTCCTTGTATTTTGGATGCTGTGTAAGATTCCAGACCAAGATAGAGTGAACAACAATAATAAAGTTTGGTGTGGCTACCATGAAAAAGTAGGTGACCTATTTTTGAGAGAGTGACAAAAGATTCTCCCTCAAAATATCAGTTTCCTGGGAATTTTTTGTGAGAGCCATGTGGGTGCTGTATCTCTATCTTATACGGAAAAAGATAAATATATATTTTATTTAGAGGGTATCGAAATAAAAATGATAAAAAATAAAAAATATATTTATTAAAATAAAAATACTATTATTAGAATAAATGTTAACTGAAACTCATCTTATGAAAACTGGGAGAGAATTGGTGACGATAATTGGTCCCTATCACTGTGTGTGAACAAAAGAAAAAGTGAAGAAGAGAATGAGTAAGTATACTGAAAAGAAAAGACTCTTTTAGTTTTAGAGGGCATTTTCCGGCTGCCCCCATTTTTTAGGGTGTATTGGTACCTTTCAGTTTTTTATTTTTTAATTCTCAGTTAATTTAACCATAGTAATCTTACTCTAACTATAGTTACAACCTATTTTAACCATAGTGAAATTAACCCAAGTTAAACTGTATTAAATTTTACTGTAGTAAAGGTATCTGAAATTTAACTTGAGTAAAACTTTGAATTTATCACCAGCAGCAATAAGGCTATTCATGTTTCTCACTCCGCATGTGACGATTTCCACTTCTCTTTACTCCCAATAGATCTCAGAAGAACCCTAATATCACATTACTCCTAATTCCTAAATGGAAGCATAATTTCCCCCTGGAAATAAAGCACAGTCCCTACACCATATTATCATTCAATATTTTTGTGTCTTGTTCGATCGATGTTAGGGTTTTATTTTTTGTTCTGAGAAAACATCAGATACACCAACTTAACCACGTGATGTAGATGTAAATCATACATCAATATGCTGGTATATAAAATCCAGAGTGTACTCCTTGTAACAGGGTATGGAACTAGTCCATCTGCTAAAGTTGTTTGGTTCAATACTCGATTGGTTAAAGAGCTAAATTGGTCCACTCTAAAATGCTAGATGACAAGAAGAGAAAGAGGAAGCAATTATGGGGAACAAATAAGTTGGTCCATGTTGCAATGATTGGTCATTCTCCCAGGAGAACCCAAAGCTTTATAAACATCACATTTTTTTTAGGTAAAAATAAAATGCAACTTTATTAATAAAATAAATTGGAAACATGTAAAGGTAAAATATGTTCGGGTTAGTATCTCACCATCTGCTATTCCAGGAAAGAAAAACATTTCCTGCCACTTTATAAACATCATATTAAATCCCATACTTCTAATATATTATAAAAAAATAATGCTTATATTTAATTGTCATTTTCTAACTTTGTTGTTTATGAAAATATTTTAAATTTTAAGTAGAATGATGTGTATAATTGATTTAATTTCAATTGTTATAATTAATTTAAATATTAATCTTCTCACAATATTTATATTTTGCAATGTTCCATTTATACTTTAGAAGTTTTTTATGGTTAATTTTAATATTTTAGTACAATTATATGTTCATATTTATTTTGATGGGTATTTTCTATTATATATTTTTTAAGAACTTATAACTTATTAAGGGTACGAATGTTTTACGATTTTTTTACAAATTTTTATAGTGAGTTTAATACTATTTAAAACATATATTTAATGTATCTCATGAATTTTATTTTTCGTTATAGCATTATAAACATATATACAAAATTAAAAATAAAAACTATCACGTGCAACCCATGGGTAAGCGGATACTGGTTCCCTTTTTTTTTTATAACAGTTAAAAAGTACTCTATGATGGTACATGCATGCACCTAAAACCAACAGTAAATTTCAAATTTAATATATTTTATTATTACATTAATCCATTCTCCAAACACCATAAGGTACAACATTAATTTACTGCGAAGAAAATGGAAACGTAGATGGGAATAGCCATGTTCAACTCTGATGATTGGAGAGATCTTCTCTTTCAGGGACCATCTTCTAGTCTTTTTCACTACCATTATTATTTTTCTCCTTATGTTCGGTTAATTAGAACTGCACCTACACTAACTCACAAGAGATGCCCATTTCTTTGAACGCTGCACGCACAGGCTCTACCTGAAAGGGACTTTTACACAACCTCCAGAGCTAAGGCAGAAGCACCACCACCTCCATTGCAAGCAGCACCAACTCCATATTTCCCATTTTTACTCCTCAATACCTGTATGCAGAGACATTTAGGTTGACTCAATGAAAAAATAGTTGTTAACTAAAAAGAAAACTAAAAATACATACCCCTAAAAGGGTGATAAGGACACGAGCGCCACTGCAACCCAGAGGATGACCCAAAGCAACCGCTCCACCGTGCAAATTTACCTTTTCCTGCAGAGTTAATTAAGTTCAGAGCCTTATAATTGAGAACAAACAATCAAGCCAAATGGTGGATGGAATTTAGCATATGCCTTCTTTATCCTCTCTATTAATAGTAATGTTCACATAATGAGAAGGAACAACAACTCACCGAGCTAAGTCCAAGCAGCTTCGTGTTTGAAAGAGTCACAACCTACAAGTAACAGCACAAAGAATTTAAATTGGCAACACAATAGATTGAGGTAGCTTCTATACGATTTACTCATTAAAAGAATGGCATACAGTCCTACCGAGAAGGCTTCATTAACTTCAAAGAACTCAATTTGTGAAGGTTCCAACCCAGCATTGGAAATGGCTTTTGGAATGGCAAGGCTTGGAGTTGTAGGAAAAAACTCTGGTGCCTGAACACAACAACCTCATCGTATAATTCATATTATATTAATATGCCAAACATTTAAAATTACATATGCGAACACCATAATAATTTCTTTTCCCATTTCAGATTTTTTAAGTCCAAAATGCCTTGTTCATATTTATTTAATTTGGAATTAATGTACCTGAGCAGCATCAGCATATCCCCTGACTTTTGCAATGACATGAAGGCCAAGTTTCAGTGCCTTCTCTCCACTCACCAGAACAAGAGCAGCAGCACCATCACTGCCACCATCACAGAATTCATTTTAATCATTAACATAACTAATTGATTTGTTACACATCTCATATAGCATTGGCTTTGTGTTGAGATAAAGAAATGATGATAACCTCATACTGGAAGCATTGCCAGCAGTGACGGTACCTCCTTCTTTGAAACATGGTGTGAGTTTGCGTAACTTGATAGCATCAAACTTGAAAAAAGAAAAAGAAAAATTCATTGTTTTACATTCCAATTTATATACTTATGAACTGAGAAGCCTAACGAGTAATGAAGAAGAATGAAATATGGTTAGTGGTTGAAGAAGTTACCCTATCAAGATTTTCATCCTTATCAACAACAGTAGATGGTTTTCCCTTTCCACCAGGGACTTCAACCGGAACCATTTCCCATTTAAAGGCACCACTTTCATGTGCAGCAATTCCACGCTCAAAACTCAGAATTGCAGAGCTATCCTGAGGGAAACAGTAAACAGACACATAAATCACCAAAACTTCGTTATAACTATAAATAATCCTTTTTTTTTTTGGTGAATAAATTATATCAAGTATAAAACCTGTTCTTCTCTTGTAATTGCGTATTTTTCTGCAATTATTTCGGCACAGTCTCCCATATCGATTTGATTATACACATCCAACAGACCATCTTTCAAAATGGGATCAACCACAGTGTCATGTCCAAGACGAGATCCTTTCCTGCAAATGTAGAATTCAAAATCAGCACATTTCAACACAAAAATTAAATTAAAATTAAACAAGTGTGACTTGTAATTATGAACCTTGCTTCAGCGAGGTACTTAGGCACATTAGACATGCTCTCGAAACCACCACCAATAACAACATCATTGATTCCTAATTCAATACTCTGGACAGCAAGTATTGTAGCTTTCAAACCAGAAGCACAGAGTTTGTTAAGAGTAGTGCAGACCACAGTGTTGGGAATTCCTGCACCAAGAGCAGCTTGTCTTGCAGGTGCTTGTCCAAGATTTGCACTCAGAACATTCCCGAAATAAACTTCTTGTACAAGTGATGGATCAACATTCGCCATTTTAAGAGCGGCTACACACATCCACATAACATGTCAACATCATCAATATCTCTAGAATCTTCCAAATTCAATCACCATCACTTACCTTCAATGGCTATAGACCCAAGCTTCGTCGCAGGTACAGATGACAGAGCACCCTGAAACCCACCCATCGGCGTGCGTGCAACACCAACAATGCAAACATCTGCTCAGAAGAAAAAGAAGATTGAGATGTCAGAAAGAAACGCAGAATAACATAATAATAGTCTAATAGGGGAATGTAAATGAATAAAAGAGTTAAAATTAAACAAAATTCTCCATCAGTATCTGTAAATCCAAGAAAAACAAGTTCGGTGAATCACCTCTGGGTTTAATAGATTCAGAGTGCGCAGCTGCTGGAGCCATTGAAAGATTAAAATGGGTTCTGTAAACCAAATTACGAAATATTAATGAAATAACATGTAAACTCCTGAGTTGATATTTGATCACACACAGTTATCATAGACTTGGCACACATCATAATATTACCTATATTTCGATCTCTATATAAATTTTTACTTAAGTCTAATTTCAGTGTCTGCTTTTCTTTCGTTTCTAAAGAAGGGTGCTTACAGGTATTTTAGGAGTGTTTGAGTGGATGGAAAGAGTGAGACACAAAAATGGAAGCATAACTGTTCACCAATAATATAAAGGTTGATTTTTATACATTCAATCAATATTTTCATGTTAGAGTTTTTTGGGGTAAGTATTTCAGTTAGGTAAAAATTCAAATTATTAGTTGAAAAAATTCGTTAATATATTTAATTTTTTTTAATAAATTAACTAATTTTAGTAGGTATTAAAATTTTGGGTAATTATTAATTTTTTTGAAAAAATACTTCAATTCAAATCATTTTTATATTTTTCAGTTTTAGGTTGAAAAAGTTTTTTATTTTTATTTTTAATATACTTTTATAATTTAAATTTTTATTTATCTATTTATTTTTTATAATTTTAATTAATACAGTTCTTTTATAATAATATTATAAATCTAATATATTTATTTTATATTATCATCAAATATTATATTTTAAATTATTATTTTAATATATACAACTTATTTCAATATTATATTATTTTATTAACTAAAATTTTGGAGATTTTGATAAAAAAAAATAAAATTATAAAAATAATGAATCTTTGTAAATTTTTATTTGAAATTTTTATATAAATAAAAAATAAATACTTTTATTTTAAAGAAATAAAATTTATTTAATTTATTTTTGTTAAAAATATTATACTTATTAAATATTATTCATTATTTAATTGTGTTTTTATTTATTTTTTATATTTATCAGTTAATATAATTATTAATTTTATATAATACTTTTAATTTAAAGTTTATTCATTTTTAATTTTTAATTTTTATCTAATTTATATATTAATTTTAACAAACATATTTTTTCTCTATCTTATTTTTATATATCTTTTACTATTATATTATATATTTTTTCTTATATTTTTCAATATCATTTCATCTATTTTTAACACTTTTCCTAATAAAACAGAGGAAGCGTAACGGTACTGCTAGAGCCACGTTTTTCCCTTTGTCGTATGTGCATTATAAAAATAGTTTTTATTATTATTTTATTTTCCCTTTCATTTTCAAACAATCACTTCTATTTGTCAGTTTTTATGGGTTTTACTTTTGATTGATTATTAGCTATCTTTTCTCACATCTTTAATTATAATAATTTCTGTCCTTCACTCTTCTTTCTTATCAAATATTCTATCATGATCTGACAATTTAACTTATTTGCATAATTATTTAGTAAAAATATAAGTAACGAAAGGGAATATAATTAAGGTATGAATCCCAAAAGCTGTGGATATATATAAAATTGCAGTGATATTTTTTATTAATTATTTAGTTAAAAATATACAGTTTAATGTTTTTGATCAACATCAAATACAATAAGTTATAAATAAAATATTTCATAAATTAAATTAATTTTAATTTTGAAAGGTGAAAAGTTCAAATATGTTATATTTTAATTTATTTTCCTTAATGAAGTAATCTTCAACTAATTAAATTAATTCCTTTTATAATTTTTTATTTTTTAAATTTAGATAATCGCTGGTGTCTTTAAAATGACAGGTGAACCACTTCGCGGATCGTCCTGACTCTTGAATTTACTTAAAAGCCATTATTCCGTCTTTTGGTGTGACACGATTTTAAAGTTAATTAGAATATATCGATTAAACTATCATAAAAAAATTTATATAATTAAAATTATTAATTTTATAATAATTTTTTAAAAAATTATATTTATCATGATTTTAATTAATTAACATTACACTGACAATATATTAAAATTAAATTCTACCATTTTAATTTATTTTGCATCAAAATATTTAAAAGTTTATGCTATTTTAGTCTTATTTGTACTTATAGATTCCCTTAATATAAATCCCAAAATCTTCCCGCAAAAAGTGGTAAAATATAGAAATAAAATTATTGGGCATCCTTGGATGCAACGTGCAAGCTACATACATATTACACTTGCTGTCATGAATGGTTATTGTCAGGGATGTACTAATAATTTCCTTAGTATAATCCATATCATCATTCTATTTATATTTTTTTATTTAAGATTATTATTTTATTTACATATTTTTAAAATATAAAATAAAAATAAAAATAAAATATATTTAAAAATCTATACCTAAATATAAATTGATGTGTGCTTCTATTTATAATTATATGGTAAGAAGTTTTTTTAAAAATAAAAATAAAATAAATCGTTTAACATAAATTTAAAATTGAGATGATTTAATATTAAATTTATTTAATAAATAAATAGATTTATATTTACTAATTTTTTTAAAAATAAATAAATTTGATTTAAATTTATAAAAGAATTGTTTAATTTATTTAAAGGTTAATTTATCTATATATATATACATATTATATATTTATATTTACTTTAATATATTATAATTATATAACATTAATATATTTAAATAATTAATTAAAATTAAAATTTTTAATTTCTAATTTTAAATAAAAGAAATTCTAAACAATTTTTTTATTCTTAAAATAAAATCTCATTTACCATTTTTATTTACATCTATTTTCAAAATTTCATTTTATACACTCTCAATTTTAAAGAAAATGTAGCTAAGATAATTTATCTTTATTTAATTTTAAATTAATTTTATATTAAAAAACTATATTATACATGATACATCTCTTAATATAATATTTTTAAATTATATTTTATAATAATTTATATATCTCTTTAAAAAAATAAAATTTAAATACTTAAAATTTAACTTAAATTAACTTATTCTATCCCTAATTATATTATCGTTCAAGTCCCATTTTATACAAATAGTAGTAGTTTGTAATTTAATGAAAAGTAACTTTTAGTCTTTTCTACAAACTATGTTTCAATGAAAAAACTATGTTTACAAGTAAAAAAAAATTAACAATGATTTTTAATTATTTAAAATAAATAAAATAACTTTTATGAAATAAAAATAAAAAAATGGATAAATAAAAAAATCATAATTTTTCTCTTCTAAATTTAATTTAAATTATATTTTTTTCATCATTATATTTCTCTTTTTAAAATTTATATTTTATTTACTTGTTTAATTTATTTTCTACATCATCATTTTTATTTCATTTTATTTCAACTTTCAATTGAATGAAAATTTCTAAATAATAATATTTTTATCACGGTCCCGTTGGGATATATAGTTATCAGTTTTATCTTTCAAATTTTTAAAAATTAAAAAAATTTACAGATTAAATAAGTTACATTATAGGTGTCAAAATATGTTATTTGATCCAAATGAAAGTGATTCATTTTGGATTTTATTAAACAAGGTCAAAATTGTATTTTTTATTTAGATTCAAAAATTAAGTTTAAATATATACTTTAGATTTAAATAAGTCGAACCCACATGAAAAACAATCTTAGATAAGTTTATTTAAAAAATTCAAATTTTTTAGTTATTTTAAATTTAATTAAAAATAACTTTAACGCCATTTTTATAAAACAAATTTTATTTTAAAACAATTTAAAATTATGTTATATGCGATCAAGGTTTTCTTATTTTTTATCTAATATTTTGTTAAACTATTATTATTTAAAACTTTAAAACTTTTATTATTTATCTTTTATTCAATACCTCATTATTAAATCAATCCTAATAATTTAATTATAAATTTATATTTACTTTAAATTTTAACCCACCTTTTAAATTTATAGAAATTTAAAATAAAATAAAGTTATAAAAACTATTGGCATAAAGTTTATAATATTAAATTAAATGAAAAATAATTTATTTTAAAAATAAATTATATTAAAATTCTTTTATTTTAATTTTTTTTATAAAATATAAATTTAACTACTAAATAACATAATATTAATATGATAATTATATATTTCAATATGTTCAAAATTTAAAATTTACAAAAAATTTAATAATTGATATTTACTTATATTTTAAAATATATTTTTATCAAATTAATATTAATTGATGAAATATTAAATAAAATTTAAATATCATATAAATACTCTACATGGTAACAATTTTAAATTTGACATTTGATATATTAAATTTACATTATATAAAAATTTATTGAGAAAAATAATTTAGTATAAATTATTTTTAAAATAAATTAACTATCAATAAAAAAATAAAATGTTAAGAAAGGAAAAAAATTAAAAATTTCAAAAACCAAAACGAAACCTAAATTGAGTTTAAATTATGAATATTATAATCAATAAAATATTTACCATGAAAATATTTGAATAGATATTTAAATAATTAATTACTTAGAGTTTAGATAGCATTAGTTTATCAAAAGTTAATATTGGGCTATTTTTCTAGATTATATACCCTTTTTAAAAGAAATAATTTCATTTGAACTGAAAATATATATTACATGATGAAATTAACTTTTTAATAAAAATATCTTTAATACAAAATTTAAACCTGAAATTTTATTTTAAAACATACAAATACATATTATTTCAACTAACCACTGGATTGATAATAGTTTCAATTTTTTGAATAGCCATAATGGGCACAATTTGATATTTAAACATATTTAATCACTCAGAAAGTTATTAAAATAAAAATTAATTGCGCTCCCATGAATTGCTGAAAGTAAAGCTAGGAGACAACATAGGAATAGTCAATTTCAAATAACAAATACGATGATTCTTCCATACTTCTCTCTCTCTTGATTGAAATTGTCAGAGAAATAATTGGAGGACGAGGTGTTTACCAGCGTTTTTCTGTTAGTAGTTTGGAAATGAAGGACTTAACAATGGGAGAGAGAAGAGAGGTATTCTTTATCAGCATTTTTCAATGATTGGTTGGAAAATGAAGACTTGATGCTGGTTTAATTTAAAGTTAAATACATTAATTTTGATAAAAGTAATTTTAAATTATTAAATATTTTTAATATATATATATATATATATCAATGTAAATTATTTTTATCAAAAATTGTAAAAATTAATTTTCTAATGTTAAAAAAAATTTATTGAATATCAGTAATGAAGACGAGAAGATGATTACGTATAGCTCAATCTCATCCAAATAAATTAAAGAGCATCTCAGCCTTTGACCCTTTTTATTTTATATATAAAATATTCGTATTGATGTTGTCTAATGGCGTTAGGCCGGTGAATAATAATTTTTCGTGTCATAAAATATTATATTAAAATAAATAATGAATTTAAGGTGGTTGACCAGTGGAGTAGGGCCACAGCGGAAAAAAGAATCATCAATAATTGTACGTAAAACCTAAAAGTAACACCGTGCACGTCACCTTTTTCGATTTAACTTATATAAATTATTATATAAGATGTTTTAATGTGTATTTTAAAATATATAATAATTTTTAAAAAATTTATTTTATTTTATATTAATAATATTAAATATTATATTTTTAATTAAAATATTATTTTTATTAAATATTTTTAAACATATATTAAAAACTGAATATATATATATATAAATTATTTTATAAGCAATAATGTTAGAATCATGGAACAAAGCTATTTGTAAGCATTTTGAAATAATTGCTACAATAAATATTATATGTATGATATATATATACAAATATATACATGTGAAAATAAAAATAGTTATATACAATATTACAATATAAATTTTATAATATTCCAAAAATAAAGCAACTTACGTACAAACAACGGAAAGAAATTATATTCTATACTCAAAAGCAACATGGAAGGTTGAGCATGATTCCCGGGGAACTTATTCAAAAGCCACTATAATTATATAACATGGTTATAAAATCACATGTTTCTTTCATTTCATAACGTGTATTTTTTACCTTATCATATAAAAAAATAAAAAAAAGTCATTATCGTTAAAATTAATTATTATTACTGTTTTATTAATCTTATCTATACATATCTATATCATTTACGTTAAGATTCATTGAGATAATTGCTAAATTTAAATTATTTATATTTTTAATAACTTTTTATAAAATATAAATTTTATCAATTTAATATTTCATTTAAATTTTTTAGTTAAATAAATTATATTTATAAAATTTTATGTAAAAAAACTAATACATATATGATGTTGTTTTGATATATATTATATATAATTAAAATATAAGTAGATATGAATTGTTAAATAATATATATATTTTTTAAATTATTTAAAATTTAAAATTTATAATCATAAATATATTATTACATAATTTAACAGTTAGATTATTATATTCAAGCAAAAATTCTAACATTATGAAAATAATCTCAGAAAAAAAAATATTCTAAAATTATTTCTAACTTAAAATAGATATTTTTATAATATTATTAAGATGTTATTAATTATTTTATTAACACTATCTTTATAATCTTTCTAATAATTTTAAATAAATATTTCTTAAAAAATTTAATTTTTAATTAAGAATTATAGTTAATTTTTAAAATTATCCAAATTAAATTTGAAATTTCTTTTTTAGTGTTACTCTATATTTTTACAAAAAGTTGCATCTAATTATCAAATAATTAAGAGAAGAAAAAAACAACAAAAATTAATATTACATAATTCATCCAATATTTAAATAAATTAATTAGATTGTCAGCCTCTGATTTCAGAAGGTAAATAGTTAATTAACTGTATAAATTCAAACTTCTACTTTTTAACTCTATATATCAAATTGTGTTTCTAAGAATCCACGTGCTTATATTCCGTCTGAGTTGTTTTTCACGATTCTGCCTGTGTCCTTGAAAACTGTGAAACAGTTTTTTTTTTTAATATGCGTAAAAATATACAATAAAAATTTATAAGTTTTTTAAAAATTATAGAATTTAACGTATTAATAATATTAAATATTATAATTTTTGAAAAATTATTATTGAATAAATTTTCTTTATATAACACTGGATATATATTAAAAAATTAATCGTTAAATAATTTTAGACATTTAGCCATCTATATGTATGATGTATCTAAACTGTGAATCTGGGATTACGTTAATTATTTTCTCCATTTTTTTTGTCATTTTAAATAATTTATTTCTTGCCATTTTTTTTAAAAAAATATTTTTTATTTTTCATTTTAAAAATATAAAATTATTTATTATTGTTTCATTATTATATGTTTACATTTTTATAATAACATGAATTAATAAGAAAGATTAAAAATATAATAATTTTAATATGAATAAGAATATTAATTAATTTTTTATGTATATAAAATCATTTATAAGAAAACAGACAAAAAAAAAACAAAGGAAGAACGTGAATGTAGTATTTTTTCTCAAGAAGTATGCTCTTCATTTTATGCATGTTATTAAATTTAATTATTTATTTAGATTAAAATACCCATACCATGTTTATTACTTTGAAGCAACGAAACAACGGAAATAATGGATCTTTTACGTTAGAAAATTCATATGACAAGGTCATACACAAGTTTTATATTTAATTCTTTTATAGATATTAAATAAGTGAAGATTCTATAAAAGTTAATAAAAAAAAAGATGAATATTTTTGTTTTAAAAATTAGATCAGATCATTCAGTTTAATCAGTTAAATTATAAATCAACCGAACATCTGATTGATTCATTCGATCTAAGAAATTTATTGGTCTCAAAATCAGTAAGAATCGGTCTAAAATGTATAAGAAATGATAAGAATTTACGATACTAGTTTAAACTGATCAAATTTTAAGCTATTAAAATTAGTTTAATTGTAAAAAATTTAAAATTAAAATAGATTAATATTTATCAATCTTGATATTGTACGTTAAAAAATATTGAAGTTTAATTTTTTAAAACAAGTTTTTTTCTTTTAAAAATAGTTTTAATGAAATAAAAAATTCAATAACGAATTATGTATAAAGATTTATATACACTAGTTTATATTAATTTATTTTGTTATTAATTTTATCATAAAAAATATAATAAAGTCGTTTTATATTAATATATTAATATTTTATATAAATATATATATATATTATTTAATATTATATAAAATATTAAAAAATATTAATATTAATTTAATCACGATTTAACCAATAAATCATGAATCATACATTAATCAATTCAAGATCCAATTTTTAAAAAATTTAACAAATAGAGAACTTGCTTGAATCTTCACTGATGTTTTCGGATTACGGAGTAATCACTTGAAATTTGAGGAGATTAAATTATGTTTTCAATGTGTTTATTGTTTATGCGGTATGCATTATGTATTCTCTGGAATTATAAGTTGTAATTGTGATTAAACTTAAATATATATATATATATATATATATATATATATATACTTAAGTTTAATCTATTTAAAAATTTTAAAATTTAAATTTAAATTTAAATCTATTATAGATTTTTTTTATCATTTCTTGTTTCAAAATCATCCAACCTATTTTAAATCTATAAACTTACAAGTTAAGTATGTTTAAAAATTTATAATAAATAAATTATTGATTAAAAAACAAATTTTAAAATTAATAAAATAAAAAATTTATAATCTTAACTATATAATATTGGATAAATTTTTTAATAAAATAAAAAATAAAAAATTTAAACAGATTTCTTTATATTAATTTTTTTTAACAAATTTAGAAATATCTATTTATTAAACAAATTATACTAAAATAAACTTTAAACAAATTAAATTGGTCGAAAATACCTTATTTATTTCCATGTCTCATTAAATTAAAGCTATGTAGAATTGATAGTAAATACAATGATTAACTGTTTTATACCTTTTTTTTTTTACGATCCAAAAAATAAGGAAGTTTAAATTCTAGACTTTATGTAAACCTCATATCTTACAAATAAACTAATTTTAATAATTTAATTTTATACTCAATTTAGAAACAGTTATTTAAAAAATAGTGGTATTTGATGTATAAAAATATTTATTTTATTTTATTTTATTTGTAAAAAGATAATAAAAATAAAAAATTTCATTTTTATTAGTTTCGACATAAAATTTTAAAGATAAAAAATAAACTAAAAATAAAATAGTACTTTTATAAATAAAAATAAAAAACATTCTTATAAACTAAACGTCACTCATATACATCTATTTGCTATTTTCTCAAATCAGTTAATCTTAATCTGTTAATCAGAATTCACTTAATTAGAAATTCCTATTATCAAGAAATATACTTTCTGTCTCCACTTATCATATTCTTACTTAGAACTTAGAAATGTCAACTGTCAAGTATACACTTTACGTCTCCATTTATTTATATTCTTACCCTTGGAATCCATGAAATAAGTGAAACCTCGTTAATTGTTTATTTTTCTTTTACAAGTCTTTAATATTAGATATATCTCTAATTATCTTAAAGTCAATTAAAAATAGGAAAAGTTAGTAAAGGTGTTGCAATAAATATTTTTAAAAAAAAAATTCATTATAAAATGTGATTGTTAAAAATCTATGTTTATATATTAAAAAACTATAATATTCTTTTTACAATAAAAGAAATAATTAAATTTAAACTATTCAAATATCAAACATTTTATCATTAAATCCATTGCAGTTACTTTTGAAGAATTAGTATAACTACGTTTAATAATTAGATTGAAAAATTAATGCTTGAACTAATGCTTAGATTTGATGTAAATTAGGAAAGAATAATTTCAAAATTTAATATGTAATTTTTTATAAGATCTCTTCCTAATACATTTAATGATATTCCTTATAAGTTTAATGAAGTCTTAAAGTAAAAGATAAGGATCAGATTCAACGAAGATATGAAATCCGAAATTTGAGATCAAGAATTCGGAATCAAATTCGGATCTTTTCAACTTATTCCCACTTTATAGCACCGTTAAAAGAAATTTGAGAATTTAAAAATATAGATTCAACATTCAAGAAAATGCCACGTGGTTTAGTGCTTTAGTATGTAAATAACACCAATACTAGAACTGTCTTAAATTTCATGAGACTGTAACAAATTTAAGAGTTTTTTTTTTTTTTTTTAATAATGATTTTGTGGATTACGGTTCAGAGAATTAATAAATGGGAAACTTTGATAAGAAATTATATTACGAATATACTAATAATAGTAAAGGTTATATTTTAATAAAAACATTTTTTATTTATTAGAATATTTTTATAATATGTTTTGTTAATTATTTTTTCGTTTTCTATCTGTTACTGTTTTTTTATTTTTTAATTATTATTTTAAAAACTTAAGACAATCTTTTTTTTTATATCAGTACTCTATATAAAGACTTTATTTATGAAAAAAATAATTAATAAAAAATATAAAGAACATAATAAAAAGTTACATAATAATTTCAATATAAATGATAATATTAAAATTTTAATTTATATACAATAAATTTAAGTAATAAATAAAACAAAACATAGGAAGTATTATATTTGAGCATAGATTAAGAAATCATTAAAAAGAAATTATTAGAAATCACATTTTAAATGAATTAAAAATCACGATAAAAGTATATGAATAATATTTTTTGGATAAAATTTTCAATTTTTGATTTCTTACCGATAATCTAAAGGTACTGGTTAGCATTACTTTTTAGATTATACTGTAACAACTTACTAAGTTTCCTACTTATTAAATGAAAAATTATTGAATACTTTTTTTTTTGTTTTATAAAGGTTCAACAATAAATTTATTATGATTTATTTTATTTAATATTTTTAATAATTAAATTTTATTAGTTCAATCATTAAATTTATAAATTTTATTTTATAAATTATGTCAATAAAATTTTAAAATATTTAATGTTTTATTATGTTATTTTATTTCAACAGATAATATAACTATTTTAATATATAATAATTTAAATTTATTAATAAAATATTAAAATGTTTTTAAATTTTATCAAATTTTATAAATATAATTTATATAATATAATATGTTAACTTAATATTTAGATTGATAAAATTTAATCGTTTAAAAAATATTATATAAAATAAATTATAATAAATTTATTTTTAAAATAAGTTAATTCCTTTTCTATATATATTGTTTCACATAAATTTTATACATTTAAAAATTTATTTCTTAATATGTAATTATGGGTATATAATAATAAATTAATAAATAATATTATTTTTTTATAAAAGTATTTCATTTAATATTATACATTATATTTACAATAAATTATTGTGTATAATTTCTCATTGTGTGGCTTTTGATACACATTCAAAAAAAAAAACCTTCTAAAAGTAGGCTGGATTGCATTTCTGGTTTGTGTTGTGATTTGCTCTTACAAAATTTTTAAACCAATTAAGACCTTGTTTTGAAATAAAACAAGTTTGATCCATCCTAAATTCATTTCTATCTAAAATTTACAATTTATTTATTTTTACTCAAAATATTTATAAATCAAGTTATCTAAACTGTCATCTACTAAAAAATCACTACTTATTATGATAAAAAACTTTATTAATTTAATATAATTTATATTTTATTTTATCATTTTCATGCATTTCAATTATTAAATAGAATAATATATTACTATCTATTTATCATGATATATATATAAAAATAAAATTTATTATTTCTTTACTTATTTTATCTTTATTCATCTTTACTCTATTATTCCTATTTGATTCCAACCATAAGAAAGAAATAATATTTGTGGAAAGAGACTGTTTTATTGATCAAACAATAAGGTTAAAACAAATAAAATCCAAAACATCATAAGGTACAATAGTTCGTGTCAAATAATGACCACAGTACAAATGTATGTTATTGCAGAGAGAATAGAAGTGTAGATAACATTACCCATTCAACTTTAATGATAGGAGATTTCTTTCAACATCCTTTTCCTTTATCTATTTACTATTATTATTATCTTTTGATGAAACAAAGAATTACATAAAGACAAGATACAAGGGAATTCTAATTTTGTTGAACTTTGCTGGTCCTACCAGAGAGGGGCTTATAGAAGCTCCACAACTAAGGCAGAAGCACCACCACCTCCATTGCAAATAGATGCAACTCCAAATTTCCCATTTTTAAGCCTCATCACCTGCATTCAGAAACATATTAGAGCAGAACAATCAATGTGGAAGATAATATTAGAGTAGAACAAAGAAGTTCTATAGCTACTCATAACATATTAAAATGTAATAAATTAAAAATAAATTAAAATCCAACTACATTAAAGATCAAACTTTATAGTTACATCAATTTAATAATTTTTAATAAAATATAAAATTTATTAATCTAACTCTTAAATCATATAATAATATTTTTATAATTATTTATATTAAATTTTAAGTCATTTAAATATTTATAAATATATTATTCATAATGTGAACATAAAATTAAACGTATGGAACAAGCGTTTCAGGTCTTATCAAGAAAGTTCAAAAAAAAGATTACGTGAATCTACACCTAATTTTAACATGAATTAATTTATGTAATCATATCATTAAAGATTTTAAATGATAAAGTTTATGATTTGCTATACATTAGAATTTAATATTTATCTAAAAGTTATTTGTTTTGAATTAGTTGTAATTCAAATTGCAATCTATTTAGAATTTCTAATTTATTATCTTTTTTACTAAATTAGATTAGCTATATAATAATAGTTAGAAATTCAGTAAAAAAAAAGATTTTAAGAAATAATCATATCTTTTTTAGAGTTTTTTAATCTTTGTGCGAGTTGATTTTATTGATTCTTAGGCAAAAAATTACTTTTGATAATATTGGTTCTTCGGACAAAGATAATGTTGGTTATTCGGACAGACTACGGTTTGTGCCGGATTACTTTGTTTTATCTAATCTTATTCTATCTTATCTCATTTAATCTTATTTTATTTTATCCTAATTTTATCTCATCTTATTCTTATTCTCAAAACGTTTCAATATCATTTTTGCATTTTGATTCATTCGTATAGGATGAATTATATCAATTCAACTATTAATATTTATATAATATATTAGATATTAAAATAAAATTATATAATAAAGCATCTTTTAATTTGTATTTTATATAAAATTTTATAAATATAATTTATTTAATAAAAATTTTAAAATTGATAATTAAATAATAAATTTTATATTTTTTATAAAAGATTATTTAATTAATATAAATATTAAATTTAACATTTGATGTCAACAAGTTATGATTTATTGAAATTATTAGACTAATACTAACTGGTGTACTAAGATAAATATATTTAAAATAATATTATTAGAATACATATTAACCATAATTTTAATAATATTAATTAAAAAATTAAAATTAAAATTATTATTAATATAACTTATCATAAATTTTAATATGCTTATTATTTCTTTAATTTTTCCTTAAGGAGACCCTTAGTTATAGAATGAAATATGCATACCCCTAAAAGTGTGATGAGGATACGTGCACCACTGCAACCAAGAGGATGACCCAAAGCGATAGCTCCACCATGAACATTTACATTTTCCTGCCAAATAATAAAATTATTTTGCTAAAAGATGAAAAAATAAAATAGATGTTCAGATATATTATCAACCACATTCCACAATGAAGCCAAACGATGGGAAATAAGTATACACCTGCGTCCACAAATTCAATATTTTATGAAAAATAGATTTATAATTATTTTTCTTTGATCTAAATTATAAATATTTTCTCATTAAAGATAATAATTCTATTCAAATTATATAGAATTATTATGAATGAGAATTTTTTTTTAAAATTTTAATATAATTGTGTATCCAAAATTTAAACTTAAAATCTTTTTTATTAAGATAAACAAATCTTCAATTGATTTACATATTTAATATAATACTGTATGTGATATAATTATTTTTATTTCTCATTTATGTATTTTATTAATTTTATATACACATGAAAAATACATTTATATTTTGTTGTGGATACAAAATTTTACAATTAAAAGCTTAATAAGGGAAATGTAGTTTTTAAATATGCTTCCCTTGTCTCTTTCTATTAAAGTAATGTTGAGACAATGGGAATGGACAACTCACTGAAGTTAGTCCAAGAAGGCTCTGAGTTAAAAGAGTCACAACCTACAAACAGCAAAAGAAGAATTAAAATTCACACCAAAATAAATTAAAAGAATTAATAAAGTTTGGCATATAATCCTACCGCAAAGGCTTCATTCAATTCATAGAAATCAATTTGTGAAGCCTCCAAGCCAGCATTGGAAATAGCTTTGGGAATGGCAACGCTTGGAGCTACAGTATAAAGCTCTGGTGCCTGAACAGGTCAACCTCATCATATGAGCATAAGTCATGCTATAAAATAATATCATACAATTTGCAAATAAAAATGGACATTATTTATATCTAAATATACACAGTTAGATATATTTCGTTTTTTTCTATTTTTTTAAATAAGAAATATAGATAGATAAATGATATTATTTTTGCGCTTTTCTATTTTGTCCATATTTAACTAATTAATTTTGAATTTACCTGAGCAGCATCAGCATATCCCCTGATTTTTGCAATAACATGAAGCCCAAGCTTCAGTGCTGTCTCTCCACTCACCAGAACTAGTGCAGCAGCACCATCACTGTAATCATTTACCATTTTAATTTTTAATAAGCATGACTTCATGCCATTTCAATAAATTATTTGGATGAAAGAAAAAACATAAAATAAAAAAAATAAAGAGGGCTAGTAATACAATTGATTGGAGAGAATATACAAAAGTAAAGATTTTAAAAAAAGAGAGTTAAAACTCAATGATAGAAAATTGAATAAAATATTAACCTCAAACAAGAAGAATTGCCAGCAGTAATTGATCCTCCATTCTGTATGTAACATGGTGGGAGTTGGCGTAACTTAACAGCATCAAACTTGCATATCAAAAAAAGAATCAAGTGCCCATTTGGCTATCAGTTGAAAAATCATTTCTCATATTTGCTAAAGAAAAATAAACATTTCAATAAAGAATAACAGTTGGGAGCAAATGTAACAGATTTTCACACTTAGAAGTGTAATAATAGATATAACAGTTGGGAGCGTGGATCCTCTTGTGTCAAAAGTCAAATTTAAACATGATCAAGTTACGATCAGAACAGAAAATGTAGGATACAATTTGTTAGAATTTAGAACAAGCATTAGGGTTCAAGTTACTCAGATGATTTACCTTTTCTAGATTTTCATCCTTATCAATAACCATCGGTGGTTTTCCCTTTTCACCAGGGACTTCAACTGGAACCATTTCCCATTTAAATGCTCCACTTTCTTGAGCGGTAATTGCACGCTCGTAGCTCTGAATTGCATTTTTATCCTGAGAAAAACACACAGAAATCACCAAAACTCTATTCATTATAATGACCCATGCATCCCCCTAAAACCTCTTCTTTTTTGGAGCAAACTATATTTTCCTTCAGATAAGTTTTCAAAAATAAAAATATGTAATAAGATTTAGCCATCACATTAATCCCTGATCTGGGATTAATTTTACAATTTTTTATTAATTAAAGGATTTTTGGGTGAATAAATTAAAGATAACATACTTGTTGTTCTCTTGTTATTGCATATTTTTGTGCAGACAGTTCAGCACACGTTCCCATGTCTATTTGTTTATATACATCTAACAAACTATCTTTCAAAATGGCATCAACAACTGAATCATGTCCAAGGCGTGATCCTTTCCTGCACTTTCACTATTGAATCAGCACACTTCAATTTCAATACAATTTGTCACATTAAAAAAAGGGCAATTTTATTTAACCTTGCTTCTGGAAGGTACTTAGGCACATTAGACATGCTTTCAAAACCACCACACACAACAACATCGTTGATGCCTAGTTGAATACTCTGCGCTGCAAGCATCGTAGCTGCAATAAACCAAAACAAGCTTAATATTATTGTTCTTAAAATAAGACTCTTGATTAGAAAATTATACACCAACCTTCTTAAGAAGCGCTTTACTTATGTTAATATGTAAGAATAATATATAAACTAACCTTCTTAAGATCTAAAGAAAATTTTGCTATTATAATGAATTGCACACCTTTCAAAGCAGATGCACAGAGTTTGTTAATAGTGGTGCAGATTACTGAATTGGGAATTCCAGCCCCAAGAGCAGCTTGTCTTGCAGGAGCTTGCCCCAAATTAGCACTATGAACATTCCCAAAATACACTTCTTGTACAAATGATGGATCAACATTGGCCATCTTAAGAGCAGCTACATATCAACAAAAGATATGAACACCAAGAAATCATGAGAGAATCTTGTGAATGCAATATGCACCAAATCACCAGCTTCTACACTTACCTACAATAGCTATAGAGCCTAGTTTTGTGGCAGATAAAGATGATAGAACACCATGAAAAGCACCTAGTGGTGTGCGTGCAACACCCACAATGCAAACATCTGTTGGAAACAAAAAGAGATATAACATCAACCAAATCATCAAGCTTCTCATCAATTTCAGAGTTTACAAAATAAGGTAATCAATTTCTTTTCTTTTCTGGTCTTTATTATCAAGCTTGATTTTTGAAATTCATAATTACAAATAGTATTAGTCTAACGGGTAATGAATCAAATAATGGCTACAAAAACACAGAACGGTTCAACAGTTTATGTATATATATCTAAAACCAAGTTTGATGAGTGACCTCTGGGCTTGATAGATTCTGAATATGCAGCTGCTGGAGCCATTGATGGATGAAAATGGAATCTGTGAACCAAAATATAAAATATGAACAGAGTTAGAAACTTGGAGATACGTTATAAACTAACATATATATATATATATATAATCTTTAACTCCTAACAGGATATGTGGTCATCATAGATCATACCGACGTCACAATATACATAAATATCATCAACAATAATAATTGCCCCTAGAAAATAATATTTGGACACTGCTAAACGTCACCAAACATATTTAAATATTATAATATTAAATTACTTCTTATTCTATCAACACACACAATCTCTAAAATTAATTTCTTGGTCCTTTTATTAATCAAATTAATGGAGGAAACCAAAGAGAAAAAAAAATACAAATATCAATTCAGAAAATGCTTAATCCACAAAAATAACAATTTATGAATTGATTCAAAGAAGCCATCATATAAAAGAGAACCCAATTTGAGAGATTGAGAAATGAAAGTGAGAGGGAAAATAAAGCCACTTTTTGTCCTTTGTCTTATTTGCTATATAAAAATATATTTTTCTCTCCACTTTTTTATTACAAATTTGAGTTTCTGTTTTCTTAAATGAGATAATTTTGATATCTATTTTTTCGTTTATCTTCTTTATTTATATTTATTAACTCGGTCATAGATATTTTTCTGCTTGAATGAAATAGGATTATAGATAAAAAAAAATTCTTAATTTTTAACATAGATGCATACCTAAAATTTAAATTTAAAACTTTTAATTAAATTAAATCAACCCTCTTTAATTAATCTTTTTATTTTGTGACACATCTTTGAAACTCATATTAAAAACATGTTTATTCCAGAATTAGTTATCCAACAAAAGCATATTTTACTTTCTTTAAATTTCTAATTAATATTTAATTTTTTATTCAATCTTAAACATAATAAAATGTTATAAATTGCCAATAATTTTTTCGAAAATAAGTTTCACCTGCACTTTTTCAATTTCGATTTAATCAGTATGAATAAAATATTTTTTATCATTCAATTAATCATTTTTTTTAAACAAAATGTTAACTTTAACTCTTCAAATAATTTTAAACATGCCAAAATGATAAGTGTTTATTGAAAAATAAATATTTATTACATTGATGATATAAAAATATTATAAATATTTTTAATAAAATATTACTTTTTTTAAAAATTAATTCTAAAAAATGAGGTTAACAAAATTGTTTTTGTAAGTCGATTTTTTTAAATATTTTCTTATATGTAAATGCTTCTGCACAACGCCCAAAACATTTTGGGGTTTATGTAACAAATTTAACTTCTTATATAAATTTAAAATTTTCTTTTGTTTTTTTTCTCTCTCCACGAATATACTTCATAAGATAATGCATGATTGTTCGGTTCTTTGCAGGGTTGAACTTCTTATCCTTATTCGTTGCCTAACTTTTAGGTTGGAATTTATAACATTTATAAAAAAAAAAATTATTCAAGCAAAATCATGTGTCTTTTTCTTATTTTATGATACAATTTTTTTAAATTTTATATAAAAATATAATATTTTATTTATTCAATTATATTTCACAATATATATTTTTAATTTTTTATTAATATTAAAAACAATGATATATTTATAATTTTTTAATCTTTTATTCAAGCAAATATTGAAAAAAAGTATAAGTTTCGGGATAAGGCAGAGACACAAATGCAGAAATCATAAGATGAGATAATGATTATATATATGCACTTGGATATAAATTCCAGATCATCCCAACTCAACTTTGAATTTTTTTAATATTAAAGCAAGTTGAATAATATTTTTTATTATTATCCTACAATAACATAAATAAAAAGGTCAAATATTATTTAATTAATTAAATTTTAATTTTGATCTCTTAACTTTTAAATTTTTAATTTATATCTTTTATTTTTTGAAATATCTTAATTATAATTTTTTAATCTTAATTTATTTTAAATTAAAAAAATATCTTTTAATGATAATTAATTTATTTTAATTTAAAACAATTTAAGTTAATATTAAAATTATAATAAAAATATTTTAAATAATAAAAATCTTAAAATTAAAATTAAAATTTATTTATATAAAAAAAATATATTTAATCTAAATAAAATTGTTAGGTTCTTGCCAGGTCCACCATCAATAGTTATTGGATTAGGTTTATATACGAAAAATGATATATAAAGCAATAATATCTTATACTCAAAAGTCAAAAGCCGGTGGAACGTAATAACTAATCGGCCGGCAATTTACTCTACAGTTTTAGAGTCTAGGGTTTAAATATTTTTAATTTTTGTAAATACAATAATTTTCTTGGATATTTATCTTTGAGCTTTTAATATTTTTATTTTTTATTTTTATCATAATTTTTTGTAGTTAGATATTTGTTTATTATTTAATATATACTTAATTATATATCCCAACTCACTAGAAATACAAAAAAATTAACAGAAAAAAATCAAAAACCAAAATTTGAAAAAGATAAGGATACAGAAAAAAAATTCACATAAATTACAAATAAAACTTATTAAATTTACTGGGACAAAAAAATATTTAATCTTTAATATTTCTGCACATGTGAATTGTTCATTGCATGTTGTTAAACTTAATTATTTTTTAAATTGGCATCCTCATTATTTTATATTTATAATTTTAGCTAACGAACGAACAAGAAGAACTCAAACTTAGGAGTCAGCATGAATTAATGTAAAATATATAAATCAATCCAAAATTGTTAAGGATGAAAAGAAATCCAATAACTTACGGGTAGAGGTGAAAATACTTACGTTAACATTTAAACAATGATCACGTTCCTAAATATTTGAGCATAATAATAATAATATGAAAATGAATAACTTATTAATGAGATATTTATTTAACCATTTGAATATAAGTTATCGTTAGAATGAAGAAATGTCTCACGAGATACATCCAACTTGAGAGTGTTAGATCCCAAGATCAATATCACGTCAAGCTTAAGAAAAGAAAATTAAATTAATGTTAATGTAGTATATATATATATACATATATATATATATATATATATATATATATATATATATATATATATATATCTGTTTAGGATGTATGTTCCTATAAGCTTGATTTTGTTTCGAGGATAATGAAACAATTTCCACTTTGATATGATTTGCCAGTAAATTAGTATTTAAAATTAAAATGTTTCTAATAAATAAATATTAGTCGATAAAATTTAGTTTACAAAAGTAATTAATTTAGTAGAATACTAACCAAAAAAAAAAAATTCATTAATTTTCTCGTGAGAATGAAAACGCAGCCCGGACCTATTGAGGAGTTAAAGACTCACGAATATGTTTGAAGATAAATCTAAATCCCACTGAGATCTTAAGATCACGTTTTTCTCATAAAATATTTTTATTTTTATTTTGTTTTCTATTTTAAAAATTTTATATTATAAATATTGAAAACAAAAAATGAAAATAATTTTTTTATTTTCATATTTTATGTATAAATATTAAAAATAAAATAAAAAATAAAAAATATTTTCTAAAATCAAATACTACCTAATCTTCTCTATAATTTTCTTCTCATAAACAAATTCTTACAATGAAAACATGTTTAAATGCAATTCCAAGATGTAAATTGTTATATTTTGATTTAGATGTATTGAAATACATTGCTTTTTTATATAAAAAAATTATATTGGTTATTTAAAAATTAAAATAATTATATATGTTATTTAATTATTTAGGAATAAATATAAAAAAAGTTATATTGGTTATTTAAAAATTAAAATAATTATATATGTTATTTAATTATTTAGGAATAAATGTAAGAAAATTTATACATAACAATTTTAACTTTTACCATCAACAAAAATAAAAAGTCAATAAAGAAAAAAAAGAACAACATCCACCGATACACATATTATGTATCATTTTTTTTAACATATATATGTAAGCTTAACTTTTCTAAAGAAGAAAAGAAGAAAATAAGTCAAAAGTTAGTTTTAGTCACAGAATTATAAGACAACAAAATTTATAAATTTTAAAGGATTTAATCTGAAGTTTCTAATTAGTATTTTTATATATTTATTTTACATGATTATTAAAAAAAATACTTATGAAACAATTATTACTATTATATAATTATTAGTAATAATAACATTAGAACGGTTAGATGTTTACATCATTTATAAAAAATTTAAAGATAAAATTAGATAAAAATATAAAAAAAATCCAAAATCTTATATTTATTCATAACTTTACATTTGTTTATTTTTTATTTTTTATTTTTCTTTAAATTTGTTTTCTTATTCTTATTCTCTTCAAGTGCAACAAAATTCTTTTTTGATGAAGATTACAATTTTTTTATAAATTATTTGCATCATTTATGTGGGATTAACATTGGAAGTCCCAAGTACTCCTCTTTATACCCCGAATATATTTGTTCTTCGACAAAATTTGACATACAATTTTAGATTCACATTTTACAATAATCCTTAAGTATAAAATTAAGTCTCATTAAAATTGGCTTGGTATTAATTTTATGCCTTAATCCTAATTACAATGTTGGTCTGTTGGATTAGATGTATCATACATCTAAAACGGAATCTTGGAAGGTACAATCTTGAGTAAATGTTTATATAAACTTATTTTAGCCTAAGTATACCTGTCAAAGTAAAATCTGAATCACCTCTAATATTGACACATTTGAGATTGCTAAATGCAGTTCATGTTTGTTAAAAGTTTTAAGTTGTTATTTTCTTACAAAATTAGAAACAAGACAATAATAAAATGAATTTTTACTAGGGTGAGAAATTTTCATTAATTTCTTGCATAATATTAAATTGTATAGAGTTAAACAAAAATAAAATCAATTCTGGCTTTGCCTTTTCAGATAGAAACATTACCTTTTAAGATTTGAGTGATGCTTTTTCTTTTATAGTCAAAGGGTGGGGAGTGGGATATGGGCATCCCACCCTCTACTCTTGAGATTTCATGTTCCACAAAGCTCCAACTGACCTATCTTTGTAGGGAAAAAATTGATTGATACCTAAACAGCTAATATATTTATAGCTACCACTAATCTAGAATCCAAACATGTCCGTACCTTAGCCTTCTAGTAATTATATTTACAATATAAGCACAATTACATACAAAATCAGTAAAAATTGGAGGACATACTGTTAAACAAGTGATTCATGAGGACCTAGCTGCAAATATCCTTCTCTCCTCAAGTGCAAGCCTCTTTTGTAGCCTCTCTAGGTGATCAGAAAATGCCAAAAACAAATCCTTCAGATCACTGGCTATTTTGAATTCTTTAGTTCCTGAACGAACAACCTTCAAATTGTTCCTCGCTCCACTCTTTCCTTCCTGTGTTATATTCTGCAAAAACAAAAGTCTGTAACAGCCCATGGGAACAGGTAGAGAATTGCCATGGGTTATTATTATTTCCAATCAACTTCTGCAGTCCCCTCTTGCACCTATCGAAGTGAAATTGGCAGTACAATTTACCTAAAACTATAAAGTTTACCTAAAACTGCAATCAGATTTTCAAAACAATGGAAGGCATGACATGTTTTCTCATCACATACAAAGGCTCTCTAGTGAAACAGATGCCTCTGCAATGATACTATTGTATTTTAACTACATTTTAATAATTTTCATGGTGCCACAATTTGACAATGTAGGAAAACTGAGCTAGACCAATAACTAGATGCAAATGGGTCGAGGCAAGTCAAGTCTGGCATTTGATGTTCGGGTTTGCCTTGTGAAAAAAAAAATGTTCAAACTTGACTCATTTATTTAATCAAGCCAAATTTAAAGTTTAAGCTTAACTTGGTTAAAAATTCCAAAGCTTGTTTATTTTTTTCTTTATAAAATTTCTTTTTGAATAAAATTTTGTTTATTAATTTAATATTTAAAAGATACCATTATGCTAAATAGTAAAGTAAAATAGTAATAAAATATAATTTTATATTCATGAAATGACTTGAGATTATAAACAAAATCCTCAACAATGAAAATAGTGAATTTTTCAAAAAAAGATTATGATTGTTTGTTTAAGATATTCTTAAAAATTGAAATTAAGTAAAGATTATATATATAAGATGACAATAAACAAGACTACAATTTCTCAAGTAAATATAATAAATAAAATTGCCGTTTTTTTTTAACAATATGGAAAGCGATGAGGTTCGAATCTAGGATCCTTACGTAAAAATACTCTAATCTCCAAACCTTCACCATGATCAATCTTAGTGACTTAAAATATAATAAATAAAATTGCAGTTATTTAAGCATACTTATATATGTATGTATGGAAGTATATATTATACAAATTATTAATGAGCTATTAATCCAAAGCTTTTAGACTTTCCTTATTTAAATAATCAAGCCTAACTTTTAAGCCTGAGTTTGTTTGTTTAACTAAACAAAAATACTTTAAACAAACATTTAATGAGTCAAGTTCAAATAATTCATGTATAGCTCAATTTATTTACATTCATGCTAATAACCATGCTCCCCTAACAAGCCTTAAAATGATTCTCTTTGTTGGCAAAAAGGAGAAAGAAATTTGTTTATAAAAGCTACCTTTGAGACATGCATCAGTGTTCCTATTGATGCTTTGATTTTTTGGAGCCCTACTAGTTTTTCAATCACCACCCATGGCCTGGAAAAAGACAGTGAAGAGATTAATTCTAAGTAGCAAAGGAAAACAATAATACAACATTAACATATGCAGAAAGCATTAACTCGTTAAAAAAATCAGAGTAGACTGTACTTGAAATTCATAGAGCAGACAACAATATTTAACAACTACATGTACAGAATACCTGCCAGTTGAAGATGTTATGATGAGGTTGGGATTATTCAAAAAGTCACACATCTTTTGGAACACTTTTTCAGAATCCAACATAATGGCTCCACTGGTATATACCTCTGATGGCAAACTAGGAAAAATGAAGACTCTAGCTGATACTGAAGTATGCTTCCGTAAGAATTCTGTAACTGCATATGGACACAATTCTTTATCCATATTAGCAATCAATATCATGCACACTTTATTTACTCCTTCTAGATCCCTATCTTCCATTCTTCTGTCATGACTGCTGACTATAAATCAATGAAAGAAGAAAACAAAAAACAATTGAAAATCTGAGGAAAAACTTAGAACTTAAGAAGGCTTATATCATAGAACATCATCATAAAAAATACAAAGAACAACTGCATTGAATAAAAGTAGAAGATTATGCACTAGATATATGGGTATAAAGCATATAGGCCAATGAAGAAGGTTCCAATCTGTTTATGTGAACATAAGGGTAGAGAAAAATTGATAAATAGGAAGTCAAAATAGCAATCCTACATAGGATCAAACAAGGTCTCCCAAGGCATAGACCATAATATTCAAATGAGGATAGTAAGATCACACCTACTATAAGAATTGTCTAAAGAGAAGTACAAAAATTTAACATAAGCATTGCATGAAATAGCTGTTTAAGAAAAAGCACATATAAGTATGACTTTCAAGTGGGAAGAGATAGAATTATGATAAATCTATGAATGTCATATTGTTCATAATTCATAGCCATAACAATAGTCACAGAAAAAGTAAAAAATGACCAAAGGAAAGAAACAATGTTTCAAAATCAAGCAGACCAGAATTAGAGCAAAGACTGGCAGAGACCAAAGATCAAGAAGAAATAAAGACAAAGCAAATCTTTGTTAAATAATCCCAGCAACAGACCAGGGAGGAAAGAACATCAACTACACATAAACAACATAAATTCATAAAGCACTAGTTTTGAGGGATCACTGGACCACATTTTTCATTTCAAGCTCAATAACTATCAGTCTATTCAAATTATATCACCGACCATCCAAGAAACTGCAGCCTGGAGGTCATTTTATCAATCCACATTTTGAGTTGCAGTTCGTACAATTTTTCCATGCAATGTGACAATATCAAATTCTACAATCCTGCTTGTTTGCCAGTGAGGCAGAATTTGATACAATTCTGCAGGTCCATTAAAATAAAATCATACAATTCTAAATGTTGACATGTGGTTTTAACAATCATAGTTCACAAAAACAGAGCAATAAGGACAATCATATGAAGTGAATCATAAATATATCTGAAAACAGAAATAATTTTTGAAGCAAAATTCAGTTAGTTGAATCAATTTTTAGCATCAACCTTCACTATGACATAGAAGCAAACCTTCAGATAAACGAACTTTGACAACAGACCGTCTGGCACGTCGTTTTTCCTGTAGAGAGAGGAATACATGATAAGATATCAGGCTCTGAAAACACAGCCAAGAATTGCAACTTGAACTACTCTTATTATAATTTCCTTAGCGTGCAAGTGGGAAGTGTTCTTGTTTACATAAAGATGCATATACTGCTTGCCTTTTCCATTCGTTCAAAATAACCAACTCTGCGAGGAGTGTTTGAACTTTTGTTGCAGTATGGCACAATTTCCAAGCCTTCTACTCCCTTTGACACTGGTATAGAATGAGGCAAAAACAATACTATTTTCTCCCTTGCCATCTCCAGAAATAAAGTCACCGCAGGATCCAGCTCCAATGAAGGCTGAACTATGCAAATACTTTCAATTTTTGCGGTGGTCAAATTGCTAGCATTTGGCCCATGTAACCAGCAAAGTATAAAGGTGCATGAGCATTGCTCCTCTTTTCTTGTCCAAGAATGCACAGCTTCTTGCACCTAAGAAAACAGGCATAATTTCACAAGTTCAAAGGAAGCAATTTAATCAAGAATGTAAAATAAGTGTTATTTTTCCCAAACTAAATAAAAAACCATCAGCTTCTATTCTATTTGTTGAAAATTAGATACGGGTCTAACTCAACCCCAAAAGCTAGCTTGTAGGGTGAGGGGTTCTCTTAACTTATATATGCATGACTGACCTTTTCTTTAATGTGGGATTTACAATACACCCCTCACGCCCAGCCTTGGACAACTAGACATCTGAACATGAAGTTTGTAGGATCGGACATCTAGGAGTAGGCCCATTGATAGAATAAGATACGCTCTGATACCATGTTGAAAATTAGACATGGGTCTAACTCAACCACAAAAGCTAGCTTGTAAGATGAAGGGTGCCCATATGCTAGCCTTCCCTTTAATGTGGGACTTGCAATACACCCCCTCACGTCCAGTATTGAACAACTGAACATCTGGGCATGAAGTTTGCAGGACTGGACATTTGCAAATGGCCCAATGATAGAGTAGGGTATGCTCTAATACCATGTTGAAACTTAGACATGAGTCTAACTCAACTCCAAAAGCTAGCTTGTACGGTGATGGGTGCCCTTAACTTATATATGCATGGCTGACCTTCCCTTTAATGTGGGACTTGCAATACTATTGAACTTAATATCTAGGAACCATTTCACCTTGCAGCTCTTAAGAAATTTTAGAACCTTTCACAAATGAGGAAAGAATCATTTATTACTACTTGCTTAAATGAGGAAACAAGAACCTCTACCAAGCATACATTGGAAACCCAAACATACCAGCTTAAAGGGGAACATTTAGGAATTAAGATCATTAGAAAGTGAGTCAATGAATAGTCCTAACTCATTTCAAAAATTAGCTCAAGGAGGGAATATTGTCCAAATCTTATCAGGGGTATATTAGTCATATTCCTAGTCAATATGAAACATCTTAACACATTTGCTTACACCTACGACTGGGCACCAGATGTACAAAGTTTACAAGACTGAACATCTGCAGGTAGCTCAACATTAAAACTAAATAAGCTCTAATACCATATTAGAAAATGACCAGATCTAACTCACTCTCAAAAACTAGCTCATGTGAAGATGTTTGTCCAAACCATACAAAGAATATTTTGGTTAGATTCCTAGTCAACGTGAAACATTTTAACCAAGATTATTTGACATGGTATTCCTAGTTAATTGTTTCCATATGATGATAAGAGGAATGCTAGTAAGCAGTAACACACTCTGGTAGGCTAAATCCTAAATTAGACATTTATAATCCTGTATTAGGTAATTATTAAGCAATAATGTTCTGTATTAGGTAGCTATAAAAAGTTATTAAGCATTTTTTTTAATACTAATTTCGTATTAGGCAGTTATGGGTTAGAATATGACAATTATAATTATATATAAGGGGTGTTACAGACTTCTAAAAGGCACTTAAGGTATCAGAATAATTTTACTGATGTTTTGAAGGAGGAAACTACTTGTTATGAGGAAGTGTTCATATCCCAATCTGGCCAAAAAGTCAAATTATTTCTTGAGTGTGCTTATTTCTTGAGTCTAACACACTCTTTCCATCACACTTCACACTTCACACTTCACACTAATAGGTGAAATTCATGTGAATCTTCCTAAATAGTAGAGGAACTATACAATTTCATCCCTAAAAGTAGCAACTTTAGTTGATTTGGTCCTTGAATTTTTTTTTTGTTACATACAGTTTAGGAGAGTTGGGTTTCAAAAGCTCAGTAGGGTGAAGACATGCCTCAAAATTTAAAGAATGCTTACAAAGGTACTTACAGATCATCCAACAACAAGATCCTTACATCATAGTGAGATTTGAACTTTTGACTGTGTAGAATATGAATCTAGTCTTTATCAACTGAACCAACATTAGTTGGTCGTCCTTGAAAGTATATACAATGTAATCCCCAAAATCTATCAACCTAATGACACATTAGTCCTTCTCTATCAATTTAGTCTCCTACTATGTCAACTTTATGATGAAATAGCCTTTGAATTAACAACAAATCTAGTCCTTATATGCTGTTAGCTTCAAGTTGGAAAAATTAATTTGTCATGAATTTGACGGATTTGGAGACTAGATTGTATACGCGCCAACTTTCAAAATTTGAGCCAGCAATAAAAAGTTTGCTGCTAACTTTTTTCATGGACAGATTCAATTAATAATCAAGTACGCCCTCATTTTAATTTCTGGAATTGTAAGCGTCAGGGGTACTATAGTCCTAACATTACAAAATTCTAACTTTAACCCCTTAACATTTAGAAAACATCATTTACTTTGGTCTTTTTCATGCAAAAGTACAATGAAAAATAAAATAATCAAGAATTATAAAGAGGGATTTTTTTCATAAGAATTAATAAGGGGTTAAAGTGAAGATTTTATTAAGTTATATATATTAAAATAAAAGTAAAATAATCATTTTGATCCCGGAGAGATCAAAGATCGATCATATTAGCTCTTGAAGGATAGAAATCACTGTTAGTCCCTAAAAAATAAAGAATCAGTTATTTGACTAAATTAATCAACTTTTTATTTCTATTATTTATCGGAGACCCACTTTGGGGGATCAAAATGATATTCTTTATCTTTCCAAACTAACACCACAGGATTGGTAATCAACACAGAAATGTGGAGCGCTTCTAGCTTTTAATCTACAAAAACAACCTTGCATCGCAATGTTCATCCCCTATGCTACGCAATTTAACATATTATTAAGCCATGCAATCAACGTCAAACTAACGACGCGTCGTCTCGAGAGAAACCAACAAAATATCCATGGACGTAAACGACAAAAGGGAGTGAAGAGTGGCGATGACTAACCCCGTCGACAATAGCATCGTAGAACCGAATGTCGTCGTCTCTGAAATAGTGACAGGCGCAGACCGTGGTGCCTTCAGCGAGTAGATGACACTCGCTGTCTTGAAGCTGTTTGGAGATTGGTCTGAAGCGTCGCTTGAAGTCCTCAAGCTGTTCCGAGTCTCGAAAGTCTGAGGGTTCAAACACATTGTCGTCTTCGTCGGAGAAGTCGAAGTACTTGATTCGGAGAGCTTCTCCCTCCAATAAAACGCACACTGAGTACCACGCGTCGTCGTTGAACGTTCTGAATTCCGTCGTGTAACTCGGCCCCACCACCACGCTCATTTCATTGCTTTCCCTCTCCTCCAACATTGAGAAAATACCAAAAAAGAAACCCTGTGGCTATCATCTCTTGGTTTATTTACATGACTATTGGTTTTTTTTAAACACTTCTTATTTTTATTTTTTATAAAATTATTATCTTATTTTTATGTTTAAAATTTTGTATCGAAAATAATAAAAGTAGAAAATACATTTTTTTTATAAATATTAAAATCAAAAAATGTTTTCATAATCTATGACCTAATTTTTTTTTTCTCCTTACTTTTTATTGTTTTCTCCTAAAAATATCTATAACATTATACTCAAGTTTTATCTTATTAATTAATTAGTGTAACTAGGCATGTATGATATATTTTATTTTTTGTTTTTTTATGCTTAAGAACGAGTATAAATTTTTAACAATAAAATTTTTAATAACAGAATATTCAAAATCAGCGAAAATTATTATGCTTTAAGAATATATTTTCACAGCTTATAAAGATTTTATTTACAATAAATTTAAATATTAGAAAAAATCTTCCGATATAATAGTATGAGAATTTAAATTTAAAAATTTATGTACAAAATAAATTTGATATTCAAAATAAAAATTTTAATAATAGTATGGGAAGCAACATGAAAATATGTAATAAAAAGTATTAAAAATGCACAGCTACAGAATATGAACTTTATGCATGTGCTTCCATACATAATTGATTGTAATTGTTATACTTTTTTTTTTATTTTGTGTTAAACATTATCAAAGTTCCTAAAATAGGATTATGATAAATTACAAAATTTTCACACCAAAATCGCATAATCCAAAAACATAGGACTCTTATTCCTTGACTTAAAGTTAAAACCTTAACATAAATGGTTTCATTAAGCATAGGCAAATTACAATTTCAAGTATAGCATAAAAAATAGTTGAAAAGAGGCTATAAACATGGTCACATCGTTGTTCAATTTACCGTTTTTCAAGTAATTATATACTTATAGAATGGTTAATGAATCGTATTTCATTTCATTTCACGTGGTTAGTGATTCAGTATATTTTTTATTTTAAAATTTTTTTTTGCATGTTTATTTTTTTAGTAAGTTTTTTTATATTTTTTATATTTGATAAATATAATATATAAATTGATATATTAATTTTTATTATGAATAAAATTAATTAAATTTATATAAAACATATTATATTAAAAAATATCATTTACATTGTATGTAATTAGAACATAAAACAAATACAACTAAGAATCAATCTTAAAAAATTTATGGTATAACTATACATATTATTCTTTTTGAAGATACTAAATCCTAATACTAGAAAATGTGAAATTATATGTATTAAAATATTAAAAAAATAAATTAATAATAAAATTTACACCTTATAAAAAATAAAAAAATAAAAAATGATTGCATAATATACATTAAATAAAATAATAATTTATTTATAATATAGAATAACAACAAAATACTCACAATTAATTTTATTGATTTGTTTGGAACACTAAAAAGGTAAAACTAAAATTAAAATACATAAAATTATTACATTGTTAAAATTTAATTAAAAATTAGTTATTAAAATTTATTTATTTATATAATTATTTATGTCATTTAGTTTATTTTTGTTTTATTTACAATTCTTTTTTTATTTGATAAACAATAACAACATTAATAAAATATATTATAAATTAAATAAATATAAATATATTAAATTAATTAAATACATATATATTATATTTAATTTTAATAAATACTTATTTATTAAATATATTTAATTTGCATGTGTAATAACTATGTAGGTTTCTACTAAAATAGATTCATGTATTAGAATATTTCATGTGATCGATAGTAATCAATATCCAATATTATTTATATTGTTGTGGCTAATGATAGATTAATTGTTATAATAGTCTAATAATAAAAATAAAATAAATAATAAAAGAATAATAAATTTATCCAACATTATAATGTACTCAACATTATAATGTATTACTAGTTAATAATTTTGCCCTGCATGATAATTAAGTATCTCAACAATATATTGATTTAAGGTAAGGTTTGAATTATTATCCAATTCAAATGAAAATATAAATGATAATCTACTTGTTTGTTTAAGATCATACAAAATAGATCTCACAAAAATATTTAAAAAAATAAAATAATAAAATTTAATGTTTGTTGATTAATAATAAGATGAAATTAACAAAATAAAGTTTATATTATTACTTAATGTAAAAATATATGTTTAATATGTTTAACCATTAGTAACAAATTATTTCTATGAGATTTTTATCTTAATTTTATTGATGAACAACTTTTTCTACATGCAAGCAGTCATGTAAATGTCCATTACATGAATAGAATATCCCAAGTTTACATACACCTTCATCATATCAAAAGTCATCTTATCTTAGATGCTTGAAAACTATTTAACATCAACAACATATTTAAACATATCATGAATAGGTGAAGAAATGAATCCTTTTGTATAGTCTATAACTTTCTCTTTATTCTTGGGTACTGATGGTACGACATGAAAAATATAATTACATAAATGAATTAAATCATATTTACATTACATATTTATATAAAAAGTATTAATATAATGAGAACTTACTTGGAGTGATATGCTAATAAATGATACATAAGAAAAATACCAATTACACTCATTTGGTACTTGTAATGGTAAGCGTTCCTCTTCTATTTGCAAACGTATCAGCAGGTACCTTAATATGATTTGGAGGAAAGGTTTGTCCATGTAAAGTAACATTCGTTGTGTGAAACATTATGTCAATACCAACAACTTGGTATAAGATAAATATGTATAACATATAACAATGTTCATCTTGAAATTAAATATTAATAAATGAAATAAATTATAAAAAATATTAAAATAAAATAAATAGAAGAATATTGAATAAATTACATCAAGAATTTCTATTACACTTATTGGTGTATAGTTACCCATTTATAACTAGTGGTTGTGGTTGTGATGGTGGCTATGATCGTTGTGGTGGAATGAATACAACCTAACCTAATATGAATGATGGCATCAACTATGAACCATTAAGTTAAGCAATCATCTGCATCAAATGTTACATCTATTACATCATGTGTTGCCACTTAATTGAAGATGAATATGAGCAAGATTGTAATTGGCTAAACACAAGCATTTGTGTTGCACAAAATCATGTTGCCCTCGTACATTCAAGATATTCATTGATGCCTAATACACTCTTAAGGATGTCATATTTTCTTGTGGTTTGAGATTCCTCCTAAGTCACTAATTATGATAAGGTTTCCTATATTTAAAATGAAAGGATAAAGTGAAAATTCAAATATCAAATAAAATTTAAAAATAAGGATAAAAAAAATTTACACATTTATCAAACACCCAACACCCATTGTACACCTCCTCAATAATAATACTAATTTTGCTAACTTGAGTCTACTTCCACAACACAAGCCAATTCCAATGAAGAAATTTATATCAATTATTTCAAATGTAACAAATTAAAGCAATTGATAAATTCTTTTTAAAGCAAATTTGTTCACTTATACGACAACAAACACTTACTAACAATATCATAAAATCATAAATAATAATAAAATTAATTTATTTTACAACATCATCCTTGTATGATGAATATTTTTTAAGTTTTATCTTTGTAAACTAATGCAACAATATACAATATAATTTGTAATAAATTTAATTAATTACAAAAAAATTCATCATAAAAAAAAATCACATCTTATTAAGATCGGCTTTCCACTAACAAGCAAAATAATATATATATATATATATATATATATATATATATATATATATATATATATATATATATATATCAAACACATAAAATATTTTAAATAATTAGCATACAGTTAGTATCTTATAAAATAAGAACACACCAATATCCAAGCAAATACAAATGTATAAATTTGGAAAAGAAATTCTAATAAAGGATACCCTATTCTTTCAACTATCTTAAATATCCTATTCTTTCAACTTTATCCTAATAAACTAAAAATACAGTTGAGATAAGTATATTTTTTTCTTTCTTCCAAATTTCATTGTTGGTACAGGCTTTAGGATTGGAGCAAAAGCTAAATTTTTTTTACTAACTTAAAAGAAACGTTAATTATTTCTCCAGCATAAAGGGCTTTAATTCATAACATAAAAGAATTATGATTTGTAATGTTTCTAAAGTAAAAAAGGAAACATTTTCAACTACAATGTGAATATATTTTTACTATGAAATCGTTCAGGAGAAAAAAAGTTTCCGCCCAATTATTTGGTTCTCAATCTAATTTACTAGAAGAAGTTTTTCTAAAAAACTTTTTTTTTTCATTTTTGATCTCTTTGTCCTTGAAAAAAATTGCATCCCCAATGCTAATGAATGATGGCTTAAGCCTAAAGAGCCAAATATTTTGAGCACTATAGATCTACAACATTGATTTAAGCATCCTAAACCTTATTTAAATTGTAAGCAACCAAAATGGAAAGGTGGAATATCAAATTTTATATATCCCAAAGAAAAAAAAAATAAACCACTAAATATTAGTAAAAAGAAAATCTAACTTAATTCAAAAAGAATTTTTATATATCACAAGAAAATGAAAAATAAAGTTTAAAAATGACATTCATTTAAAGAAAAATTAAATTAACCGCTCTTTAAGAATAACTTAAAATATGATTAAATGTAGGATCATATTTTAAGTGATATTTGAATAATAGTTTGACATTATCGCTCTTCAAATAAAATATTTTTTAGATTGACTATATTTTCAAAGCGTATCAACTGCTTTTTTTATTATCACCTAAAATGAGATTAATGATAATTATTTTTCAAATGAAAATTCTTCATTAATTACACTTTAAATGACACTTTTTAAACTTTAAAAAATTCTCTATATTTTAATCACTATTTTTTAATTTCATTAGCGTAAGAAAATTACAAATTAAAATATACTATTCTCCTTCAATTCATTTGTTTTTGAAAATCCATGACATCTTCAGTTATCTTTTATATAACTTTTTTACTCTTAATAAATTTGTATGTTATAAATTATAATCATTAACATTTTGAAAAACATATGTTGTTGATTTTAATAAACCAAGGTCTCATTGCAAAAAAAGTTAAGATAAAATCTAAAAAAAAGTTTAAAAATATACATATTAAATCTAACCTATGAAATAATTCATATCAAGGATAAATTTTAAAAATTAATAAACAAATTTACTATTTACAAAATATTTTACTTTACCTATTTCAAAACAAAAATAAAATATATCATCATTATTTTCCTTCAAATTAACAATATTTATAATTTTTTTAGACAAGTGTATAGTTAGAGTTTATATATTTGATGAGGAGTTAAATCATCAATCTTACAAGAATAATTTACAAAAAAATATTCAAATTGAATGTTTCTACTTCCTATGTAATGAAGTTTAATCTATCAATAATAATTCTTTTACATATAAATAGTATCATTTATCCATTTATATCATTCATCTAATGACTAATAATTTTTTTAAAAATAAAATATATTCAACAGTGTACACTCATATAAATGAATATATATTTTTATTTATTTATGTAAAAAAAATTCCCTTAATTCAAGCCATCTCATTAATGAGATTGCCATCATCAACCATTGAAACCTGAACATCTTTTTAAACATAAATTGTGAGATGAACATTCATTTTTCCTTCAATTTTCAAGATTTATGGTTATAAGGTGAACATGCATTTATCCATTGTAAGTTAGATTAAAACTTGTGCGACAACTCTAATTCACAACATCTTTATGTCATAAGTACACAAAATAAACATTTCAAAATATAAATAATTATAAAAATATAAATTAACTTATACCTACAAGTTAAACAAAGGTTGAATGATAGGCCAATGAAACATATATATTAGAAAATAAAAGAAAACATTGAATCAATGTGCCATTGACAAGCTTCAATAAATGTGAAAGAAAAAAAGTTGTAAAAAATGTTGGCCTATTACTCCAACTCTTGATCTACATTAACATCAAGATATTATCTTTCTTTGGGAACAACTAATTATTTTTATCTTTTCGTTTGATCATACAACTTATTCCTAATTATTGTTATGTATTTTAAAATAGACTGAAATTTAAAATAAAGTGAAATGTTATGTATTTTCAAAAAGTTGAAAAAAAAAACAACCTAACTATAGTATCCATCACACTGTTGTTATTGAGGCCGCTTGATGAATAATATTTATCAAGCCACATTTGTTTACTCAATGAATGTTTAGTTAGGCTTTTGTTGAACACAAAAGGGAGAATATGACTTCCCGACCCGAAACACCTTGACTCGAACCAAACAATATTCTTTTACCAAAGACATTTGCGGCTTTGCGATGATAATCAGTAATTTAAAATACCTCTTGCCGAAAAGGATGTTTTGACAGAAAGAAAGAGTGAAAAGAAGAGATAAATTTATTTTATATTATGTTTAATATATTTTTAAATAATTAAATTTTATTAATTCAACTGGATTAATATATTTTATTATATATTATTTATAAAATTTTATAAAATTAGTATTTTATTATATAATTTTGTTTTAAAAATAATATATCTTTTTAATGTACATTAATTTAAGTCTATTTAATTACTTTATTTTAAGGATAATATCTTTTTTAATATATATTAATTTAAATTATTTAATAAAATATTAATTTTTTAAAATTTTATAAATATCTAATCTAATAAATTTTATTAATTTTCAGCTAAATTGATAAACTTTAACCATTTATGTTAGAATTATTTTTAAAATAATTTGTCTTTATATATATATATATATATATATATATATATATATATATTTCATTTTAAAATATATATGTGAAATAATCAAACTTTAAAAAGTTTGGTGACTCCCAAATCTTTTTAACGTTCTTAGGTGCTCAAGTATATACATGTGTGCGAGTTGTCAACAACAAACGATAGTTATTTTTATGCTATGAAAAATTCATTTTTTTTTCTTTCTAAATTTTCAACTTCTGAATTTAGCTCAAATGATTCCTTAACTGGAATTTGGGTAAAATCAGAGAGTTGAATCAAATCACACTAAGAATCATCAACGTCAAGAAACCACCGGTTATTTAATTTTACTTGCCCTATACATATTTTACCGGAAAAGAAAAAGGAGAAAAGAAAGGAAAATAGCATGAACATGAATAGGGCAGAGAATGAGTAGTTTTGAGAGATTGAGCACCAACAAGAGGCAAGTTGAATCACAAGCAGCTGGTTCAGTTCTGAACCAAAGGAAGCTACCATATATTAAACCACACCAAACTACATCTTCAACTACATACGTACATATATATATATATATATATAGTTGCACACTGATAATAATTTACTTTCCTTGAGCATGTGTAATGAGAAGAGATATCAGATTGTTGCAATAACCATTAAAAGTACCATCTCAATCAAAACGGAACAGTCCTACTAGAAGAAGAGGGAACAGCTTGCTGCTCCACACTCTCATGACCACCTTCATCTTCTTCATTCTCTCCACTCAACTCCTCCAAGGACTTCCCCTTGGACTCCGGAACTAGCAGGGTACAAAATATGCCAAGACAGTTAACACAAGCAAGCAAGATAAGCGTGTTCTTCATCCCAATCCCCGCAGGGTACCCTGCATCTCGCTTGGCAGGATTCTTATCCTGTGAAGCATACAAAAACCCGAACGCTCCTACAATAGCGCCGGCTTTTCCCGCCGCAGATGAGATTCCATGACACGTGGATCTCAATCTGGCGGGAAAGATCTCGGCCGGGACCACAAAAGTAGTGGCGTTGGGGCCAAAATTGGCAAAGAAAAAAGTAAAGCCATACATAACCAAAAAGCCAACTCTGTTTTCTCTTTTAGTCCAATGATGGTAGGGAAGGGCAAGCGCAAACATAAAGACTGTCATAAAGAAGAATCCCATAAGCTGAATAAAGAAACGGCCAAGATGGTCTATAAAAGCTACGGTGAACCAGTAGCCAGGAACAGTTCCACAGAGCGCTATAAGCGCTGTTGCTTTGGAAACCCTGAAAACCTCATGAATGGCGTTCATTTCCCCTGGAGGTGGAAGCCAGCCAATGTTACTGTAAATATCTTTCTGGAAAAGGTTGGAACTGTAATAAGCAATATCCAGCAAAAACCAAGTTGTGGTAGTTCCTAACAGGTGCAATCCATGCCTCCGTAAAAACTCCTTGCTGAACAACCCAAAGTTATTCTCATCGCGCCCAATTATCTTATCCACCTTATCCTGCTCCGCTTCAATTTGCACCTGCAAAACACGTGACATGTCCTGCGCTGCTTGCTTAGCGTTTTTGGCAACAAGCGCTGTGTATCTCGCTGTCTCTGGCATCTTCATGCGCCAGTAATAAGTAAGCGCAGCAGGTATAGCACCGAACATGAGAATGATGCGCCACACGTAATCAGCTTCGGGGACTAACGAAGCTTTGGGGTTCTCATTGTAGCTTGGGGCGCTGTAAGCGTGATCGAATGCGGTCGACACTATGATGGACACTACAGCGCCGGCTAGAATTCCAAAACCCTGCATCGCGAAAACAGAAGCGATGAACGCGCCGCGAGTACGTTTGTTTGCGTACTCGGACATGATGGTTGCCGAGAGAGGGTAGTCTCCTCCGATTCCGAACCCGAGCCAGAACCTGAAGAAGCAGAGCGTGGATATCACGCCCTTCGCAGTGTGGCCGAAGGATAGACCGGAAGCGAGTGAAGAGAAAACCATGAGAGCGAGTGTTAATCCGTACACTTTTTTTCTTCCGAGTTTGTCCCCGAGCCAACCGAAGAAGAGTTGGCCTGCGAGAGTACCACACAAAGCGACGCCGTTTACTGCTGCCGACACGTTCGGAGGAAGGGTTCCCGGTTTGGGTGCGCCTTCGTGTGTGTAGTATAAGCGTCCCAGCAATTTGGTGACGTTTGGGATACTGAAGAGGTCATAGGCATCGGTGAAGAATCCCATTCCGGCGATGATGATGGCTGTGAAATGGTACCATTGTGTCTTGGCTGCGTCCAAGGCGTTCAGAACTCCTAATTCACTGCGAGCCATTTTCTTAGCTTTGAAAAGGAGCTCAACTCAATGGTTCAGGAATTCTGACACAGGAATCGCTAATTATATAAGCTTCTCCACACGGTGAGAGTTCAACACTTCAATTAAAAATGCATGTTTAATTAATTTTTTTCCTTTTCTCTTTTGTTTCTTTCACTTTAGCTATTCATTTTTTAAGGTTAGAGTTGTGTTTAAGAAATAGTTAAATCCGATTCCGTGCTCATCCGTCTAACTTTCTTTTTACAGGATCAAAAGAAGAAGAAAAAATTAAGATAAAAAAATATAAAAAAATCAACAAGATGCATGTTTTCTAGAAGAGAGTGTTTGTCCTTAATTACTTCATCACTTCAAGTTTAGTCACTTTCGTCTAACTTTAATCAGATTTAAGAAAAATTTAAATTTAAATCTTTATTCAATTTATAAATATGTGATGATACTTGAAACTGTAAATATCTATTCCATTCCTGTATAATAATATGAAATTTTATATTTTGTTAAATTATAATTTTATTTTAATTTGTTTATCTCTATTTTATATATTATATAGATTCAAATATAATTTAGTTAAAATATTTATAGACAAAGGAATATAATTTACAAAATATTTAAATTAAGGTTTAAATTATTCTTGAGTTTATCTGAAATTAATCTGTTTACTAATTTTTTCGAAACTCACATTTGAACCAACCTTAATTCTTCATACAAAGGAAACAGGAAGCAGAATATTTGTCTTGACCGGATCAATCATGTTGAAATGGCTAATGCATGTTAATTTTAAATAATAAATAAATTTAAGTGGAGGATTTTTATTTATACAAATAGCATTTCAAACTCAAAACGAACATGAAAAAGTTAACCATACTTGTTTATCTTCCGAGTTGTTATGGCAGATAGTCTCCAACTTCCCCCTTGACCGTTGTCATTACTAGTACCTGACCCCATTTTTACAAGAATTTTGATATACATGCATATGAATATGAATAGGGGAATACATTCCACTACATTTTTAGATTATTTTTTTTTAAACAAATAAGACCAAACCACCTACATTCGAGTGTAAGTTACTCTTTATATGTGTAGCTATCAAATCCATTTTTACAAACATCAACCCTTACTCAACTCAACATGAAAATGAAAAGAGCAGATTATAAGTACACATTGTATGACTGATAAAATCTATTATAATAAATAAAATAAAATACATATAATGATAATTTAATTCTTTATTGCAGTAAATAGTAGAAAAATAATAAATTTTAAATAAGAAATTAAACTGAATTATTTAGTGAGCATATTGTATTTCATAAGAATTGAGGATGATATAATTTTTACACAAAGATCATCCTATCCAACTTTTGGACATTAAAATACATTTTAGATATGGATGATTATGAGAGATTTCCAACCACACTAAGATTTCTTTCCTTGAAAATCTGTATTTCTCTAAACCCAAAAATATTAAACATTTTTTTATTTTTTTATTCTTATATTTTTCATGTTTATATATTGTTATAGTTTTTTATTGTAGAAATCATATTTTTTTACTTTATTAATTATAGAATCAATATATATATATATATATATATATATATATACATATATAAAGTCATAATATTTAACATATTAATTATTAAAAATTTATGATAAATCTTAATAAAATATGTTTAATAATAGAAATCTATTAACAAATCTTAATATTATTTTATTATAATATAATTCAAAGCTTTAACATAATTTTAATTCAAAATTTAATTAAATCTAAACAAATTATAGTTAAATAATTTAAACAAATTTCATAAAATTAGAAATCAAATCGATTGATATTTTAACTAAAATCAATACATGCAAATTCTAATAAATTAAGAATAAGATATTTTCAAATTTTATGTTTTTTATTTCAATTAAATCTTCTTAAAATAAACAATTAAAGTCACAAACTTATTTATCTTTTTTCTTAAATTTTATTCTTGTATACCACAATTACATTAACATGAATCCCAAATATTTTTTTACATCTTTTTTAACCTTCTTGTTATTAATAGATTTTCACTTAAAATGAACCTTTTCTATTTAATTTGATAATATAAAGTAATATTCAGACTCATATCAATGCTAAGTTAAAAATATATTGTACGAATAATCTATTTTTTACAATATAAAAAGTGAAATTACTTTTTACGCTATGCATGTTTGTGGTTGTCCTTCGTAAAACTATTCAGTTGTTCATCTGCATGAACTTTGACCAATAATTGTATATGCTTAATTATTAAGATTGAATATATCCTGATGTATGGTTAATTTACTAAGCAAGTTCCAAACAAACCCTAAATCAGGGTGTGCCCCTATTGTAACCTTGAAAAGGAAAGTGCCTATTTTTTTCTACGGTCAATGTTATCTGCCTCAGCTTTATTTAAAATCAACATGTGCTGATGTCAATCTCTCCAATGTCTCACAATTCACAAATTAAGGAGCACTAGTACAATACTTGGTACTACTAGCTATTACTAAATACTAATAGATTTTAGTTATAGTATATTTTAATAATATTTTTTATTTTAATATATTTTTATTATATCATATTTTTTCTATTTTATTTAATTGTTTTTTATCTATCTTTTCCCTCCAATTCTCATTGGTATAATTACAACTTTTCATAACTACCAGCTAAAAATCATGCATATAAACGCCTAGTTATGGAACATTAATATGTATTAATGGTAGACATAGAGTGAGTGACAGAGGGAGTAACCTTTTCCAATTCATGATATTGTCAAGTTGGGAAGGAAATTTTATTTATTTTGTATACATGAAGAGAATTAATGATTGGTAGTGGGTGAGAGCTGAGAGATATATAAACTGCAATTCAGTCTCATGACTCATCCTACCATTCTGTGACGCATGGATTATAGTTAAAATGGCATCTTGGAATATCCCATGAATTGGTTCCATTCTTTCAAGTTTTAAATTAATTAACCCTAAAAAAAAGGTTTAAATTAATTAAAGTCAGCGATTACGCAAAGTACAGAAAATGCTGTGCTTTTGTTTATGATTTGGTGGCAAACGTGTACACGCTTCTACATTCGTACTGTTGGTTCGGGGAAAATGCAGGAAAAATATCTTAAACTTTGATTAAAGCTGATAATCAATATTTTAAGTTTATTAATTAAAATTTAAAATTTTTATTAATAAAATTTTTATGAGTTCTAAGATATTTTAATATTTTTTTTAATATTTTTAATTAATGTTCTTAAAAGACTGGTTAATAAGATTTATATAAAATATTTTAGAATATTTTAAAGTATATTTTTCAATAAAAGATTTCTATAACAAGGATAAAAATATAAAAATTTTACTAAAGTAAAATATTTTAATCATGATCATAATAACATTTCTAAAAATCTTTTAAATATATCAAATAGATTTATAACATTTTTAACACTTATAATTCTTAAAAAAACATAATTTGTAGTAAATATAATTTTCAAGAATGGAAAATTTGAAATATAATTTATAAAAAATATATCTGAAAATTTTGATTTTTTTTTTAATAAAATTATTTCTGTCTGTCCTTATCACAACTTACACGAGGTAATTTCCCGTAATGAACTCATGTAACACTCTTTTGGTTGTGTTACGTGCAAAATATGTCTAATTTGAAGATCAAATGAGAGATTAAAATATTATAATATATTACATTTTTGTAACATTTTAAAAAATTGTTGTAAAAATATAAAAAATATTATATATTCATTTTAGTAATATTTTACGAAATTGTATTTGATTTATTGTAAAAAAATATTATCAAAATATAAAAATTATTGTTATCTATTAATTTTAGTAATATTTTTAAAAAATGTTATATCTTATTTATATTATAAAAAATATAATATGTTGCTGTGAAAAAATACACATTAAAAAGATGATTTTTAAAAAGTTTGATTAAAAGGGTTGAAAGTTTAAGTTGTTAAAATTTTTAAAAGTGCTACAATTTTACTTCTCTCCGTGATTGATGTACCACCTTCAGTGTTTACTTACAAAAATTTTATCAAAATGGACGTAATTACAAGCCACAACATACCCTAATAACATTAAATACGTCAATAAGAAACTAAAATTACATTTATAGCATTCATAGGTTACACTAACAACTCATAAATTATATCTTAACACATAATCTTCTCATATCACCAACCTTATTTCAAGAAATAGAGATATATTCAGCATCTCTGTACTATTTTATAATCTTAGCAACGTCACAACTACGCTTAACAAGGCATGTGTAGGATCAACCTTCAAATTATTCTTGAACAATAAGGCTTTCTTCATTGCCTTGGTCCATGAAAGAAGATACAAAAAATGCTCTTAGGTTTTCTTTTATATGGAGGTAATAAAGGTTGAAGGGATTGTTTTGTGAAGGATTTATGGTTTTTATATTTGATTACTAAGTATGATTAATATCTATTCTATTCACCATAAATAGAATTTCTTGAGAACACAAAAAATATAAAATTAGAATGAAGGAAAACTCCGTATGTAGAGCTTTAAAGTCCAAATCTCTAATACCATAAAATAAATTTTTGTATGGTGTAAAATAATAACTTTGTTTAGTTACCCCTAAATAGAAAGTTTATATACAAGTGTGCACTTATAACGTATTAAAATAACAGCCATAACTCATTACCAACTCCATTACAACCAACTAATTTATTTAAATATGTATGGGAATGATTATTTATCAATATGTTGTAAGATGAAATAAAATTATGATTGCAATTATATTAAATTTATTAGTATTTTAGTTTCTGATTTATTTATATGTTATATATTAGTTTTTTATTTAATAAAATTTCATTTGTTTGTCTTTAGTTTTAAATTTGTATTATTTTAAGTAAGTGAAGAAATTAATTTATAAAATTTTAAAAATAAAAAATTAGTTTATATTATTTTAAAAACTACATACGAATATACAAAAATTAAATAAATTAGGAACTTAAACGTTAGTTAGTAAACTTCAATTATTTATATTCTCTACAATTATGCAATTGAAGAAAATTAATTTAAAATAAACTTTATGCAGATATTTTGTATTTATATCTCTCCAAGGGAATGTTTATAGAATAAAATGCATGCGTTTATAATCATTAATAATTAAGAAAAATTTACAAATCGATTCTCAAAAATAACATTATCATCAAGTAAGCTTTCTAAAAATTTAGATGATAAAAAATTAGTCCTTCAAAGATTTAAATTATTATTATATTAATCTTTTAAAAAATTTTCCATTAAAATAATTTTTTTTAAAACACAATTTTTCACTAAATTAGTCTTTAACAGTGTTAAATTATCATCGAAATTGATCCTTATAAAGGACTTTAAAAAGTAACAAAGAAACAAATTTGATAAAAAAAATTGAGATACTAATATGGTAGAAAATTAATTTTTTGAATAACTAATCTAAAGAGATAAATCTTTTAAAAATATATTTGGTTGCATTTTCATCTTTAAAATTCAAATTGTAGGTTTTTCCTTAAGGACAACATCATTAGTAAAGTATAAGAGTTTGAAAATACATATAAAATATAAATGTAATTAAAAAATGATTTAAAAGTAGTGCTTAAATTTTTAATTTTAAAATGTATTAAGATTTATTTCAATCAATATACTTACTTTATAAATAATATATAATTTTATTATGAATTTAGTCTTAATACATTATCATTGTAAATATTTTTATACTATCAATCAACTAGAAATTAATATGATATGATTTTTAAATTAATTATTATAAAAATTAATAATTTTATATTATACAAAAATTTATAATTATATAATAAAGAAAATATTGTTATAATAATAATATATTTTAATTAAATTATTATATTATACTTAATGTTGAGTGAAGATGTTAAAAAAAAAGAAGTTTAATGTAGAAATTAAAATAATCAAAAATAAAAATATTCTTTGACTTAGTAATTGATTAGAAAGAAAATATCGATTTAAATTGTTATGCAAATCTACGTGACATGTCACAATTGAAATGGAAAGAATATCTTATACGGTTCTTAAGGAAAACAAATTAATTATAATATAAGGATAAATGAAGAATAAGGACTCAAAAACTTATATAACACGTTATGAACGTCCGTGTGTGTTAATTCTTTGTTATTTTCGCATCAACTGTTATAGTTTATGTTTTATTGTCTAAAATGCATATTTGATTACGGTGCCGATCATAAAAGTAAAATCAAAATGTCAACGCAAACAACAATTAAAATCTTTTCTTACTTTTTTTCCTTTACATTTTCAAATTTTGCGTGCTCCCTTGTTGGGAGTAAACGATAATAAACAAGTACAATAAATGGAGCAAGAGGAATTTGCATAATGTGAAGACAGCGACTTACAATTTTCTTTTGGAATTTGATTGCGTTGAACAAAATAGTATCAAACATAAAATTCCCCGTAAACTAAATAATTTAATATCGAAACGATTACCTATCTTAGATTAAAGTCAGATTAAGTGGAAATATTATCTAACTTAATTGCTATCTGTTTTATCGAATAAAACCCATCTTTATAATAGCAAAGAGAACAAAAATTAGAAGTCTAAAATTTTATAAAAGACTAAGACTTATGGTAAAATATTTTTTTATTATTTATAAATATAACTAAATTTAATTTTAGTGTAGGTAAGAATTAACTGTAAAAAAATATATTATTTTTATAATTAATTTTATCTATAATCATTATAATTGATTATATAAAATAAATTTTATATTTAAAACGTATGTCCGATAAACATTGATTTTAAATTAATTCATTTTGTTTTGATTGTATATATGAATTAATATTATTATTATTTTAAAAAAATTAAAATCAAAATTAATAAAATAATATTTAAGATATTTAAATAAAATTTGATTATATTTATAAAAATTAAAAATATATTTAATCTTAGACAATTATATCGTGGTAATCTAGTTTCTCATTTTCTGACCGATTGTAATTGTTTTACAATTTACTGTCTAAAGTGTGTTTTAATTTGTGAAATGGGTCAGTATTTGAATTAATCAATAATTAAAAGCATGGTCAAGAAAACTGAATTGTATTTGGAATATTAAATGAAGGAAGCAACAATCAAAACCTTTTCCTTTCCATATTTAAAATTTGCATGATCTCTTATTGGATTGGTAGTAAACCAATTAAATAAACAAGAACTACGAATAGACAAAAGACAATGAAGAGGGGAGTTTGTTTCTGGTGAAGACATAAATTTTCAGTATTTTTTAAGAATTTGATTGCGTTGGACAAAACGCATAATATTTCTAATTTCTCTTTGGCTGGAAATTTTGAAAATAAAAAAATTCTTAATATTCTAATCTTTAATTTATTTAATTTTTACATATAAAGTTTTTATTTAAATTATTAGAATTAGTTTAATGATACAAAATTAAAGATTAGTTTATTTTATATGAGATTTATTTTTTTATTGTATAAAAATATAATTTTTTATTTATAAAAATTCTATTAATTTTAAATTTTCATCATTGTTTTTAAAATTTATCATGAGTATTATTTACGAAAAATTAATTTATATTATTTTAAATAAATAAAATTTAAAAATTCTTAAAATTAAATTATATTATTTTAAAATAAAAATGACTTTAAAAAATTAAAATATTGATAAACTCAATAAAAAATTGACCCCACTTTATATCAAAGTCAGATTTGGTAGCAATCCTATCCATTTGGGGCAGTTGTTTGATTTGTTTAATCTTTATTACGTCACTTCGCATATTGCCTCCTTAATGAACGTTTTATTTGTGTTTTCTATAGACTCACTATTAATAAAAAATGAACTTGGCATGTTTCTATGGATTTTACATCGTTATAAATTGTGAGACATAATAACTTGTCCCAATTGAACAAGAAAGCGAAAAAAATACAATAAATTATAAATAAGATATTGTGTCTATAAGTACTATGAAGCAAACACTGAAGCTTCATGGCCGCGTGATATTCAGTACCTACAAGGATTTTTTTAAAAATTATTATTGCACAAAAATAGATAAAACAAGATGGAATGAAAAATAATATGAAAAAAAAATTTGATCTAAAATGTAATGTAATAAAAAAAAAAGAATATATTAAGATAAAAATAATACTAAAATATATGATAATTAAAAAAATCTTTTTTGTTATATGAAAAGTAAAAACCCATGTTGATTAGGAAAATCTCAATATCTTAGTCCTTATGCATAAATAAAAATACAAATTTTATGATTTTTTTATTAAGTTTAAATATGACTTTAACTTTTATAGATATAATTAAATTTAATTATAGTTCTTTGTTAATAGTAGTTCTGATACTTTTAAAATTTTAAAAATGATTGTTATTGTTATTTGATATGCATTTACTCATATCCCATAAAAATTACGTTAAAATGGTACGTATATATTTAAATGTTTGATAGTCGTCAAATATTGATAACAGGAATCATTTTTAAAATTTTTAATTTTATGAGAACTAAATTAAGAAAAATTATTTTGAAAAATAAAAATGAAGATTGTATTTGATAAAATTACTAAAAAAAATAACTAAAAATTGAAAAATTAAATTAAAATTGAAAGATAAAAATTAAAGGTTAAAACATTAAATAAAAGTTAAAAGTTAAAATATTAAATAAAAAATGAGAATGATAAGTTAATAATTAAACTAAAAATATTTGGTAAAATCAGCCATTAAACTAACTGATAAATGTAAAATATTAAATAAAAATATCATTAAATAATAGATTAAATTTGATAATGTGATATATTTTTTATTTTAAATAAACATAATATTAAATTTTAATTAAATAATTTAAAAAAATACTTATTTTTAATTTTTCATATAATTACTTTCAAACAAAAATTTAAAAAATAACTATTTTTATAATTTTATTTTATAAAATTAAAATAAAATAATTAAAATAAATAATATATATTAAAATAATAATTCAAAATATAATATTTTATGAAAATGGATAATATTAAACTTATAAAAATAAATAAATAATATTTTAGCTAGAATTTGAAAAATATAAAAGTAATTTAGAGTAATTTTAAAAAAAAATATTAATAACTATCTAAAAAAGGAAAGTAATTAATAAAAAATTACTTTACTAAATAGAACTATAACATTTTTCAGTTAATAATTTCAATTTTTAGATAGCTAAAATACATTATTAAATACATTTAAACATAAGCATATTTATAAAAATTAAAAATATATTTAAACTTAATATAATCATTGATATAATTAATTTATGGTAAGTGGATTCATTTGCAAAGGGGAGGTAACATGAGTTTAAAATTTTTATCTAAAACCTTTGAGAATTTTGAACTTCGAAAATATTTGTTGAAGAAATTAAATTAAGAAGATGCTGAAAGAATAAATTGAAGTGAACAATTCACATAAAATATCCAACACACAATTAGCATATAAGTATTTAAATAATAATGAAAAAAAGGTAAAAATAAAAGAAACAAGGAAGAGGAAGGTGCAAACAAGATTTATATATGGGATTGGGTCACACTTCATCATACCTAACCTTCAAGCTTCTACCAAAAAAGTTCCTCTGTAATCTGAACTGATTTAGTACGTTTTCTTAAAAAGGGGTTGAATAATGCCCTTTGAAAATTTTTTAATGAGAAATGTTATTTATACTATAATAAAATATAATATATAATATATAAAATACAATAAAAATAAAAAATATATGTTGTGTAAATTATGGTATAAATTTGTAACATAAGTTACATATCTCAATTTTAATCTATTGATCGAAGCCTTTATGATATGTGGCTCACTCAAATTTAAACAATGTAATTAAAAAGTTTTTGCACAAAAACATGTTAATCAGAAAGCTGAGCTTTCTAATGGTAACAATAATATGTGAACAGGGTTAAAACAGATTACAGATATATACTTAGACAAGAGAATCACAAAAGAATTTAAAGATGTAAGGATATTTTTTTCAAAGGATTTTCACTTACAAACTCGTTGACTTTGATTAAATATAGGAACATGTATGCATGATTTGTCCTTTTCAAAAATATCTTAGACTTTTAGTAAACGGTTGTGTTCTAATGATACAAACTAAAAATAATGGCAGAATATGGATAAAGAATATTTTGCAGATAAGGTTTTTATGTTGGTTCACCTAACCAGTCTTTGGTTTATATCTAGTTCCACATTTAGGTGACAATTTCACTGTATCAAGCTTGATTATAAGTATTTCTTTCACCTAACCCTCTTCAATCTTTTATTAAGTATTCTTTTCTCATAAACCTTTGTAGGCTCTATAACCTGTCAACCAAAACTCACCCCTTCCAAGGTATCATAGGAAAAATGAGCAAATTATGAAATATGAATAGGATATGTGTTTATAGCTTACTATAAATACTCAAAAAGTGTATAAGTAGTTATATCAAGCTAGCTATATTGCTGCATATTTTGTTTTATAATGAATAAAACATAAAATCAATATAAAAAATGAAGATAAGTGAGGATGATCTTCTAAACAGAATTGACCGGTAGGTTGATTTCTTTCATTAGATTTGGTCCTCATGTTCTTAATTATAAAAAATTTTGGGTAAAATTTCTTTTCATTTTTCCTTCTCTCCATATCTTTTTCTAATTTTTTTCTCTATCATGTACGTAATATATTTTACAGATACACACTTATTCACATATTTTGTATAAATGGACCTCTTGGAACCATTAAGATGGATCTATTACATATATGTTTTTAAGGAAATTGATATTGTGTTTTAGAAATGAGTCTAAGGAAAAGTTATTAGAATACTGAACTGCTTTGATATTTTTAATCAATTTCTTAACAATTCTAATCATGACTCAATTAGATTAAGTTTTTCGTAGGTTTTTTGGGTTAATAATTTGAACATTGATCTGCTGCTTTCTTAAATTTTCGTTCTACTTCTATGTGCAACTTCTTTAATTTTGCTCTAGATGATTCTACTAGAAAAGGATTTTTCTAATGGGGTGAGAAATTCAGAGGAATGTTAAACGTTAATAATTAGTTATTTTTTTTTATGAACTTTTCTTTTGGATCTTTGTGATAAACCATTCTAATATATGGTGTATCTTTTAAAAAAAATTAAGTAAGCAAGGTTTATTAGGTAAGATTATAAGCTATCCAATTACATTTTAATAATTTAATTTTTTATTCAATTAATAATTAATGAAAAATAACCATCTGTTAAATAAATACAATGTAATTTTTTCTTTTACTAATTAATTAAAAATTTAAGTATCAAAATTTAATTTAATGATTCATAATCCTATCTAATAAATTTATTTCACTCAAGAATTTCAACTTTTTTAAAATGTGAAATAGGTCTTCTTGAAGTGGTTCTATTCAGAGTTTTCCTACCTTTCTAAATTATTGATAACCTTTCTAGTCATAGAGTTAACTACAAACTTTAAATAAACAAAATTTCAACATAGAACTAAATAAATAGTTTAACCTTATGTTAATAAATTCATACATGAATGTTTATCCTTTCAATTGAAAGATTTTTCTTTCATCGTTTCATTTCCTTCAAAGATGCTTATTTGCTGTGTCATGTATCAAATTAACATATATGTATAATATATAAAACTTCCCCTGCATCCATCACCTATGTGACCTATATAATTGTGAAAGCATTGATGAGACGAAGGAATGATGAAGTGAACGAGAAACTAGAGAGAACACCAGAGAGAAGATGAAGGAGGGTTCAGTTATTTTGGAACTAGGATAGAAGCAAAAGGTGCCTTCTCAGAATGAAGAAGGAGATGAGTTTAATGGAAATACTTTTTTGAAGAAAAAAAAAGTGATATGAAAGAAAAATGATTAACATACACACAGTTAAGTATTATCCATCCTTATACACTCAGCAATTGTTGAAAAAACTTGGAAAAACTATTGATTTGTAATTTCACATTGTGCAGGCAAAGTCAAAGGCTTGAAGAAGGTTAATATAATTCTTAACAAAAAAAAAATGAAAGGTCAATATAATTACAATTTTTGTACATTTAATAATGTTAATATGTTTTTAATATATTTTTTTTATTTTATAATATTTATCATATTTATTATTTCTATATCTCTTTGAATTTCTACACCTCAAAATATGTTTATCAATCTTTTTCAAGTTAATATTATACTTTTTTTAACATTTTTTTATTGATAGTTTTTAATAACTGATTCATCAAAATATCATAATTTTTTGTTTTTAATTGCTATAAAAAATTTATTTAATTTTAATTCCTAAAAGTTACAAAAATCACATGGTTTTAATTCATGATAAAAAAAAACTAAAACCACATCATTTTATTTTGTTTTTAAATATGAGGAGTGGAATCAAATAAAATGTTTAAAAGAGATTAAAACCAACAATTTATCTAACAAATAATAAAACTTGTATTTCAAAGACTGTTCTGCCAGCGTTTTCCTTTAATTAGCTTTTGCCACTTCTAAGTTGGCTGCACATATTCTGTCAAAAATCTTGAATACCATATTGGCAATAAGTTACTAATGTAAATCAATCATGTTGCATTTTAACTGCTGAATCAGGTTGAGAAGCAGAATAATGAGACATACAAATCTTAGTGAATTTTTTTTTACCAGCCAACTTAAAGTGAAGAGAGATAAACTCAAAGACTCTCTTACATAATAAGGCCACTACTATGTCTATCTCTGTCCACAACATTTTTACAAGAAAAAGTTACACAAGAAGATCCAAATCAGATTTTTCACCTCAATTTTTTTTTTGGAAGAAACCTCAAAAAATTGATTATAGGAAAAATAATAATTGTTTGGATCAGCAAATACATAGCATGCCTATGTTACAATCATTTCTTTCCCTTTTCTATTATTTTTTCTTCTCTTGCTCTTTTTCAATATGGATTATAATATTTCCATCACTTAAGACTGGACCTGTTTTCCTCAATTACGTGTTGCAACTGAACCCCATCATGTATAAACTGAATAAAGTTTCCCCATGCTTAAGGGTGAGATAGATTTTGTCCAAAACGGACAAAAATAATGCACCGGTGACTGGTCTCATTGGAAAAGATTCCGGAAACCATTGAAGATTTTTAGGGCTCTTAATTCACCAGCCCTCATATCCCTCAATTTTCTTCTCAATATCTGCAATCATTGTTAAAAGGAAGTCAGAATCAGTGATAAACAGATATTATGCTATGAAAAAGTTGTATGCCATCTTTGTTACGTGAATTACAAAATGAGAGCATCAACATAACTTGGAGGTTTACTATTTACTTGTTGGCATCATTTCATTTCAATTCTTTGTTTTCTGGGACCAATGTACAAAGAAACATGCTTGAAAATGTTCAAGGACATGAACCAATCATAGTTATAAAAATTCACTGTTAGGCTATCAATGCAAGGCTAGTGTCCGGTCATATAGCAGGTAAAGATTAGGGAGAGAAGCAAGCATGGATCTAGGTTCCTTCTCAATTTTTTAAAAAGAATATATAGTATATTTTAAAAAAAAAAAATACTTGCATTAAACCTAAAAATATTGGTAATGGCTAATATTCGCTTCTCATAAAAAATCATTTAAAAGAAGTTAATAATTGTTAGTTGATAGATAGTGCTTAAAAGTAAAAATAAAAAATAAAAAAATAAAAAAAATCTTAGAAAAGATTCCTTAGTTTATTATGTCTCTCTTTTAAAAAATAAGTTCTTCATCTGTTAAAAAATATATATCTTATATTATTTTGTTTTAAAAAATTCATCTTCTAATTCTCTTTTTTTTTTTTTTTGTGGATTTGGAATTGAATCTTCTAATTCGCTTTAAGCCTAAGTATATATTGAGCTGACCATAAATACAATTATGTGTGCTAAAGTTTGTTTATTTTTAACCCTTCCCTTAAATGTATTCTGGATCCATCCCCAACAATGATCACAACTAACACGGAATAGAGAGGAATGGAATTACTTGTTGAGATGGAATTCTTTTCAGATCTATTTGGAAAGTGAAGAAGAGATGTTTGTACATCAAAAACAAGCTATGAAATATAATTGGTTTGAGAAAGAAGCAGCAGTTCAACAAAGAAGCTACAACAAAGTTCTATGATAACTTCACACCACCAGCAATGTTAAGGAATATGGAATAGAGAAAATATAAAATATGCTTTATAAACTTACATATTGAGCACGAAACAATATCCTTCGCTCGCTTGTACACAAGTCCACAGCTAGCTGTTTCAGAAAGAGCCTTCTGTTGAGTTGTTTAGGAGAAGTCACATCCAAATCCAGGGATCCACTTGCCTACAAGAAACATATACACACTTCATTTATGATAATAGTGATTATTATGCAGAATAAAGGGAAACGGCTAGGACTAACTCGTTAAAGAGCCACAACTTCATAAATTAGTTTTTCAAACTATGGCTAGTGTAAAAATATTTGTTTTCTAAAAAAAACCTCTAGTTTTCTTGTTAAAGTGTTTCCTTGTTAAAGTGTTTCCTTGCCTGTATGAACTTGTTGTATTTTGATATACTTGATTCGCAGCTATCTAGTATGAATTGCAATGCTTGCTCCTCTATTTCAGGATATCTCAAATCCTTCTTGGAGGTTATTTTATTTGATGCTGCAGCAGCCATCTGTTCAAAGAATCATTCATAGGGTTATTCAATATCCAAAGGATAATTCAGAGATTGTGAGTGTCATACCTCTTCAAATTTTTCTCCCATGCTTGAAGGACTAACAGCTAAATAAGCATAAGCCATTAACTCCAACGGCAAACCAGTAATCTGTACAGGAAAACACTGAGATCTGATAAAAATGAACAAAGTTAGTAACAAGTTCAATTACAAGTATACTTCAGAATGATATCTCAAAGGTATATCAGGTCAGAAAGAAATAATAATGTTTCCTGTCTGAAGATTAAATTCTTAAATTAATGAGGAAAGAATGTAAGTAACAACAGGTGATGACCATTATGATAGTGGAAGCTATATCAGTTAACAATAAAATTTCAAGCAAAAAATAGTTGCATCAAAGAGTTTTGAGTAAGCATGGACAATTCTACACTGTACCTCACATGCGAAAAAGATGTCACAAATTTTATGATATTTTCAACACCTTGGAAAAAAAATTGATATTTTGGAAATGCCTTGCAGCATCTTGAGAGAAACTATTAAATGTTGAAAATTGTCAATTGATGCAAAGTTTGTAGTGAATGCTAGGATAGAACTTCTGCTAAGGTATAAAATAAGAATGTTTCTGAAAATACTTTTACCAGAACAAAAGACAAGGAACTTCATTTATATATATATATATATATATATATATATAACTGTGATTATGAAAATTAAGGTACTCACGCTGATAATCCATATTTCTTTAACAGTTCTAACTTCTCCTTATAGGACCCATCAGATTTTTTGAGTGAAAGTGACAACTCAACTGAATCACTAGGATTATTGCCTTCCTTTGGAACAAATCCATAAGATAAAAGAAGCTCCCCATTTGATTTTTTTCCATACGAAATAAACACCTGTATAATTTGATGCAGGGAATCAATTGCAATCTCTGAATTTAAATCAAGTAACTATGAGAAAGGCTAAATGGTAAAGAGTATCACCATCAAACACAGTTCCAATCAATTAACATTTTACTTTAATGGAACTATTTCAAATCACAGAGACTTAATTGTTTTACTCATTCATATACCATAATGCACTTTGGCAAGGAACAAGGAATTTGTATTTCATTTACTTAGGTACGTACTTGTTGTCTATAATGCTAATCTCATTTAACAAATTTCAATCTGCAATTTATGTTTACCTGCTCACCTGGTTGATAAGACCGATCTGTCATGAAGACAATTCCCTTTGATGTCTTATCATAATCCAAAAATGTCTCCACCTAGACCAGTGAAAATAAATCAGACTGAAACTTCACAGGGAAAAACTCGTTAAGAATCTAGATTGTTTTTGGAAGACAAACATACATCACAACTATGATTTAGCATATCAGCCCAAGGGACCAAGGCAACCTTTCCATCCATTGAGGGTAACCGAACCTGCATGGTAAAAGATCATGAATGATTGTTCAGGCAAAAACCCATTTGTCTTAAATATGAAACAACAAAAACCAAGTCTCATTGATTTAGTTAACTGAAAAGGTAGAAAAATAAGAAAGTTAAGTTAGATTTGTATAGAGCAAAATTATTGCAAATAAAATTATTTTTAATTCTATAGATTACTCTTGCAATTTTTGGAGTCATTCTTTTAGACCTTACACATAACAGCATATTTTGTTTAGTTTTGGACCTCAACACTTTTTCAAAAGAAGCTCTATTATGAACTCATATGGCATAGTCTGTGCATGGGATTCATATAGCAAATATGGAATTTCTCAGTAGCCATACTTGAGTTGTACACAAGAAGCAGAACATGGAATATAATTTGGTGTCATTTCATCTACCAGGTTGACTCACCAAGCGGGAGAAAAGAATACCAAATGACCATTTGAAGGACTCAATGTTGAACACCTGAAAGTTATACAAATCGCATAATCATATCATAACTACATTACTGAAACAAACATCTGTGGTTTTCATGAATTTTTAACTTTCATCCAGTGTTTGATGTCAGATAATTACCTCTTCAGGAAATAAATCAGGGTATTTGGAAAATATTCTTAGCCTCAAATCATCATATCTGGAGAAGAAAAGGGAAGTATTTCAGGCAAGACATGGGATTATTCAATGAAGAAAGCACATAGATTGAGGCTAGATACCAAGAAGAAAAATGACAGACAATAAACCCCTTAAGAAATATAAGGTCTAAACAATTGGTCCATACGTTCCAATAACATTATTTATCCTTTCAATTGCTCTCTCCCTAATCTGCGAAGCTTCCAAGTAGCGATCAAGTTCTGCTTGTGACCTGAAATGAACATAAATGCCTCTCTTTTACAGATATAAAAAACAAAGAAAATAGTAAAGTAGAACTACTTATTGAAATAAAAAAGATACTTTCAAAAGGCTTGTAGTGTGTAAATATTAAATGCATGGCATGTTCTCTTTTTCCTTCATTTTCATCCATTTTTGGATAGGCTGATAGTGGAAAAATTATGGTAAAATAGTTTCCACATTTCCATTTCTCCCATACTGTCCTTAACAAAGTAATATAGCATTTCAACCCCTAACTTCCATTCCTCACTCATTAATATTCATTTCTATCATCCTTCCCAAACAAGCATTCAAAAGATTTCATCATAAGAACTATTTATCTACCAGTAAAGAAGCGAGTAAGGTTGACGAGGTAAGGCTGATATATAATTGTTCCATCTTGAAGATTCCATGAGGCTAGCTTCACTTATGAGGTAAGTTGCAAGCAAAGGCCAATCTGGAACTGAATTCCTTTTTAATACTTCACCAGCTTCTGGGCTGCTCCACTCCTGAAAACCACAACACACACACACACACCAAATAGAATCATAAGCAAGTACCTCCTTCAGATTCAAATACTAAATCAACTAAGTATAACCAGATGTTTTTGGTAAGATTTTTATCCAATTCTTGTGTCAGTAAACAACATTTAACCTTAAAATAACAAATAACACAAATCAGGTTTACTGTTCAGGTTCTTCATGCAGTATCAAATTTTAGTAAGGATAGAATGTTGTTTACATAGAACTTTTCATGGTACCATTTGATCCATGTAACTGACCCCACCTACCCGGAAGAGATGTTGTTGTTGTTGATCCAAAAAAACAACACTGTTGACACTGGCAATAAAGTGCAAAACATAACTAATTATAGCATGTTTAGAAACAATTAAAACTTGGAAAACAATTAATTATTTTTCAAAAGCTCTCTCACGGAGCTAATAAAAATAAGTAACAATTATTTCTTTAAAAGAAGTTAGAATGAAACAAGCACCTAACAGATATTCTGCTAGTTTCTTAAGCATACTAATTCATAAGGAATCTTTATTGGTCTGAATAAACTAAAACAGTAATAATACCAACAAACTAAACCGGTCTACTAAAACTAACATATCCCATTTCCACACTGTCTAATTATTTTGAATTAATGTGACGCAAAGAAAGAAAGAAAGAAAGGGTTACAGAATCTGAAGTGATAACAAGTGAGGGAGGCACAAAGAGCAGCTTCTCCCCTTTCCTTATATTCTTCAAAGCAACAAGTCCTCTCTCTCCCACATCCACTCTTTCTATGCCCATCTTCTGTGGTGGAAGCCCTGACTCTGACAGCCACTTCTGCAAAGCTGATGCATTCTCCAATGACTCAATCTCACAGCCCCAAGGAATGGTATCCACCACTGAGGCTTGAGTAGTTCCACTTGCATTTGCAGACACTGAACAATGAATTTGGTGCTTCCGTGGCATGCTTAGGTGAGGGTGACCCAGATGGGTTCTCTGGATTGTTGGGCGAAAACAAGGAACCAGAGTGGTGTATATGATTCTAGAAGCTTCAGCCATGGCTGTAAACACACAACACCAACACAAGTACACAACCTTACCCTTATCTGCTCAAACTATAGAGAAACATAGCTACAATACCGAGTGGCACCATGTGTGGTCCCTATCCTAAGTTCACCATTCATCACGCCACCGGTTGTATATTACTAGTGTGTAGTGTCCGTTCTTGATTTAGAATACGCTAAAATTGATTTTCATAATTTTTAAACTATTAAATGTGATTAAAATATATTTTAAAATTAATTTAAGCTGTATATTTATATTAAATGTCAATAAACATGGTAGTGCTATGGATGAAAGGAGAATTGAAAAAATGAAAATACAAAATTGAAATTGTATTATTCATCAATAAAGAAAAGAGATGAATTCAAATCAACTTTTACATTGTTTGTATATAAAGGATGAGTTAAATAATTACTTAAAACTAACTAATTATATCTCTAACAAACATTAAAATATGTATCATTTATTGGAAAGTGAGAATATAAATCTCTATTTGTAAAATGTTTTACAAGAGATATATAGTTTTAGTTAAAAACTAGCTTTAAAATAAAAAAAAATAGAGATAATATTTTTGAATGTTTTTTAATTTTTTAAATAATAATTAATTAATTAATTTTTATATTATTGGATAATTAAAATTTATTTTTAACAATTTTTTATACATATGTTTTATTTTTTGTATTTTTAAATTTAGATAATAAGTGTTTTAAAGATAATATTATTTATATCATGTAAGATCATTGTGAATAATAAAGTTATTTTTTAATTTTTAATACAATTGTATATTTGGAATCCAAACATAAATTTTATGATTAAGATGAATCAACTTTATTAATTAATTCATGTGTTCAAATTATAGGTTCATATATCTAATAAGAATTGTATTTTAATTTAAAGATAATGAAGGAAGTATTTATGATAGATTTTTAATAAGAACAGATTAGAGACATCTTTGACCATGTCTTTTTAGGGATTGATATCTATTTCCACTATGATTGAAAACAAGGTTGTAGGAAGGTAATTTTATGTTTATTGTATTTTTTTTTCTTAGTTTTGTGTTTTGTACCATTTATGAGATGATTTTAAAGGAGTTTTAGTAAATAAAAGGAGGTCAAGGTTATAATTGAAGAGGTATGTTTGCTTTAACTATTTGATAATAATTTATCATTTTTTGTATAATTTTAGATGTTAAGATCAATCAAAGATAATATCATATTGAAAAAATTAATTAAAAAAATTGAGCAAACTAGTTTAAGATTAAGTTGGATCTTAAAATGATTCGGTTATCAAAAAAGTTCTAATCCATCATTTATCTATTATAAAAATACTTTTCAAGCGTATTTCCTTTTTCAAAATCTTTTAAATCACAACTTATTTAGTTTTCAAGATTTTATGGTATTATGAAAACGTCATCCAACTAAAATGATATCAATTAACTAAGAATATAATAATGATAACATCAAACTTAAGAATAAATTGTTATCTTAAATTAATAACATCAATTAAAATATTTATCTTCTCAAATTTTCTATTTTAGAAATAAATGGTTTAAATTTTAGAATTGATATTTAAATTTTATTTTTTTGAATTAAATATTCTAAGTTTTAATTTCGTAAATTGACCATTAATCTTTATTATTATTTTAAATAAATATCATAAACTTTAATTTGTTCTAATTAATCCTCAACTTTACTCACTGTTCAAAAGATTTTTTAAAATAAAACTAATTAAAAAATAAATTTTAAATATTTATTTATAAATTTAATTAAAATATATCAATAATATAAAATTATTTTACATTGTTATCTAATCATAAATTGTTATATATTTAAAAACAGCTCACTTTTGACACAATTTATAATTACTTGATTGTGTAAAAATCTTTAGACTATTAATATCTTAAATTTAATTTTTTTATACTTTAAAGCTTAATTATTCATAATTTTTTTTATCATAACATATTTTTCTAAGCGTTAAAATATAATGAAACTTTTGAATCTAAAAAAAATTTAAAAATAATAAGAAGTGTTTATAAGATATAATATTAAACCTATAAAATATATGTTGCAATAATATATATATATATAGATATAATGTGTGTGGTAAGAATTTTTTATTGTAGAAAAAATAAAAATAATAAATACAGAACATTAGATTTTATTTTAATAACTTACTTTTTTTCAAAAAATTTAATTTTTATTATATTTTGATATAAAGAATAGAATATAATGAAAATTAATGAATGATTGAAATTTAAAATAAAGATATGATTAAAAATTATTTTCCATTAATAATTCAACTCCAAATTTATTTATTGAAGGAGTTGTTTGAAAAAAAAAGTAAAACTTAAAGAATAATTGCAATAAAATTAAATTTATGAGTTTGTTTATTAAATTAGTAAAATTTAAAAACCAATATAGAATTAAAATTTAGATTCTCTGGTTATAAAAATATAAAAAAAATTAAATTGATTAACATAAATATAAAATTCAAGATAAATAAAAGTAAAGTTTAAGGTTTTTTAATATTTTACAATTTATATTTATAAAATTATCATATCTATAATAAATATATTTTTACTTTCTGAATTATAATTTTAGAACAGCCAATATGATTTATGTGTAAGACAGAAGGTGAAACGGCATCACTTTGGGTTATCCGGCGGCATTTTTGCGTTGTGAGTATGCTGCTGCCTCAACCCAATCTCATCTCTTGCACCTCTCTCTCTCCCAACCACCGAACTTTGAGAGCGTCGCTTCAACCCCGCAACTCTCAACTTGGAGTTTCATCACACACAACAACTTCAACGGCCTCTCCATTTTTCAGTTACTTCGTTAAACCACTTTATGTCAAAACCAAAACCCCATTGGGTGCATTTCCTGAAAAGAAGGGTCGTTTCCATATTTGTTCTTGTTTGAAGAAAGAGAGTGAAGTTGGTAAGAATGGCGATGGAAGAGATTGGACAACCTCCATTTTACTCTTCCTCTTGTGGGCTGCACTCATTTACTATGTTTTCTTTCTCGCTCCAAACCAGACCCCGGTATGCTTTTTAATTTAATTTAATTTCATTATGTTAATAGTCACTTTTTTTTCCTAATTTTTTAGTTAAACCTATTAGAGATATAAAAGTTAGTTTCATGTAAGTTGTATTGATTAGGAAATTAGTTGTTCTCAATTTTATATTTATTCTCTTCTTTGAACCATGTTTCGGAACAAAACCACTGCTCTAGTCTCTGATATTAGAAACGCTGGTCACTTTATACTTTAGAAAACTCTTAGTTTACTAGCAATGAAACGTTTAGAAAATGGTTAAAATGAATGGAGTTTACGAAATTAAAAACTGAGGTGAGTTTTGTCTAAAAATATAAACCTATATTTGGAAGTTGGATTTATGAGAATAATGGAGGAAATGGCTGATATTTTATTTTGAAATTACAAATGTTATATAATATCTATAAAATTAAATAAAAGAAATCAATGTATGAAGTTTGTACTAATTTATTATCTTATTTCTTTTATTTTAAAAAAAATTATGAAACTAGAGAATGTTTAGTAGAAATAAAATGTTTGTCCTTTTTTACTTTTTCCTTCCAAATCCAACTCCCAAGCATACCTTAAAAGAATGAAGCAGGGATTTGCTCGTTATTTTTCTTTGCCTTATCAAATGTAGAAGTTTTAAAGTGCCGAACAACCATTAGAATCTTCAAGATGTTTTTATATTTGTTGTTTATTATCACTTTGGTTAGGAGCTTGGTTTTACTATTGTGGTATGGAAGGTAATTTTTGCAATTAAGTGTAATGCAGTTGCAGCTGCAATTTAAACTGTGGTTTGGACTTTGGAGCGTCAATTTTATTTGAGAGAGAGAGGAGAAATGGTAAATGGTGCTGTCTTTTTGTTGTTCGAAATTATGATAATGGTCATTATTGAGCCACTAATACATCCAAAATTCTACATCAGCACCAGAAAGAATGAAAAATATACGATTTCTGCTGGTTAAATCAATTATTTGACCAGCCTGTTTTAGGCTAGTGTAGCATCTTCAGGGATCCATCATTCTCTTCTCTTTGGTGCTCTCATGAGAGGGTCAAACTAGCCTTCACAATTTATATCTCTCCCTGCCTTTATTTTTCCTTTCCTTCTTTTTTTTAATCGGTGAGATTATTATTTTGATATTTTCAGTCAAGGGATGGGTATTTCTTGAGAAAGCTCCTGAATCTGAAAGGAGACGATGGTTTTCAAATGAATGAAGTGCTAGTATCATTGTGGTATATAATGGGCTTGTGGCCGTTGGCTTATAGCATGCTCCTGCTTCCTACAGGAAGAAGGTACTTCCCTCTGACACATGTTTCTCTCCAACATAAATGTAGCATTGTATGGAGAATGAATGATTTAGTATTTTCACATATGAAAATGCCCTATTTGACAATACCTGAAGCTGATTTTATATCTTCCATCTGTTCTACAGCTCAAAAAACAATATTCCTGTATGGCCCTTCTTGATACTTTCTTGTTTTGGTGGTGCATATGCACTTCTTCCTTATTTTGTACTTTGGAAACCACCAGCACCTCCTGTTGAAGAAACTCAGCTTAAAACATGGCCTCTGAATTTTCTGGAATCAAAAGTAACTGCAACAGTAAGTGCTCATCACAACCTCGTCTTGCAAAGTTATTACAGACAGATCATTATAATCTAAATAATGCTGTTAGAAATAATGGTACTTAATGTGCTTAGGAAAGAATAAGTTCATCCATCACATGATTAAATGCATTAAATACTCATTCATATTATTAGTCAAGGAAGTTGCACTTAATTAATAATACTAACCTAATAAATAGTCTCCACAAAGTGTATATGGATTATATGCAGAACCTATGTATTAGACATTCTGGTGAATAAGAAGCTGTTTTGTTCTGTCTTTCTTTCTAAATTCAGCATAAGGTTCCTGCATTAGGGGATTTTGCTTAGGTTAATGCCTAAGAAAAACCACTCTGCTGTCAGATGTTTATGTTTGGGAAAACCTGAAAATAGTTTAAGATCACATGTATTTTATTCTTTCTGGTAAATGCAATTTGCTTAAACATAGCTCATTTGCTGCAGTAAAGCATCTCAATTTGTGCTCTGCTCTTTTTAAAAGTCTCTTGACTCTGAATGACAATCAATTAATGCTTTGTATTAATACATTATACATTTAAGCTAAAAAAGATTAACAGATGCCCTGGTAAAGGCTGCATAATAATATCATAATTGTATTTCCTAAATACTCTCTCTCTCTCACACACACACACACACACTCTACCTGCAAATCTCACATTTAATAGTACTACATTACATAGTATCTTGCATAGTAAAAGGAAACTACAAATACTGGGAAGGATTTCTTATGAAAACTTTTTTTAGTCTTAATATTAGATGGAATCACTTTTTTTTATATATATTTTCTGTTTTTTCTTCCCATTATTTTCATTCTTGAACTTACCTGATCAATAAAAACAGTATATGAAGCTGGGGATGCTGCAAATCAATTTCACACTGAAACTGAACCAACCATGATGATTTGAAATAGTTTTTAAAAGCCCTTGAATCCAAGACATTTCCTTCAGCATGTTTTAACCCTAATTGAAAATTTTCCCTTGCTAGACAATAGACATACTGTCAGCATGCCTACAAAATATCTCATGAGAAGAACCCTATTGACTGTTGTATAGCTTAACCACACTACACTCTTCATTTTTATTTTTTACCTTTGGATTATGTAACTTACCTAGCTACACATCAGATATCACTTGCGGCAGGGATAGGCATCATAACCTATGCTGGTTTAGCTGGACAAGATGTGTGGAAAGAATTTTACCAGTACTTCAGGGAAAGCAAATTTGTAAGTTCATACTCAGCATTTCATGTAGTTTGCATGAGTTGCTATTGTTATTCATTATATAAGCTTTAGCAATGCCATGAACTTATCCAATCTTGCCATGCTGATCTTTGCTAATGTAAAATCAATCAACAATTTCTAGTCTACTGGAACCTAGCACCACAAGTTAAAAATGAATACATCATAAGTTATGTTGATTTTACATTCGTGATACACGCTGATTTTAATATTAATTATTCATAGAATAGGAATTTGGCAATACACTTTTATGTGCTAAAATCGGGTTTTCACCTTGCAGATCCATATTATGTCCATTGATTTTATTGTGTTTTCCACATTTGCACCATTTTGGGTTTACAATGATATGACTGCTCGAAAATGGTACGTTCCTTGGCATACAAGTTTTAATTTCAGTTTTTACAGTGATCCTAGTCCTAGTTAAAAAGTACAACGTAGCATATATGCTAATGCTGGTCCAATATCCAGGTTTGACAAAGGTTCTTGGCTTCTTCCCATATCATTGATACCATTTCTGGGGCCTGGTTTATACCTTCTCCTGCGGCCATCATTATCAACAGAGGCCATTTCTCAAACTCCTGTTGAACCAGAGTAAAAACAAGGCGATGTGATGACTGCCAACAATACAGATACACTTTTAATGCAACCAAATTTTGATTGAGTTTGGTTCAATAGATACACAGCGTATTGAGAGAAGCTTACTATCCTACTCACCAGTCCGTAATAATATTGAGATCGATCAGCAATGCCTCATAAAGAGAGATAGAAAATTTGTTTCTTCTATTGCTGTATGCAATAATATTTCATAACAATATTGAGATCCATTCGCGTAGCTTGGGGGAGTTCCAATTCGAAAAAAAGAGCATGATTCCTGTTGTGACATCATTTAGTCAATCATAATGTTAGTTACTCCTCAACTCTAGAAAAATTCAACTTTAAGGCCCTTCGGAGTGCTTTAATTTAATTTCCCAGCTATAAAAGAAGGGAAAAATATTGAACTAATGAAGAGACCTATCAATTATTTTTCTCTGAAGAAATGGACGTGGCCAAAGTCTTATGGGGAAACCCTTGGGTTTATAAGAATAGTTTCTTTTTTTAAGACTGTTTGAAAGATGGTTTGAACAAGAAATGTGAGGAAGGAAAGGATCATGTTCATTTTTTTTCCATATTTGAGAGATTTTAAAATTTAAGATAGGGGTGGGGAGTATTTTTAAAATTCTCCAAATTCGTTGAGTTTTTTTAAAATTAAATAGTAGGTAAGGATTTATCCTCCCTCTCAAACTCTTTTCCTTTGCCCAAATTTTCAAAAAAAGCCCAAAAAGATGGGAGAAATGTTTAAACAACGAAGAATTGCAAATCAACGGGTTTCCTACATGGGTACAATTTTGGGTTTTATCAATACACCGAAGACCACAAGAAGTGGGGATGAAAATGTGTTTTAGAAGTGCAAGCTAAGGTGTTTTAGAAGTGCAGGCTGAGGAGGGAATGATAATCCAAACCAAGATACGAATGAATGTTGATAACCCAATCAAATGGGCACGAATGTGGGAAATAAAGAATCTGGGTGAAACTGGGTGAAGTTTAACTATAAGAGACTTCCACAATTGTTATTATTGTGGGAAGTTAAAGACTTAACATAAGTCTTCTAACATCTACCGGTGTAACTGCGTTGATGGAGGAAGAAAGTAACTTTGTGTGTATTGTTCAGATTCACACATATTACCACATAAAGTTCTACATTGCATGCATGCATATGGAGGAGCATGCTTGTACATGGAAGTATGTGTTTGTTGATAAGGATTGCACACTCACAAGTAGATAAAAACTTCACAACTCTTTGTAAATTGGACGTAACTTAATTTGAATATCTTAGATCATAATACATATTTCACAAATTTTATGAGATTTTAGAGAGAACATTCTTTCTATCTTTTCTTTGAAACTTTCAAGTCTTAAGTCAATTTTAAGTTCTCCTTATCAAGGAAGGATTTCATCGTTGTTACGAAGATGAAAGCTTATCAAATGTGTCTTTTGTAGGTATTTATGATGCTTGACATTTCATAAAATTTTTCTAATCTTAATTCTTTTTATTTCAATTTTTGTACATTTTCTACATGTTAATCGAATTGTTCTTATGTTTGTAACTTCGTTTTCATCTCCTTCAAACCTAGATCCAACATCTATTAATCTGCAAAAAAAATCATATTACTTCGTAGTCCTTTTCAACAATCTCTCATAAATTCAAAGCATCAAACATTTATGTAGATTTACGTTTATATTGTTTATATATGATAATTTTTTCATTGAAGACAGAAGGTGTTATTGCTGCGAAATTTGAATCTCTTTTCAAGATTGAAAGTCTACCGTTGAAATGAGATATTTAATAGCTCTCAATTCATTGGAAAAATACTCGATTTTTCTTTCAATTTTTTAAGAATAAAGTCTTGATACCAATTATAGATTTTTAAAAGATAAATACATAAACATAAGAAAGAATGCAACAAAATAAGATACTTTATTTGACTCATTAAACTTTACATATATAGAACCAAGAATAATAGAAAAATCAGCAAATATTATAACATTTTCAAAAATAAAATAACTTATTGACTGCGACTTGTTTAAATTAAAAAAAAAACGTACAACTAAGAAATAGAAAGAAACACTGATGCCCAGTTCAAAAGCATTTTTAACAGGTGGACTATCAAATTTTTCAAAACTTTGACCTAGTACGAACAAAATACAAGATACTTATTTAATAAAAAAAAGTCAAACATTGAAAACATGAATTTTGAATGAGTGAAACTACTAACCAACAGGTAAGATGATAGGAAAACAGTGTCAAAACGAAGCTCCTATATGCTGTTGGAAAGCTTTCATAACCAAAAATACAATGTTATCTTTGCATTAGATGAAATGATGATAGGTAGTGACAAAGAGTTCATGGTTTTGAGTATAAAGAAGAGGAAAACAAAGTTATTTTGAAAATTCTAAACTCTAAAAACAAATAGAAAATTGATAGAGTAAAAAAGCTATAGCTGCATGAAAGTTATGATAAAGTAATGATGATGGTTTGGTGGAGGAGAGTAACAATGAGAAGTAAAAAAAATAAGAAAGTAGTGGATGCATCTTGTGAGAAGAAAAAAAGAAAGAGAAAGAAAAAAATAAAACATATATTCATATAATTCATATTTTTATAATATTATGAAAAAAAATAGAAAGATAATAAGGTTTTAAATATTTTAAAATTATGAAAAAATATTTAACGATTAAGAATAAATCATATGATTTAAATTAATTTAAAAAATAAATTGAAAAACAAATATTTTAAAAAATAAATAATAACATCAATTACCTATTTTAAAACAAAATATCCAACAAAATAAATAAATAAAATAAATATAATAACATTAAAATAATAATCATTTCAATATCAACAATAGTAATAATAAATATTAACTTCAATGTTAATATAATTCTTAACTTTGCAAGAAAAAATATATTACATAAATGTTTTATATATTAAAAAAAATTATACATATTGAAATATATTTTGAAAATATACAATACATATTTTTAAACATTAATTTTTAAAATTATTTTTTATATTTATACAAAATAATATTTTTAAAATAAGCTTCCAAAAATAAGTACAAGTGTGTTATTAAAAACCTAAATTTAAAAATAAAATTAAGTAAAATAGACTTATAATATATATATATATATTTTTTCAATTAGTTTACCTATTTTTTCATCTAAATTAATTTGCGAAGTATGTATTATGAACTAGTTTACTTGTTTTCTTACATAAATTAGTTTACAAAATATTTATTATAATATATATATTTTGTAAATTAATTTATAAAATAAATATAGATATAGATATAAATAAGTAAATTTAAAATCATTTAAATATATTTTATAAACTATCTTCTAGAATATATATCAAAGAAGAAAAAGATAAAATTAAAATAAACAAATTAAAAAAAAAAGGTTCAGAAAGAAGAAAAAAAATGCTAAAAGTATGAAGCCTGCTTTGGCGGATAATAATTTTGCTTCTATTTTGGGCTTCAGCACTTTTTGTCACTAAAAAAAGAGAATTAATTAAATAAATCATCCGAAATTCAAACTACTTTATTTAGTAGTTTATTAATACAGCACAACTCTTATTGTTTAGGTTGTCCAGAACTTTAAAATTTTTAAAATTATTTTTATTTTTAAATTTATCTAATTCATCTAAAATAATAATATATTATTTATTATTTTAAAATTTTTAATTTTTTATTTATATAATTTTTATATAATAAAATTAATAATAATATTATCTAATATATAAACTATATTAAATTATAATATTATAATATAATTTTGTTATATAAATTTTTATAATATAATATATAATATTTTATATAAAATAAATATTAAATAACATATAATAATAATATATAAAATTATTTATTTTATATATTTATTATCAAATAATATATAAATTATAAAATTGTATATAATCATTATGGTCATAATGATAATTGTTATTATCATATAATTTATATTATAATCATTATGGTCATAATTATAATAATAATAATAATAATGATTTATTTTATTATTTTAAATAATTAAATTTATCTTTATATAATTTTTATATATTAAAATTAATAATATTAATTTATATATAAATTATATTAAATTTATAATATTATAATATATTATTTTTATATAAAATGAATACTAAATAATATAAAATTTTTATAATAATAACATATATAAAATTTTATATCTTAAATACTAATAATCAAATAATATATAAAATATAAATTTATATAATATAATAATTTTTATATTACTATTATTTTCTAAATATTATTTTTATTTTTATCATTATTACAATCATCATAATTATTATTATAATAATAATATTAATAAAATTAATATTTAATTATTTTTTTAAAATTTATATTATTTTGATATAATTTAATTTTTAAAATAATATTTTTATTTTTATATTTTTCATAAAATAATAATAAAATAATTTAATTTATTTTTAAAATAATTTTTAAAAATTAACAATTAAAATTAAAATTTTAAAATAAATTAAAAACCATTCCAAACTGATCTAAAAAAGTTGACATACACTTTTTCTTTAGTATTAAAATTTAGCTCAAAGAATAATGTGTTCTATTTAATTTGACTTGTGCCATCGGCATATCCTCGCTTTGCTTCAGTATCGAATCCTTGATACTCAAGTTTAATTTCTAAGCTACTCATGCTTCATAGATAGAAACACCAATTGGTCACAAGGGATAACCTAAAAACAGATGCTAAACCTAATAACCATACAAACATTGAAAACATCATGGAAAAAAATTTCTAAGTGAAATTACTGTTCATAAATCACCGTCTATTGCTGGCCATTACGTGGCATGACTATAGCAACGCATTTGTGGAAAACATTCTGCTTCATTTGTTACCTCAGGTGAGTTAACAAATTACATACAGTGAACATACATCAACCAGAGACATGACTTTCAAATATTAGCAAAAGAAAAAGAAAAAGAAAAAAAGTGTGTATTACATAATCTTCACTAGACAATACATTGAACAGAGGTTAGATACTTTATGCATACAACTTCTGAAGATCATCTTTGAATTTGGCTTTCAGCTGTTCTCTCTTTATCTTGAGAGCAGCAGTGACTAATCCAGATTCAGGTGTCCATGGATCCGGCAGGAGCTTAATCTTTGCAGGAATTTCAGATTTGTCCAGCTTTGCCGCTTTTGCAACCTGAAATGAATGAAGGAAATGAACCATTAACCATGCAACACATTCAATAGTTATTAACTTACTACTACTTTGTTACATAATAAATAATGAAGGAAGGAAATGAACCATGCAACACAGTTTAGTGGATCCATAAATCATTTCTTACAATGTTTATCCTTGAAGCATAATTTCAATTGGAATTGGAAATAATGCCTTGTCAAGCTGTGATAGGTCAACTAGAAGATGCCTTTGAAACCAACTTCTCAAATAAACCATTTAGAGAATTACACATAAGACCATGTTTAATGGTTTCTCTTGAAGTTTAAGGTGGCAAGGATCAAAGTTCAAACCAGTTGATCATAAAAACTTTGAAACCATGTCAGGGACCAATTTTCCTAGATGTTTGTATTTTTAGGTGGACGCCCATGAATGGTTTTAATATCTATTAATAGTGCAAATGTAGTATGAGGTGATCTCCAATTTTCATTATATAGACTGTGATTTCTTATATGACTCCAACATTGTTTTTAATCTTGGTTTACCTTAGCTTTAGCAGATATTGTCTTAAACATGTTATACTCAGTCTAGTAAGAGGATTTATTTTCTCCTCATATTTAAAGTAACAGCCTAATAGATGAAGGAAGAGTAAATTTATACTCCAATGTATATGACATTAAGATACCATAGTTTGCAACAAGGGTTACCTGATCACAATTGTTTTATGTACAATCTGACAACTGATAAATCATAAATGGACAATCTATAGATTATATCCTGGATATGTGCCAAACAAGTAACCATCCATATATTAGCTAACTATAAGGAACCGGGTATTTTATTAGAAAGAAAGAATAGAGAAATCTACCTCAACATAGCGAGAAATTTGCAGAACTTAAAGGGTCAGCACCTTCCTAGCCCAAAGGCCTCCCAATCCTCTCTCAAATGACTGACACGATAGCTCTCCCTCTCAACCTCTCATATTTATAGGTAATATGTCTTAATTTTCTATCTCAGCCCAACAACTAACAGGTATTAACAAGTAACTAGCACTCACTAATAGATATTAACAACAACCAGATATTTAAGATACTAACCTTGGAAATAGACTGTAGGACTTCAGTGACAGTTTCAGGTTTGTTACATAGATCAGGAAAGTCTTTGTATTCAATGCCAGCTTGTTGGGCCCACTTCTCCACAGACTGATGTGGAGCAACAACAAGAGCCACACAGTAATTGTGAAAGGGGTCTGCATAAACCATTAAATTATCCACATAATCACATGATGATAGTGCAGCCTCAACCTGTAATTAATTAAGGAATAATGAAAACACAATGTAAGGCCAAGAAAAATTTATTGTGAACCTAGTGTCAATACTTCATCCAGAATCCAGAATAACAAAGTATAGTTAAAGTTACTTTTCCAAGAGAGATATATTCTCCATGTTGAAGTTTGACAATGTCTTTCTTCCTATCTATGATTTCAAGACACCCATCAGGATGGAATTGCCCGATATCACCAGTATAAAACCAGCGCATCCCTTTTTCATCAACCTGTATTAAGTTCCAAAAAGAAATGTAATGTGCGGCTTAATAATAACCAAAAACAGAGATTATGAGCAGTTAAAGCCTAAAGGATATTGAAAAAGAAAAATAACGTGCATTAAACTGTAAGTTTAAAAATTACCTTGAACACCTCTTTAGTTTTTTCTTGATTCTTAAAGTAACCAGCTGTCACACTGAATCCCCCTACTACAATCTCTCCCCGTGGCATTGGTTTGTCAGATGTCAAATACCCTCCTTCTTCCCAAGAAACAAGCTACACAACCACATTAATAAAGAAATCAAATTACCCCCATATAAGTCTGTTTAAGTGGGGCACTGACAGCAAGTTCTAAACAGATTAAAAGATATGAATTTGTTATTTCTCGGATATTACTCAGTGCTTACTATCTTTGACGTCAAAAATAAGTTTTATTATGCACCAGCATAAATCTATAATGATTAATGACCATTACCATATTTCAATTAAATATCCATGAATAAGTAATGGTTGGAAGTTCACCCCACTGATTCTTTGTTGAAAATATATAGTGAAAAATAGAAACTATAAATTGAGACCAACCAACCAACCATAAATAGATAGTTAAGATTAAAAGTTAATTATTGGTTACATGGCTTCTTAAATTGTTATGTGTTTTTCTTCTTTTAATCTTGACCATTCAAATAATATGATCTGATGGTCTATATTCATTGTTTTCATTTCTTACAATAATCACGTATTGCCTAAGTAATTTCCTATAAAACATACCTTAATGTAGCCACAAGCAAGAGGTGGACCAACACGCCCCACACTGTAGTCATCCCACTCAGAGAAGGCAGCCCCAGCAAACGTTTCAGTCAAACCATATCCTTGCCCAATAGGAGCCCTGTTGATAAGTAATTAAGTAAATATAGAGAGCTTCAATCAACTCTGGGACAGCAAGATGCTTGCTGTATTTAGTGTGAATCAATAAAATTCCTATCAAATTATCATTGATGTCTATCATAATCATAATTAAGAAAATAAATCAGGAAATATAATGAAATATGGAAACCACTATTAAAAGATCATCTAAGATACTCTAAAGTTCATTTACTCAAGATTCTCTCATTCTGCAAGATTGAAGTTCAAGAAAGATGATTGGCTTCGAATATAAATCCTAAGGTCTCTACCAACTTCAAACTTCTCTCATATTGGTTCTTCGATGGACTCTGCGCTTATAGTTCATACTCAATTGGGTCATCCCAATCCTGCCACCTTGATGCAGTTAGTATTGGATCATTCCATATTCTCTTCCTTACTTTATGAGGTGTCAAATAGGCAGACATATCCGCAATTCCTATCATAATCATGTCATTATTTGGGATCCTACTTATGTCCTTTTTGTTTTAGGATCAAAATACTTTTATCTTTATTATTGATTTTTCTTCTATGTACTTGGATTTATTTAATGAAAGAACATTGAATTGTTTTCTATCTTTCAACCTTTTAATAATGAAATGAAAACTCACTTTAGTGTTTCCATTCGTATCTTGCAAAGTGACAATGTCAAAAAAATTGCTTGTCTGACACCTTCCACAGTTTCACTACATTCATAGGATTTTATATTAGACATCTTATCCTCACACTCCTCAACAAAACGGGATTACTGAATGTAGAAATCAGCATATCTTTGAGACTACTTGCACACTCTTACTTCAGGCACATGTTCCTCCTCATTTCTATGATGATTTCGTCCTTACAGTTTGCTACGTTATAAACTGAATACCTTCCTCTGTTTTGGACAGGAAAATTTCAAACCAAATCCAATATCCATCTCAGTCTTTCCACTTGTTCCTATAGATGTATCTTCCTAGGTTATCCTCAATCTCAAAAAGGATACAGGTATTATTCTTCTACTCTTTTATTGTTACCTTATATCTCTTAATGTTATCTTTTTTATTTTGACATGTTCTTTATTTTTGCATGTATCTCTGAATCCTCATATCTTCCCTAGTATCTATCCTCTTTTGTCTGCCAACAAAGTTCCTAGCACAATCAGTTTCCCTCCTGCACACCCTTAACGACAGCAGCCATCTCTGACTCCATCATTCACAAATGTTAGTACTGCTGCTAACTCACTTTTGGAACTACCTCATTTTCCCCCTCCAGCCCTATCTCCTAATTTTGATCTTCCCATTGTTGTTCGTAAAAGTATACATTCTTCTTATAATCCTTTCCCTCACTATCTCAATATTTGTTACCATCATTTATCTTTTTTCCATTACACTTGTCTCTCTTCTATCTTTTGTTTCTATTCCTAACTCTATAGATGAGTCATTTGCTCATTTTGATTAGAAACAAACCATGTTTGATTGAGATGAGTTCTCAACAATACAGCAGTACCTAGTTCCTCTTCATCTTGGGAGGTAAGTTACTGGTTGCAGATGGATCCACACTATTATGGATGATCCTGATAGCAAGGTGGACCAACACAAGGCTTTCCTAGTACCATAAAGTTACACACATACTTTTGGCTTAGCTTGTGATGATACTTTTTTCCTATGGCAAAAATTACCTTTGTTTGGTTTTTCTTTTCTGTAGCCATTATTCATCGTAGATCCCTTCACAAGCTCGACATAAAAAAAACTTTCTCTGTAGTGATCTTATTGAAGAGGTTTGTATGTAGCAACCTCTTGGATTTGTTGCTCAGGAGAAGTCTTTTTAGGAGTTGTTTATATGATCTTAACAAAGACTTGGTTTGGTCAATTTAGTATTGTGGTCCAGCAATTTGGCTTGACTCGGTGAAATTGATTACTCAGTTTTCTTTCATCATTTAAGCAAAAGATTCATTTAACTAATAGCGTATGTAGATAACATTGTCATCATAGACAGTGATCACTGTATCATTGCTTAGATAAAATAACATCTTTGTCACTATTATCAAACAAAAGATCATAGAGATGGCATAATCTAAAAATGATATTGTGATTTTCCAAATGAAATATGCATTGGACATCCTTGAGAAACTGGATTGATGGGTTTCAAATATGTTTGCACTCTTATAGATCCTAATGTCAAACTCCTAGAAGGACAAGAAGAGCAACTTTCAAATCTAAAGAAATATAGGAGATTGGTTGGTAAGTTGAACTCGTTTAGACATTTCCTTTGCAGTTGGTGTGGAAAATTAGTTTCTTAACCCCCCATGTTAAGGGCATTGAGTTGCAGTCATTCACATCCTTAAGTGTTTTAAAGGAAGTCAAGACAAAAATTTCTTATATGAAGATAAGGGTCCTACCTAGGTTGTAGCATACTTAGACACAAATTGGGCAGGCTCTTCCATTGATAGAAGGTCCACCGTGTCTTTGCATTTTTATTGGTGGAATCTAGTTTTGTAGAAAAGTTAGAAAGAAAATGTTGTTACAAGATCAAGTGAAGAAGTAAAGTATCAAGCCATGATTTCGACCACTTGTAAGCTCATTTGGCTCATGCAATTGTTGAAAGAGATGAGGTTTGGTGAGATTAATCAAATAACACTCATTTGTGGACAGACCAAACATATTGAGATAGATTGTCGCTTCATTAGGGAGAAGATCTTATTTAGACATATCACCACTAGCTTTGTCAATTCCAATGTTGGCAAACATTTTCACTAAATCATTGAGAGGTCCTAGAATTAGCTACATATGTGTCAAGTTTGATGCACATGATTTATATACTCTAACTTGAGAGGTAATGTTGGAAATGCAAATAAGATAAAGTATTTTAGTAATGTAGCAAGTATAATAATGTTGTAATTAGAAAAATTACATCTTTATGATTATGACAATTACATAACTAAATATTCTTGTAACTAACTTTGTACTAATGATCCTTATTATAATACATGCTTGAAACACACAGATTCATCTGATAGTTCTTGCTTCTCTTTCTCTCTCAACAAACTCCAACCAGGTATTATGCAGTATAAAAACAAGAATCATTACCCCATGCAGATATTGATGAAGTGTTGAGAATCGCCAGATAAAGGAGCTCCCCCACAAAGCATAAACCGAAGCTGGCCTCCAAGTGCAGCACGAATTTGTTTAAAGACAAGGGTATCCCACAATAACTTCTCCAATCCCCAAGCTCCCAGCCAGCTTCCTTTTACAGCAGCTAGTCGGCGCTTGTATGCAAAATGAAAAAGATTCTTCACAAGCCCCCCCTTTCCCTCAACCTACATACAGTATAGAAAACAGTAAGGAAGAGAAATAACTGATAAGTTTAAAGCATTGAATACCAGGGGAAAGTAGAAATGCAAAATGATTGTTTCAACAATTTGTAAGTAGAAAGAGGCCATCAAAATAGAAAATTCTACCAGATAACTATATAAGACCAGTCATGCATTATGGTGATAAATGCTGACAGGTAATGTTTCAATAAGAATAAAACCTCAATGCAGTTGAGATGAAAATGTTGATGTGAATGAGTAGATATACAAGAAAATATGAGATTATCAACGGATATGGGAAGAGTTGGAGTATATAGCACAATCAAGGAAAAATTTACAGAAACTAGTTTAAGGGTTTGCTCCTCAGAGGAGAAGACCAACAGCAGCCACAATGCAAATATTGGATCAAATTGAAGGTCTTCTGTTAGGAACTCAAGCTGGAAATAGGAAAAAGAAAAGAATGATTTAATTGCTTGACTGAAAAGGAACAGAATAGGAGAAAGATCTCTCCTTCAACAGTCTCCCCTTCACAAAGGGTTTTCCCTTTCACAGCCCAGCATTTGCTCATTTCTCTCAGAATACAAGTCCATGAATGATACCCCTACCCTTAACTCCATGATTAATTTATCTGACTAATACCATCTAATTGTTCTAATTGTCTGAATTAACTACTTTGTCTTCCTTTTATTCTTCCTAGCGACTACCCTTTTTTGTCCTAACACTGCCTATTGAATCAAAAGGGCTTGAGGAAGATAAAGTCAACTTAAAGAGAAACAATTAGGAAAGAATTTACTTTAAATGGATTTATTGAAAGCTTGGTTTTTATAGAGCCAATAGCATTGTTGATCCAAGTAGTGGGTCTTACGTAATGGAAAAAAGACTGTTGTTGTTACTCCACCCTTCCCGCATACAGACCTCTTATGAAAACACAACTAACACTCTCCTATATTTATATTAAAAGAACAATCAAAATCCTAGAACAAGCCAAACAGATTCATTAATTGAGCCACTAGCTCATATTTCTGTGGTCCCATTTTATCCTTTTTCAGCTTTACAAGTTGAGGGGGGGAAAAAAGAAAATTTGGTGTAGCTAAACCATCAATTCAAACAGCTGGACCCAAAAATTAATATTCAACCTAGCTGTGCCAAATGAATGTTTATGTAATAAATTAGCAAAGCCATTTGACCTCAAAATATCCATGAGTTAATGTTTATGTAATAAATTAGCAAAGCCCTACAGCATTTTGGAGTTATTAGTCAAGTTTTTCTTTATGTTTTTTTTTTTCAGTTTATTTATTTCATAAACATAAGGGACTTTTGCATAGGTTTTCATAGCAAAGGTGACATTGGTGTAGTTAACACAAAGTAGAAAGGATGGAATTTCAGTTATGACGTGTGTGCATTAGCTTGATTCACACCTTTTTAACAACTCCATCTCGAATCCGATCAAGAATGGCTGGCACTGCTGTCAAAAGGGTGGGCTTTAACATAGTTGCATCTCCCTTGGTTCCTTTCTTGATTTTATTAGATGTGTCAGTCAAAGTCAAAGGAGAGCCGTAACCAATCGCAACACCTGCAGCCAGCATGACAGACTGGACAACCACAGTAATTTAGAGATAATATCATCAACTGCTTTGACAGTTAGAAGGCTAAGAAGAAACTACCTCTGCTGCCATTTCAAAGACATGAGCAAGGGGCAAGTATGCCAAGTACACATCCTTGCTACCTAGATTTGGAATCACTGTCATAACAGCTGCTGTAGTGGCTACAATGTTCCCATGAGTAATCATGACACCCTGAATGATTACAAAATGATAACACCCAAACATATCAAAGGTAAACACATAATTCAGCTGATGGAGAACCTTAGTTCTCAATGTTAGCAGACTAGAAAAATTTTATCATATTTACACAATGCTTAATATGGTTATGTTTTACCACCTAAAACATGTTGTTGACAATAAAGTCACACCAAGACCCAAGTCCGTGCTCAACTACCCAAGTTTCTGAACTGTGTTATTTAATAGGCATCAGGTTGTAGATACATTTAATAATTATGATTCTAGACAAAACCTTTTGCAAATCACAAATATACATGCACACAGAGAAAGGGACAACACCGGCAACAAAACTTAAAGAATAAACAAACCTTTGGTAGACCTGTACTGCCACTTGTGTACATGATAACTGCAACAGCATTCTTCGAAGGCAGGCTTGGTTCAGCAGGACTTTCTTTCCCAAGTTTCTCAACTTCACTAAAAGATGCAATTGTCCAGTTGCTTGATCCTGAGAAAGCATCTTCTTCTTTATTATCATCTTCAAAGTAAATAATATTTTGGATATAAGTCAGTCTTGATCTTATTGCATCCAACTTCTTCAACAGCTTGGAGTCACAGATCAGAGTAGACACTTCAGTCTGCTCATATTCCAAAGCTTCAAGTGAGAACATGCCCACCACTTTTATCTAATCTCTAAAATTATGCAAGAGCTAATAATTTCCTACCTCATTTAGTGAGTGTATCAGGGCATCTTCCCCTAGAGAAGCATAAATAGTAACAACTGTTACATTCTGCCGGAAACAACCCTGAAGTTTAGCAAGATTTTCATTAAAACTTGTGAATTCAGAACAGTTATGCCAAAAGATAATGGAATAACTCAAGGAAATCATAGGGATATAGCCAGGAAGGTATAGTTAGTTAGGAGTTAGTTACATTAGGTTGGTAGTTAGTCGGCTTACTTCTTGTATATAAATCCATTTGTAAGAACTCATTTGGTAATCACTATGTTTCATTCATCCATAATAGAATTTTAATTTTCTCAATTTTACCTCTTTTTTAGGCTCTACCATGGTTCTCAACAGAAATCAAGCTGATAAAGCAAATTTACCTGGAGAGCAATAAGCCACTCAGCCCGGGTATCAGAGAAAATGGCAACTCGACTATCAATATTATGGCCTAACTTAAGCAGACCAGATGCAAAATTGGAAACCCGTGCAAAAACCTCTCCATAGGTTTCCCATTCGTAGTCTCCTAAGTGAAGTTTCTCAAACTTCCTGCCATCACTAGATGTAACAAATTCCTTTTGTATTAGTTTTCTTGTTCCAAGAAATTGATTGCAGGCATTTTTTTTACAAGATTGCTCAAATAGATGCGCCATGGTTGGAGCTCCTTCCCAAGGAACTTCAACTAATTCAGTTTTTCCAGCATTACGTACTACAAAACCTGCCTCACCACCAACTTCTACCGGCACGCCTCTTACTTTTCCTCTTTTCTTTCCACTGAACAATACCGAAAACAAGACAGGAACAAGGATGCTTATGACTACAGCTGCCACAGCTCCATATTCTCCATGATCTTTCCAGACAAACATGTTGATATTTAGACCTTTTAACCATGAGGAACTCCCAGCCATCTTTTATGTGTGGCGGGATATAGGGGTCCTTCTTAAGCAAAACACAGCCCTGGTTACCTGGTTCAGAAGTGAAAAAAAGCATGAATGCAATTTCTTTATCAATTTTTATAAATGAAGAAATTCAAGAAAAAGTTAAAACATTTTACAACGAAAATGGAGGATAAGGAATCCTCCTCAGCTAAAAAACAAAAATATAACAACAAAGAAAAGTATAAATTAACACAAACTGAATAAAACATGTGGGAAACACTCTGAGACAGCATACATATTTTAACATGATTGAAATAAAATCAGGAAAACCTAATGCAATACCACATAGACAGCACGCTTCCATTGATTCAAGAATGAACTTAACTTCTTATTTTTTGGAATAATTTGTTAACTGATTTTCTATCAACAAGAGCATAAAACTGAACAAGTGACAGTATTTATAATTTCATTTCGCCGGTCTTTTACCAAAAATTAAACAAAATAAAATTTATAAACTAGGTAACTGTAGCTTATTTCATTGATAAACAAAACAGAATTTCCATCAGAAAAAAAAAACCAAAATTTTGAGATTGCTAAAACAACAAAAAGAAAATCATGTGGCATACAATTGACAACTAATCCCTGATAAAAGTTTATAATACTAACCACCACTCTAATTTTAAAAAAATAAGGATAAATCGAAGTCAAACTTAAATAGAATAAGGATTTGATTTATTACAGCAAAAAATTGAGAACAAAAAGATTATTTCGATCAAGTAAAACACTTTGACTGGGATCAGTTCAATCAATACAAGAAGCAGAAGGGGACTTCGGCCCCTTTCAGTAATTAAATAAGTAACAAGAAAAAAAAAAAAACCTTGACCAAAACCCAGAAGAAGAAGAAATCCAGAAAATCGACGATTATAAAATGAAAAAGGAAAGTGAAGATGAAAACAAGTCCAGCATCAGCTTCAACATGCATAGAACAAACACTATCGGTATCAACCCCACTAGAAATTCAAGGTAAACCACCATCACCTCCTCAACGAAACAATTTCATGTGTAATTACACCATATACAAGAATTCAACAACACCAGAAAAAATTGAGAAAAAAAAATGAAGAACCAAGATGATCCTTATCGAACAATACCTTTGCGCCTGCAACGAAACGCTAATACTTAACTTGTTCGTGTGAGCTCTCTCTCGATTTTTAGTAAAGTTCTTATTTTATTCTCTTTTGGTCTGAGCAGTCCACAACACTGCATTGTCCGATGATCGTTTGCAAGAAGCCACGCGAAACCTGTGGCGTGACAGTGTTAAATTGAAGTATATATTTATTTCATTTTAAAATGAATATAACTGTTTTCGTAAACGGACATATTCAATAACTTATGTTCGGATATATCTCGAAGCTGTCAGTTTTTTTTTAGGGAATGTATCTGCCTGGATATATACTATTTTATACGTATATACGGATATTATGCCTTTTGTAAAATGGAAAACAACTTCAAGTGTGAGCTTCCATCATTTCTGGATTTTAGGTAGTGTCCCAAGGCCCGTTCGGTGGTTTTTATTTTTTTTAATTTTTAAAAACTAAAATAATTTTTTTAATTTCTAATTTTATTTTTTAACTGTCATTGTAAAAGTAAATTAAATAATTTTATTCTATAATTTCTTCATAAATTTATAACAAACATATAAATAAAAATATAAATTTAAAAATTAATTTTTTTAAAAATAATATTTATAATAATAATGATAATAATAAAATAATATTTATAAGATAATAATAATTATATTATGGATATAATATAAATAATATTATATAATTATAAAAAATTTATTTTACATTTTATTTGATAATTAATATTAAAATAAATAATTTTATATATTTTATTATATTATTTTCATATTATTTAATATAAAAAATAGTATATTTTAATATTATTAATTTAATATAATTTATATTATTCAATTTTTAGTATATAAAATTAAATAAAAATAAAGTAAATAAAATCAATTTTTTTAAATAATCAGAAATTATTATTATTATAGTTATAGGATTATAATGACAATAATTATTATAATATAAAAATATTATATAATTATATAATTTTATATTTTATTTATTATTTAATAACTAACAAATAATTTTATATATTATGATTATAATATATTTGTTATTAATTATTTATTCTTAAAATATTATATTATATTATAAATATTTATATAACATAAAATTATATTTTAATATTATAAATTTAATATAATTTTATATATCAAATAATAAAATTTTTACATTAATAAAATAATTTTTTAAAATATAATAAAATTAATAATATTATTATGATGATGATAATAATAATAATAATAATAAAATTAAAAAAAATATTTATAAGATAATAATAATTATATGATGATTATAATGTAAATAATATTATATAATTATACAAATTTTTATTTATTATCAATATTTAAAATAAATAATTTTATATATTATTATAATATTTTTATATCATTTAGTATTTATTTATATAAAAATAATATATTATAATATTATGTTATAAATAATTATATAATATAAAATTATATTATAATATTATAAATTTAATATAATTTATATATTAAATAATTTTTTTATTTTATTTTTAATATAAAAATTAGAAATATAAAAATTTAATAAATAATTATTATTTAAAAATAATATAAATTAAAAAAATTATTATTATAATAATAATAATATATTAATGATAGTTATAATAATAATGATAATAATATTTATAATATGATAAAAATAATATTTGTGATAATAATTATATAGTAACAATGATGATTTAATTATAATAATGATAATTAAATTTGATAAATTTTAAAATTAAAAATTAAAATTAATAAATATTTTTTTAGATATTAAAGTATGAAAAACCTGAAACTAATTAATTTAAAACATCTTACAAATATTTTAAAAACTGAAAATTCGCAGATGAGCCGATTAACTCGAAATATGAAAGATTTTTCGTAAACAAAGGGAATAAAAATAGTATCATTGTTGAAGGATATTACAGTAATTCTAATCTCAAACTAGGATCTCAATGTTATTTTAAAAAAAGAAAAAAGAAAACTCACAAATTAAGAAGCAACACGGCACCTGTGGAGCGTGACAGAGTTAAATTAAAGTATGAAATCAATATATCTCTCAAAAGGGAAGAAAATTAGAAAGGAAATGGAAGAGATATATGTTTTGTAAGATATGATTTATGAATTTATTTTATCAGCGAAATTAGAACGAAGGAATAGAAAAGTCTCATCAATAAATGACACTGCAGATATTTTAGGAGCGTCACCTTATGGATTAATTGAGTGAGAGAGAACGGGAAGAATGAAGAAAAATATATGAAAAAACCTTTTTATAATTTGTTTGTGCACGGAAATTTAGAAGGAAAGAAACAATATATGTAAAGTTTACGGAAAAAATATCTCTGTTCAGGTAAAAAAAATAGGAGGAAAGTTTTATTTATTTAAGTTAAGTTATAATAAAAATAGTAAAAAATTTAATTTATTAAAAGTTAAATTTAATTTTTATAAATTTACATAAAATAAATTTATATTATTAATACATTTATTTTTCTTTTCCTTTTTATTTATTTAAACAAATTATTTTTATATTTTTATTTATTTAAATAACTTAATTTGTTTTTATCTTTTCTATGATAAAAAAAATTATAAATATTGTTTAATTGTTGTATAATTTTAAAATTTTATAACATATATTAATGTTTGATATATTATTACAAAAAAGTTAAAGGTTAAAAATAATTTATTTTAAAAAAATTAATTATTTTAAAAAAAATAAAATCAAAGTCAAAGTTTTAAAATTTTGAAAAGATTAAAAATATATTTAATTTAAAAATTATTATTGTAATTTTTTCTAAAATACAGGTAGGTACGAGATCACTTACTACTAGGTTGGATTGAGAATAGATCGCTTCTGCCCATTAATCAGTGGCAGGAAACCCAACATTGGATAGGGTTAACTATGTGTGTTATGTTAGCTGCGCCAACTCACTTCCATCTAGCCTTTTTCCTTTTCTATTGATCTTTTCTCCTTCATTAATTTTCTATTATAAAATTAAAAATATTAAATCTTTTTGTGAGATATTTTATTTTTATCTAATTTTTTCTATATGAAATATTATTAAAATTATAAAAAAGGGAATGGACTTTTTTGTTATTGTTAAATGATATATAATTAATTATGATAAATTTTATTTATTTTTATTTTTGAGTGTAAATTTTTGTATCATATTTTCTTTCAGAATGTGCTGCTCAGCTGCCATAACATGGTATCTGGTGTATTTCTATAAACCCATGTATTTTATTTTGTAACCATAAAACAATGTGTGCTGAACTCAAGTAAATGTATACTTGCAGAAGACTTCTTTGTTTTTTCAGGCACATAAAGATGGCATTTCAAGAAAATATATTTGCTTTAAAAGATCTTCTTGGCGTTAACTTGCTTATAGTCACAGTGCATATTGGCAAGGCGAAGGAAGATCTCACTCAGCATTGCTGTTAAGCCAACAAAGACCAATCACATTCTGTGCTCACCCAGGAATACCAGTTGGCAAAGCCTTCTCCCTCCTTAGACTCTTGCACCTGCTGATACACTCAATTTTCTAATAGAAATGAAAGCAATGAAGACTCAATTTGGCTAGTTTATCTATCATAGTTAGTTACTTATGATAGCCAAATTTGTTAAGTTTGTAGTTTGGCAATGGCACCTTTGTACATCGACATACACAATTACAGTGTAATAAACACAAATCAGTTTTAAGTGAGTGAATTTAGTCCCTTTATTTTGTTCATTCCAGTATCACAAGGGAAAAGTTTTAGGTGAACTGTCAGTAGTCCCTTTACTGATTGCTACAATGTCAAGTTATGCTTATGAAGACACACCTATTAATGAATATGGTAAAACACAAAGGAAGAAAAGTGATGGCTGACAAGAAATGTCATAAAAAACCCTTTAACGAGGTGTATTAGCAACATACTCTTTAGCATGCTTCTTCTAACATTTTCTACTACTGGTTAAAATTTATATGAACCTCACCAAATTACATGAATCTTATTCTGAAAGTAGTAGAACTTCCTCTCAAAATGATGAAACCCATATGAATTTTAACCAATAATACAGAAAATGCTGAAAGGGTGTGCCATTAGCATTTCTCCAAGAAAAACGACCTCAGAAACCTGTTGAAACTAATTAAGAAATATCACATGGATATGATTAGTAACTAGCATAGCCTGAAAAGATTACTTCAAAATCTTTATAATAGGCTAACCAAGCATAACTAATGCACAGATCAAGGACAAGTACTCTTTCAAACAAACATTTATTCTATCAAGTATAACCTACAATAATAACACATCACGTTGACAGTCTAACTTGCAAACATCTGGAAATCACATAAAAAGCATAATGTGCCTATCTAAAAAATCATATCGGCTGATAATTGGCAGGAAGCTCTAGATTGATGATACTAGAAAGCTATAGGTAAATAATGTTCTACCTTCTGTTGTCGAAGCAATAGACTAAAACAGACATGTTAGTGGTTTTTCTGATTTCCAGAAAGTGGTCACCAGCACTAAGTGCCTTGTGTACAGAAAACGCTTAAACCTGCATGCAAAGCTCAGTAATAAAACTATTCTGCTTAAGGATGGTAATCATCAATACCACCATAGCTTACCCCATACCAGGATACATTCCACTCCCACTCCACCACAACCAGTGACCACCATAGCTCCATAACCCCCACCACCTTAAATAAATAAAAAAAAAAACATTTACAAGAAGCAAGGCTTTTTTTTTTTTCAAAATGGTATTTTTTAAAAAATATTCATTGAAATGGGGTTAGGAAAAAAGTATTTGTTTGACGTATAAATTTATGCGTTAAAGTATTTGTATAACGCATTTATTTATGTGTTACACTCATTAATTTAACTAGAAAATACGTACTAAGAATGTATAAATATGTGTGTTTTGATTGAGTTATGAGAATAATTTTAAAATATCTTTGAGTAAGAGTGAAGAGTTTTGGAGCTTTTGTTTTTTACGCTCAAGATAATTTTTTTTATACTTTAATAATTTTAAAATTATTATTATGAAATAGAAAATTATTTAAAGTTTATATTTTTAGTTTCGAATCATGAATGAAATAATAATTATTATATATTTTAATAGAAAAATATTTGAATGTGAAAAAGGTTTAATATTTAAGGAGAAAAAGAAACCAATTCAGGTTTCTACTAGTGTTAATTTTAATCACTTGAAAGAAAAAAATTTTAAAAAATTAAAATTGTCATCTAGGTAAATTATTTCAAACATAATAGGAAAATGTATGATAAATGCATGTCTGTCCTTAAAGTTTATGTTGATATTGATATTGTCCTTCAAGTAAATAATTATTTACATTGATTTTTTTTTGTTAAGTTTATTCATTTTTATTAAATGACATTAATTGTTAATAATTTTTGCAGATGGTATAAATGTCATAATGAAAAAGATTATTATTTGTCCTTGATGTATGAGTTTAATGGTAAAGAAAATGATGATTTAAATATGAAAAAATTAGAATAAGACATTTTAACAAAAAAATGTAAATATTAAGATAAATGGAACTTTGAAGCACACCTCCTATCTATAGATCCATCAAATTGAAAACATGCCTGTAGAAACTGCTATCGTGATGACAGCACAGCTTGAGACACCCTTGAATCCAGGAGATGAAAAAAAATTAACATTCAACAATGTAAATCTCTATCCTATAGAAGATATTCGTCAAGGACATATGCTTACCTTACTCCTAAAAGAACAGTGTGATGAAATCTTTAAACCGCAAGATCTAAGCACCATGTGATCATCTATGCTCCCAAAGTGTTGGAGCAGTCAACTCCAACTCATCTTCAATGATACTCCGCTCCCACTCAGCAGGTGAAGCATCGAGTAACTCTTGCTGACCTTCAATGGGCAACCCAGTCAAAACTGTAACATCCTGCATCTCTCAACAATTGTTTCGACTAACGAAACATCGTCCTGAGTGAATGGTAGCTACGCTACACCCAAGAAGGCTCATCGTAACCTGTCAACAATCACAGGGGAAACTACTGGAACATCGTCACGATCATGATATTAATTTTTCAAATTTTTGTAAACATATATTTTACATATTTTAAATAACATTATTCCAGAAATTAATTTTTATTAAATTTTTAAATTTCAATTTTACTATTTTTATTAAAATTTAAATATCAATTTTAATCAAAATATTTTTAAAATTCTAACTTTATTATTTTTTTACATTTTTTTATTTATTTGATCTGCTAATTTTTTTTTTAACTCTTTCTTCTTCTTTTCTGATAAGACTAAACCCTAATATCCCAACATCTAAAATCAAAACCTAAACACTAAAATAAAATTAACTAGCCAACTATCTTAAAATTATCTAAAATATCTTAACAACATAATTTTTACATTATTTTAATATTATTAACCTTTTTTCTTTAACTTTTTTTAACTTCAAATTTTCATGCTATGATCCCAAATTGCAAAAATTACCAAACACCCAAAAGTACACATAAAATATTATGGAAGAAGAAAGAGAAATACGTAGGATCAAACGTTATGATCCTACATGTATATATAATGGAGAAATTCTGAAGTTATGACACATAAATTTATGCGCCATACTTGCAACAGACAAATATTTTGAATGTGTACAATATAAATTTATGTTTTATAGGTACTGTTCAGACCCCCTGTTGGAAAATACATTTCCTGCGGCCCCATTTCGATAAATACATTATTTAAAAACACTATTTTTGAAAAAAAAAAGTCCAATAGCAAGCACCAATCATTATTTGTTTTGACACATTTTTTGACATTGAAACAGGCAACTTCTTTATAATATTAGCATTGCCAGTTACAAACATATGAAACATCCTAAAGTACCAAACGTAACTCATGAGCCAATATATGATTGCCAACAAGGACTGCCACCTAAACAACTTATGTGCAGAAGTGACTTCAAAAACCAGATGAAATTAATTGATAATGACCACAAGATATGATACAACATATAATTAAATCACACCTAGTGTAATGTATATAGCCTTGAAAGGGTTATATCAGCATCTTTTAAACTCAAATGAACATAGTATAACTAAAAAGGAAAGGAACAAATAAGCCCTCTTATCTTAAACAAAGAACCAAACGGTCCTTCTCGTGGCATAAAGTAGGGTAAGGATAACAAAAAGAGTGCATTTCAGAAAGAGGTATTAACATGGGCAATGTCCAAGAGCCACTTCCTAACCAAAACATTTTAATCATTTTCATAGTAACATGTCTAAAGAAGCTTTTGGCTACCAAAAAATATAATTAAAACCAAAAGCGCCTATTTCCAATTCAAAGCCTCACTATTCGAAAGATACCTAAATTAGTTAGATGATGTGTAAGCTTCTGCGATGGACAAAGCCGTATGCCTAATGAGTTTCAGCAGCACGCATTTTGTTACGCAACTTCTCCAACTCTGCTATCCTGGACCTATCAATCAACCGAATTCCCCTATTCAAAAACTCAGCGAAACCATCATCGTCGTCGTTCCAGTCCTTCAATTTGGGCCCAGTTGGTCACGGGCCCAAACCTTCTGGACCAGCTCAAAGGCCTCCTTGTCGAGGGACTTGCTCTTCCCTAAGCTGACGTTACAAAACTTCTTCCTTATCCTTCGAATCTTCTCCTTAAGTTGACGGTAGAAATTTCCACGCGAATGGAATCTAATTTCTTCAAAATACTATGGAAGGTGGTGGCCTCTCTGTAAGGGTCCAACCCCGTCTCAGAAGTAAATTCAGCCATGGATTTCAACATCGCTGTTTCATCTTCGTCACTCCAGATCCTTTCGAACAGAGAACGCTTCTTGGACTCGCCACCATCGTCCGCCGCCGGTATCCCGGTTCCGGCGTCGCCGTTGTCCAGGAGCCTCCTCTTCGTGCGCCGATTCGATGGATGTAACGGTTCGGCTTCTGCATGATTTGCCATGAAATGGAATGAGGAGGGTTTGGTTTTGAGAGGGGCTTATTGGAATCTGCTGGCAAGTATCAACTTTATATAATATTTCATAGGTAGATGGTAGAACAATAGGGGCAACAGTCATTTTTTTTCCCGCCTATTCACGCGCTATTTTGGTAAAGTAATATTTAAAATTTACCGCACAAGTAACATAAGAGTCTTATCTATCTCTCTTATTTTAGAGAATTGGGGTATTTTGTCATCTTTTTTAATAAAAAAACAATTTTTTTCATAAAAATATCATCTATCTATATTTTAAATAAATAAAAATGAGTATGCTATTTATATATATATATATATATATATATATCAGAAATCTTTTCTTACAAAAACGATAATGTTAATAGAAAAGAATTGTATTTTATACTAACTAACTTAATAGCCTGATTTAATATAATTTTTTTTAATCTTATTATTAAAGTTTATTTTAACATTTTTAATTTAACTTTATACCTACTCTATATATTAATAAAGAAATAAAAAAATCCTAAAAATTATAAATTATTTTATTATAAAAACAATTAATTTTTTTAAATAACTTCATAAACATAATTGATTTATTTATATATATAGAAGAATAAAATAACTTTTATATTTGGATAAGTAAACAAAATTTTAAATTATTTATCCTGCTTGAATTGTATAAAAAATTACTTTTTAACAGTAAAACTATAAAAATTGATATAAAATTATTTATAATAGTTAATTTATGTTTAAAATAATTAATTATTAGAGGTAAAATAAAAAATTAACTATAAAATAGCTGATAACTTTTAAAAATAAGTTTTATTTTCTCTTAAATAAACTGCTTTTATGATAGAAAATTATAAATTAACTTTTTTGCAATTACCAAACACTATAAAATAATCATTTTATATATATTTGAAAAAATCATCAAATAAAACTTTCTCAAACACACTAAATACCCCATCTTATTGTTATATAAGTTACAATTTTTTAAAATTCATCTCATCTAAAATAAGAGTGCTTTCACTATTGTTCTAATGAAAAGCAAGACGCATACTAAAACTTCTCAAAAAATTATCCTCATGCATACAATCTATTAATGCAAGATGCAAGATGGGCACTGAAGGAATAATAACAGAAGAAAAAACGAATTTAATTGTGACAGCTAATTGTGACAGCTAACGTAATAAAACCCTTACATTAAAATGACCAATTTAATAATTAAAGCATGCTCGAATTAAAAAAAACACGAGCTACATCTACTTAAAAACTTACGATTCAAATTATATTTGAAGTGTATCACAATTTTGCGTGTTCAAAGATCAACGACGAAATTTGTCGTGTAAAAAACTTAGCCGCACTGAAAAATAAAACAAGTGGTGCGCATCATTTTCCGTCAATCAGTTCCCACTATTGTATATAGCAAGATTAGAAGAATACAGTTAAGTTTCTCAATTATCACATACACGCAGTTGAATTACAAATCAGTTGAAAGGGAAAAAAATTAAAAATAAAAGTGCACCCACCCCAGACAAAAAAATTATCATAAATCGAGACTGCAAATCAAACAGCTTCCACAGGCACGACGCCATAGCATTAGCCTCCACAATCCATTTTAAGAATCAACAAAATCAGTTTGAGCGTTCAGGATGGCTTTAAGAGGATTTTAAAGGAACCGTGTGCCATCATTAACACTGACCACATCCCAGGACATCGACCAAGCCAAAAAAGGGGTACTTTTAAGAGTTGAAGATGCCATAGGAAAAAGGAGCAAAACTGGAACAATAGTTAGTTGCATCATCCATAAATATAAATAAAACAACCTGTTTGTACGACTTATAGACGCTTAGCTGTAAGTACCTAAACATACTTTCATATATCATAGCTCCCTAGACACTGTCCAACAAAAATGTAGACTATCACAGGATATAAAATGCCCATTTAGCATTTGTGTAGTTTTCTCATTTTAGCTCCCCCTGAATCCCCTATTATATGGAGAAAATATCTATTCTCCACTGCTAAACACAGAAATCTAAGGAAGTCTTATAATAAGAGTTCAGATCAGTTTCACCAATTTCTATGTTCCAATTTATGAATGCTAAAAAGGGATGCCCTCAAAAACAACCCTTTAGGAAGAAAAGTGACTTCAGATACCTGTTAGAAACTAATTAAGAACTACAGGGTTGTTTTGACATCATGGATATGATCTAACTTGGCATATAACTAAATCATAGCAACTGTAGTAACTAGCATAACCTTAAAAGGTTACATCAATATCTTTAAAATAGGCTATCCAAGCACAACTAAAGGAAAGATCAAGAACAAATACTCTTGCAAACAAAAATCTAGCAAGTATAACCTACAATAATACACATTCACACAACTCCGCCATGATTCTAACTAAATTTCATATCCAGAATTGTGACAGTCTAACTTGCAAACATCTGAATATCACATAAAAGCATAATGTGCCTATCTAGGATCGTATAGGCTGATAATTGACAGGAAGCTCTAGATTGATGATGCTCAGAAAGCTCTAGATTGATGACGCTCAGAAAGCTCTAGACTGATGATGTTCTACCTTCGGTTGTCTAAGCAATAGATTAAAACAGACATGCTAGTGGTTCTTCTGACTTCTAGAAAGTGTCCACCTGCAGTAAGTGCCTTTGTGTCTAGAAAATGCTTAAACCTGCATGCACATTCTACTGCAAAGCTTAGTGAAAAAACTATCTTGCATAAGGATGGTAACGACTACTGCCACCATAGCTTCCCCTACTAGGATACAGTCCACCTCCTGCACCACCATACCCAGCACCGGGGCCTGATTCATAACCCCCACCAGCACCTGGACCTCCATAGCTTCCATAGCCCCCACCACCTCTTCCGTATGCACCTAACCCACTCCCACCATATCCTCCACCAAGGCCCCCCATGTAGGATCCATAGCGACTAGAGTAGCCAAATGACGATTCTCCTCGAAAACCAGCATAGCCACCGGCACCACCACCACCATAACCCCCAAAACTACCACCAAAGTCATCTCCACCCCCATAGCCACCATAATCGCCAAGCCTACCACCAAAACCTCCAAGTGACCTATAAGAAGCAGGACCATAACCGCTACCACCAAAACTCCCATAAGAATCGCCAAACCCACCAAAACCATCATTGTAAGAACGTGCCCTAGAGTCACTAGCAAATGGAGGAAGAGAAGCTGGGTTTGAGGATTTCTTTGGTTCAGCCTTCTTGATCTCAACCTACAACAAAGAAGTGAGTCAACCTAGGTTCATTCATAAGAAGAATATTATTTTGCCTGGCCAGTGTGGAGAAACAATAAACCTGTAGTAAGCTCACTCTATAAGTCAAAAGATGGTAATAACATATAGACAAAAAGACATAACATTATCAGGAAGCATTTTGAAGCACCAACCATTAATTTGTTCATAATCACATCCATTAACAACGAAACAGGCCAATTCTTTATAATTAGTATAGCCAGTTTTAAAGACATCAAACATCCCAAGAACCAACCACAACTCACCTGAGTACCCGCCATATCAATCATGTTCCCATCTGCCAACATATTATCCACAACCTTTTCACTGTCAAAAACTATAAACCCAAAGCCACGTGAACGCTTTGTGGTGTGGTCCCGAATAATCTCATGCTCCACTACCTTGCCATATTTGGAGAAGAAGTTCTTAAACTCATCTGAAATCCCATACACCAAGGCAACAGAAAAAAGAATAAGTTCATTACACCAAATTATTTTCAAGTAAATACCTAAATTCATCTCAGAAAAATAAAAATTTAACACGGTTCATGCATCAGGACCTAAGAATGTAAATTTCTCACCACTTTAACCCCCAAAAATCACATTGTCATATTCATCATTATTCAGGAACTAAATATCACATGCTTAAACACTAATTTGATCAACATTAGTGATTTTCAGAAACTTGGATGATATTTTTGCATCTATCACCAGCTTAATTTCTTACTGACAAATTTGTTTCACCCGAATTTTCTAAAACACACCAAATGATTGATAATAGAGTGATTATAATGAATGAATGCGAACCTTCAGATACTGATGTTGGAATACCACCGACAAAAATCTTTTTCGTTTTGAAGTCGTTGGCCTGTGAAGAACCCTTGGGAATAGTTCTCTTGATCTCAACCTGGCAAGGGCAAAATGAGGATTCACCAATCAAATAAAACAAATTGAAAAGATAGTTCATAACATAGTAAAATAATAGAGAAAAGCCCACCTGCTTGCCATTGATAACGTGGTTCTCCTGAATGACTTGGTCAACGACAGAGGGATCGGCGTAGGTAATGAACCCGAATCCCCTGGCTCGACCCGTGTGACGGTCCTTCATTATAACGGAGTCCGTTATCTCTCCGTATTTTTCAAAGTACTTCACGAACGTTTCTGCATCCAAATCCAATCAAATCGTTCAGCAACCCAGACAGAATAAAATTGAAAAAATAACCAAAAAAACAAAGTTTTTTTCAGGTCTGACCCAAGGCTGTGTCTTTAGCTAACCCTCCGATGAAAATTTTCCTGTGTTGAAATGGAAAATAAGAAACAAAACGCGAGGGAAGAAAGAAAAGGAAAATAGAGGAAAATAAGACAGAGGCGGCGAACCCGGGACTGGCACCATCTCCAGAGTGAGGGTTATCAGCTTTTCTTGAAGCCATGGTTGCAGATCGGGGGATCTGCAAGTTACGGAAAGCTAAGAGGAAGGAACAGAAGGAAGCGACAAGGAGATGAAGATGAGTGGGTAGACAGAGATACCTAGGGTTATTACTAAGGTCTTGCGAATCCCTTTTGTAAACTGGATTTGGTTTTGGGCTTGGGCTAGACTTGTTTTCGTTACCACAAAGATTTTTTTCTTTTCTTTATTATTGACATTTAAATATAATTTTAAATTTATTCTTTAATTGTACAAAATTTTCAATTTATTTATAAATTAAAGTAAAAAAGTTGTACATGTTTTTATTAAAAATAAACATTTTATTAAAAAACTCAAACTTAAAATAAAACTATAAAAATAATAATATACATTCATTTATACTTAACTATAAGATATTAAATCTGTTTTATTTAAAAAAAAAACTGTCAATTAGTAATTATTAATTATTAGATAAAAATTATAAATAAATGAATAATATTATTTTTATATAAAATAATTATTATTATTTTTAAATATTTGTTTAGATATATGATATTTTCAATTTAAACATTATAATTAAATAATATTAATTTAAAAAATATATTTAATTTTAAAATTATTTTAAAAGAACAAAAAATTAAATACTTAATAAAAAATAATCATATAGTTTAATAAAAATTATAATATCTCTTAAAAATAATATGATTAAATTATGGCATATTTATAATATAGAATAAATACTACTAGTTAAAATATAAATGAGTTCGACTGTTAATAAAACTATTTGAATTTGCATATAGAAATTTATGTAAAATTATTTATTTTTATTAACTAAATAAGTTCAAACACTTGTTTAATTAAATAACTTTTAACTATTTTTATAATTTTAACATTAAAAAATTATATAAATATACATTATGTATTGTGCATATAAATAATTTAATTTTTTTTATGATCATTATTTATATTTGAATTTAACATGTGATTTTACAATTCATCTTAATCGTCGTAATTTTTTTATATATTTTTTTACCATGATAACTCTTATGATATTATGTAAAACATGTCATGTCTTTAATTATATGGTGGTAGTTGTATGCGTTGGTAATTTTTTCTGATTTTTTTTTTGTTTTTCTTTTATGAGTTATTGGGTTGATAATGCTTGAATTATTAATTATATTAATAGTAATAATCCCTTTTTTTTTAAATCTCACTTCTTTTTATTCTTTACCTTATATCACTGTGGATAATAGTCTCTAAACATAACCTTAATGTATTTTTACTATTATTATCCTTCCCTCTCTCCATTATAATGTTTTTTATATTTCTGATATTTCTTTTCATTATAATATCTTTTATATTTCTGATTTTCTTTTTAAGTTATTGTTTATTTATTATCTCACTTGCACTTACATCCTTAATTCCTTAATTTTATTTATCCAAAAATCTATTATGTAGGATCAGGGTTTGGAGTAAACGATTGATTTTAGATATGAGTTGCAATGTCTCTACCAAATAAAAAAGTTATTTTATAATAATTATGTAGTGGTTTTTTTTTTCATGGTAGCTTATGCTCAAATGAGTTATCTCAATTTTATCAATTTGAAGAGGTTAACGTTAGATATTTCTACATTGTCTTCTTTACATTAATAAAAAATAATTGTTTATATATTTTTATAATAATATATTAATAATATTTAACATTTATTTCATATAAAAAATTTATTCAATAAAATTATATTATAAATAATTATATAACAACTAAAATTATATTATAATATTTTAAATTAAATATTATTTATATATCAAATAATATTATTTACTTTATTATCAAGTTATAAATACAGATAAAAAATAAATTATTAATAAAATAAAAATGATCAAAATAATAAAAAAGAAAAAATTTTAAAATAATAAAAAATTAAAATTATTATCATATTTATAGTGATGGTCAAGATAGTAATGGTTTCATGATAATTATTTAATAATAGATATATTTAAAAGTTAAAAATAATAATTTAAAAATATTTTTTTATTTTAATAAATTAATTGAAATTATATTAAAATTTAATTTAAAATCATTTTTATGAAACAAAATTTATTCTTTAAATTGATGTGAAAATAAAAAATTTAAAACTTCTATCCAATCCAAATGAAACTTAACTAATGAATCGTTCATTCACAATGTTTGATGACAAAAACAAATTTAAAAATACTTGGAACACAATCATCATGATAACATGGTAAAGATAGATAAAGTCAGGTTAAATTTTGAGTTTTCAAGTTTGTTATATTTAAAAATTTTGAATTTAAGTCTATTGTGTGACGTAATATTTTTTTTTCAAAGACTTAACATGTTTTAAAGTTTACTAAACATATAAAATTGTTTTAAAAAATTTAATGTAAAAAATTAATAGATAAACTCAAAATACAATCAATGGTTAAGTTACAATTTTTTATAAAAATATATTTTAATAAAAATTTTAAAGTTATAGATTATATCAAATCAATTATTAACAACTTCACTTATATAAGCATAATTAATAACTTTATTATTCTTATATAAAAAATACATTTTAAAAGTATGTGTGGTTATAAATTAAATTATTTTAAAATATATATATATATTGAACACTTATTATATACAAATATAATAACATATAAAAAAAATATAATATATATATATATACATATAAAAAAGGTTAAATTAGATGGACATAAAAACTAAAATAAAATATAAAACATTTATTCTAATATTGAAATAATGTATATAACATTTATAATAAATATTTAACAAATTTAATAATAATGATGGTTTTAAATTATCTATTTTAAAATATTACATTATATAACATAAATTTTATGTACAAAAATTAAAAATTTAGTGGAAACAGATCACTTGGAACGTAATATGCTAAAATAAAAATATATATGAATTGAATCTTTGAAATCATAGAGGTAAATAAAGATAATAAATGAAAATTTTATTTTGCAGATAAAAATAAATTGATATAGAATTCTCTTTGTTTGAAATTACAATTTTTAACAAATTATATAAATATATTAATATTATATAATTATAATATATAATATATTAATTTAATTATAATAAATATAAATATAAAAAAATATATACTTTTAAATAGATGGAATAAATTTTTTTTATAAATCTAAATCTAAATCTAACTTATTTGTATATTTTTTTTAATAAATTTAAATTTGTATAAAAATAAATAATTATCATTTAACAATGTTCTAATTTTATCCTTAATTGTCAACCTTCTTGACTGCTATCATATAATTTTTTTTGTAATACTCCTAAATAATTAAAATTATATCGGCACAGTTTATTTTAAAATATAAATTTGTACTAAAAGTAATATATATTTTAAAAAATTAAAATATTATTTAAGCTTTTTAAAAATTTAGTTTCAAAAAATTGAAAATTATATTTTTATCCAAAATATAAAATGTAATTTATTTACATGATGAAATTTGAATAGAACTAAAAAAACTACAAAAAACTTTTTTATTTATTTTAAAAAGTATGAAAAAAATAATTTATATTTTAAAAAATAATATGATTAATTACACGTATTTCATAATTGAAAAGAATATTTTATTCATTTTCAAAAAAAAATCGAACTTTTTTTTTTTACAATTTTGTTTACTTTTTTCATAATTTAATGTCTATTTACTAAAATTATCAAAAACATCAAAATTGCCAATAGAATAACAAACAAATGATAATTTCTCATTTTATTTAGCATTTATTTGCATTGCTAATCAATATTGAAATTTATTATTTATATTTTACATGTTCTAATTGAATATATATATATATATATATATATATATATAACTCCATTATTCTGGGATGCTAGATGGGAAGCAAGGCCAAGGCCAAAAGCAATGGAAGTGATAGTCTGATAGGTTACTTTGCTCAATATTGATAGAAATTTAGGGTAATTTTGCTCCAAGATATTCCTTGCAACATTAAAATTTTTCAATAATTAAATTCAGGACTACAACACAAACAGAACATAAAGAATAGTCTGATAGTTCATCTTATAACTTGTCCTAATTAAATTCTAAAATTTTATTACAAACAAAAAAATATAATAACTAAAATAGACCAATTTTTATTATTTTAAAATATAAACTTTAAAATAATTAAATTTATACTAATTAAATTGATCCTTTTTATCTTCTCCACAAACGTTTTTTATGATAAATAATTCTGTTCAAATAAAAATATTTATAATACAGTAAAATTAACTAAAAAATTGACATATTCCACTAAACCAACAACCATTAAATTTGAATAAAATTATAAAAAAAAATCGCAATTTAACCTTCTGGATGTATAATTACATTTGTTAAATCAAAACACATGATACTTTAACCTATGGGGTGATGCCATTTAACAGATAAGCACGTTTCCAAGTGCAAAATGGTCCTATTGGTGCATATTCAAATCACAGTTGCAGCTGCAATCATTTTCTCAAATCTAAGTGTGCTGGAATATATAAATATTAAAATGTGAAGCTACTACTGACAGTTCATAGAAACCAATGGGTAACAAGTGGCAATAAAAGGGGAATAGAGTTGAGGAGAGGTAGAGGAAGTGGAGAGAGCACGACAACAAAACGTGGAAAATAAACTATAAAATATAAAAAATTTAAGACACTGTTTGTACAGATAAGGCATATTTGGAACTTAATGCTAATTTAAAATTCATACAATGCCCACTCAATGGACAATGAAAAGACATGTCAGATCCAACCCCACCATCACAAAAGTATAACTTTTTGGTGAATTCACCAAAAGGGTCTTCCATTTCATGCTATTTACAAATTAATGCCACTTGCCATTGCATTTACATTTAATTATTCAAGCATATATATCAAATCCCTTCAACCCTTTTTTCCTCTCTTTATTTTAGTTTGGTTATCCCAATAAACTAGAGAGTAACATGTACCTGCTTTTTGTTGAATTTTTCCCAACTGGGGCTTGTCAACACGGTTGAGTTGTCATTTTGAATTGAAAAAAATAAATAAATATAAAAATATATATGTTATTTGTATTTTTTATTTGATTCATTTGTTAGAATTATAATTATGGATCTCTTAATATTCAACCATAATTTTATTTTTAAAATAATTACTTATTTTATTAAATTTTTGAAAAATTATAAAAATACAGTTATTTTTTTAAAAGTTTAGTACTGCAGAGCACACTTAATCAATTCTGATTTATGTATTTTTTTCTATAGGTTAAATATATTTTTACTTTTATTTGTAATTTTTAAAATAAATTATTTTTAATCCTGGAATTAATCAATATTTATATGTAACATGTATTAGGATTTGATATATCAATAATAAAAATTAAAAATAAACTATTTTTAAAAAATAAAAAATTATTTATTTTTAAAATAAAAAATTAAAATTTTAAAATTAAGAAATTAAGAAATTTAAAATATATTAAATTTTTAAAAACAACTTAAGTTTGACGAAAAGCAGTTTTTTTCCATGTAACGAAGCTCTTAATTTCAAAAATTATCACAAGTTTTTTAAAACAAACATGCATATGTTCCCTTAGATCAAAAGTCTAATGCTTATTAATAATTTAAATATTAGATAGTTAATATATCTTTATTTTTATTGTAAGTTTCAAATATTTATTATTTTTTTTGTTAAAATTAGTCAGTTAGTTAATCGACTTATATTAGAATATTTTATTCAAAATAGTTCTTATTTTAAACAATTTATATAAAATTATTGTTATTTAATCTCAACAATAATATTTATATTTTTTTCTATTTAAATTAATATAGTATCAATAATTTTTTTTAAAATTTTTAATTTAAATTTTTTAACACTTTTTTTATTTTTATTTATTCCTTTCTATTAGCATCTATGTGAGAGTTCAACCTTCACCTTGATTTATTAACTTTTCATCAAAGAGAATTGCAATTTTTGGTAAAGTATTATGAAAATTATCTTATCATAAAAAAAATAATTTAATGAGTAATTTTATTGTTCAACCTGATGCTATAGATTTCTTTAATTTGACTAAGGAACAATGATATTGTATGTTCTTTAACCTTAAACTCTTTTCCAAAAAATTTATTACAGATACTGTCTATTCTATATTGTTATTAAATTTTGATCTAATTTCAATGATCATTTTCAACAATAAAATGATGTTCAAGTATTTTGTCTAAAAATGAATTAGTTTATCTATAACAATTTACTATGTTTATTGATAACACTATCTGATAACACTATACCCTTTCAGATAAATCTTAAGAGAAATTAAATGTTTATTGTCATACTCATTCTTATTCATGTAGAACTGTTTATCCCTTTTTTACTAGAATGAATATGTTATGAATTTTGTTAATAAAATTTATAATTAAATTTTTAAAGTTGAAGTTAAATTTTGGGTATGATCCTTTAATCTCTATAATTGTTTTTTCTCTTATCTCACAGAAGAAAAAATATAATAAAGTTGACTCACATACTTTCAGTATTGATCCATAAATTGTTTTTATTGTCAAAGACAATAAATATAATCAAAACCAAAGAATCAACACATTCAACCAAGCATTAGATCCAATAATTTTAAAAATGATAATTTTTTTAATCATTATGATATTTTTTACCACATTAAAATTGGTACTTTAATTTTATTAAGTTTCCATCTAACTACAAGAAATTTAAATCTTCACCCTCAACTATCAGTATTATATGATACTGTTATGTATTATCCTTTTGAGATTGTTTCACCACTGCATTCACAAACACATTAAAATTGAAAGATGAACTTTTCTTCTTAAACAATTCTTTCAAGTGTCTTATATATATATATATATATATATATATATATATATATATATATATATTATATTTGATGTGAATATTTTTTAAAATATATTTATAATAAAATATTGAAATCAAAATGGATTATCTTTTAAAAAATATACACCATGGATTATGCTTTTTTAACAAACCTATTAACCAAATTTATTATTTCTTGTATTGATTTTTATATTAGTTATGTATTAATGATTTAATAATCTTAAATAACAATAATAATTATTTTTATACAATGATGAAATCATGATCACATGATGGTCAATAATACCTCCTTTCAATTAACGCACATAATCCAACATAATCTATGTTATCGACAGATTTGTTTTTTTTTTTAAATATAAAAAATGCACATATTACAAAATCTTACTAAATATTACAAATTTATACCATATTATTTATATTAATAAAATACAATAGACTCTAATAACGTTTTATCAATATCTATAAATAAATAATGTCAATATTATCTTGATATCTCTTAATTTTTTAACTGAAACTCTTAATTTCATTTTACTTACCTAGACATTTGAATGTTCTTTGTAAAAATATCTTCACTGTCTAAAAAAGAGTGTTACCATCCATTCAAAGTATCAAAAGATAATAAATATTTTTAAAATTAAATATATGTAAAGTTGATTTATGTTTAAATATTATAATTTATTTTATATAAAAAAGTTGTTTATAATATCTTCTCTCTCATTGAAGAGGCAATATTTTATTAAAAGTTAATGTTTTAAACATTAGTGACCATTAATGTTTTTAATTAGTTTAATTGGAAATTAATGGAGTTTTAACGTTTTGGAGCCTATCCTTCATTGCATGGAGAGATATATGGTCCAATGTAGTGTTTGTAAATAGTATAAAGTATCCTTTTAATTAGTTGGAAACTGCAAAAACACTTTAATACTATTCATCCTTATGTGTTATTATGTTAATTTTTAAAAATAAATCTAAATTTAGATTATATTAAAAATATGTCAAATTCTTATATTTTAAATATTTTTTTACCATACAACAAATTTGCTTACTTTATTCCAATGATATAAAGAATAAATTTTACAAAAATATATTTTATTTAAAAATAATTTATTTTTAAAACTGTTTTCATGTTGTATATTTAACATATTACTAATCTTATACTTGTTTGATTTTTTTATCGGTGAATAATGAATGAAATATAAATGTTAAGAAATATAATTAATGTTGTTAATTTTTAATTTTTTTTAATATATAAACTTTATTTTTATTTATTTCAGTTGATAAATATAAAAGTATATATGAAAAAAAAATTAATACACTCTTAAAATTTGTAATGATAGATAAATAAGAATAACTTTTTTTTTCTGAACAGGTAAAAAGATAGAGAAAATGTAATTTTTTATAATGATTAAAACAATAATATTTAAACCTAAGACCTTATATAAATTATTCAGATTTTTTTTATCACTTTATCAGATTTAGCAACTTAATTAATTTTGTATGTAATTTATTGTAATAAAAACTAAAATATGTCTATGATTAATTATAAAGATATATAATCTCAAATTAATCCATTCTAAACGCATGCCAAATTAGTTATTTGTATTAACTTTTAACAACAAAGAAAAATGAAAAATAATTAAATAAGGATAAATTATTATTAATTTAGTGATCAAGAATGAAATTTTGATATAGTTGAAATATGTAAAACATAAACAAAGCAACAAAGAATGAAGAAGGACCACAATTTTCTAAATTTAATAATTTTTTTAACGAAATATATATAAACCTGAAATTTAACAAATTACCTATTTTAGTTTTTCTGATTAAAATATTAAAGTTTCTTTTAATAGTAAAGGATAAGGGCCACTGAGAAAATAATTTAGATGGGAGGACTGCGGATTAGGTTCAATAATGCGTCCAATTTTATATAAAATCAATCAATAAATTAGTAGTCCACATGAAACCGACCATGATATTTAATGTGTAAGTTTAATTTTTATTCCATCCTTTTTTTTTGTTTTTCAAAACATTTACATAGTAAAAAAATGTACATAATAGCCGAGGTAATGAAAACCTATTTAATAGTAATCTTTCCGTAATTAAAAAAAACATCCCAATCAACAATATTACATACCTGAAGGGTTAGTGTTAATAGTTAATGTGCACTTATTTTTAATTTTTTATATCATGGTTAAAATTTCAAGAGATTTATTTTGAAATACAATACAGATAAATAATAATAATTATTTTTTTAAAACTTAAAATTGATCAAAGTATTTTTAAGATAAAATCACCATTATTTTTTTTAAAACTAGAAAATTATCAAATTCTTTTGTAAGAATTAAATTAATTAATTTTCCAATCTATAAAACATCAAAATATTAATTTTTATATTTATAAATCAATATTAGTTATAGTTGTTAGATAATTTTTTATTTGATAATATAAGCACACTCTTAATATAAAAACTGACATGAATTGGAAGTAGGTAACTAATATTAAATAAGTAAGTTTTTTGTTGGTGCATATTGAAAATATTTTTCAATTAATAATCAGAATTAATATTTTTTAGACATAAATAGCATTAAAGTATTAAACCTCAATCAATAAATTAAATTATATAAAAACTATACTAGAATTAATAGGTAAATACTAAATAAATAATTGCATCATGAAAGTAGGCAGCAGGTAAAAAAGGTATAATTGTAATTATATTATGAAAATTAAATAATATTTGGGAAGTTATTGCTGTGGGGGTACGAAACCAAGTACGCAGAAAGGCATAGATGACTTGCGGCCGAAGCCTGAAAAGGCCTACTGAAAAAAGAAGAAGAGAAAAAGTAAATAGAAAAGGTAACAAAACATGCCACCATTTGTCCACCTCAACCAGCATGTGATGCACTTTTAAGCAAAGTTCAACCTTACAATGACTATATATTCACTAGTTTATCATATAACACAAATATAATAATAATAAAATAACCAACAATATCATTGTACAATCACAGGAAAACAGATGGATGGAGAAAGTGCACAAAATATTATAATTGCTGTTTTTATTTATTATTATATTTTCTTATGTGAGGACCAAGAAAAAGGAAAGCCCTAACTTTTTCCTTTCACTTGGAAAAGGACATGGTCCCACTTGCATTATATTTTTTTACTCTTTTGTTTACACTTTTTATCAGCTTTGCTTATGTCACATTACCCACGCACTCACACCAATTGCATCATTCTTCTTCTTCTTCTCATATCTGATCTACATCTATCTATCTATCTATCTTTTTTTCTTCCTATTCCTTTCTATCTCAGTTCTGAACAGAACATAGCAGAGCAGAGGAGAGAGAAAACAAACAAAAAGTAAGAGAGAGAAAGTTACTCTTTCTTTCTGTTGTTCTCTTTAAAAAGTTTAGCTGCTTCTAGGGTTCTTTGCTTTCAAGTTTTGCATAAAAAATATATATATATATATAAATTAATTTTCTTTTTTCTCTGAAAAAGCGAAGCACTTTTGCTTACCAATCTTGTTCTCTTTGTCTTCCTTGCCGTAAGGTAATTTTCTTGCCTCATGCTTTCTCATCTTTCATGAAAACATACCTTTTTTTTGTTTTTTCTTTTTTAATTTCTATAATTATTTTTTAAAATGGGCATGAAACTTTTTCTGGGGGCTTGTGCCGGAGAAAGGTTGAGAATTTTAAGAGAGTGGTAATAATTCCGGTATGGTGATTGGACTAGATGTGCTATTCTTGTTGTCTTTGTTTCTTCTCTTTGTTTTTGTTTTTGTGGGTATATGATTCTGTCTTAGTGATGTTTCTTTATGGTTATTTAAAATTGATGCGCTACTTATATCTTATCCCAAAATTTTTTATTCTTTTAATTTTGTTGTTGTTGTTGACGACGACGACGATGGAAATGGCCTTGTTTTTAGAGAGAAAATGAAATGTTAATTTCGCCATGTAAGTGTATGCGATAAATTTTTACTTTCAAATCCCTTTGTACTCAGCAATTATTAGGTAATGTTGTCTCAATTGTATTTTTTATTATTGTTTTGAAAAACTTGTATAATTTTGTGCTGATGTGAATTAGTTTTTGAGTTTGTTAGCTTATTTTTTTCTCTCTCTCTTTCTTTTCTATTTTGGTAGAAGTTATTTTTCCTTTCTTTTACTCCCAAGTATACATCATACATGGAGGCCTACACACATGCTTCATTGCTTTGAACTGTTTCTCAATTTTTTGGTCCTGGCTACAACTTTCCATAATCTTGGTTCCATAAATTACTTGTCTTAGCATCCGTACTATTCTTCAGAATTGGTAGTAGTCTTCCCATTTTTGTTTTTCTCTTTTTATATTGCTAAGTATCAGCACTTGTTATAATGTTAACCTATTTGTTTATTTGTAGAAGTGAATTTACAGTATGAAAACTCTGTTTTCTTTGACACATTTTCTGACGGCTTCTATGTTTATACAACAGAACTTGGCTTCTGCATCTTCTATCAAGGAAGAGGAACTTCTGTTGTCAGAAGATATTGTAATTTATAAAAACTGTTACTAGGTGGAGATTCCTCAATTTAGGTTAAGAAGCTAGAGAAAAGTGAGTCTAAAGATGGGTTGTATATGTGATTTTTGTGGAGACCAGAGGTCCATGGTGTACTGTCGCTCTGATGCTGCATGCTTATGTTTGTCATGTGATCGTAATGTTCATTCTGCTAATGCTCTTTCAAGGCGTCATTCGCGGACCCTTTTATGTGAGAGGTGCAATTCACAACCTGCTTTTGTAAGGTGCGCTGAAGAAAAAATTTCTCTCTGTCAGAATTGTGATTGGTTAGGTCATGGAACCTCTACATCTTATTCAACACATAAGAGACAAGCAATCAATTGCTACTCTGGATGCCCTTCAGCCGCAGAACTGTCTTCAATATGGTCATTTGTATTAGATATCCCTTCTATGAGTGAATCTACATGTGAGCAAGAGCTAGGCTTAATGAGTATTAATGAGAACAACAAAAGTGCTTGGGTTCCTCCAGAAACTCAGAATTCGGATTCAGATCAAGTTACTGATCTACCTGCTTTGGATAGGTCTTTGGTTGGTACATCATCAATGCCTGAGACAAGCTCTGAACCTCGTGTTCTGGACCAGCCAGCTGGACCTGCCAATGAATGTCTGCCTAAGGTATAGCTGGATGTCATCATCATTGTCATTATGAATCACATCACATCACCAACACTAGGTGTAGTGATGAACTTTCTAACAACAGCACATGAAATGAAATTGCAAGCTTGCAAGGGATGGGTGCTTGTCTCAATTTGTTTGACAGTTTTAAATTTTTGTTTCCATATGGAAGCCAAAGAGTAATAGCAAGCAAAGTTATTCACTGGAATATAATTCCTTGGGTTGAATTCTCAAGTTTTGTGGCTGTTACATCTTCTATATGACCATGTTGTATTTAAAGCTGTTTGCTTTGGTTGTTTTATAGTTTCTTGGTCTAAGGTATATTTTGGTTTTGCAGAAATAATAGTTTTCCTGATTTATTGGTAGCTTGCACAGAAAACAGAAGCTGGCATATTTCTATCATCAGTAGATCAAGTAGTTAAAATGCCATTATATATGATTTTGCTAATGTTTGTCTTGTTTACTGAATGTATTTAACACAACTTCAATGTTCTATATTGAAATCATCATAATTTCATCATATTACATTTCTAATATATCATTTAATCTGCAGTTATACTGTCCTGCTGCAAAATGCCCTGCACTATGTGAAGATGATAATCTATATGTTGATTTCGACATGGATGAAATGGATCTAAATCTTGAGAACTATGAAGAACTTTTTGGTGTGGCTCTCAGTCATTCTGAAGAGCTTTTTGAGAATGGTGGAATTGATAGCTTGTTTGGGACAAAGGACATTTCTGCTGGAGATTCCAATTGTCAGGATGCTGTTGCTGCTGAGGTGCTAAATCTCATCATACTTTGTCTGTGATAATCACGTCTTTTCTGATTTCTACTATTGGAGCATCACATGTTATGTTCTGCATACTTCATACAATGATGTTCTTGAATATTCACAAGTGTGCATTTGAATTTTTTTCCTTGATCATCTGGTTCTTTTGATATTTTATCTGTTTACCATAAAGATTTAGAAATGGAGCCTAGTTTCAGTCGCAACAAGGATTTTTAGGCAAGCTGCATTGTAAGCATGTCCCTTTGTGTTTTTAGTTAATTTTGCACTAATATTTGATCTAGGATTTAGGTCCCTTTTTTTTTGTTTCCTCTTATTTATTTATTTTGCTTGTCCTCTGACCTCCTATTCTGTGCATTTTCATCATATTCTTCTTTAATAAATATAATAATAAAATATTTAGGCCAGTTAGTATGCTTGCCTGCCTTGTCTATTTTGTTTCAACCATAAGCTGTTTGCATTGGAATGTGTGTCTTGGTCTACAATATGTTGTAATATGAAATGTGTTATACATATACGGCTTTGCAAATTGAAGCTGTTGGACAGAGTTGAGCTACACTGCCTTCTGTCTTACTGTTCTATTGCAAGTCCTTATTGCGAATTAAGTAAGAAAAGCTCATTTTACCCCCTTCAATGATTTTTAAGTGGAATGATGATAGTCATAATGGAGAAAGATGAATGAGAAATGAAAAAGTTCTCTTATGCCTAGTATTTTCTAGGCCTTTGCATGTGAAACTCTCTTGTGGATTTGAGTAATATTATGTTATGCTTATGCTTGAGGCATGAATCTAGTTCTTAGTTCTTCTAAAAGTGATGATGAAAGATCGGCAATTATTGTGGTTATATACCAACTGTAATTTGGGTCTTTAAACTTTTTCATTCTTTTCTCTGCTTTTCCCCAGTCTTTCTGGGTCAGGAATTTTCATTTTCTTGGTAAGCTTGTTAAATATGTATCTCATGTAATTAAATAATAGCTACAGTTTAATGTTGAAGGAAGAAGCTTGGCTGGTCAGTTGAATGGCTTCATTCTCTGCAAAATTTGTTCACTGTTAATTAGCTAGTGATTAGGTTATAAGATAGGTACTGATCATTAGGTCATTTGTTAACTTCTAATTAGCTCATAGTTACCCCCTTGATTACTCCATTGATTGATTATTATAAAGTATAGATGGAAATCAAGTGTGCGGTCCACATACAATTTTTCTCAAAAATTCTCGATACAATGTTGTAAACTATATGATTCTTAAAATTGATCAAGCTGATAATGCAAACTGGTACAGTCGTCTGGCTCCAGCAATAGCTTAAGCTTTTAGGAGAGTTGGTCCCTGACATGGCATCAAAGCCTTTATGAGCAAGTGGTAAAGAGTTCAAATATTGCTGCCCACATTCTTCAATATAAAAGTTGAACTTCAGTACATGCTTCAAGCCCAGAGGGCTCTTAGGTGACTGATGTGTCAGATATAAAAGGCATTCATGAACCTCCACCTAATAGATTAAATGTTTAGGAATTAGAATGGTTGGTCCTTGACTCTACAATGGAAGTGCTGATATATTAATTTGTATAATGTTAATGAATAAAACAAAAAATCAGTGCATTCTCCTTCCTTAGATGTATAATATTTATTTGAAGTGCTACGTATATTTTCTTCACCTACATAGGATGTGCATATACTCAAGCATTAAGAATGAGATGTTCTCTGTCCACTGATGCATGCTTACAATGTGTTAGTGGTATTGGACAGAGCACATTAATTTCTTTGGATGGGGTTGACTTGTTTAACATTTTTTTCGTGGCATACTTATTTTCCAATCTAACTTTTATGTCTAGGGGTCATCGGTTGGACTGGTCAATGCAACGCAACCAGCTTGCAGCAATGCTGCATCTGCAGATTCCATTTTGAGTACTAAAACTGAACCGATTCTGTGTTTTGCGGGAAGGCAAGCCCAATCAAAACTTTCTTTCTCTGGCGTTACTGGAGAGAGTAGTGCTGGAGACTATCAAGATTGTGGGGCTTCTTCAATGCTTCTTATGGGAGAACCTCCTTGGTTTACACCTTGTCCTGAGAATTCCCTACAATCTGCTAACCGAAGTAATGCTGTCATGCGTTATAAGGAAAAGAAGAAGACACGGAAGTAAGTGATGGCAATAATACTGTTTATATTAAATTACCCTTTCCTCTTCAATATTTTGCATTGGTTGCATAGGTGCCTCAATTTTATGTTGTTTTTTGTAGCAAAGGGGAAAGATGTTGGTTAAATATTGGTAATTGTCGAGATAAAAGTAATGATAACCATAATTATTATCTCTGTTCTGGTCTCCACTTGTTATTATTGGGTTGCTATTTTTATTCTTTGCTACCAAGCTAGATAACGCTTTTCTAACTGCAAGATTTATTTTATTTCAAAACCTCGGGTCATGTTTACTGTATAATTGATTTAACATCATTTGTTATTATCTTGTTAGGTTTGACAAAACAGTAAGGTATGCCTCTCGCAAGGCAAGGGCAGATGTGAGAAGGCGTGTGAAGGGCCGGTTTGTCAAAGCTGGTGATGTCTATGATTATGACCCTTTGACCACGACCAGAAGCTGCTGAGTGTACAACTTTTAACCATGTTTTATAAAAGGAAACAAACAGTCATATAGTTGCAAAAGAAAAACAGTTACCTGAAAAATGGATGAAATTTGATGCATTCTTTGTCCCTGCAATGACAAGCTATCTGATTTTATCACAGGAGCCTTGATGTTCTTCAAGGAGGAAAAATGCTGTGTTCAACAGTGTAAGCTCAGGAGCTGGCTCTTAGTCCTTCACTGTGAAGGATATCCAACTTGTGATGTCTGCTGTCATGACATCCTCACAAAATGCCCCCTTTAGGCAATGTGCTTGGATTGACTTTCTGTTAAACTTGGCAGTTTCTGCTGCTTAATTCTTCTCTAAGAATTTCAAAATCTTCTATGTTCTTTGGCCTCAACCATGCTGCATGCTTTTCAACTCCCCTCTACTAGTCACATACTCACATTAGAATTGCCTGAAATGGCATGATAAGTGGCTTAATTTGAATTTTCCATATAAACTACATAGTTGTAAATTGTAATATTTGGCTTTGACATGTATAGCACACAATCTACATGCATGCAGTTAGATGTATAATTGCCCAAAGGTTCTGATGTCATCAGACCAATTGTAAATTCAATCGTCCATGTATAGAATAGGATACTATGTATGCTGATAGTTGGCTATATTGGACATGTACCAATACAAGTTTTGTTTGACTTGGTATTTTGTTTGGTTGCTGTAAATTACAATTCGATGTTTTAAAGATGTAAATAATGTTATTTCAATTAACCAAAAAATTTGTATTTTTTTAGTCTATTGTACTTCACACAACCATATTCAAGAATATATGCCGAAAGAAGCTAATGATCCCCCGGACAAGGAAACCATATGGTTAATGATCTCCAGGGTATGCTTTCTCAGTGTCCTAGAATTGGACTAATTTTTGTGATATTAATAAAGTTGATATTTTGCTAATGATAGTATACAAATTTTCTGGTTTTAAAAATGCAGTAAAGAATTTTGTTATTTAATAATAAACAGGTCTAGTATTGAGTAAACGAAGCAAGCCCAAACAAATGGGTGTTTTTATTATTTGTTTGAGTAATTAATAACATAAAAATTAAAATAATATAATACTTTAAAAATTAATATTATTGTTATTATTTTAATATTATTTTTTGCGTAAATTTTTTTTTCCTCTTTATATTATATTTTTAACAATTAATTCTAAATTTTATGCCTTTACAACTATTTTAAGTAATAAGTTATTAAAAATTATTCTGAATAATTTATCTAAAGGAGAATTTTTAAATTTTTTCTAATTCTATTTCTAAAAATTTTAATTTATTATAAGATAAATTATGTTATATGAAAAATGATGGTGCTAAATATTCGGAAAATTTAAATTTCTTTATAAAAATGATTATCTGGACTAATTGTACCATGTTCATTAACTTCAAAAAGATATATTTAGAAAGAGAATATGAATTGTTGGATATCTATTTATGGAGTGGATAAATCTCTAGAATGCATAGTCGGAGACTTTTTACCGAAATAGATTTAATTAGTTTTTGAATAAATATTTTTAGAAACTTATTAAATTTATTTTGTAAAATATAAATGACGGATAATTTTAATATTTTTTTATAAAAAATTATGAAAAGTAAAAAGAAGGATGAAAAAACAACTCCCAGTATTTTGGAACCTCTGGTATGGGACCGGGTGGCACGTGCTTTGTGGTTTGATCCCTTGAATATAGAGGGAGTTGCTTTTTACACCCCTCAAATTGCTTTTCGCACCCCCCTCTCAGGTAAAAAGACGAAATTATCCCTGTAAATTTAGTTTTCGGAAATGTAAATTCGGGAGATTTGAAAATCTCTCCGGAAATATGTATCCGGAAGGTAAATTGTACAGTGTTCATTATATCCAGAAAGACGTATCCGGAATGAAAATATGAATTTTTAAAATGTTGCGTGAAAGAAGTGTGAATATATGTTCCGGAAATATGTTTTCGTAACGCAATGAATAAATTTTCGGATGTTCCAGAAACACGTTTCCGTAATGCAATGAATAAATTTTCGGATATTCCGGAAACACGTTTCCGTAATGCAATGACCGTAACACAATGAATAAATTTTCGGATGTTCTGGAAACACGTTTCCGTAATGCAATGAATACATTTCCGGAAATGTGTATCCAGAAGATTTTTTTCGAAATGAGTTTAATTACTCTCCGGATAAGTATTTCCGGAAGTTTAATAAATCTATTCCGGAAAAGCATCTCCGGAAGTTCAATTCATTCCGGAAAATTATTTCCGAAAACTTATTAAATTCAGTTCGAATAATAAAAATGAAGGGCAATTTTAATATTTAATTTTACAAAAAATGAAAGGGAGTGTGAAAAGTAAAAATGGAGAATGCAAAAAGCAACTCCCGAATATAGATAATGCTTGGTGTGAGCAAATTTCATTGGGCCTTAAATAACATGGGGCCTAATATATTCGATGGATGTGGGTGGCCTAATTTGGGGAGGATCGTAACCTTGTCTTAAGCCTAAGGTATACATATCTCTAGAATAAGATTCTCCTATCTTGGTAAATAAGGAAGGGCATGCCCTAAGTTGTAGGAAGTTGGATTATGCAGGGACGCAGCTGATTTTATTTTATTTTACAGTCTTTTGAAGTGTTTTGAGTGATTTGTAGTGCTATTTTTACAACCTTTAGATTTGTAATTTGAGATGCTTTGTAAGGAGTATGATCTGAGCGTCCAAAAAGTTAAAATTGTGCAATTTGAATTATTTGGTTCGACTATATTGATTTAATGTATGTTTAAATCTTTTTGTGGATCTTACCTTACGATGGCGTAACAATGTCAACTTGAGTCTTATGGTTTCTTGAGGGTGATTTGTAAAGTCTTGAAGACTTAGCTATTTTTTATTTACTTCTTAGACATGACCTTCTAGCTGCTACTGGGTGGTGTTGGACGCATGAGTAGCTCCTAGTGGTGAGAATCCCTTGCTACCTGTACCTCATTTTGGTACAATTAAATATATTATGCAATACCCTCAATTTCCTTTCCTTAGCCTTTTCATGTTTTCATTTTTGTAATTTCCGTTGTTCCCGATTTATCCGATAATTAGGTAGAGTTTCTAAACATTAATAAAAGAGAAATGGTGAGTTATCCTTTTAAACAAAACATTAATAACATAATTTTTAAAAAATTTCTATTATTTTTAACATTACAAGTATAAACTTTGAAAAATCGTACTACGTTAGATGGTGTTGCGTTAACCATCTAAGAAAGTATACTTTTTAAAAATAGAAGGAAAATAGTTTATTTAGACAAGGTTAATTATCATAATTTTAATGTAAAATTGATAATTTTTTTAAAAAATAACCGTTAAAGATTTTTCTTAATTATTTGATAATTAAATAATATTTTTTTAAAAAAAAATTGGAAGAATTAAAAATTTTTCTCTAAACAAAGTTGATTAGAATAATTTTAGAATTTTTTTTATTTTTAATTAGAAAATTGATAATGTTTGAAAAGAGTCTATTAATTTTTTTTTAATTATTTAACAACTAAAAATATATTTTTTGAAATACAAAATAGGAAGAATTAAAAGTTTCTTTTCAAAGAAGTTTTGATTAGAATAATTTTTGAAAATTTATATAATTTTTGAAAATTTTGAAATAGAAGCTTTTCATTTCAAATAAAATAACCACTTTCTCCTTTCTCTCCTACCAGCTAAGCATGTTGAGTTCTTCTTCCTATATTTTCCATGATTTTATTCTTCATAAAAATCTTATAAAAAGTTCACATATTTTGTTTATTTTTACTCCTACAAAATTTAATCCTTCAGTAAGGTTTGTTTTTCTTTATTTTTGTTTCATTTTTCACATTTATGGTTAAATGAATAGTAACTTCAATATGTATATTCTATTTTTATATGATTTTTTTAACTACTTTTGATTTCTGTTTATTATATACTAAGTGTTTATACTTTGATTGAATTAAGATTTAAATTTTTCTCTTTGAATCTTTTTATTTTTCCTCTGTTTTAAATTTTGAAACTCGAACAAGTAGTATAATGAATAGGATGCAAGAGTGAAATATCAATTTTTGCATTATTTTTTATTTATTTTTAATTTCTAATTGTTATACACTAATTGTTTATGCCTTTGATGATTTAGGAATTACTCTTAAAAGAGAAGAATTTGAAGAAACCCTCTTAAAAGAATTAGGGCAGCAATAATCTCTTTCCTTGATAAGGAAAATAATAGCTCAATTCATGCTATGTAAAATACAAGTGGAGACATTTGGTCACTAGTGATCTTTAAATGAATTGTTTAAATTAAAATTAAATAAATGATATAGTATAATAATTAAAATAATTATAAGTAATTGAATTGATATAGAAGAAGCATGCTTGACCTTGTAGCATGTAGTTAAACTAATTTTTTTTAATACTTTATAAAATAGTAAAAATATATGCAAGAAAAAAATAGCAAAGCTCTTATATATTTGTTTTTTCCTCTTCTTAAGAAAAGTTTCGTATCATTTAGGTTAATAAATTTTTAGGTAATTTTTAGTTTCTATTTTTAAAATTTTTAAAAATTATATCAAAATTTAGTTGTATATTCTCAATTTTAATTTTAATTGTTTTAAAATAATAAAATAAAAATTTTAAAAATTGTTTAATTTTATAGAATAATATATTATTAAAAGTAAAATTATTATTATTATTATTATTTCTATTATTATTATAATGATGATTATAATAATGATGGTGATTATAATATAAAGATAAAAAAAATTTATATATTATTTAATAATTAATACAACAACAGAAAAAAATTAATATTATTATTATTATTATATTACTTAATATTTATTTGACATAAAATAATATATATGATAATATGATAAGTAATTATATATAAATTTATATTATAATATTATAAATTAAATATAATTTAAATATTAAATAATAGTTTTTATTTCAAAGAAAAAGGTAAATAAAAATTATTAATTTGAAAAATTAATAAAATTTCAAAAAATAGTAAAAATATTAAAATTTTAAAATTTTAAAAATATTATTATTATTATTATTATTATTGATGATCATGATAATGATGGTGATAGGAATAATTTGGTGACAAATATAGTTTTTGTTTAATTTGGTAGAGTTAAGAATAAAAATATTTTAAAATAAATAATAATAATTAAAAAATATATTTTTTAATTTTAAGAATTAAATTAAAACTATTTTAAAAATATTTTAAAAATAAATTTAAAATTATTTTTATTTAATATAAAAACTGAAAATTTGCAACTATCTTAAATTAGATTTAATACGTGTTTGAGATGATTTTTAATTTTTTGTCTTGAGTTTTTATATTCAATGTTTAGTTTTTAAATTGTTTTATGAAAATGAATAACTCACTGTATTGTATTCTATTAATTTATTATGAATTTATAAATAAATAAATAAATAAAAAAGATTAATTTAAAAGTTAGCAAAAAGATTAAATTCTATCAAAATAAAAAATTTAAAATTTCAAAAGATAATAAAATTTAAAAATTGTTATTATTATTATTATTATTATAGTATAAGTAGTATTTTTAGGAAGTAATGATAATAGTATAGTGGTTATAATATAAAAATTATAATAATTATAATTTTTTTATTTAATATAATATTTGATAATCAATATATAAGATAAATATTTTTATATATTATTATTATAATATTTATTTTATTATTTATTATTTATTTTATACAAATTAATATATTAATATTATAATATTATATTATAAATAATTATATAATATAAAAGTTCATTATAATGTTATAAATTTTATGTAATTTATTTATAATATAGTATTATTTATTTTATTATTATATATAAAAAATTAAATAAATATAAAAGTAATAACAAATTAATTTTTTTAAAATAAAAAAATAAAAAATTATTATTATAATAATAATAACAATAATTATAATGATGATAGTTATGATAGTAATTACTTTTAAATATAAAAAATATTATATAATCATATAAATTTATATATAATATTTGATAATCAATTTGTAAGATAAATAATTTGTACATTATTTCTATAATATTTTTATATTATTTAATATTTATTTTACATAAAATATTATATATAATATAATATTATAAAATTTATATAATATAAGATTATATTATAATATTATAAATTAAATATATTTTTTATATATTAAATAGTATCATTTTATTTGATTGTAAATCTATAAAAAATAGATAAAAAAGTTAATGAATGATGAAAATTTTAAAATAATAAAAGAAAATTTTAAAAGTAATAAAAATTATAATTATAATAATAATTATAATAATAGTAGTTGTAGTGATAATTATAGTGGTAAATGTAATGATTTGAAGATAGTTATGATGATAGTTTGATGGTAGTGATGATTATAATGTAGAATTTTTTTTTTAATTTTACAATTTAAGTTAAAATAATTTTTAAAATAATGGTAAAGCCTAATTTAAAACCAATTTTATTAAATAAATTTAGTTTTAAAATTGATTTTAAAAACAAAAACTAAAAAGTCTGAATCATCCCAAACGACCCTCAAACTAATAATGAAAAATTCATTTCATAAAATTAAATGACCTTTTCAAATATAGCATTCGACAAGGAACGTTTATGCAAGTGGCCAAGTAAATAATCATCATATTTGAAAGTAATGAACTAATGATACTACAGCTAATTGATTTTTCATTAGTTATTCACTTTAAAAAAGTGTCATAAACATTAAACAAAAAAGTTTTCAAATTCATATAGCTTAAAAGTTAATGTTAGGGTATCATTGATTAAGTTATCCATGTTAATTAGATTATTAAATTTTTCTTTCACACACAAAACTAACCTAATCTAATCGTAGTTATGTTGGTTCAGGGTAATTTATTATTTCTTTACGGCTCGGCTTTCATCATCAATCTCCTATCAAACCGTTAGTTCCAAAAAAATTACCTGTACTCTGTATATTTTTTTAATATTATATGGGAATTAAAAATTAACGCGTCATGAAAAAAAAAAAGTTAAAAGAAAGAATATTGATATTTTTTTAGTTACACATATACAATCCTAATTGATGCACATCGATTATTAAATATCGACGTCTATCTAACTAAAATTCAAATTATGATTCATCATTTTGTGAGAAATTAATTTTTCTCGTTGTATCCAACCCACGTCAATAAAAAGATGTTGATATTTGAAAGAAAGAAAAAAAGTTAATAATATACAATTTTTCTATTGAAAATACAGGTAAAGGATACACATAATTTCAATCTCATTGACACGTGTGTACTTTAGTGGTGACTGTGTTTGGAGATGTTTCGTTGGCTGGAGTATATGGTGTTATTATTACAGCTGTAGATGTGGTCAAGTGGCAAGTTTTAAACAAATTATGAGGTAACTAATGTGGACATCTTTAAACAATGTGGCAAATATTTATTGGTGAAATAAAGAAGCGAATAGGATTATGAGACAGAAGATGATTTTGATCCGTGTATCAATCAAGGATTTTGAAAGACGATTTGAATCCTTTCCAGCCAATACAAACAAATAAAAAACAAGATTAATAACGTGACTTTGTGAAATTTAGGTGTTTGAAAAAATATTTTTTATTTTTATTTTTATAAAAATACTACATTACTTTTGCTCTATTTTTTATTTTTAAAATTTTATATTTAAAAATAAAAAAGTAAAAAATATTTTTTAAAATCAAACACTACTTAATTTTTAATAAAAAATTCTATTTTTTTATTAACCATTCATAGCCATCATAATCTTCCTATTATCATAGAAGAACAAAGGTTTTTCACCACTTAAAAAGTTTAAAGATTCTACCAAATTTATATAATGTATCATAAATAATTTAAATATTTTAAATTTTAATTATTATATATTTTAATAATATTTCTGTTGTTAAAGAATGGTATGAAATGTGTAATTATATTATCCTTAAGATATTTATGCCTTATTCTACCAAATTTATATAATGTATCATAAATAAGTTTTAAATTTTAATTATTATATATTTTAATAATATTTCTGTTGTTAAAAAATGGTATGAAATGTGTAGTTATATTATCCTTAAGATATTTATGCCTTATTACGGTATTTTTCGAAACTGGGTAGATTTGTATACAAAATGCAAAGTAGGAGTAGAACCAATAAAAAAGGTGAGTAATGAAAAGGCAAGATTATAATTAAATCAATTTAAATTTTAAATTTAAATTTAAAATTCAAACACTAATTAATTTGTATTAAAATAAAAATAATCGAATTAAAATTCAAATCATATAACAAACAATTTTTAAAATCAGCTAATTAAATAGGAATAATTCATGGTAATGTGTGGTTTTAATCACAATAAATAATCGATTTTGAAGTGAAAACAATTAAGGTTAATAATTTGAATTGATTCATAACATAAAATAAAATTTTTTGAATAAACAAATAATTTTAAGTTTTTAAAAATAATTATTAAAACCAAAAATTACATGATTCATATTATTACATGTGGTGGAAATTTGTCCATTTTAAACTAAACTGGTTCACTATCATGCACCCAAGACCACATTATTTCCTTTCATTACTTGTCTACAAGCTCAAAGATGATGTTCTAATATATAAAATTTTTAATAATTTTTATTCTAATATAAAATTTAATCTTTTTAAATATTACCAACAATTTTTTATTTTCTTACACATCTTTATTTTTTTTTCATTCCATCTATTTTCATATTTTCATCAACAATTTTTCATAAATTTTACAAGTATCCTACTTGTATTCATTAAGCTCTAGCATGTTGTAAAATATTATGCATTTTGATTAGCTATGGTACCAATTCATGTGCAATGGCAATTTTTTAACGTGTTAGGTAAGCCACCTTAGAGCAAGATTATCGGTTCAACACTACTAAGTAGCTTAATTTAGTATTTAATAATGTTTTTCGAGAATCTCAATTTACACCATTTTTCTACATCACTGTAAGTTGCTTAAGATTTTAGTGTTTTTATTTATTTATTTGTGGATGATGAATATTCTAGGTGAATTTGATGGTGTTAAGAAAGTTAAAATCTCGTATGTTAGGCTGACAAGAAAAGTAAACGTAGAAAAATAAAAGTTTTGTATTATAAACTGAGTAAAAAAGTAGAAGTAAACGTAAGAAAATAAAAATCTCGTGTGATAAACTGAATAGGTAAAGTAAATATAAAAAAAGTAACAGTCTTGTGTAATAGATTGAGAAGAAAAGTAAAAAATGCTAAAAAAAAAGGTGACAGACAGACTATTAGACTTTAATTGAAAAGTAAAGGATGTCATAAAAGGTACTAAGTTTTGACAAAGTAAAATTTTTGGGTAGATATTACATTTGACTGAAAATTAAATGAAAAAAAGTAAGGATGCGAGTAGCTTTGATTGTGCAAGGTAAATGCTGATATTTTACTGAAAATTAAATGCAGAAAAAGTGCCAAACAGGTCCTGGACTTTAATGTAAGACAAATACTGATTTTGATTGAAAACTTTAGATGTATCAAGCAGGCACTAAAGTTTCACTAAAAATTAAATGCATGAAAAAATAAAGAGCTATGGACATGTGGATGTTAACCAATGGACGTGAAAACCAACAACGGTAAAGTAGTATGTACATATAAAATAAATGCATGAGTAATGTATGTAACAAATGAAAATATATTATAAAATGATGCATATAAATAAATGCATGCCTTACGTGTCTAACAAATGAAAGTATATTATAGGATGATGCGTATATTATAATGGAAAGTATGAAAAATGATGCACATAGTTTAATGCAGAGTATGAAAAATGATGCCACGTACAAACAATAAATTATTCATCTCCTCTAATAAATGTAATTTTCCTAATTCAGAAGTTGCAGTAATTGACTCTCTTCCTCTAGCACTCACTCGACGCAACGCAATGGCTGAAGGAAGCCGCATTCAACAAACGCAGAAGAAAGAAGTAGAAGAGTACCTCGACGTTCTCACCAAAAGCGGTCAGAAAACCGGCGTTTCCAAGCCCAGGTAACCCTAAATTCCCAATCATCATCAACACAACTCGTCATAGTCGTGTACGACACTAATTGAGAGTGCTGACGTGCGTTCAGAGGAGACATTCTTCGTGACGGCGACTATCATCGCGCCGTTCACGTGTGGATCTTCGCGGAGAGGACGCAGGAACTGCTACTCCAACGGCGTGCTTCCACCAAGGACTCGTGGCCTGAACTTTGGGACACCTCCAGCGCGGGTCACGTTTCCGCTGGTGATTCCTGTCTCATCACTGCTAGGTATTATTCTATTTCTACCTTGTGAAATGCCGTTCCTGCCCCCTCATGTAAACGACTTTACTGTGAAATTGGTCCTTGAAATTCACAACACTATTGAATTTGATTTGTCATGCTAGAAAAGGTATATTTAGTTTTGATAACCGTGAATTTGTGCTTCACATTATGAAAAAGGTTAATTAATTTATTACAAGACTTTGACGTCTGTTAGTCAATTTGGTCTTCACGTGCACCAAGGTTAGGACGATTTTTTTTTTTTTACAAGTAGGACCAAATTGATTTAAGAGTATCAAATTAAATTGAGTGTTACTTGAGATTAATTTTTTTTAGTAAATATTCAAATTAATTTTAAAATTTTATGAATTAGGTATTTTAGTTCGCAAGATTTTAAATATTTTTAATTAATTTATCTTTATAAAATATATTTATTTTCATTATTTTAGAACAGAATAAATATAGAAAATAAAGTAGAAATGGTTCAAATGAATAACTTTTTACAATGTTAGAAATTAATAAAAAATTAAAATTTCAGAAAGTAAAATGTATGATCTATACAATTTTTACAACTGATTTAAGAGTTTATTTTTTATTGTTAAGTAATATCAATGAGCTTGACTCAAATCGTTGTTTTATATTTAAGAACCAAATTGGTATTTTTTGTTATTTCAAAGATCAAATTGACAAGTTTTTCATAATTTTTTAAAGAAAAATATTTTGTTTTCAAAAGCTTTCTTGAGAAGTTAGAAAAAATATTTTTTAAAAGATCAAATTGAGTGTTAGTTGTGACTGAATTTATTGTTTTTAGTAAATATTCAAATTAATCTTGAGATTTTATGGATTAGGTATTTTAGTATGTCGAGATTTTAAATTTTTTATTAATTCCCAACATTATAAAATACATTTAGTTTAGTCACTTTAGAACAAAATAACTATAAAAACAAAGAAAAAAATCATTAAAATGAATAATTTTTTACAAAACCACAGATTAACAAAAGATTTTTAAAATTTTAGGGATTAAAATGTATAATTTATACAATTTTCATGACTGATTTAAGAATTGATTTTTTAAGTAATGTTAAGGACCAAGTTTAACTTGACTCGAAGTGTCATTTTAAGAAATCAAATTAACATTTTTTGTAATTTCAAAAACCAAATTGATATGTTTAGCATAATTTTTTTTTTAGAAGAAATATTTTATTTTCAAAAACTTTCCTGAGACCAAATTGATATTTATTTTTTGACAAATACAACCAAACTGATTGATAGAAACCAAACCAAATTGAGTGTTAGTTATGATTAAATTTATTGATTTTCTTTTAGTAAATCTTCAAATCAATCTTAAGATTTTATGGTTAGGCATTTTTGTGAATGATATTTTAAATTTTTTTATTAGTTTCTAATTTTATATAACATGGTTATTTCAGCAATTTTTAGAACAAAAAAAGAAGATTTCTAAATTTTCAAAAGTTAAAATGTTTGATTTATATAATTTTAAACTTTTAACGACTGATTTAAAAGTTTATTCTTTATTTTTTAATAATATAAAGAATCAAGTTCACTCGTGGTGTCATTTTTAAGAATTGTGTTGATATTTTCGGTAATTTTAAAAACCAATTTGATCATTGATGAAATTTTGGAGACCACATTGATGTTTGATCCAAATTGATGGTTTGACATAATTTTTTCAAAAAGAAACATTCATTTTTCAAAATATTTCTTGAAAATATTTTTAAAAAAATTGTAAAATTAATTTAAATTTGCATGCCTTTAAATAAATGTTAATTACATTTGATATCTACTTTGATTTACTATAAGATTGTTACATAAGCATTAGAAGAAGGATGTTGGGGGTAAGAAAAAATTACTGAGTGTAATTTTTTAAACAAAAGGTATTAGTAATGGATGTTAAGCTTATGAGAAGTTAGTGTGATAAAGATCCTTTTTAGTGTCCGAGAGCTTTATTAAAAAAAAAAAAAAAGATAAAAAATGTATGAGTAAGATCTAGTATATTTGTAAGGAAAAAAATGTTCAGAAATAGAAAAAAAAAATAGAAAAAAAAAATAGAAAAAGAAATTAGAAAGAAGTTTTACTCCAATATTATTTCCTTTACTTTTAAATACAAAAGTAGAATTATTTAAAATGTTTGCATATTGTGATTACGTAACTAATCAGGTGTCTCTTGTTTGATATTTTTTAGGAAGCAACTTAAAGATGAGTTGGGTGTAACCCTTCCTAAGGATGCATTTGAATTGATATTTGTTTTTCTCCAAGAATGGTAAGTAGTTTATAGTGCATTACTATATTTTGTAAAAATATCAAGGGTGTGTGTTTTGTTATTTGTTTATACTTTTAGTTAATATATTTTAATTATTATTATAGTTACAATTATATAAACAATGTCACGTTACTTTTATTCTATTTCTAAAATTTCCTTGTTTTTACCGTTTACTTCACAAAAAATTATAAAATAGAGCATTGATTTATTTTTTTTGTGTGATTATAATGAAAGTATTTGAACTGAAAATTAAAAAATGAAAATAAAAATAGAAACATCTTCTGAGTTAAGGGTTTGTTTGGACTTCAGAGGAGTCTCTTTCACATATGAAGGTAACTGCTAAATGTTTTTGTTTTTGTTTTTGTTTTTTATTTTTTATTCGTGCTTATAGGAATTTTCATATTCAACTACTGCTGTTTCCTCCTTTTTTATCCGTAGACTAGCTGATGTTAATTTTAAATATGGTATGCAGTGTCATAAAATGAAGGAAAATACATCAATAACGAATACAATGACGTGTATCTGGTAACCACTCTTGATCCAATACCTTTGGAAGCCTTTACACTTCAGGTGAGGATGTGAGATGTTTTCAAATCGAACTTATTGGATTTATGCGTGAGACATAAATACACCATGTTTGTTCAATTATGGATCTAGCCTTTATGATTTTCATTTTAGACAAATTTATCTTGTTTTAGCAGTGCTAGAATTCAGTATGAAGGTATGACATTTGTGATCATAGTATATTATTTTACGATTTAATTATTATTTAAGGTTTATGTTTGTAAATAGTGATTTGAACCTTATTTTTTAATGTAAATATTGAAAACTTAAGGACTCATTTGATATAGTTTTGAACTTTTTGTTTTTGGTTTTTGAATAAATTTTGGAAGATATTTTTTTTTGAAAAAAATAGTGTTAAATTTAATTTCAATCTATTTTTAAAATAATGTTAACTTAATTCTTAAAATAAAAAATAAAATAATTTTTAAATATAACAAAAATATACTATATTAATTTTTATTTCATTTACAGTCATATGATTTTTTTTATATTTTTTAAAAAATAAAAAATTATCGATTGTTAGATTTAGAATGTAAATTAATATAAGATAAATTTTGTATTAAATTAATCATTATTAATTTTTTTAATAATTATTATTTTTAATTTTAAAATAATTTTATCCTTAATTCTATTAAATTATACTATTATTATCGTTCTCATAGCCATAAACACAATAATAATAATAATAATAATAATAATAATAATAATAATAATAATAATAATAATAATAATAGTAATTTTTTATTTTTATTTTTTTTATTTTAGTTAACTAATAATTTTTAGTTATCTACTTTTTATAAATTTATAATAAAATAAATAATATTATAAAATATTTTTATATTATATAATTATTTATAATATAATATTATTATATATATATTATTTTATATAAATTATTTATTTTATATTAATTATCAAATAATATATAAAATAAAAAATTATATAATTATATAATATTTTATATTATAACCACTATTATTATCACTTTCACTACCAATATCATTATCACCATTATATTAATAATAATAATAATTTTTTATTTTAAAAAAAATTAATTTTTTATTAGTTTTTTAAATAAAATTTTTTAATTTATCTATTTTTTATAAATTACAATAAAATAAATAATATTATTTAATATATAAAATTATAATTAATTTTATAATATTATAATATAAATTTATATAAATAAATAATAAATAATATAAATATATTATAATAATAACATATAAATTATTTTTTATATATTAATTATTTAAGTAATATATAAACAAAAATTATATAATCATATAATATTCTTTATATTATACACTACCTTACCAACATTACATTCATTACTATTATTACTATCTCTATAATAATAATAATAATACTATTTTTATTATTTTAAAATTTTAATTTTTAATTAATATTTATTATTTATCTATTTTTAAATTTACAATAAAATATTTAAATAAAATAAGTTGATTTATTTTTATAATAATTTTTAAAAACTAAAAAATAAAACTAATTTAATTTTAATAATCTTAAGATTAAAACTAAAAACCATCCGACGTTTTGTTATTTCCCTATGGTCCCTATTCTTGTTCTACATTATGCTTTCAATTCTTTCTCAGTGAGCATATTTAGGGTAACTTGTAAATTGTTGATTATAGTTCTTCTGTTTTGGCTATTTCCTTTTATTTAATTCTTCCCGCACATGGGAATTACTTTTAAATATCTGGTGGCAGGGATGCTAGGCTTAGGAGAAGCAAAACCGCATAAAATTCTTGTCCGAAAAAGTTATTATTTATCAACAATAGTAACAGAAATTGTCTAATATCATTTGTTTCAGCTCAAACAGTTTTGACACAGCAAGAATAATTATGCAATAGATTATTCAGAGTCATGCAACTTTATTGATTATGTTTATGTTCCACTTCTAGTTATGTTATTTTATCTGCTATATTCGTTGAATTCCTTTAGATGCATTAGTATCATTACAATTCTGAGAGTATCACTGTAGTAGTCCATAAGACAATAACGGGTTGACAGTGATGTAAATGTAACCTCTCTCTTGTCTCGATTGATTGTGGAAAAATGATTGTTAGTATGTGCTAATCTAATTGCATACTTTCCATGCATGTCCTTTATGTCTCTTCTAGATGCATGCATGATTTGTATTATGAAGTTTCGTCATCTTCTGTGAGGGAATCTTTGTACATTGGCAGGAAACAGAGGTTTCTGCTGTTAAGTATATCTCTTATAAAGAGTATAAAAGGTTACTGGCCAAAGAAGATTCAGATTATGTCCCTTATGATGTTAATGGACAATATGGTCTACTCTTCGATATAATCGAAAAAAGGTATGTTATTATTTAAGTTTTGAATGATGAAAATTTTCTTATATGTGAAGCCAAACCTTGTTCATTCTGCAATCACCCTTGTAAAACCATCATCGTTCTGGTTTGATTCTTGGACCAGCGCATAGAACTTCACTTTCTTTTCAGATGGCCATGCTGGCATATCTTTCTATTTTCTCCCTCTTTAGAATAAAATTATTCAATAGAAAAGGAGCAAAGTACAACTAGGGAGAGGATAAGATATCCTCCAAAACAGAAATCAAGGAAAAAGAAAGGATTGAGAATGCATCAAACCTGTATAATAAATTGAAATTCCCATGTTCTGTCCTATTCCTCAGCTGGTGACTGCTGTCAGTTTGAGGTTGTTTGAAGAATGCCTAGGATGGAGGTGGTCCACGGTAGTGGGGTGCCTGCCAAACCAATGACACTCCAATGCCCTAGTTAGTAGTAATTCTAGCAACTTTCAAAGTACAAAGAACAAGATGTACCTTAATGATTTGATGTTTGACGCATTTATTAGGTGTACGTGGTCCCCGTTGCTCATGATTAGTACTAGAACATAAGCTTTTTCCTTATCTGCTTGGAGTTGGATTTTTCCCTGTCTTCTCAAGGTTTTCCTTGTTCACTTGGGTGTCTCTGATGGCTCGAATATGTCCTTTCTTTTGGCTCGGGGAAGATGGGTCAACAAGCTGTTTGACTCAGTTGACCAGAGTGGATGCTTCATGCAGGTACCTGAATTGGTCATTTGATGAGACGAGTGTTAGCTTGCATGCTTTCAAGGATAGATTCTGACACGGCTAATGTTCAGAAGATAGGACCACAGGATATACAGTGTCCCGAGAAGGAGTGAAACTCAAATGAAGTTAAATATATGCAACATAACAGAAAATCTAAATTGATTTTGTTGAAAGAAGAGAGAAACAAGAGAGCATATGAATGAATCCGTGTGCCTTAATATACAAAAGGAGCTGACTATTTATAATGTTGGTGCACTAAATACAAAAATAAATACACAATTTACAGTTATCTAGATTCTAGAATCATGCTAAGTACATGATTATTAAAATTAAATATTTTTCTTATTTACAAAGTTATCCTTTTTGTAACACTCCCCTTCAAGTTAGAGTGTATAAACCATATGCTCCAAGCTTGCTACATATATAGTTGATATGAGGATCTCCAAGTGACTTAGTGAAAAATATCTATCAGTTGATCACTGGAATGAATAAAGTTAGCCGCACTATCTCCTAATAAGACCTTTTCTCTAATGAAATGACAATTTATCTCAATGTGTTTGATCTTCTCATGGGATACTGGGTCTGAGGCTATGTGTAGGGTAGCTTGGCTATATCATAGATGAGTGTCACTTGTGTAGCCTCTCCAAACTTTAGTTCCTTAAGTAATTGTTTGAGCCATATAAGCTCCCAAGTGGTTGAAACCATGGTTTAATATTCACCTTCCGCCCTTGATCTTACTACTACATTTCTGTTTCTTATTCTTCCAAGAGATTAAGTTGTCACCAAGAAAGACACAATATCCAAAAGTAAATCTCTTATCCGTCGGAGAGTCAGCCTAATCTGCATAAGAATATCCCATAACTTGAGTATGTCCTTTGTCTTCATAGTAGGAAGAGCGGGACAACTCAAAATCTGATCACGAATATAAGAATAGGCCTTAGGCAAACCATACAGGGTTAATAATATGAAAAATTGTTGGTGTTGCTTGTGCTGCTTACAGATAGCATCAACAAGAGGTAAGAACTCATTAAGATCATAAAGGAAACCAAAGACCCGACCTAGATAGGTAGCCATAGAGTCATCAAGATAATGAGCACCATTAATGGTCTTCAATGGCCATGAAACTTCAGGGGTAGGCTGGTCCTAGGCAGATGGTCTTGATCTAGTGCTTGGTCGTCCGAAAAAAATACCCGGAAAAGTGGTTGATTGGGGGGGGGGGCTCGGAGAAAAAAGGAAACAGGTTAGAAAATAAAACCATGGCCTAGGGAAAAATGGAGACTGAAACCAGAGAGAAAACACAGTTGCTTGCTGGAATTTTTTTGCCAATGGGCCCACTGAATACATCACAGGTTAAGGTTGTCTCTCGTTAGCTGACTGTTTATAATAAGAGTGTAGCTGACTATGTATAACAATACATAGTGTAGTGGAATACTTATAACAAGGGTGCACTAAATACATAAATACATGTTTTATCGTTACCAAGAATCTCACTAAATACATGATTGCTATAATTATATAATTTTCTTAGTTACAAAGTTACCCTATTTATACCAATAATCAATATTTGTATATTATGTATATCCTCCTTCTTCCTATCATTACGAGCTTAACCAAAAAATAGAGACATTAATTTTAATATTTTAGATTGTATATAAGTTTGACTTTTCTAAATGTTTTAAAAAATTGATATTTTTTTATAATACCAGTGTTGAAATATCCATCCATGCAAAGGTGTCAACTCAAATGTCTGAACCATTGGAGGTGTCAACTCAAGTGTCTGGGTTGACAAAAACGTAGTTGTTTAATTTGACATCTAGTGAGGAGTGTTAAACACGTGTCATGGAAGTGTTGGTAATGGAAGCATGTCTAACAACTCATGCAAGAAGAGTACCTATGCTTTATAGGCTTAGATGTTGGCTTGACAAGAAAGGAATGGCTGTTACAAATGTTTTGATTTCTATCCAAATATACTTGTTGAGATGTTCCACATTGACTAGGAATACGGCCAAAATACTCGTTATAACTCTTGAGCCTTCTCCCTTGAGCTAGTTTTGGGAGTGTGTTAGGCCAAGTCCAAATTTAAGAATACTAAAGGGCAGCTAAGATCATACATTTACACAATTCTAAGATCTTCATCTCTTCTAAATCCTTTTAATATACCTAGAGAACTTGCTCTGAAGTGAAGGAACAGACTGTATAATTATCCAACACACCAACCATCCTATGCCAAATAAAAATTGCCCCCCACCCATTACTTAGGAATAAATGCGTCATTGTTTCCAATCCAAACTCAAACAGCATGGATTTCCTTTTAGTGTAGACTCCCTACAATCACATGGCCATGTCTTAAAACTCAACATTCCTTAACTGTACGTACACTTTATGACTATGTACTTCATGAAGGCAAGTGCATGATATTTAAAACAGACATTGATTATATTATTATTTTGGTATTCCTTATATTTACATATTTGTTGAAGGTACAAGGAGAATACTATAGCACGCAGTTTGACCCTACAGAAGCAATCAAGTCGTTACGCTCCTATTCCAGTCAGTGCAGAGGTTGTACTTTTTTTTATTCATTTTTGGTTCTTATATTGTATTGACATCTATCTATCTACTGTTTAGCTTTTAATTCTATCTTTGTCTCCTCCTTTCCTTTTGTCAATTTGGACAGCTTACTGTTAAAGTATGGTATTTCTACCAAATGGCAACCCTCCTTCAATGCAAATGCAACCTATTTTATGTCTAAAACTAAATTGGTTTGTTTTACATAATGGTGCCTTATGAATATAAGGAAAAAGAGTACCTGTAATGTCTTTTATATCAGTGTTATTTGTGTGTTTTACTTTCAGGTTTGAGTGTCTTGCCTAGGTAGTTCTGTTAACTAGTTGTATCTGTCATTTCTGTTTTTTCAGCATAGGACCCAATACTGTAATTGAAAATAAACTTTCAATTTGATCTACCAAAAATAACGTTGAGATTTGAGTTAGCCAAATGATGATTGAACCTAGTACTTAATCTTTGAGATGAATAAAAAAATATTTGTTATGACAGTATTAACTATCTGGTCTTTGCTTAGGATTCTATGATTCTTTTTGTATGATTGTGGCTTTGCACTGTTTCTCTAATGTTTTTCTTAAGGTCTAGGATTCTATCATACCTATCTTTCTTGAAAAATTTACAAAATATATCTGTTTTTCTTGGCAACATGATCTTGATCTTGAATGTAAAGGGAATTCTGCTCCTTGTTGCACACAGAAAGTCCCATATCAAAGTATTAGTTGAAATGGGTGTAGTATCAAGTATTTTTTTTTTACTTAAAGGCTAAAGGAAGAATAAAATATATTAGCATTACGCATAATTGCAAGGAGAGGTATGACACTAGCAATTAATTCTATGGACCTTTTAAATCAGTGTAATTAATTATGAATGACTTGGATGAATTTTGGTTGCAAATAAATTATTAATTAGAAATGTCATTTTGGTCTGTTGAAGGTTATGATATCATTATCTTTTGTCATTTATCAATCTTAGGACTAGTAAAAACATATTTATCCTAAAATTTGTGGTCCCCCTCTGATATTAAAAATAAGTGTAATGTTTTGTTCTGGCAGTTGACAGGGCTTACAGATTCAGACAAAGAGGCTCTAGTTTTTGTTGTCAAGGCTGCAGCTGTTATGGATGAAATTTTTCATCTACAGGTTGTGTATAAATCCATTTATAACTGTTTTGGCAAACATTTGTTTATGTACCTTGTCTGTATTTATTTTGTTATATGTTCAATGTGCAAGTTCATACATATGAAATATATAAAATATAATGGTAATTTTCACTGATTAACTTTTATCCTTGCAAATAAACTTTCACATGCATGTAGTTATGTGCCATGTAGCTTGCTTGATACCTAGGTTTTATTAATCATATTACATAATTTGATTGGCAATTTATTTCCTACTCCACAAAATCATTCTAATTTTAACTGTGATTGGTAGAGTAGAATCATGAAGATGGATATGATCAAATGATAATGTGCATCACTAAAGACTGTCTGTTTATTTCCCTATCAGACATGGTACGGCAATCCTGCTCTTAGAGATTGGTTGAAGGAGCATGCTGATACATCAGACTTAAATAAATTGAAATGGTCCTATTATCAGATTAACAAGAGCCCGTGGTAAGTCTTTTGTTGACAATGTAATCTACCAATTGAATGATGTATATAACAGATAAATAGGCAGACTTCAGTGATTTTTTGTGCCAGAAAATCAGCCTGGACATGAGACCAAAAATCCTAGATTTTGGCTCATTTGTTGTCTTAGTATTAAGATTTCCCCCAGAATCCGTTTTCTTAATCCAAGGACCCTTTTACAATTCAAGGACCTGTTTTGACTCTTGAAATACCCAAGACCAAATTCCAGATGGTGTTCTTGACAGACATATGAACATTGATGCCTTGAATACTGCCAATTGTTAGTTTTGATAATAGAAGGAGTAGAACCTACTTATTTTAAAATGCCCCCTTTACGTCCATATATATTGTATAACTATAATCTATTTGTTGTTGGCAACTTCGCAGGTCCTGCCTTGATGAAAATGAGGCCTTCTTGACAACTGCAGATTCAGCAATAAGGTGGCTTTCTGAAGCAACTAGGACAGTTAAAAATTGGAAGGGGCTGGAATACAGAGTAGCACTTCCCCAACAGAAACCTGCTGGTGGTAATTTCTACCCGCCAGACATGGACAAAATGGTATCATTATGCTAAGCATATACCGTCCAAGCAATCAGTTCACAAATTTGAAAAATGATAAAGCTTTTGTCCTGCAGGAGTTTGAATTATGGAAGGACAATCTAGAAAAGGATCAACAGATAGAGGCAACACGCTTTTTCAGTGTTATTAAAAGGCACAGCGAATTTATTTTAGATCCCCATCAGTCCAAAAACAAGGCAGGTTCTCATGATCTATATATAGTTCCTTACTCTGAAGAGTACAAGTCTCTTCTTGCAAAAGCTTCTGATTTATTGCATAAAGCTGGGGACATTTCCAACTCGCCAAGGTATTATTATTATTTTTTCATTCACGTTCTATTATTCAGCAGTCCTTGTTCGGCTTCATGCTACTGCTTTCAAATGCTGATTAACTCATTCTTTCCAAATATAGTTTGAAGAGGCTGCTACATGGCAAGGCTGATGCTTTCCTTTCAAATGATTATTATGACTCAGATATAGCCTGGTTGGAATTGGTTAGTCATATTCTGTAGTTTACTTTTTTGCTGCAGTCGTTATAAAGTTGTTGGTATTAAGTTGGTGAGATTTTTCTTGAATACGAATAGTATCTAATTACTTTCTAATATCAAAAGAACTCCTTTATTTGAGTTTTGTATATCAAAGATTGATGTAGTTGTATTCTTAGCTTCACTATTGTGAATGAAGAAGTTTATTCAAAGAAGGCAAATTTTTACCACGGCTCCAGTTCATGTGTCCCTATTCTCCTAGTCATATACAGACATGGAGTCGCTACACTACTTTCACAATACTTTCAGGATGTTCTGTCCTCTTTTCTTCCAAATTTATTTCCTTCCTCTCCTTTATAGTAATTAGTTAATAAGTCAACTCCGTCTCCATTGTAAAACAAGATAGAAAACATCATTATTTTTTCATTTGACTGTCTCTAACTGACTAAATTAAAAAATTTATATTAGTATTATATTTTTTATTTTTAATGTGATCAAGTATTATTAATGTTATATTGTTTTAACTTATTGATAAATTGTTTTTTAATAAATGTGGGGACATGGTTCCTTTTTTTACTCTCCTGCAAATCAGCAAGTAACAAATCTAATCCGTGGGAATTTTTCTGAAATTGAGAGAAAATGTCAGTTATGGATCATTTTGAATCTAGCTATGAGAAAATAATTTATTTAATCTGGAAAATAGAAACAATAGCAAAAAATATTTTAGGTCTGTACTTCTTAAATAGTCTTTGCTCAAACACACGTATTTCCTTGATTTATGCTTATGGTTGTATATTTTAACACCCTTCCACCCATACACCCTTCATCAATGGGTTGATGGGACTCTCATACAAAGCATTCAATGATCACACACATTCAATCTAGGAAATTTATCACTTGAAAACTATGCTTTCTTGAATAGGCTTTTACTACCGTTATGCAATTTGGGTGAAATAGGCTTTCTCTAGTTTTAGGCATTAGTATCCTTATGTGATGTGTTTTCAAAAATTAAATTTACCGTGTGTTACTGTGCTGGACTCTAAGTTGGATGTCACAATTGGGCCATATGAAACTTATGAGGATAAACTTTTTGGATATAAGGTAATTGTCAACAATTCATGGCTTTGTGCAGCATAAACAATTTAAGTCCTATGATTATATTAAACTTTAATTATCTTTTCATATTGGAAAGGCTCATACTTCTCAAAATTATAGCATATTACTATTCAATGAAGTTGTATTACTAACCAACAGCCATCTAATTATTAAATATTATCAATGGGCATTAAACCAAGAATGTCAGTATTTACAGTCAGATATTTATAACAGACACCCATTGATTTTTGTGGCTGCATCCGCTTGTATTATAGGGGGTTGTTGATAGTTTGAGTTACCTTAGCATAATTTTGGGGTTGACTGGATGGCTCCACAGAGGGAAGATCATAGGACAACCATATGTGAAATATCTTTCAATGACTTTATCATTTTTTTCACATTTCCAATATATTATTTGAAAATTGTAACATTTGCCAGGATAATGTAAACATCCAAAACAGTAAGTGTATAAAGCTGCTCTGATGAAAGAATAAAGTAACCTTTGCCAGCCAAAGCTTAATGGACCAAGTTCTGGTACAATTGAGGTTGAAGTATATCTGTGAAATCATCTCTGTCATATATGGATACCATGTTCTGGGTTGGATCTCTAAATTCTTTTACATTATCAAGAATAAACAAATATAAATTATTTGAAAGAGTGTAAAACTGTAAATTCACTGGAAACTTGACAGAATTATCTCACTTGAAATGACATATGACTATCTTTGAACTTACAAATCAGTAATTGCTTTGCAATTCTTTTAGGCTACCTTTGAAGCATATATTGGAATCAGGGATGATGAAGCAACAGCTCAATTGAAACTCTTTGGTGATAATCTGCAGGTATTATGCTTCTGGCATTTCAATGTGAATAAGTATTGTAATTTATATATTTCCAAATTAAGTGAACTTACATCTCAAATAATTCTGTCTTAAGCTTCTGGGGCAAAATCTCCCAATGGACAGTGTATACAAATCAAAAGATGTGAAAGCAGCACCTATCCGTGTTATCCAGCTGCTATATAATGCAGGGGTGAGTGTTAGGAGTATTTGGATAGAGTGTGGGTCTCTCTCTCTCTCTCTCTCTCTCTCTCTCTAATGAAAGATGCTTTTGAGTTCTGACAGTAATTCTCAGTTTCTGTTCAATTTTGAATTAATCTGTTGTCCAAAATGCTGGTATAAACGTAATTTAAATGGGCAAGACTCTTTGCTCCCGAGGAATGCTTTTGAAAATAAGTAGAAACCTAATGATGGTTGACAAACAATACAGTGCATGATGTCTGGCTTAAGCAGTTATGGTGGATGCAAAATTTTCTGTATGTTCTTTCTAATAAAATTCACATTTTCTGTATGTTCTTTCCAATAAAACTCACAAGGTTTTATCAATTGTAATGCAGTATTTTATGCTTAAAACTGTCAAACTGGAAACTTTACATCAATGAATTATTTCAGGATATGGGTCCACAGGCTCTTGCTTTTAATCTACCAAATGATGAGCGCATTGTAAAAAGTAGGGGATCATCAATGGTCATGCTTAAGAATCTTTCTGAGGCTAAGTAAAATTTCTGACCCTAAAATTTGTAGTTTCTTCAAGTTACTACTTACAATTGCGAATGGATCTCAGCTGTTACTTATTTTTTCCAAATGGATGTTTTATGTTGCAAAACCGGCCTATTCTTAACAGGTTCAAGCATATTCTTCTTCCTATAGCTGCCGTCTGTGTCAGCAAGGAGCAACAAAAATATGTTGATTTTGAATCATTCTTTACCTTTGCAATTTGCCATGAATGCTGCCATGGAATTGGACCACATACCATAACACTTCCAAATGGTCTGAAGTCTACTGTCAGATTGGTCAGTTACACAATATACCTCCTAAATTGAGCAATTTCTTTGATTGTTTAAACTTCTGCAGAAAACTTACCGACATAGTTATGGCTGTTGTATTTCTATTATTATTATTATTATTATTATTATTATTAAAAAGTCACTTAATGAGATCTGCCATGGATATGATGAAATAACTATATCATTTTAAGCACATATTTTTGAGGACTAAACTTAGTAGGGAAGGAGCACTACACAAGCAAAAGAAACCACAAGATAGCAGAGGGATGGGAGAGTCTGTTTGTGAGAGAGATCATTTTTTTTTAAAAAAAAAATTGCCTGAATAGAAAAAGTCTGAGACCTACCTGAACCTTTGAACTCCAATCCCATGTTCATTGTGACTTGCCTCTGCGCCTCTCCTCTTCTCCATTACTTGTCCTCCCTATTTAGTATTGTGTTCCCTCTTTTCTTCTTTGTTCAAGTTCTCTTTTTAGTTTCAAGTTTGGCTTCCTTTGTGTGTGTGTTTTTTATGCTGTTTCGGTGTCTTGGTTTCCTTTGTTCAAGCACTCTGTTCAAAATATTCCTATATTTTGGTTTGCTAAGTTGTGTTGGTTAAAAATGTCCAGTGGGACTGATGCTGGTGTGCTGCTCAGTCCAATACGCAAGCATTTTCATATTTGGAACTGGGACTAGTGAGTTTATGACTCTCGAATTTGTATTGACATTTTCATGCACTTTTAGTTTAAGTTAATTTAAATGTAGTAGTGATTTTAAGGTTATTTGCCTTATCTATGTTATTTTTTATGCATATATAAGTTTAAACATAATTCTATATTTTAGATAAGATCTTATGGTCAGTGTTACCATTCCATGATTTACTTCTTTTTACCTCCTAATTTTAGGTAAGATCTCTAATTTGACTGTCTTGACTATGAAATTAAAAATTAGCCTGATCCCATTATTTTGCTAGAGATGAGTCTAGCCGTATGGCATTCCTAGAAGTATCAGCTGGTCTTGTGATGATCCTAAAGAATTATCCTGGTCTTGCCATTTTACATTTTAGTTTCTCTTTCTCATATTTCATCTTTGGGTTTTAGCTTCCCCTACCGTGATGTCATTCTAGCAAGTCTAGAACCTCTTTTCTAATTGTTGTCCCCACTGATCACTGCCACCAGTTGTGTTTCTTTGATTGACATTACCCTCCATCAACTTCGTCACGATCAGATTGGCCATTTCCTGTTGTACCTTCCTCACTGATTTGTCATGCTCTCCCATGTGTTGGTGACATGTTTCCAGGTTCTCCTCCACATGTTGCTGCTTCTAATTGTGCACTGTTGAGATCCTGCATCACCTGCTGACATGACCAAAACCAAAGTAGAGCTTATAAAGGCGGCCAGTTTTTTGAGGTTGAGTTAGGCTCAAGCGTTAGTTCAAGTTAGTATCAAATCCTATCATAATTTTGATATTGGGCCACCATCAACTGAAAAAAAAGGAACCTGGTCCCCTTTATTTTCCAGCACTATCTACCTAACCTGGTGGTTTTTTCAATGCAATACTAAAAAAAATACCAGTCTCCATGCTTCAGATGTCCTGTCTTGGATGTAAGGTGGGTGTGTTGAGATCCTACAAATATGGCAAAAGTAGAGCTTATAAAAACTTGAACAGTCCTCACCTCATGAACCAATTTTTATGGTCGACTTAGGTGCAAACACAACTTCAAGATGCACAGTGATAGGCTTTGATATTATGTTGGAAATTGAGGCCTAACTCAATCCCAAAAGCTAACTTATGAGGTGAGGATTGTCCTTACCTTAGATATATTTGGTTGGCCTTATCTCTGGACAATGTGGGATTCTAACACCACCTGCCTCATATTGCCAATGTTCCCCAAGCTACTCTGTCAAAATCTTAAATATATCCCACCTCATTGACATTGTCTCTTATTGCCTATGTTGACTTATTGAGGAAGTTTGAGAAATGTAGAGCTATAGTTGTGTTAGCTCTGTTGCATGGTTAATTTTGTTGATTCCGTGCTTTATGGCCTTGGTTCCCCCTTCAATTTGTTGTCCATTAGCTGCTTGACCGACACTCTTGAGTATGGTGCCTTTTTCTGAAGATTGCCTTTTAGCAGGATTGAGTTTGGGATGGATGATAGAAGTTGAATGTGAGTTCCATTGTGTCTACCAACTCTCAAACCTGTCTTGAGTTTGCTTGGTCATTGATTCATCTCTCATTATTCATGCCCAGTTGGGTCATCCTAGTCTTGCTACGTTACAAATTTAGGTACCGAGCTTGTCATTGTTATCTAGTTTGCTTGTGAGTTTTGTCACCTTGGGAAACTATCCTTTGTTTGTTCCTAGATCAAATCTTTAGTCATGTTGTTCCTCCATTTGTTTTAGTCCCTTATGATGTTTAGGTTCTTAGTCCTGTTGTTTCTTCTTTAGGATTCACATATTTCGTTACCTTTTCTCTACCACTTTCATTGTTGTACTTGGTTATTTTTAATACGAAATAGGTTTGCATTATTTCCTATTTTTCAAAGTTTTGATCACGAAATGAAAATTGAAATTGTTGATACCTTTTGTTTTGTGGGACAATGTAGTTCTTACTGTTTGCTACCTTATGCCTCCCTTGTTCGATAGCTGAATGCCCCACACAGTGTCTTTGTCATCACTTTCAGACCAAAGATTTTGGCAAACTTACTTCCGTTTTGGTCATTGCTTTCAGTCCTGCAATTCATTATTGTCTGGTTACTGATAATCTACATCCGCAGTTGACAAGACAAGACTTTCAATCTTGTTTCCCATTTTTGTCATGTCACCTCTTATGCATTCAGTTATACCTTGGATACTATCAATCACATAATCAAAAGCATCTGAAGCATAGAAAATTATTAGTGTCTATACTTCATCACATCATTCTATTTGTGTATAATATTTGCAATATCTTACCTTTTGATACAGGAATTACAAGAATTTCACTCAGCTTTGGAAGAAGCAAAAGCTGATATAGTTGGTTTCTGGGCATTGGGGTTCTTAATCTCCCAGGTTAGTTATTATACCGTTTTTTTATCCCTCAGGGATAAAAGAAGAATTTATTGAGAGTGTTGAGAAAGAAAGAACGAAAGAAGTGAATGAATGTGTCTTGAGATACACAGCTGGAGTATATATTTATATTAAGTGTCATAAGTATAGGAATACTTACAATTGATTTCAAGAATTTGCAGTTATCTAATAAAGAATATACAGCTACCTAATAAACATAATTACGAGAATAAGAGTTTCCCTATTACCATGTTTCCATATTTCTAACAGATGGAAAGGAAATACAAAACAAGAGCTAGAGTCCTAAAACAGGGAAAATCAGTAAAAGGAACATGAACAGGAAAAGAAAATCATAAGCTCGAGAATGCTCTCAATAGTCAATACCCTTTGAATTTCCAAGGAACAAAGCCCCTGTAAAATCCCTGAGCAGACAATAGTTATACTTATATTTCCTATTTTGCGCTTAAGCCAAATGGACTGTAAACCAACTTATAGAGCAAAAATCTGTGACGACAAACATCCTACATTCCACAATTACCAACTTACACAACTGTTGAGTGACTTGATAATGAATTACTATATGTAGTTAACATATTCACTATGCTTTACACATTACATGTTCTGGTCTATGCTTTGAAATGTCTTCATCAGTTGGTAACTTAGTAGTTCCTGTGGTGTTTGAAGTTTGACTTCTTATAGTTTCTACTGTTTACTGTTTTGAGGCTTAGGCTCACAACTGATGCTAATGTCATTGATTGTCTCTATGATTTTGCTAGGAGTTGCTTTCCGAAAGTTTAGCAAAATCTGTATATGTTTCTTTTCTTGCTGGATGCTTCCGGTCAGTACGTTTTGGTTTAGGGCAAGCTCATGGGTGCGCTGCTAGCATTCTTCTTTTGTCTAGTGTTTATTATTGTGATGTGATTTAGGCATTTAGCATCTAAATCTACTGCATATTGTCAGAAAAGGACAAGCATTGCAGTTCAACTGGTTATATGAGAAAGGAGCTTTTGTTTTGGATTCTGAAGACACAGTCTCTGTTGATTTTTCCAAGGTATTATTGCTTCAAAATGTCTCTCACTACCTCAGTCCTTCCATTTGAGTTCGTTTGACCCTAAGATGGATGCTATTAATTATATTTTTCTTCCTCCAGATTGAAGGAGCAATTGAAGGCCTTAGTAGGGAGATACTCACCATACAAGCCAAAGGTGATAAAAAGGCTGCTGGTTTGCTTTTCCAGAAATACTGTGTGATGACAGAACCACTGAAGGCTGCTCTAAAGAAGTTGGAGAATGTTCAGGTATGATCTTAGACTGAAGCATTATGCAAACTTTGTTGTGATAAGGTGATGAGTACATTGTAGTGCCTAGTGAGTCTTTCTTCCAACTTAAAGAACTGATTTTCACACTACTAAATTTTAAATCCCAATTGGTTGTCTAAATTAGCTAGTGTTTACTTATGACTCACATTTTCAAAACATTTGAAATCTATATCTTTTTTTTAAAAAAATTCAAATGTGAATTGACTGTTGATTTTGAATTATTAAAAATATTTTAGCATCTCACTTTGTTTATGATACGTTTTCAAAACTCATGAGATGGATAACTTAACTGTTTCTACCCTTTTCTGACTTTCTATTAAACTGTTTTGAATTATTAAAGACATTTCAGCATCTTAACATCTAATGTCGGGCTTATAGTACGAAAGCTGAAGTCATCCACACGTTTTCATCCAACAAATGATTGCCTGTTTATATGCTATGCATTGGATACGGCAATAATGTCAATTTGCATATACCAGCTTAATATAGTTGACCATTGAATAATCAGCACAGCTTAGCCTTGTCTATATGGAAAAGTAAATAGGATAAAAAAACTGAAAGGATCTGAAAATAAAATCATAAACTTGTATGCCACATGGTCTTGATCCCGTCATTGTAATCTCTTATAATTATTTTATCAGAGACAAAAAAAATTTCTCAATTTTCTTTCAAGTCACACATGTTTCTCTAAGAACGTTAATCAATGTTAGGTTTTATTAAGCGAAAAGATGTTTCTGAGTAATCATAATTGCACATGTCATTCAATGAATAATAATGTTTTCCACTGTTAACCTTTTAGAGCAGTCCTAATTCTGCCCATGTGCTCACACATCTGTTCAACTAATTTCCCTTGGGATAAGTTTTTCATACATCTGAAAAAGTCCCCCAAAAAACATTACTCTTTCATATGGACTGTGATTTTATAATATTTCTAAAATTAATTGTGTTTATGTATTGTGTACCCTAGGTACCTGTTGATATATCTCCTACCTTTACCATTGCCAACAAAATATTGCAATGAAGACATGAGAATCGAGGTGCAAAAATTGCGTTTACCAGGAAAAAAGTTTATTCAATCGATGGGTCTGTTGTTTGAGACACTTGTTACTGGGAAATACTTCAGTACTTGTTTCTTTGGGATGTTTCTGTTTTCCTTTCATTGATTCTAAAGGAAACAACCGTTGTCTTGCAGAGGAGTTTTAAACATTGTCTTAAATCATAGGTTATTATTCTAATGAGTGGCAGAACTGGAGTCTGGAATCGATGGTTTTTTATTCCATTCTTGTTGATGGTCCTTTGTTAGTAGGATGCTCGGAAGTGTATCGTTTTGTTGATCTTTAGATTGAGCCACATCTCACATAAACTTCTTTCACCAAAAGTGAAATTGTTAAAACAATTTATATATAGCATACTCGAGAGAGGAATATAAACTAAGATGAGATAGACAAATGGAGAGAGGAATGCCGTATTAAGATGATCATATATATCTTACGCAACTGCTGTTAAGTACCCAAGCAATAACTCATTAATTTAGCACACTCGAAATTTCGACTACATGAATCACATAAATACCGACGTTACTAATTGCTGCAAAATCAGCAGCTAGCACTGCACACACATAGCATCCATGCCAACAAAGTAAAGCTTTTAGAGGCTACAACAATACATGATAACATGAATACAAACATTCACCTAAACTCTACTATCTACCAATATTCTACAATGTTCTATGAACTATGATTGATTACCACTTGCCAGAAATCATCCACTTCCCGATCCTATAGGAGTAATATGCATCAACACAGGCATACTGCACTTGTGCACAAGTGAGTTTCTTGACCTCCCAGTTACTTAAGGCAACATGTTTTGGCTTGTCCATTTCTTCCCCAGTAAGAGTCTCCACCAAAGTCTTCAACCCTGCTCTTTTGAACCCTTTTTCATCAAACTCCTCAGCTGCCATTGCTGCAATATCTGCAAAATATGCAATCTCTAGTCCATAATCTTCCTCAAGCTTCTTTGCATCACCAGATATCTTCACCCCAGTATAAGTTATGTTGGGGTTGTCCAGGGCATTGTAAAGGGACTTTGGAATAGAGGAAGCATGGTGGAGTTGGAAAATGAGGCAACAACTCTTGATGCAGAGTTGTATGATGGCAACAGGGTTCTTAACACCGCGAGTAAAACTTGGACGCCACTCAATGTCAAGGCCAACAACCTTTCGGCGGCGGCTGCATGGCGCTTGGAGGTGGTCTCTGATCCATGAAGAAAGTACAGTGCGAGATGAGGTGACAGTGGTTGTGATGATTCGGCTATGGATGGTAACCTTATAAACATTTGTTGATCTTTTAGGGGTAGTACACAGTTTCTCAATATAAATTCCCATTGATGTTGTAGGTGAAGAGAAGATGGCAAGTGAGGAATGTAAACCGGGAACTTGCAGAATTTATGGATGGTGATGAACTTTGGAGAATTAGACAAGTTACATTATCAATAATTGTAAAGAAGTATAGTTGGATAGGATCATAGTGGGGCATATATTGTCATAGGATAGCACTAGTATCCTATTTGATAAAGCAACTTCTCCTCTAAGGTGGAAAAAAAACTGATAAGTGTTTTTTTAATTACTTTAGTACATATTTGATAAAATTTAATTGAATTATGAAATTTATACTTTAAATTTATATAACAATTCATAGAATGCATCTGTTTTCTATCTTTTTATGTCTTATCCATCATATTACATGTTTTTCTCTCTTTTATTTCTATCACTTTCCTTTATTGTACAAAAATATTATACAATTAGCTTTTCTCAATTCAATATTTTGTAAACACATGTAAAATCAAATTTAGCTCAAAGTAAAGATATTCACTGCTGTTCAATGTGACAAACTCAGTTTGAACCATTGATAATGATCTTACATCAAAATTGTGTTCTGTTTACTGAACTGAGAAACAAACAGGTACAAATAAACTGACTAGTTTCATTTGTTTCTTGGAATTTATTCTGATTTTAACGGTCTATCTCTTATGGTGTTATGGTGAGGGAGAAGTGTTTGAGAAACAATTGCCAAGAGGTGTATGAAATGAAATTGTTGTTTAATTCATGTCTAATTGATTGAGAGGTTTGTTGTGCTCCTGTAAACAGTTAGTTTTCATGCCAGTGGAGTTTCTTTATTTTCATTATTAAATGATTGAGAAAAGGAGGTTAAGGATTCAATTACTGTTGATGATAATATATGTTTGAAAGAAAAATCTTTTCCTGGTTTGCTATGTTAATTAACTGCCTAACAAATTGTGATCATGATTAGGTAAAAAAAATTGTGATCATGATTGTTTTAGCAAAAGTTATGGTCAATATAAAATTGGTTTCACAGCTGCCCATGAACCAAATATGCACTAGCTGGTTTAACCCCTTGAAAATGGTAATATTGCTCATTAAGACAACAAAGTTGCGGTCTTTGTGGATGACTAGATAGTGGTAAAGCACAAAGCTTGAGAAATGGAAAAGATAACTTGGTGGGGCATATTTTGTCCAAGGATTGTAGTACTACTAGTAGCCTATCACATGAAACTACTTCTCTTGCAAGGTGGTAGAAGAAATGATTGAGAAGTGTTTGTTCAGTTTTTTTTTTTTTTTTGGTGCATTTTATGGAGTTCAATAAATGGAATAAAGAGACTATTTGTAATTATTTCTTGTAACTGAATTTGATTGGTTTTTAGCAGTCTAATAACCTTATGATTGAGGGAAAAGGCTTTGAGAAACAATTAGCAAAGGTATGTCAAATGAAATTGTTTTGTTTATTTATTTTTCAGATTGATTAAGAAGATTCTCATATTGTAAACACTTCTCTGTGCTAATGAAATTTTTATTTATTTGTTTTTACTATTTCAATATCTAAAGAAGAACATCAGTATTTATATTCATATATATGTCAAATTTAATAATTATAAAATTTTTTACATCCTATATATAAATTACATCTACTATTTTCCTATGAAAAAGACCAAATTTCCTAGTTTGCTGTGTGGAGATTGATATTTAACCAACCAACAAATTCTGAACACTACTGTTGATTTTTAGAAAGAGTGATGGAATGTGTCAAATTGGCTTTCTCAGGTGACTTTGGGAACACGTGAATAACAAGTGCTAACACGTGGCTGTGGGACTTGTAGCTACTGTTTCCTCGCATCACTATTCACTCTTGGGATTTGCCTAGCTACTGATTGCTAAACAACTAAATGTATAGATTGAATATTAAAAAATTAAAAATGTAAAAATTACATTCTGTATGGCAGTTTAATTTAATTTTTAATTTTATTGTTAAAATTAAATTAAATTAAATTAAATTCAGACGCGTATATAATATATTATATTATTTTATTATATCTTTATATTAAAATTATTTTTATCATTTTTAATATTTTCTTATACTCTCAATTATTTTTTTATTTATTTCTCTTTTTATCAGTAAATTTATTTTTTTAATTCTTATTCACTTGGGCAGTTATTTAAGCTGTCCTTTTCCAACATTACTAACATATTTTCTCCATGTCAGGAAATGAGATTCAGAAGTTTTCTTCTCCAATGAATCATATCTATTGCAACATAATAAATTAATTCTGTCTAATCGATCAACAAATAAGAGAATAATAGATTACTTAATTGTATTTATATAATTATGGAAATTCTAAATATTTTCTTCTTAAACTTAATGTTTGGTCTTTGATTGCATATTTTCTTATAATCCATCTTCTTGTATGACGTATGTATCATCTCATATATTCTAAATCAACACTCATCACATCATCGTTAGACATCTCTAAATGCACAATTTGTTACTTGTTATTCCATAAATATATAAATAGAGTATAAACATGAATCCAGATATCATCTATCTTTCCCTTTAGTGTAAGCCCATGAATATTTCTAGTTGGCTTGGAAAATGTGTTGACACATTGCGTACTGTTACATAATATAATCGGGTTAATGCCACTCTAATATGAAAGCAAAATAATGGTATAACAGTTATCCAAAAATCATGTGTCTCTACATGTTTCAAGTAATAGGTGAATTACATTTGCATATGGTTGTCATTTCATCTACACATTAAAATAATACAAAAGTAAATATGTAAATTTATACTTTTTATCACATAACTTTTAAACATTATACAAATAAATTACTTACATTTTTTTGTTTCATGATTTCAAAATTATGTTTATAAAATTGCAAATTGTGTCTAACTTTCTTAAAGGAACATCTCTTATACTTATAGATGTAAATGTATTAAATAACAATAATTTTAAATATTAATTTTTTTTACAACTATTATACATAACTTCGTATGGAAGTGTAAAATCTGTTATGCTAGGATTAACGAGAGCAATACGAGGACATTTCTTTTTTATGGTAATTAGTTAAAATGCACAGTTCATGATACAACACATAGTAGAACAATTGTTCACATTGATCAAAATCAACCAATAATGGAAGGAACATAAACGATAACCCATTGCTTAGATGATCACAAAGAACTACTCCACCAATCAAACGAGGAATATAAGCATGAATATATCGGTGCCGCTGAACTTCATTATCCAAATAGTTCTCTATATTGGAAAAATGTTGATTCAGCCAAGTCATCTTCTCAAAGGCTCCATGCATCTCATTTTCAAATGGAGAAATTTCCAATAGCTCCATCACAGTATACTCTTACACTTAAACTGAAGTATTTTCAATAACTGAAACGTCATTTACAGGTAAATCAGTTAATATTACAATATTGTGAAGAATGGATGTACATTCCCCTAACGACATATAAAAGGTGCATGTTTCAGGTCTTCACCCTTCAACCAAAACTTCAGTCAAAGGAGAATCATTTTGGAAGAATTGAATTTGAACAATCTCTAAAAAGTTAGTTATCCTTGGATGTTCAATAATCAATGGAGAAATCAATGAAATATTTTCTTATTTGTGAAATAGTTTTTCTCTTCAAATTTTTTAAGTCTCAATCCGATACTCCAGTCCAAGTTTGATCATGTTTATGAACGCTTTGTGACATTAGAAGTGATGGACTATCTGATTGCGGTATAATATTACAACTAGGATGTGATGAAGATGTCATTATTTCCTCCGACAAATTATACAAAAATTATAAGTTGACCATTAATAAATTAACAAATCATAATTAATTAAATTATTTCATCATAATTTGTTTAACTGCATCATTATTATAGTTATAATTTACAAATATAGTTTATTTAAATATAATAACAATGAAATTATTATTTTAAAATTAAAAAATATATTTTAATTTAATATATAACAAATTACAAAAAAAATTAAACCTTCATATTTAACTGATAATCAAATTTAATCAACTATAACATAACTTAAGTAATATTACACCAAATATAATATAATTTAAAATATACTATAATTTAAAAATTATTATATAAAATATAATATAATTTAAATATCATTATATATAATTTAAATAATATTATTTAAAATATAATAAAATATAAATATTAATTTAATATATAATCAACTAAAAAATATTAAACCTTAATAATAAAATATACTAAATATAATATAATTTAAATATTATTATTTAAAATATATTATAATAAAATCTATAAATTATTATTTAACTAATATTTCAATATAATATAATTTAAATATTAATATTTTTAATATAATATAATCTTAACATTATTATTTTAAACACTATTAAAAATTTACTTATTTACATTATACAAACTAAACAATCTAAATTAATACATATTTAAATTATTATAAAGATAATTTAATTTATATAAATACGTGTATAAAATTAAATATACATTTACCTGTGAGTTATGTCTTTCAAAAATATAAAAAAATAACATTCTTTTATATTTTTTAGATCTTCTCCTTTCAATTTATCATATCACTTTCATCCTCAATTTTTTCTTTAACTTTTCTCTTCCTTTACTTACTATTAATTTCAACTCATCATGCTCAAAAATTTTACACTCAAGATTTTTATTTAGAATCAACATATAGTGGTTCCATACCATTATTGTGCACTTTTCAATTATAGCGCATCATGGAAAACAATCAAAGCTGCATGCATCTAGCCAAGACTGCAAGTGATTGAGATTGATTTGAGAGTACCTTATAACGTATGTGATTATATGGTTGCAAGTGGAGGCAAACCAATGTAAAATATGACACATTTCAAGATATTTCCACTTGACATGGCAAGTGATTGATATAAAAACTCAAGTGAATTAATGTAGATTTGGTTGTAAGGAACGAGACATATGATATAAAGAGGCACACACTCGATGCAAAACATTTTTATATATTTCCACCATTTATGAAGTATCCTCGTACTCTTCTATATGATGTGTCATACTTTTCAAATATCTAACCATTATTATTTTGTATTCAAGCATGTAAATTATTATAAAATATACTTATATAATGTTTATTTTTAGCTTTAAATTTTAATAAAATAAAAAAATAAATTATTTTATTTAAGTTATAAAATAAAAATTTAAATATAAATTTAACAGTATTTTATATTTAAATAGACTGAGACATTTTAAAATTAATAAAAAAAATAAGTTGAATTAAAAATTTAAAATTAATTTAAAAAATATGATAAAAAAATGTTTAAAAATAGTAAAACATTGATAGAAGGTGATATAAAATAATAATAAAAAATATGTTTATAAAAAAATATAAACATAATTAATTGATTAAAATGTATGTATGAAATTTGATAATTCATTCAATTGTCAATTTTTTTGGATAAAAAAGACTTACTTTTATATGTATAAAGATCAATTTTTGTAATGTATGAAAAAATATATAATATTTTTATTTTTTTCATAATTTTTAATTTTTTATTTATATTTTAAAAATTTAAGATATTATATATTATTTTTTATTATATCCTCACACTTATCAAGGACATTAATAAAAAAAAAACATGTTAAGGACACTTGCAATGATATTAATTAATTCTTTTAATCTATACAAATGTAAAAGAACTTTAAATGATAAATAAAGAATGAAAATAAGTAAGTTTTTATTAAAAACAATCAAAATACATTAATAATATTAACTACTATAATTTTAAATAAAAGATTACTATTAATAATTTTTTTTTATTGTGCATCATAAATATTTAGATAAAGATAAAATTTTACTTACTATTAATTAATAAATTTAAAATATTTTTATATTAAATTTTTAAAAATATATTAAAATTACAATATTAATATGCACTAATAATATTTTTTAAATAATTTTTGCTATTTTTTACTTTTTTAAATAATAATCAACATTGATTAACATTTTTCATTAATGATAAAAATATTACAAATTGAATTAATTGAAATTTTATTTTAAAAATTTTATTGATCCTCTAAATTTTTAAAAATTTTGAACAGACTTTTATTTTTAAATAGGTTTTTTGTAATTTATTTAATTTTATTAATAAATAACGATGTATCATCATTATTAACTTAAAAATAATATTATTTAATAAGTAATTTAAATAATTTTTTTCATCTTTCTTGTTTATTTTTTTTCTTTTTTTATTATTATTATTTTCTCTTCTACCATTTTATTCTTTCTCCATCTTTCTTAAATATGATAAATAAATTAGTGTAATATTAATGTTAAAAAATAAAATTTTAATAAAAAATTTGAGTTGACAGAGATATAAGTATCCGTATCTATTTTCATATATTAAATTATAAAAATATTTATTATTTTAAAAGTATTTATAAAATTAATTAGATTAAAAAACTTTGAAATATATAAATTTTAAACGTCAATTCTAGCAGAAAATTTTTGAATTGACCATTTTATAAAATTAGTTAAATTAAAAGAATGATAAAATGATAAAAATATATAATAATATAGTAAATTATAATATAATTAAAATAAAATTTTAAAAAAAATAAAAATAAAATTTAATTTTTTAAACCCAAACAAAGATAGAGATTCGGTCGGGGGTAAGAGGGACAACATACAAATATCATTTCTAGTCGTCCTCTCCTCCATCCCTCAACATCCCATAACAAACAAATTTCTTTCTACTCAACACACAAACATTGGTAACAATAAATGCAACCTAAGCCATACTTAAATCATCAACAACACAGTAACTAAAATAACAACCAAACGTATCAACAGCCAAATAATAACTTAACCATATCATCTCTTTCAAAGTAATCAGTTTGAAGAATATTTAGAAAACCAACACCTAAATACAAAAATTAAAAAAATGAAAAAATGAGTGAAGGTGAAGAGACATACAACCTCTGTCCAATTAGAATCATCAGCATGAAATCATCATCACCATTCCTTTCTTGGAGCATCCACTTTCTCTGCAATTGTCAACTTTGAGCCATGGAAGTGACATCAAGGAAAAGAAAGGGGAGTGAGAAAAAAGGAGAAAAGAATGGGAAGAATTGAACAAAAAGGGAAGAGGAGGAGGAGAGAAAAATGGAAGATGAAAATGAAAGAAAAATAATAAAAGGTTAATATTTTTTAAAAATTTAAAAATATAATAAATAACATTATTTAAGTTAATAATAATGATATATTAACATTCATTGCAGAGTTAAAAAGTATCTATTTAAAACTCATTTAAAAAATATTTCTTTTAAAAGATACACAGTTAAAGTAAAATAAATAAAAAATTAAAAATATTATAATTTTCAACAAATTTTTTAGCTTTAAATGCTTAAAATTAAATAAAAATTAGGTTAACAATTTTTTAAAAGAATTTATTTATCTTCACTTTTTACTTTGTTTGTTTGATAGAAATTAAGAGAAAAAATAAAAAATAAAAAATAAAAGTAATGAAAATATTTTTTAAATTTATTTGGCTATAAAATAAAAAAGAATAAACTATTTTTCATGAAGCTACAAATTTTAATAATTTTAATCTCCTCAATAGGGAAGGTTTGTGGAAAGGATTTTTTTTTTAATGTTTAAACTATTAATTTTTTTAAAATTATTATCTCAATAAAAATAACATAATTAGAAAATAAAATTAATATTTTATTTTAATTTTAATTTTAATATAAAATAAAATTGTTATTACTAATTTAATTTTTTATTTTAGTCTATTTTTTCCTCAATTGTATCTTAACCTTCCTATTTCGAACGTCACCCATATCACTCATAATGCTTTGACTCTCTTCCTTTCGCACTCACTCGACGCATCGCAATTCGCAATGGCCGAAGAAGCTGGCGTTCAACAGACGCAGAAGCAAGAAGTAGAAGAGTACATCGACGTTCTCACCAAAACCGGCCACAAAACCGGCGTATCCAAGCCCAGGTAATCCTAAATTCCCAATCATCATCATCATTCGCCTCAACTCAACTCAACTCAACTCGTCAAAATCGTGTACGGCACTAAGTGTGCGTGCTTGCGTGTGTGCGTTCAGACGAGACATTCATCGTGACGGCGACTACCATCGCGCCGTTCACGTGTGGATCTTCGCGGAGAGGACCCAGGAACTGCTACTCCAACGGCGTGCCTCCTGCAAGGACTCGTGGCCTGACCTTTGGGACATCTCCAGCGCGGGTCACATTTCCGCTGGTGATTCCTCTCTCATCTCTGCTAGGTATTATTCTACTTTGTCAAATACCATTCCTGTCCCCTTATGTATACGAATTAGTGTGAAATGTCAATTTTGTCCTTGAAATTGACAACACTGGTGAACTTGATTTATGATGCTATGAAAAGGTAAATTTAGTTTCAATAACCATGAATTTGTGCCTGACATTATGAAAAGGTAAATTATTTATTGTAAGACTTTGACGTCGGCTAGTCAATTTGGTCTTGACGTGCACTAAGGTTAAGGCCATTTTTTCTTTTTACAAGTAGGACCAAATTGATTAAGAGTATCAAATTAAATTTTGTGATTAAATTTAGTTTTTAGTAAATATTCAAATTAATCTTGAGATTTTACGGATTAGGTATTTTAGTATGAGAAATTTTAAAATTCTTTATTAATTCCTAACTTTGTAAAACACATTAATTTTAGTCATTTTTAGAACAAAATAATTATAAAAATAAAGTAAAAAAAGATTAAAATGAATGATTTTTTTTTTAAAGTTAGATATTAATAAAGGATTTTTAAAATTTTAGGAATTAAAATGCATGATCTATACAATTATCACAACTGATTTAAGAATTTATTCTGTATATTTTAGTAATGTTGAGGACCAAGTTGACTCGACTTGTAGTGTCATTTTTAGGAATAAAATTGATATTTTTTGTAATATTAAAGACCAAATTGACATGTTTGGCATAATTTTTTTTGAAAGAAATAGCTTTTTTTTCAAAAGCTTTTCTTGAGAAGTTAGAAAAAAAAGTTATTTTGTTCAGTTGATTCGAATGTGCCTGGCTTTAAGTAAGTGTAATTTCAGTTGCTTCGAATGTGCATGGCTTTAAGTAAGCGTTGATTACACTTGACTCCATTTTGATTTAGAAACTACACGTACCTCCTTTAGTTTGCTATTTACGCGGGGAAACAGTGTAGGATTGTTGCATGTGTACTGGGAGAAGGGTGTTGCGGGTAAGAAGAATTAGAGTATAATTTTCAAAACAAGAGGTGTTAGTAATGAGTGTTGAGCTTATTGGAGTTCAGTGTAATTACTCCTTTTATTTTTAAATACCAAGGTAGAATTATTCAGGATGTTAGCATATTGAGATTATGCTACTAATCAAGTGTGTGTGTTGTTGTATGATTGATTTTTTAGGAGGGAGCTCGAAGAAGAGTTGGGTATAACCCTTCCCAAGGATGCATTTGAATTGTTATTTGTTTTCCTCCATGAGTGGTAAGTAGTTTATGGTGCATTACTATATTCTGTCAAAACATCAGGGGTGTGTTTTTTATTTGTTTTTATTTTTAGTTGATATGTTTTAATTTTTATTATAGTTATAATTACATAAATAATGCTACATTGCACGCATTCTGCTTCCTATTTCCAAAATTTCCTTGTTTTTACCATTTACTTCACAAAAATTATAAAATAGAGCATTGACATTTTTGAGATTATGCTGAAAACATATGAACTGAAAATTAAAAATTAAAAAAAATAAAAACATCCTCTAGGTTTCCTTTAAGCTATGTTAAGGGTTTGTTTAGACTTTAGAGGGGTCTCTTTCACATTTGAAGGTAACTGCTAAGTTGAGTTGTATTTTTTTTTCTCATTTTATTCATGCTTATAGGATTTTTCATCTTCAACTAATGTCGTTTCCTCCTTTTTTTATCTGTGGACTTGCTGATGTTAATTTTAAATATGGTATGCAGTGTCATAAATGAAGGAAAATACATCAATAACGAATATAATGATGTGTATTTGGTTACAACTCTTGATCCAATACCTCTGGAAGCCTTTACACTTCAGGTGAGGATGTGTGAGATTTTCAAATTGAACTTATTGGATTTATGTGAGAGACATAAATACACCATGTTTGTCCAATTATGGAGCTAGCCTTTATGGTTTTCATTATTTGACAATTTTAGCTTGTTTTGGAAGTGCTAGAATTCAGTATGAAGGTATGGCATTTGTGATCAATGTATATTATGATTTAATTATAATTTAAAGTTTATGTTTTGTAGTTAGTGATTTGAGCCTTATTTTTGAATTTAAATATTGAGAACTTGAGTTTTTTTTTATTATTTCCCCTAGGTTGCTATTCTTGTTCTACATCAATATATGTTTTCAGCTCTCTCAGTGGCATATTTAGGGTAATATGTAAATTGTTGATTATAGCTCTTTTATTTTGGGATTTCCTTTTATTTAATTCCCCCCACACGTGGGAATTACTTTTAAATAACTGGTGATAGGAATGCTAGGCCTAGGAGAAGCAAAATTCCATGAAATTCTTGTCTGAAAAAGTTATTATTTATTAACAGTAACAGAAATGTCTAATATCATTTGTTGCAGCTCTAACAATTTTGATACAACAAGAATTGTAATAGATCATTCGGAGTCATGCGACTTCACTTCTAGTTATGTTATTTTATCTGCTATATTCGTTGAATTCCTTTAGATGCATTCATATCATTATAATTCTGAGGGTAATACTGTGGTAGTGCATAAGACAATAATAGGTTGACAGTAATGTAAATGTAACCTCTCTCTTCTCTTGATTGATGGTAGACAAATGATTGTTATTTCATGTGCATGTGCTAATCTAATTCCATACTTTCCATGCATGTCCTTTATGTCTCTTCTAGATGCATGCAGGAATTGTATTATGAAGTTTCCTGATCTTCTGTGAGGGAATCTTTTTACATTGGCAGGAAACAGAGGTTTCTGCAGTTAAATATATCTCTTACGAAGAGTATAGAAGGTTACTGACCAAAGAAGATTCAGACTATGTGCCTTATGATATTAATGGACAATATGGTCAACTCTTTGATATAATCGAAAGGAGGTATGTTATATTTAAGTTTTGAATAATGAAAATTTCTTATATGTGAAGCCAAACCTTTTTCATTCTACAATCACCCTTGTAAAATTATCATTATTCTGCTTTGATTCTTGTACTGGCCTAGAACTTCACTCTCAGTTCAGGTGGCCATGCTGCCATATCTTTCTATTTTCTCCCTCTTTATAATAAAATTTATTCAATAGAAAAGGAGTGAGGTGCAGCTAGAGAGAGGATAAGATATCCTCCAAAACAAAAAACGAGGAATCAAGGAAAAAGAAAGAATTGAGAGCGCATCAAAGCTGTATAATAAATTAAAATTCCCATGTTCTGTCCTATTCCTCAGCTGGTGGCTGCTGTTAGAACACAAACTTAGTATTGGGGTGTACATGGTCCCCCTAGCTCATGATTACTACTAGAACATAAACTTTTTCCTTATCTGCTTGGAGTTGAATTTTTCCCTGTCTGCTTAGTATTTTCCTTGTTTGCTTGGGTGTCTTTGCTGGCTCTAAATTTCCTATTTTGGCCTGGGGAAGATGGGTTGACAGGCTGTTTGACTCAGTCGACCATAAATTCCAACATGGCTCATGTTCAGAATGTAGGACCCTGGGACATTATGTATGTGTGTCTGTGTTTATAAAGTGGCCGAGAGAGGGAGTGAAACTCAAATGAAGTTGAATATAAGAAACATAACAGAAAATCTAAATTGATAAATGTTGAAAGAAGAGAGAAAAAAGAGAACATATGAATGAATCCATGTGACTCAATATACAATAAAGCTGACTATTTATAATGAGGATCCAATAAATACATAATAAATACACGATTTACAGTTATGTAGAATCGTGCTAAATACATGATTACTATAATTACATAATTTTCTTATTCACAAAGTTATCCTATTTGCTATGCTCCTCTACAAGTTAGAGCATATAAATCATATGTACTAAGCTTGCTATATACATAAGTAGTGGTAGAGTTATCAAGACCACGAACACCAATAATAGTTATGAGGTCATGGCAAATTTCATAAAGACGTTGAGTGTTATTGGTATACAAAGACTTAGCCTATGACCTTCATAGGTCTCATGAGCATGAAAAATAGGTCTTACAGATGGATGAAGTGTGGCCATAATGATGCAATAGAGTTGGACATCAATTCTTTTCCACCGAGAATAGTCATACGCAGCAATATTTGTGGCCTGTTTGGTGAGATGGTCTTTGTAGCTCTTGCATGTGTAGGGATGTTGCGATTTTTTTTTGCCAAGGAATCCACGGAGTATATCACGGATTAGGCTTGTCTCTCATTAGACTTTAGATATTATGTTGAAAGAAGAGAGGAATGAGAGAACATATGAATGAATCTGTGTTTCAATACACAACATAGCTGACTATTTATAATGAGGGTGCAATAAATACATACTAAATACACAATTACCCTTATCAAGAATCACACTAAATACATGATTGCTATAATTACATCCTTATTTACAAAGTTACTGTATTTACAACAATAATCAACATTTGTATATTATTGTATATTCTCCTTCATTCTATCATAATGAACATCACAAAAACAATACTAAGACATTATTCTGAATATTTTAGATTATATTTAAGCTGACTTTTCTGAATATTTTAAGAAATTGAATTTTTTTTCACAATACTAGTGTTCTTGAAATACCTATCTATGTGAAGAAGTCAATTCAAATGTTTGAGCCATATGGAGGTGTCAGCTCAAGTGTTCAAGCTATCCAAAAAATAGTTGTTTAATTAGATATCCAGTGAGGAGTGTTTGACCCATGTCATGGAAGTGTTGGTAGTGGAACCATGTCTAACAATTGAATATAGGCTTAGATGCTGGCTCAACAAGGCAAACAGTGACTTACAAATATGTGAATTTCTCGCCAATATACTTGTTAAGATTTCTCCCACATTAACTAGGAATATGATCAAAATGCTTCTTATAAGACTTGAGCCTTCTCCCTTGATTTAGTTTCTGGGAGCGAGTTAGGCCAAGTAGGCAGGAAAGATCATACATTTACACAACTGACATCTTCTCTTTCAAATCCTTGTAAATATACCTAGAGAACTCACTCTGAACTGAAGGGACAAACTGAATATTTATCCAACACACCAACCATCCTATACCAAACAATAATTGCTGCCCAGTTCATAGGAATAAATGTGTGATTGTTTCCAATTCAAACTCAAACAGCATGGATTTCCTTTAAGTGTAGATTCCCTACAATCACATGGCCATGTCTTAAAACTGAACATACTTTAACTGTACATATACTTTATGATTATGTACTTCATGAACGCAACTACATGATAGTTATAACAGACATTGATTATATTATTATTTTGGTATTCCTTATATTTACGTATTTGTTGAAGGTACAAGGAGAATACTGTAGCACGCAGTTTGACTCTACAGAAGCAATTAAGTCGTTATGCTCCTATTTCAGTCAGTTCAGAGGTTGTTGTAATTTTTTTATTCGTTTTTGGTTCTTATATTGTATTGACATCGATCTATCTACTGTTTATCTTTTAATTTCATCTGTCTCCCCCTTTCCCTTTTGTCAATTTGGACAGCTTCCTGTTAAAATATGGTATTTCTATCATATGGTAACCCTCCTTCAATGCAAATACAGCTTATTTTATGTCTAAAACTAAATTGGTTTGTTTTGCATAATGGGGCCTTATGAATATAAGGAGAAAGAGTAGCTGTGATGTCTTTATATCAGTATTATTTGAGTGTTTTACTTACAGGTTTGAGTGTTTTGCCAAGGTAATTCTGTTCATAAGTTTCTATCTATCATCTGTTTTTTCGACATTGGATCCAATACTGTAATTGAAAATAAACTGAATTTGATCTACCAAAAATAACATTGAGATTTGAGTTAGCCAAATGGTGATTGAGCCTGGTACTTAATCTTTGAGATGAATGAAAAAATCTATTATGCCAGTATATTGAAACTATCTGGTCTTTGGTTAGGATTCCAGGATTCTTTTTGTATGATGGTTGGACATTGCACTGTTCCACTGTTTCTCTAATTTTTTTTCTTAAGGTCTAGGATTCTATCATACCTATCTTGAACAATTTACAAAATATATAATTTTCATTGGATTCTGTTTTTCTGGGCAACATGATCTTGATCCTGAATATAAAGGGAATTCTGCACCTTGCTGCAAGCAGAAAGCCCCATATCAAAGAATTAGTAGAAATGGGTGTAGTATCAAGTATTTTTTTAATTTAAAGGCTAAAGGAAGAATAAAATATATTAACATTACACATAATTGCAAGGAGATGTATGATACTAGCCATTAATTCTGTGGACCTTCTATATCAGTGTAATTAACTATAAATGACTTGGATGAAATTTTTGTTGCAAATAAATTATTAATTAGAAATGTCATTTTTGACTGTTAAAGTTTATTATATCATTATCTGTTGAGAGTTTATCAATCTTAGGACTAGTAGTAACATATTTATCCTAAAACTTGTGATCCCCCTTTAATCTTAGATGTAAGTGTAATGTTTCGTTCTGGCAGTTGACAGGGCTTACAGACTCAGACAAAGAGGCTCTAGTTTTTATCGTCAAGGCTGCAGCTGTTATGGATGAAATTTTTCATCTACAGGTTGTGTATGAATCCATTTATAACTGTTTCGGTAAACATTTGTTTATTCTATTATATGCTTATTTTGCAAGTTCACATGAAATATATAAATTATAATGATAGTTTTGACTGGTAAAATTTTGTCCTTGATTATAAATTCTCACATGCATGTAGTTATGTTCCATGTAGCTTGCTTGATACCTGGGTTTTGTTAAGTGTTAACCATATTACAGAACTTAATCAGCAGTTTATTTCTTACTCCAAAAAATATTCTAATTTTAACTGTGATTGGTAGAGTAGAACAATGAAAATGGATATGAACAAATGAAAATGTGCATCACTAAAGATTGTCTGTTTATTTCCCTATCAGATGTGGTATAGTAATCCTGCTCTTAGAGATTGGTTGAAGGAGCATGCTGATACATCAGACTTAAATAAGTTGAAATGGTCCTATTATCAGATTAACAAGAGCCCGTGGTAAGTCTTTTGTTGATAATGTAATCTACCAACTGAATGATGCATATAATAGATAGATAGGTAGCCTCTGGTATTTTTTATGCCAAAAAATCAGCCTGGACTTAAGACCAGAAATTCCAGAATTTGGCTCATTTGTTTCATTAGTATTAAGATTCCCCCAGAATCCTTTTTCTTAATCCAAGGAGCCTTTTACAATTCAAGACCTGTTTTGACACTTGAAATTCCCCTAGACCAGATGCCAGATGTGTTCTTGACAGATGCCTTGAATACTGCCAATTTTTAGTTTTGATGATAGACATGTGGAACCTACTTATTTTAAGATGTCCCTTTTCTGTATTGTATGATTTTAATCTATTTGATGTTGGCAACTTGACAGGTCTTGTCTTGACGAAGATGAGGCCTTTTTGACAACTGCAGATTCAGCAATAAGGTTGCTTTCTAAGGCAACTAGGACAGTTAAACATTGGAAGGGGTTGGAATACAGAGCAGCATTTCCCATGCAGAAACCTGCTGGTGCCAATTTCTACCCACCAGACATGGACAAAATGGTATCATTATTGCTAAGCATATACTATCAAAACAATTGGTTGGCAAATTTGAAAAATGATAAAGCTTTTTTCATGCAGGAGTTTGAATTATGGAAGGACAGTCTAGAAAAGGATCAACAGATAGAGGCAACAGGATTTTTCAGTGTTATTAAAAGGCACAGTGAATTTATTTTAGATTCCCATCAGTCTGATAACAAAACAGGTTCTCATGATCTATATATAGTTCCTTACTCTGAAGAGTACAAGTCTCTTCTTGCAAAAGCTGCTGATTTATTGCATAAAGCTGGGGACATTACCAACTCACCAAGGTATTTTCTTTTTCATTCACATTCTCATTATTAAGCAGTCCTTGTTTGGCTTCAAGTTAAATGCTACTTTCAAATGTTGTTTAACTCATTTTTTGCTAATATAGTTTGAAGAGGCTGCTACATGGCAAGGCTGATGCTTTCCTTTCAAACGATTATTATGACTCAGATATAGCCTGGATGGAATTGGTCAGTCATATTCTGTAGTTTACTTTTGTGTTACCGTCATTATAAAGTTGTTGGCATAAAGTTGGTGACATTTGTCATGAAGAATAGTATCTAGTTACTTTCTGGTATCAAATGAACTACTTTCTTTGAGTATTGTTAGCTTCACTATTGTAATCGAAAAAGTTTATTCAGAGAATGCTAATTTTTATCAGCTCCAGTTCATGTGTCCTTATTCTCCTTGTCATACACATAGACATGGACTTGCTACACTACTTTTACGATACTTTCAGGATGTTCGGTCCTCTGTCTTCCATATTTATTTCCTTCTTCTCCTTTATAGTAATTAATAAGTCAATTCCGTTTCCTTTGTAAAACAAGATAGCAAACATCATTATCGTTTCTCTTAACCTCCTCTGACTGGCTAAATTCAAAGATTTATATAAGTTGACTAAATTCAAAGAAGTATTTAAGTTAATATTATAATTTTTATTTTTAATGTCATCAAATATTATTAATGTCATATTTTAACTTATTGCTCTATTGTTTTTTAATAAATGTGGGGATATGGTTCCTTTTCTTTACTCTCCTGCAACACAGCAAGTAACAAATCTAATAATCCATGGGAATTTTTCTTCCATTGAGAGAAAAAGTCAGTTAGCGATCATTTTGACTCTAAATGTGACAATAATTTGCTTAATCTGGAAAAGAGAAGCAATAGTAAAAAATATTTTAGGTCTGTCTTTATTAGATGGTCTTTGCCTAAACACAGGATGATTTCCTTGATTCATGCTTATGTTTGTATATTTTAGCACCCTTCCACCCTCACAAATCCAAATGCCTTTTCAGGACAGGAATTCTATGTGGCTTGATCATTAATGCTTGATGGGACTCAGAATCTGGTCATATAAAGCACTTAAAACTCACATTCATTCAATCTAGGAAATTTATCACTTGAAATTATGCTTTCTTGGATAGACTTCTACGACCACTATTCAATTTGGGCAAACTAGGCTTTCTCTAATTTTAGTAAATTCATACAGTGATGTGTAATTATTGTGACAAATTTTAGGATCATAAAATTATTTTTACCTTGTATTTCTGTGCAGGACTCTAAGTTGGATGTCACAATTGGGCCATATGAAACTTATGAGGATAAACTTTTTGGATATAAGGTAATTCTTTGCAAGTCATGGCTTTGTGCAGCATAAAGAATTTAAGTCCTATGATTATATTAAACTTTAATTTTCTTTGCATATTGGAAAGGTTCATGCTTCTCAAAATTATAGCATATTACTATTGAATGAAGTTGTGTGTTACTGGCCAACAGCCGGCTAATTTATTACAATATTGGAAATCGACATTAAAAATTCTATTTTCATTTATGTAATTTCAAATTTAGATCTGGAGATCAGTGTCATGGGATGGTTTATTGTATACACAATTCTATTCATTACCAAGAATGTCTGTATACAGTCAGATTTTTGTAACAGACACATTAGCTGCATCCCCTTGTATTATCACAGGTTCTTGATAGTTGATGTATCCTTGCATAATTTGGGATTGACTGGTTGACTCCATAGAGGGAAGATCATAGAACAACCATATCTGAAATATCTTTCAATGACCCTTGTCATTCTTTCACATTTTCAATATATTATTTGACAATTTTAACATTTGCCAGGATAATGTAAGCATCCAAAATATTAAGTATTTAAGTGTATAAAGCTGCTTTGATGAAAGCTTAAAGGAACTTTGTCCAATCAGAGCTTAATGGACCAAGTTCTGGTGCAATTAAGGTTGAAATATATCAGTGAAATCATCTATTGTATATGGATACCATGTTCTGGGTTGGATCTCTAAATTCTTTTACATTATCAAGAATAAACAAATGTAAATTATTTGAAAGAGTGTAAACTCACTGGAAAGTTGCCAGCATTATCTCACTTGAAAATGACTATCTTTGAACTTACAAATCAGTAATTGTGTTGCAATTCTTTTTAGGCTACCTTTGAAGCATATATTGGAATCAGGGATGATGAAGCAACAGCTCAATTGAAACTCTTTGGTGACAATTTGCAGGTATTATGCTTCTGGCATTTCAATGTGAATAAGTTTTGTAGTTTTTATATTTCCAAATTAAGTGTAACTTACATCTCAAATAATTCTGTCTTAAGCTTCTAGAGCAAAATCTCCCAATGGACCGTGCATACAAATCAAAAGATGTGAATGCAGCACCTATCCGTGTTATCCAGCTTCTATATAATGCAGGGGTGAGTGTTAGGAATATTTGAATAGTGTGTGTGTGTGTGTCTATAATGAAAGTAAGGAAAGATGCTTGAGTTCTGACAGTAACTGTCAGTTTCTGTTCAATTTTGAACTAACCTGTTGTCCAAAATACTGGTATAAACATAATTTAAATGTGCAAGACTCTTTGCTGCTGAGGAATGCTTTTGAAAATAAGTAGAAACCTAATGACAGAAAAATGATGATGGTGGACAAACAATACAGTCCTTGATGTCTGGCTTAAGCACTTATTATGGTGGACACAATTTTCCCTATGTTCTTTCTGATAAAATTCACAAGGGTTTCTGATAGCAGACCAATCATTAAAAGAGTGTACACTAGAAGATATAGAAGAAATGGGCCTCAAGTTGAAGGCCCCAACTAATATGTACAGCAGTTAGTTAGTTAGTTAGGGGGATGGTTATTTGTACATGGGAAAGGGAGAAGAGGGGGAGGATGAGAAATCAGTGAGTTGAGGAGAGAAGGGAGCCTCTCGAATTGCTCTTGGTATTGTGTCCAGTTTCTGCCTAAGCTTAGCCATTGGGGTTAGGCCTGAAATCCTTTTTCTTGAATAAACACAGACTTTTATTACTTTTTCTGGCAACAGCCCTATCAGTTTCTCAAATGTAATGCAGTACTTTTTGCTTAAAACTGTCAATCTGGAAATTTTACATCAATGCACTATTTCAGGATGTCAAGGGTCCACAGACTCTTGCTTTCAATCTACCAAACGATGAGCGCATTGTGAAAGATAGGGGATCATCAATGGTCATGCTTAAGAATCTTTCTGAGGCTAAGTAAAATTTCTGACCCTAAAATTTCTAGTTTGTTCAATTTACTACTTACAATTGTGAATGGATTTCATTTGTTACTTATTTTTCCACAATGGATATTTTATGTTGCAAAACCGGCCTATTCTTAACAGGTTCAAGCATATTCTTCTTCCTATAGCTGCGGCCTGTGTTGCCAAGGAGCAACAAGAACATGTCGATTTTGAATCATTCTTTACTCATACAATTTGCCATGAATGCTGCCATGGAATTGGACCTCATACCATAACACTTCCAAATGGTCAAAAGTCGACTGTCAGATTGGTCAGTTACACAATACACCCCCTAATTTGAGCAATTTCTTTGATTGTTTAAACATCTGCAGTAAACTTACTAACATAGTCATTCTATTATTATTATTATTATTAAAAAGTCACTCAATGATATCTACCATGGATATGCTGAAATAAGCATAGCATTCTAAGCACATAATTTTGAGGACTAAGTAATGTAGGACCACTAAACAAGCGCAAGAAACCACAAGATTGCAGAGGGATGAAAGAGTCTGTTTGTGAGAAATCAATTTTGAAAAAGAGAAAAAAGCCTGAATAAAAAAATCTGAGACCTACCTGAACCCACTTGGGAAACCCTTGAACTCTAACCCCATGTTCATTGTGACTTACCTCTTCTCCATCACTTGTCCTCCTTGTTCAGTCTTATGTTCTCTATTTTTCTTCTTTCTTCAAGTTCTCTTTTTAGTTTCAAGTTCTCATTATGCTTCTCTGTTCAAGTTTGGCTGCCTTTGTGTGTGTTATTTTCTGCTCTGTTTTGGTGTCTTAGTTTCCTCTGTTCAAAATTTTTCATGCATTTTAAGTTTAAGTTAATTTAAATTTTGTGATTTTAAGGCTATTTACCTTATTTATGTTATTTTTTATGCATACATAAGTCTAAATATAATCTTATATTTTAGGTAAGATCTTATGGTCCATGTTATGATTCTATGATTTACAATTTTTTACCCCCTCCTGATTTTAGGTATGATCTCTATTTTGACTACCTTGACTGAGATTAGAAAATTAGCTTTGTCCCTTGATTTTTCCAGAGATTTTTCTGGCCTGCAGCATAGCCAAAGAAATCAACTTGGCCCTATGGCTTTCCTAGAAGTATCAGCTGGTCTTGTGATAATCCCAAAGAATCATCTTGACAACTAACAAGCTTGAAGTTTAGTAAGCTTTAGCTTAAGGGGTAGTTTTATAATATATGAACATATCTTGTCTTATCTAAAAGAACCCTTCAAGATTAGTTTTCATATTTCCCATGATCTCGTGGTATTGATTTCCATATTTTCTTATATATTATGATTTGTTTTCCTAATTAATTAGATTTATGATTATTATAATTAAGGATTGGTGCTCTAGGTTTTATATGTGCATCAATATATTGTAAATTTGTAATAGATTACATTAAGCAAAATATGATTATTTAAAGTCTATTCTCTCAATCTCCTCCCTCTACACATAAAACCCCACAATTTCATCAATGATATTTTCAGATTCTTGAAGATACATTTACCCATTGTTTGGTTCAGGGGAAAGAAAATGAGGGGAGGGAGAAAAATATGACATTTGAATTGAATAGAAAATGAGAGGAGGGAAAATTTAAATGTTTGTTTCTAGAAGTCAATTTTCCTCTACATTTTTTCTTCATTTTTCTTTTTCATCCAAACAAAAGAAAATGCATCATTATCTGTGTTTTCTTTCCTTTCTATTGTTTTTCCTCATCCAAAAATAGACCCTCCACTATGCAATTTAAACATGGATTTCGTCATATGTTTCTTGCTTCATCTTCAAACAACATACAAAACAAAAAGTGTTACCGTGACTTGAGTATTTGTTCTATGTTGTTCTATTTGTCTTGTCTCTCAGAATGCATCAAATGCACCCTGCATTGCATTGCGTTACATCAGTCCCTAAAGAGTTATATTTGTTTCTTCTCAAATCTTTGATGATATACTGTCTGGTCCTGTGTGTTCATTCCTATTTAACCTGTCGATGTTCCTCCACTATTGAGCCAAACCGTTGAGGAATGCCCTACTATTGTTTGCCCTTTCCAGGTCTATGGTCTATCGCTATCAATAGCCACCATCAATGCCTTAGGAGCCACTTCCATCTACTGATCTACTTCTTTGCACCATTCTTAGCTTTCTCGTCTTCAGTGTCAATTGCTCAATTTACAGGTGATGCATTATCTCATCTTGGATGGAGGCTAGTGACAATTTGAGATGCAAACCCTTAGTGGCACTTGGGACCTAGTTCCTCTTGCTGCTAAGATCTTTGTCATTGGTTAATGGATTTTTACCCCTATTGTTGACCTTGATTTCAAGATTGACTGCCTCAAGGCTGGTTGGTGGCTAAAGGTTATGGGAATTCCTCATCAGTTCTAAATAAAGATGGCATCTGTTTCCATATTTCTATGGTTGGTATTTGCCACTGGCCCGCTGCATCTGTTGGATACCAAGAAGCTTTCCTCCATGATGATCTTCCAGAAGTTTATAAGGAGGAACCCCAGAATTTGTTGCTTAAGGAGAGTCTGTTATCATGGCTTGTTGTCTTCTCAAACTCTTGCATAGCCTTCAACAATCTCTTTGGGTTTGGTTTGGCTGATTCAAAATTTTAGTTTAGCATTACAGTATAACAGAGTGAAACTGATTACTGTCTTTTATTGCAATTCAGCTCAAGAATGTATTTATTTGATAGCGTATATCAACAACATAGATTATCTGTCAGTGATCACCATGCCATCATTTGGATAAAACAGTGTCTTTGTCATCACTTTCAGGCCAAAGATCTTGGCAAACTTCCTTTTTGGTCATCACTTTCAGTCCTGCAATTCATTATTGACCGGTTACAGATAATCTACATCTGCAGTTGACAAGACTTTCAATCTTGTTTTCCATTTTTGTCATGTCAATTCTTATGCTCTCGGTTATACCTTGGATACTGTAAATCACATAATCAAATGCATCTTACGTGTAAAAAATGATTAATGTGTCTATACTTTATCACATCGTTCTATTCGTGTATAATATTTGCAATATCTTACCTTTTAATACAGGAATTACAAGAATTTTATTCAGCTTTGGAAGAAGCAAAAGCTGATATAGTTGGCCTCTGGGCATTGAGGTTCTTAATCTCCCAGGTTAGTTATTATACCTCTTTTTATCTCTCATGGAGAAAAGAAGAATTTATTGAGGATGTTGAAAAAGAAAGAACGAGAGAAGTGAATGAATTCGTGTGTCTTGAGATACACAGTAGGAGTATATATTTATATTAGGTGTATAAGTATAGGAATACTTACAATTTATTACAAGAATTTACAGTTATCTAATAAAGAATATACAGTTACCTAATAAAAATAGTTACAACAAGAAGAGTCGTCCTATTACTATATTTCCATATTTCTAACAGATGGAAAGGAAATACAAAGCAAGAGGATCAGGAATCCTTCTAAAACGGGGAAAGCCAGTAAAAGGAACATGAACAGGAAAAGAAAATCATAAGCTCAAGAATGCTCTTAATGCCCTTTGCATTTCTAAGAAACAAAACCCCTGTAAAATCCTTGAGCAGACATTAGTTATTACTTAAATTTATATTTCTTCTGGTGCACTCAAGCCAAATGGACTGTAAACCAACTTAGAGAGCAAAAATCCGTAACGCCTTTCACTTTATTATAATAAACTTCCAAGTGGGACTTACGAGGACAAACATCGTATATTCCATAATTACCAACTTGCACAACTGTTGAGCAACATGACAATGAATTACTATATACAGTTAACATCACATATTAACCATGCTTTACACATGACATGTTCTGGTCTATGCTTTGAAATGTCTTCATCACTTGGTAACTTATTAGTTCCTGTGGTGTTTGAAGTTTGTCTTCTTACATTTTCTACTGTTTGTTGTTTTGAGGCTTACTACTGATGCTAATGTCATTGATTGTCTCTATGATTTTACTAGGACTTGCTTTCCCAAAGTTTATTGAAATCCATGTATGTTTCTTTTCTTGCTGGATGCTTCCGGTCAGTACGTTTTGGTTTAGAGGAAGCTCATGGGTGCGCTGCTAGCATTCTTCTTTTGTCTAGTGTTTACTATTGTGATGTGATTTAGGCATTTAGCATCTAAATCTACTGCATATTGTCAGAAAAGGACAAGCATTGCAGTTCAACTGGTTATATGAGAAAGGAGCCTTTCTCTTGCATTCTGAAGACACAGTTTCTGTTGATTTTTCCAAGGTATTATTGCTTCAAAATGTCTCTTTCTATCTTGGTCCCTCCATCTTGAGTTTGTTTGACCCTAAGAGGGATGATATTAATTATATTTTTCTTCCTCAAGATTGAAGGAGCAGTTGAAAGCCTTAGTAGGGAGATACTCACCATACAAGCAAAAGGTGATAAAGAGGCTGCTGGTTTGCTTCTCCAGAAATACTGTGTGATGACAGAACCTCTGAAAGTTGCTCTAAAAAAGTTGGAGAATATTCAGGTATAAAGCTTAGACTGAAGCATTATGTTAACCTCTGTCGTGATAAGGTGATGAGTACATTGTAGTGCCTAATTAGGCTTTGTTCCAACGTAAAGAACTGATTTTCCATACTACTAAATTTAAAATCCCAATTAGTTGTCTAAATTAGCTAGCATTTACTTATGATGTGCATTTTCAAAAACACTTGAAGCCTATACCTTTTTTTCATTAATTTTTTGAATGTCAATTTTGAATTATTAAAAATATTTTAGCATCTCACCTCGTTTATGATATGGTTTCAAACCTCATGTGGTCGATCCCTTGTCTTTTTTATCCTTTTTTGACTTTCTATTAAACTGTTTTGAATTATTAAAGACATTTCAGTATCTTAACGTCTAATATTTGGCTGTGGAGTGCGAAATCTCATCCAACATATGATTGCTTTTGTATATGCTACGCATTGAATACGCAAATAATGTCAATTTGCATATACCAGCTTAAATATAGTTGATCATTGTATAGTTAGCACAGCATAGCCTTGTCTATCTCGATTAGAAGTATATAGGATAAAAAAAAACTAAAAGGATCTGAAAAAAATATCATAACGTGTATGCCACATGGTCTTGATCCCATCATTACAATCTCTTATAATTATTTTATCAGACTCATTAAACTTTTTTCTCAATTTTCTTTCATGTTGCACATGTCTCTCTAAGAAAGTTAATCAATGTTAGGTTTTATAAAGAAAAAAAGATGTTTCTTTGGGTAATCATAATTGCACATGTCATTCAATGAATAATAATGTGTTCCCATTTTTAACCTTTCGGAGCAGTTTTAATTCTGCTCATATGCTGTCATATATGTTAAACTAATTTCCCTTGGGATGAATTTTTCATGCATCTGAAAAGATTCCCAGACATTGCTCTTTCATATGGACTGATTTTAGGCTGATTACAAAAACTAATTGTGTTTTTATGTATTTTGTACCCTAGGTACCTGTTGATGTAACTCCTACATTTCCCATTGCCAACAAAATATTGCAATGAAGGCATGAGAATTAAGGTGCAAAAATTTCCATGCTTGCCATCGGCTTTGCGTCAACCAGGAAAAAAGTTTATTCAATTGCTGGGTCTATTCTTTGCAATTGTTACTATTAAGTCATGACGTACTTGTTTCTCTGCGATGTTTCCGTTTTCCTTTGATTGATTCAAAAGGAAAACAATCGTGTCTTGGAGAGGAGTTTGAAACATTGTCTTAAATTATAAGGTTATTATGCTAATGAGTGGCTCAACTGAAATTGATGGTTTGTGCATTCCATTCTTATTATTCATATTAATGGGCCTTTGTTAGTAGGATGTTCAAAAGTGTATCGTTGTTTTGATCTTTAGATAGAGCAACATCTCACTTAAACTTGTTTTGACAAGTAAATTTGTTAAAACAATAAACAACTAGAATTAATTAACTTCATCTTCAAAAAACTATTCTTTTCATATTCTATTTTTTTTTCTGGGTGAATTTTTCATATTCTAATTTTGTTCAGTAAAAAGCCTAGTTGAATTCTATATACTGATATAAATTTGTCAACGATACGCCAGTTGAATATAAAATAAACTCAGTTGATGCTTTTAAGTAATAACGCCCTCCGTTTCCTTCTTCACTTGATCGTTTTTAACACTTAATTTTGCAATTTTTGATTTTTCTTTTATTAATATTTATGAAAATTTCTGGGGTATATATAGACTGAAAACGAGTTATTAGTCTAAGATTCTGTTCGAGACAATCTATATATATATATATATATATATATATGATGAGATAGACAAATGGAGAGAGGAATGCCGTATTAAGATGATCATATATATCTTACGCAAGTGCTGTTAATTACCCAAGCAATAACTCATTAATATAGCACACTCGAAATTTCGACTACATGAATCACATTAAATACCGACGTTACTAATTACTGCAAAAGCAGCAGCTAGCACTGCACACACGTAGCATCCATGCCAACAAAGTAAAGCTTGTAGAGGCTACAACAATACATGTTAACATGAATACAAACATTCACCCAAACTCTACTATCTACCAATATTCTACAATGTTCTATGAACTATGATTGATTACCACTTGCCAGAAATCATCCACTTCCCCATCCTATAGGAGTAATATGCATCAACACAGGCATACTGCACTTGTGCACAAGTGAGTTTCTTGACCTCCCAGTTACTTAAGGCAACATGTTTTGGCTTGTCCATTTCTTCCCCAGTAAGAGTCTCCACCAAAGTCTTCAACCCTGCTCTTTTGAACCCTTTTTCATCAAACTCCTCAGCTGCCATTGCTGCAATATCTGCAAAACATGCAATCTCTAGTCCATAATCTTCCTCAAGCTTCTTTGCATCACCAGATATCTTCACCCCAGTATAAGTTATGTTGGGGTTGTCCAGGGCATTGTAAAGGGACTTCGGAATAGAGGAAGCATGGTGGAGTTGGAAAATGAGGCAACAACTCTTGATGCAGAGTTGTATGATGGCAACAGGGTTCTTAACACCGCGAGTAAAACTTGGACGCCACTCAATGTCAAGGCCAACAACCTTTCGGTGGCGGCTGCATGGCGCTTGGAGGTGGTCTCTGATCCATGAAGAAAGTACAGTCCGAGATGAGGTGACTGTGGTTGTGATGATTTGACTATGGATGGTAACTGCATAAACATTTGTTGATCTTTTAGGGGTAGTACGCAGTTTCTCAATATAAATTCCCATTGATGTTGTAGGTGAAGAGCAGATGGCAAGGGAGGAATGTAAACAGGGAACTTGTAGAATTTATGGATGGTGATGAACTTAGGAGAATTATACAAGTTACATTATCAATAATTGTAAAGTATAGTTGGATAGGATCATAGTGGGGCATATATTGTCATAGGATAGCACTAATATCCTATTTGATAAAGCAACTTCTCCTCTAAGGTGGAAAAAAAACTGATAAGTGTTTTCTTAATTACTTTAGTACATATTTGATAAAATTTAATCGAATTATGAAATTTATATAACAATTCATAGAATACATCTGTTTTCTATCTTTTTCTGTCTTATCCATCATATTACATGTTTTTCTCTCTTTTATTTCTATCACTTTCCTTTGTTGTACAAAAATATTATACAATTAGTTTTTCTCAATTCAATATTTTGTAAACACATGTAAAATCAAATTTAGCTCAAGTAAAGATATTCACTGCTGTTCAATGTGACAAACTCAATTTGAACCATTGATAATGATCTTACATCAAAATTGTGTTCTGTTTACTGAACTGAGAAACAAACAGGTACAAATAAACTGACTAGTTTCATTTGTTTCTTGGAATTTATTCTGATTTTAACGGTCTATCTCTTATGGTGTTATGGTGAGGGAGAAGTGTTTGAGAAACAATTGCCAAGAGGTGTATGAAATGAAATTGTTGTTTAATTCATGTCTAATTGATTGAGAGGTTTGTTGTGCTCCTGTAAACAGTTAGTTTTCATGCCAGTGGAGTTTCTTTATTTTCATTATTAAATGATTGAGAAAAGGAGGTTAAGGATTCAATTACTGTTGATGATAATATATGTTTGAAAGAAAAATCTTTTCCTGGTTTCCTATGTTAATTAACTGCCTAACAAATTGTGATCATGATTAGGTAAAAAAAATTGTGATCATGATTGTTTTAGCAAAAGTTATGGTCAATATAAAATTGGTTTCACAGCTGCCCATGAACCAAATATGCACTAGCTGGTTTAACCCCTTGAAAATGGTAATATTGCTCATTAAGACAACAAAGTTGCGGTCTCTGTGGATGACTAGATAGTGCTAAAGCACAAAGCTTGAGAAATGGAAAAGATAACTTGGTGGGGCATATTTAGTACTACTAGTAGCCTATCACATGAAACTACTTCTCTTGCAAGGTGGTAGAAGAAATGATTGAGAAGTGTTTGTTCAGTTTTTTTTTTTGTACATTTTATGGAGTTCAATAAATGGAATAAAGAGACTATTTGTAATTATTTCTTGTAACTGAATTTGATTGGTTTTTAGCAGTCTTGTAACCTTATGATTGAGGGAAAAGGCTTTGAGAAAGTGGTAATTTTGAGTAACTCTCGTACTACTATAATGCTATTATATTTTGTTATTTAAATATATATATATATATATATATATATATATAATTGGTTTTATAGGTGCCCATGAACCAAATATGCAGCAACTGGTTTAACCCCTTGAAATTGGTAACATTGAGACAATGAGGTTGCAGTCTTTGTGGATGACTAGACAGTGGTAAAGCACAAAGCGTGAGAAATGGAAAAGTTACATTATGAATAACTGTAAAGAAGGAAAGTTGGATATGAACTTGGAAAGGCATACTTTGTCACAGTGGCACTGCTGGTAGCCTATAAGATGAAACAACTTATCTCCTAAGGCGGTAAAAAAATAATAATTGAGAAGTTTGTTCAGTTACTTTTTTGGTACGTTTTATGGTGCTCAATAAATGGAATAAAGAGATTATTATTTTTAATTTATTTCTTTTGTAACATGGAATTTAATCTGATTTTAGCAGTCTAATGACCTTATGATTGAGAAAAAAGGCTACGAGAAAGAATTAGCAAAGATATTGCAAATGAAATTATTTATTTATTATATAATTGATTGAGAAGATTATGATATTATTTATTTATAAAAAATATAGTAAGTTTATTATGTTATTTTAAAAATAAATAATGAGAGAATAATCTAAAAATTTGGTTTATATTTAAAAGAATTAATATTTATAAAAATTTAAATAAAAGTATGAATTGTAGATTTCTATATCCAATGAAAAAGAATCACCTGAACTAAAGTAAAAAAATCATATTCATATAACATCTATTTTTTAACAATATCAATTTTAATTTACAACAATTAAGACTTAATCAATACAATAAATAAAAGTAAAAAATTAATATATCAAAATGTTAGGATTAGAGTTTACTTAATTTCCATCTAAACAACTTAAATTATCACTTTAATTTTAATTTTAAAAGTATAATTGAAAATCACATTCACCAAAATAGTTTAAGTTCATTTTCTTAATTCAACAACTCTTTTTCTCACATTAGAAATATCAGTTTTTTAGAAGCTCCTAATTAGGATAAGCATTTGATTTTAAAATTTTCAAAAACTCATAATTATCTATTTTTATGTATAGAGTATATTCAATTATGTTGTTCTTCTTAATTTTAACTTTTACTTCAATTTTTTAATTATAAATAAAAATTTAAAATCAACAACAAGTGATCAATTCATAAAAACTTTAAAAAAGAGAATAATAATCAATTTTAAAAAAATTAAATTAAAAGCAACAATTGAAATTAGTAGGTTAAGATTCTTTTTTTCTAATTAAAAATCTAGTTACCCATAATAAAAATAAAAAAAAATAAGATATATAAAAAAAGAAATTAGGCAAAATTTTAAAAAAATAGATAAATATTGCACTTTAATCTTTCAGATTTCAAGAACCATAAAAGAGAAAAATTAAGAGAATTTTTTATTTTTTAAGAGTCAAAGTATGATCAAAGTAATCGGAGAATATAATTTTTACTGTGATAGAATTTTATTATTTTTAGTTTAATTTAATGTTATATTATATATATTTTAAAAACTTGTTTAATATTTGAAATGTTAATTGCAGCTTGATATTTTTTTTTAATTTCTTTTTTTTTCGATGTAATTATTGTTGTTCTAAAATGTTGTTAGAATTTATAATTTTAGAATATTTATATTTTAGAAATATTTTTGTTGTGTGAAACGTAATTTATAATTTTATGTTCTTTTCATTTAAAGGTATGATATGTTTGCTGTATAATATAAAACTTTAGTTGTTTTGAAATATTATTTTAAATTAAAGTTAAATATAATTGTATATAACTTTTATTTTCTTAAATATAATGATTTATTTTTACTGAAATTAATACTTTAAAAAAAAATAGAAGAATAATCGATGAAATTCTTTTTATTATCATCATGCAATATTAAAGCATCTTTAAAAAAGTAGAGATGGACGGGTTTCGCTCTCCTCGTCCTCATTCCACTAAAAAATCAGGTAGGTACAAGTGGAGAATCATAGGAAATGAAGATGAAATTTTAGAATTCAATCTCAATCTTGTTTAATGCAGGTAAATCTTCAGGGATACATATTAGAACTTTTTTATAATTTTAATTCATTTATGTTTATATTTTTAAATAAATAATATATTAAATATATTTTAATTTAAATAATATATAAAATAGGTATTAAAATTTAAATAAAATAAAAAATTTATTACTAAAATTATATTTTTAATAAAATATAATAATTTAATAATCTTATTTAAATGATATTATAATTATTATGATTGCACGAGATGAATATTTATATTTTTAAATTTAATTTCATCTTTAAAAATTGAATACAGATTTTTTTTTTTAATTTTAAATATTAAAATTGGATCGAGTTCTACAGACATTCATACATCTAAATTATATTATTATGTTTAAACCAAATTGTTTGTATAAGCAATTCAAAAAATAAATTTATTAAAATTACTTAAAATATATTGGATTGTTCTATTGAAAATAATTTTAATTTTAATAAAAAAAAAACCTTCATTTCTAAAATTTCAAAGCACGATATTTCTAAATAAACTTAAGATAAAACTTTAAATCAAAAATTTAAAATTTGGAAAGCCAAATTTTTTTAAATAATAATCTGCATATTCTTAAACAAATTGTTTCCATTTAAACCAAGCTGATTTTCTAAGAGTTGCACAACTGAGTTAGCTTTAATTGGAACTCTAAAGAAACTGAAAATATGTCATGTGATGAATGCATCATCACTGTACAAGATGTGGGTGTGTTGTCATCATGCATATCCATGGACGCAACCTGATGGAGGGAAGGTGTTTGGAGCTTGCATTGGTGCATTCTCAACACAAGCAAAAAATGATGGTTCAATCCAGCTAGGCTCACCAGGCCATGGTGAGACTAAAGATGCAGCAGCTTGTTATCCTTCCGCTGTTGGGAGCTAGAGGTTGTCGCTGCTCTGTGAAACCAGCCTCACGCTGTACCCTACAATTTAAGAAACCATGAGGCCAAGGTCTTCACTCAGACCCCATTGTTCAATCTCTCAACTTGGACTGGGCATATGCCAACTTGTTGCAACTTTTAGCCCAAACCCAACAGAGTCAAAGCCATGTTTCATCATTTTAAGGCCCCCACTTGGGTCATAAGTTGACGCTACCCAACTCAGCAAGACAATGATCTTGTTAGATTGCTTATAAACATTGTGTTTGACTTATATTTGGACAATGTGGGATTGTGACTACAAATCTAGTTATAGACCCGGGAACATATTGTCAATCTAATGCTATGCATTGTGAAATGGTTCTCATGACACAATTTTGGATTTGACGAATATTTAGGCAATTTAGAACTCAAGATACCACAAACTATATATTAATAGATCCATTAATATATAATCAATCTAACACTAAGCATTATCAATATGTTTATGATGACCCATTAGGGTTTGGTGACAGCATAAATCTCTGAAGATCTTTTAGAGATAGGCAGTTTTTCAATGTAGCTTCCCATTAATGCTACATTGCTAGGGAAAAAGGGGAAGTGTGGGGAAATATAATGTCAAAGGATAGTAGTTGTAGGCAATAAGATGTAACTTCTTCATTATGGTAAAAAATAATTGAAAAATGTTTTTTTTTTGGTTAAATTAATCCTTAAATTATTTAGGAATTTTTAAATCAATCTCCATAATTGGATGTGAATATCAACAACAATGCAGTTGTTACACAATTAATCCATGGACCCTTGTGAGCACTTTCGTAAAATTGAAGCTTAAGTATGTTACTATCATCCACAAATAAAATCATCAATGTTCTCAAGTTAATATTTAATATTAAAAAGCAATAATACGAAGTACAACGAAACCTAGAAGTATAGAAACATACTTTTTATTCAACGGTTTTTTAATTAAAAAATAGTCTACAAAATATAATTTTATAACAAATTTATTACGATAAGATAGTTTAAGTCACGTTATAATATTTAAAATTTTTTATATATTAATATCTATAATGTGTTAATTTTTTATATGTGATTTACTATTAAAAGAAGTAACTTATCAAAAATTATTATGTGATAATTTTTAAAATAGAGAAACACATCAAAAGTTGATATTGATATCAACTCTTATATGTAATATTTTTAAAATGATCATTATTTAATTAATTCTCACTATGAGTCTCAAACAATTATTACTCTCAACTTTATAAATAATGAGAAACATCTGTTAATATCTTCGAAATTTTTTAGTGAAATGTCCTTATAATAATAGTTTTATAATTTTTGTATTTTACCTTTGCCATTTTTTATTATGATATTTTTCACCTATATTATTTTTATCTATTTCATTTGGTAGATGACTCAACAATGTTAACAAGTCTTTTTATTTTTATTTTTATAATATGATGAGTGCATTGCATTGTCGAGATTAATGCAGTTAATCTTATTATCTAGAATTAATTTTATTAGTTAATTATTATTTGGTCAAAATTTTCTTTTACCATAATTAGACACTAAAAAAATATAGATAAGAAAGATTAAGAAAAATCAAACTTATGACCAATCAATTTAAATGAATTTAAAGTGAAAATAATACGATTAAGTAAATTAAAAATAAATATTATTCTTAATATAAATTATAATTGTAAATTAGTAACCTAAAATAAAGAGAAATCTTGTTATTAAACAAAAAGATATTTACATAAGAATTTTAATTTTTTATATTTATTTTGAACAATTAAATAATTGGATAATTAAATCGTATTTCTTGCATTATTATAATCAATTTTAGGGATATCTAAAAAATATATAAATTTTTTTATAATAAAAAATAATTAAAAAATTTATTTAAAAATATAGAAAATTTTAAATTAATATTCAAATTATATTCATTATCATACTATGATTATGATAAATAATATCATATTAATCAAGTATATCCATTATTTATATAATATAATTACAATATTTTTTAATAAAATAAATTTATTTAATAATAAAGACTTATATCAATTAATGTTATTGATGAGATAGCATGTTACTTATATAATTTAATATTAATTATAAATAATTTATATAAACAAAATGCATAATATCTTATGTTATAAAAATTACAACTAGATATTTTAAAGTATAATTAACATAAATTTACAACCAATAATATATTATAGGATTTTGATTCTTTTATATACATATATATATATATATAAACAGCAATCACATTTATTTACACTTAAAATTTTAAGATATTAATTGATTAATTAAAGTGTATAATTGAATGTATGATGAGTTATATAATTAAATTAATTAAAAATTGATCAATAATTAATTATAAAAATATCATATTTATCTTTATATAAAATAATAGTTAACTCAATTATATTATTAATTTTATAATTAATTATGTATATTTATTAATCAATTAATCAAGATAAAATTTGATATATACCTAAGTAAGTTTATTGATAATTTTCATATATTATATCAATCATAAACTATATTAATAATAATATATCGATAAAATATAATTATTATTAATATAAATTATATATATAAATTTAAATTATTTAAATTTAAAAAAATTAAATAATTATATTCATTATAAGTGGTATCACAGATATAATAAAAAATATAATATAACATCAATTTTTATATATCATAAAATATAAGAATTTAATTAAAAATTATAAAATTTATTTTCATAAATATTTATTATTTATTTTATGCCATAATATATTATTACAGAGTTTTTTATTATACTACAAAAATTTTCACAAAATTTTAATTCTTAAGGTCTAAAAGTATAATAGTTAAATAATAATTTTTTATTAATTAAAATAAATTATCGAAAAAAAAAATTTAAAGACAAAAATATAATAAAAAAATATGTTTATAACATTTTGTATTTCGTTTTCTCATAAAATGATATACGATCATTAAAAAAATACTGTAATTACAAATCAATAAAATAAAAATAAGATAGTCAACTATTCTATCAATTAATTTGTCAAAAAATATTTTAATGGAAAATTCAAATTAATAAAAGGCAAAGGTGTATAATAAAAATACATGTTTATGTGTTATAGACATTTAACTTAACTCATTAAACAACATCAGAATGCATCAAATTGAATAATCCAACTTATCACTGATTATCCATATTTTCTTAAATATTATATTTATCAGCTGGTCATATGTAAAATTAAATAAATATTTTTTTAATTAATTAGTAATAATTTAAATATATTTTTAAATAATTATTTAATATTAAATTATAAAATAAATAAAAACTATTAATTAATAATAACATAATAATGTAACAGTTTTTTATTCTTTATTTTTTTATTTTTATTTTATGATTTTAATCTTTCATATGAGAAAAATGTTAGTTTTGATCTTTTTAAATAGATAAACAATTTAGTTCCTATAATGCACAATTTATACTTTTAAATTCAAAAGATTTCATAATGTATCACTGATATTAATTTAGTTATATTTTAATTTTTTCATAAAATTGTGAATAATATATGAATAAAATATAAATAAAATTAACATATTTAAGAATTAAAATATATAATTTATATATTTTTTTAACCAAATAATTTTTTAAAAGGTAAAAATATAATTAAATAAAAAATTCAAAAACTAAAATATACACACTAACATTTTTGGATTAAAATTATAAAAAAATTAATAACATAAAAACATAACAAATTTTATAAAATAAAAAAATAAAATTAACTATAAAATAAAAGGTTAATGAATTTTATAAAATAAAAACTAAAATATTTAAAAATAAGAAATTAAAATTAAGCCTGTTTGTAAACATTTTTCTGGTAAAAAAAATACTTCACTGTTTATACTGTAAACGGGCACGTATCCCGATTCCAATTTACCAGCAAAGTAAAAGCGCCTCCGCCGTTCAAACGGAATAGTCGCCGGGAAACGAAATTCCGGCAACCATGACAGGTCATTCCCTCCTTCTTGCACTTCTTCAATCTCGATTACGATGCACCGATTGAAATTCAGTCACCTCGAAAATTGAGTTTCTACAGAACTCGCATTTGGGTTTTTTTTTTTTATATTGTTAAAATCCTTCCTAGTATTGTAGGTAACTGAGGTTCCTTTATATTTATATTTTGATCATTTAAAAGAGTTCTTTGAGTGGTCCTTTTTAGTCTGAACTGAGAGTAAGCTCTTTCTTTCTGTTTTGAGGTAATAGTATTTCTGCTCTTCATTCCAATTGTGTGTATTTTTTTTTTCCTCTTTTTTTTTTTTTTTTGAGAGAGGGCAGGGACAGGGAAGTTGGTGGATTTATGGCATGTTTGGTTCAACTTAATTTTAGCGAAAATTGCTTATTTGCTTAATTTTTAAAAGTTCTATTGAAAAGAGAAAATAAATAAATGATTATTTGTCTGAAATAAGTTGAACCAAACATGCACTTAAACATGCAGCTTTGTTTGTTCTGCTTGTACATTTTTGGTTGGAGACTAACCTTGGGAAATAATGGCTTTTATTTTGAAAGCTTTATTTTTTTTGGTATAGGAAAGTCTAGATTAGGAGAAAGCTCTCCCCTATGCAAGATCAAGGAAGAAAGCCAACCTCAGCATGGAGTTTTGGCGGGATTACATATCACTTACCAACCTGTTGTTCTGGAATCGAACAGAAGTCCTAGCTTTGCAGGAGGGGAAGAGCAACCAGGTGAGTCAACTTGTGGTTAGTTTTTCTGCCTTTTCAAAAGCTCGCTTAGGAAGTTGACGAAAAAAAAATACAAAAAAAGGAAAAGAGAATTTTTTTTTAAAAGTAGGGTGAACCAAACTTGATTAATTACATTGTTGGACTTGACCCTATTTCTTAGAAGTACAATGGTTGGTTCTCTCTGCCATATTATTGTTATGCTTAATGTGATGAAATTTTAACTAAGACAGTTATAAACTATAAAGACTTCAAAGATCCTTTCAAACTTAATGTGTTATGATTTTGGGATCTGAGCTTCACTTAGAGTAATGTTTGTAAGTAACATTGGCTTCAGAGTTTAGCGGAAGAACATTGGATTGTTTCTTATTGTCAAGAATTTGAAATGTGTTGCTCTCATGTTCCAGCTGTAAATGACACTTGGCGAACATAATCAACATAAATGTCAACCATATTGGAGTACTATGCTTTTGTTGATAGTATGGTTGATAATTAATGAATCTAATGATGGATGAAAAGTTTAAGATGTGTGTCAAACATATTTAAGTTTCGGGATGTGTAGGACTAAATGATTAATGGTAAAATATTTTCAATATGAGAAATTGGAAATTTCCATGCATGTGTATTTTGTTTATGATAAGTATAAGTATTTATATAAATAATAATTGGCATTTTGCTTTCTGTAAAATGATAGGCAGTTGATGCCCTTTTGGTAGTATATTGATATGGATGCCTTTATGGGAGGGAAATATCAGAGAAGAAAGGCAGTAGCAATAGATGCAGTCTAATAAGAATTTTATTTTGTTCCCATTATTGTTTTTTATTTCCTTTTATTGTTTTATTTCCTTCCTTTAGAGGATAGGTTTATATTCAGCAGAATCCTTAATTGATTAGGATTCTATATGGTTTTTGTTTCCTTTTATTGTTTTATTTGCTTCCTTTATAGGTTAGATTTTTATTTGGCTGAATCCTTAACTGATTAGGATCCTGTAATTTCAAATCTCTTTACTTTGCTAGTCAAGATCCTACCATTCAAGATTTCTTTCCTTTATATTAGCAGTCTTTAAAAGGGCTGTCATTATTCAGTGAGAAGCAATGATATTTATTCTCTCATTTAATTGATCTTAGAAGAGGCTCTGCCAAGGACAGGTCTGCTTCTCTCTATTCATGACAGCTAGCAAGAAGGATTCTTCGCATCCAGACCAGTGACTAGATCCTACCCTAAGGCCCATAACATATATGCTGTATTTTTAGTGTGAAATGCTTGTATATACATATAAAAATTGATAATTTTTCAATTTTGTGTTTGTATAGCTTTGTAGCATCAACAGATGTGGGTTATTTGGTATGAGTCTATTTTCTGCTTTAAACAGAACTACTGAATTTTGGCTACTGACATGACTTTATAGGATTAAGTGTATTTCTGCTTCACCAACCTTTTCAGAATTGTGAGGGGTGGGGCTTCATATACCATGTTTTCTTCCCGTCCTAGTTGATTGAGCTCTATTTATTTATGAGACTGAATTTAAATCCTGTTGTGGTACCCTTCTTTTTCTTTACACAAAATCCAGTGTATTGTAAAAGAAGCAAAAGTCTCAGCATATTATATGGATTTTCAGGTATGCATCCAAAAATATTCCAGACTCAAAGTTCTAATGCTAAAGAGAAAGTAAAATACATGGTTTGGACTAGTGAAATGGACAAGTGCCTCACTGAGGTACTTGCTGAGGAAGTGAAAAAGGGGAACAAAGTGGATAACATCTTGAAGCCAGCAGCATTTACAGGTGCACTGAAAACATTGAATGAGAAATATGGTATGTATGTGACAAAGGCACACATAAAAAATCGACTGAAGACATGGAGGAAGCAGTTTGGGGTTTTAAAGGAACTCCTTGCTCATAAGGAATTCATGTGGAATGACACAAAAAAGATGGTTGTTGCAGATAACTCTGTTTGGAATGACTACATCAAGGTAATTTGTTACATGTATTACAGTAACCATCCCATCCGTACACAGTTTTATATTGATTGTCTGATATTCTTATGTTACATGCAGGCACACCCTGATGCGAGGATTTTCCGAGCAAAGTGTATAGAAAACTATGATCAATTATGTGCCGTCCTTGGAAATGATCATGCAATTGCAAGCATTTCTGACAATGTTACCGAAATAGATGTAAACTTTGCAGTTGATAAGGAGGATCCAGATCTTGGCATTGTGTCAGAAATACAAACTGAAGGAAACCAGACCAAAATACACAGATGGACTGTCGAAATGGACCATTGGCTTGGAAAGATTCTTGTAGACCAAGTGAGGAAAGGGCTTAAAGTGGATAAAGTTTTGCAGACTGAAGCATATGACACAGCTGTTTCAGCCATAAATGCAAAATTTGGGCTTCATCTAACAAAAGACAACATTAAAAATCGCCTTAAAACTTGGAAGAAACAGTATGAACTATTAAAGGAACTTCTGTCTCATACTGGATTTAAGTGGGATGAAACAAAGAAAATGATCATTGCAGATATTTCTACATGGAATGACTACATCCAGGTATGTTGTCACCTATAGGACCATTACATAGCAAGCAATGGCTATCTTTTTCACATGTTGTCTGACCAAATAAAAAGTTGTTTGAATGACTTACTCCCTTCTTTTGTCTTTTGTTGAGTAAACCTTTTTGCAATAGCAAAAATGAATTCTGTAAAAATTCTTTCCAAAAGTCATCAACTGTTCATAGATACAATTGATCATGGACAATGGTGGATCTTTATTTTGATAAGGGCTCTCCCAAACTTTACCAAGTTTATAATATATACAGTGTTAGAATCCATTGACATTAAGTGCCAACATTTTATAAAATGCAATATTCACAAATTCAACCATTGGTTTGGAAGTTCTTATCAAATAGATACTTTATTGCATGACTTTCTTTTAACATATAATATTATTACTGTTAAATGACATATCTACAAATATTCAAATTATTTGAAATTTGATATATATGATTGTAAAGATATTGTTACATGATTCAGCAGTTAGATTGTTAAATCTTGCATTTTTTAAAAGTTATTAGGTGGTGTTAGTGTCCAAGTTTAACATTTGGTGATTCTTTCTAACACACACACACATATATATATATAGAGGGAGAGAGAGAGAGAATACATAAATTTGTCTTTGATAAAGGTGGGGTAAGATACATTAATACTTAATAATATAAAAAGCTCACGATATTTCTTAAAAATCACAAGTGCAGTTTATATTAAATTTTTTTAGCAAGATACAATGATCTTTGAACAGATAAATATGACTAAAATTTGTAATTTTAAGAGACAAATGAAATTTTCACATTTTAAGGATCAGAGTATTTATTCAATTTTTTTCCCAAAATTTCCTAGTGTTACTTTGATGTTACCCCTCTTATGTAGGAAAAAATGTTTATAAAAATTTTGGCTCCAACTTTTTTTCAAAGATCCATCACTGATCATGGATAACATTGGATGAATGAGTAGCTTTTCTGAACCCATTTACTGTCTACTGCTAAGAAGGAATCTTTATAGCATGAAATGTTTTGTACATGCAGATGAAACTGCCCTTTTTAAAATTGTGCCTGTAATCAATAATTACTTTGGGTGCATATGGAACATCTTAATTCTAATGTTGATATTTATTGATCTACAAGGGAGTAAAATATATTCAAGAAGGAAATTTTATATTTTTGCAATGAACCAAAAGAGAAATTGCTTAATTAATGATGAAAAATTGGAAAAAAATTTGAAGTCTAGTAGTAGTAAGTTTAAAAGAATAAGGAAAAACTAAAGAGGACTAATAGTTCTTGCCAATGAAGACGGCTAGAGTTTATCTCATCATTGCTGACTGAAGTGTGTTTGATTTTACAAAATAGGTTTGGGCATTTTTAAGGGATTGATTCTTTCATTTCAATCAATTTTTCTGGTTGAGGGTCTTTTCTAAAAATCAAACACATTTAGGCCCAATTTGGTTAAACTTTTCAATAAGTACTTATAAGAGAAAAAAATAAAAAGATAAAATAAGTCAAACTTCTTTCATAAGTTAAAATCAACTTATAGACATCAATTTTTTTAGAAGTTTTTTCATCTAACATCTCTGAAAGTTGAAGTATATAAGTTGATTTTAACTTATGGGAGAAATTTGATTCATTTTACTTTCTTATTGTCTTCTCCTTTAAGAGCTTGTTGGGAAGTTTATCCAAACTGGGCCTTAAAGTAGTTACAGAATTTAGAATGATTTATCTTTTTTGTACAGTTGTAATATTTCAGTATTCAACTGTGGTGTGTCTGTGTGATGGTTGTGAATTTTACTGCTTCGAATTGTTCTAACTTCTAGTCTTCTAAATGGTATTAATTAAAATGAAAAAAAATAGCTATGACTTTCTTTTAAACAGACCTGTAATGTATTAATGATATCTCAGTTTAAAGCTTTATGTTGTATTGAAAATGTAATTTATATCCTCATAGCATCCATACTCATTTTTGCACATTCACAATTTTAGTTCACAATTTGGTCCAAGAATCAGATATGTCAAATTATTACTTATTTAGCCTGAAAGACCATAATATGCATAAGGATTTGATCGCAACATTTGACATTTCAAAGTTTTTCAATGTTCATTACTTCGTTTTACCCATTCTCCCTATCATGCCAGATGCATCCAGATACAAGGACTTTCCGTGGTAGAGTTTTTGAGAACTATGACCAGTTCTGCACTATTTTTGGCCATTTTAATGAGCCTATACATTATAATGAATCTGAGCCTCATAATGAGCCAGTGGAGGCTCTAAGTATATGTCCAGTTAATTATGATATCAGTGTTAAAGATCAAGGAAGGCAATTGAGGTGGACAAGTGATATGGACAGCTGTCTTAGTGCAATCCTTGTGCAGCAAATAAAACAAGGTAATAGAAGCAAATTTGACTACAAACTGAAACCTGCTGCACTTGAAGCAGCCGTGTTGGCTATTAATGAAAATTTTCAGGTTGATTTGATGAAAGAACATGTTAAAAATCGTCTTAAAACGTGGAAGAAACAGTATGATATTCTGAAGGAACTTCTGGACCAGAGTGGCTTTGAATGGGATGAGAAACGAAAAATGGTCATTGCAAATGATTCTGTTTGGAATGAATATATTAAGGTACATACAAACCTATTTTAATTTCTATCCGACATTTGTTATTGCATAATGATATTATTTGGGAGCTTATATAATTATACCTTTATGGAGCAGAAAAATCCTGATGCTCGACTTCTTAAAGGACGAACTATCAGAAACTATTATGAATTGTGCATAATTATAGGTCATTGTGATCCACCAGATAGTTCCATGAATGATGCTTGTGCTAATATGGGTATAACTACAGACAATGATGTTATGGAGGCTCAAGAGACTAATTATCATAGAACCGGCTATGGAAAGGAAAAAGGGAGGCATGTGACATGGACAGATGAGATGGATCGTTGCTTGGCAGAGCTGCTAGTCAACCAAGTTATGTTAGGAAACAAACTTGAGAAAAATTTCAAGACATTGGCATATATAGCCGCTCTAGATGTTCTAAATGAGAGATTTGGCCTGAATTTAACCAAAGAAAACATTGTAAGCCGGTTGAACACATGGAGGAAACAGTATGGCCATTTGAAAGAAGTGCTCTCTCAAGGGAGATTTGAGTGGGATGAGGAACATAAGATGGTTGTTGCAACTGACTCGGAATGGGATGAATACATTAAGGTATATTCAGTTTTCCTTCATATTAATTTTAGTTTCAAAGTTATTTGGGATTATATCTATTTGTTATCAAGTTTAGGCCATAAACCCAGTGATCTGAGGATAATCTTCAATCTTTTGTTATCATCCCTTGATACCATTTAAATTGAACCAGAGATCCATTATAATAATTACTGCCAAATACACCAGCATTGTCTTTGTAGGTGGGATATCTGTTCTTTTTGTTTGTTTGATTGGTTCCAGTTGCTATCAACTACATCTGCAACGACATATTTTGCACCTTCATCCCATTGCAGTGCTTAACGCTATATATTTTCTGATTCATAGTTGGCCTGTGTTTATTCAGAAACATCCCTATGCTAGGCATTTGCGAGGCAGGTGTATAGAGAACTATCATGAACTTGGTACGATTGTTGGCAATGAGCAAGGAAATGGAAATTGGTCCGAAGACTTTGAGAGGTTTGATGTAAATGTTACACCTAACTATGAAGAGCATGCAGAAACTCCAGCACTTACGTTAGCTAATGAAGAGCATGCTGAAACTCCAGAACTTGTGTTAGCTAACGAAGAGACAAGCCATGATAACGCAAGTGATGAAGCACAAGGTTCGTCTGAGCAGACAAGGGCAAGGCCTTCGTCATCACATTCAAAACAACCGTCCAAAAGGAGACGCACCAGTGATGTTATGTTACAGATGATGAGTGTTATGGCTGTAGATATTGGTCGGATAGCTGATGCGTTGAGTGAAAGTAACAAGACTGTGTGCTTGGAGGAAGTGGTTGAAAAGGTACAAAATATGCCTGACTTTGATGATGATCTCATCATTGAAGCTTGTGAATTTTTATGTTTTAATGAGAAGAGGGCATTGATGTTTTTGAAATTAAACGAGAGATTAAGGAAAAAGTGGTTGTTGAAACGGTTGCGTGGTCAATGTAGTTAAATAGATCTGAGTTATTTTCATCGTAGCATGTTATTGCTTAAGGAATCCCTAGTTTAGGTTGTTAAATATGTAATAAGAAACAAACTTTGAAGGGAAATGTAAAAAGTTAAGGAATGACAATCTGCTTCAGCTTTCCTTCTCTGTTAACTTACTGCCTTATGCTTTAATTTTACATCCCTTATTGTTCTTCACGGGCGTGGGGGATATCAATTCAAATTTTCAATGAGCAGTTAAGTTCTTAAAGAAAGCAGTAAATGGGGTGTTTGATTGTATTTTTAGTTTTTAATTTTTAAATAATTTTTAGAAACTGTTTTTTAAATGAAAGTTCAAGGAAGTAAGTGAAAATAAATAAATGAAAATATATGAATGAATACGAATAACAAAAAATTGATAGAAAAATCAAAATAACTTAAAGTTGTTTTGATTTCTAGTTTTTAAAAATTAAAAATATATATTATTTTTTAAATAATTTTTAAAATTACTTTTATCAAATAAGTTTTTAAAAATAGAAAAATGTTTTAAAAATAAAAAATAAACAGACTTATCTTTGTTATTTGAATAAAATTTGCATAGAAATTTATTTTTGTTCCAGATTTTTTGCTTTATGGAGTTTTCCATAGCCTCTATAAAAGGTACTCTTATTTGGAATGTTATCTAACACTAACATTTTATTTGGTTTGAAAAAAAAAATGAAAACAGTGAGGATATAAAGAGAATATGGGTAAAAAAAAAAGTGATTAGAAAAAGAATGCATTCTAATGATTATCTAGTGCTAGAGAAATATGAAAAAAAAGTTTTTAAAAAATAAGAATATTTTAAAAAAATTATAATGTACCTTTTTTTTCATGAGAAAAGAAAAGTGATAATTTTTTTATTTTTTATTTTTCTTATCAATAAAAAAGTTTTTGTATCTTTTTTGTTTTATTTATTTTTTCTCATTTCACCCTAACCAAACACAATGCATGCATAGATGTCATTGAGAATGGACAAAACAACAGTTTGTTATTTTGTGGGAAATTAGCATATATTTTTTTTGCCAAATTTTAATGTAGGAAAATGTTACGAAAATAAAACAAGTGAATCAATAGATTAATAATGTAATATTATGTATTTTAAAAGTACTATATTAATCTAATAAAATTTGACACATAACAAAAATATATGCTATAAAACTAAATCTATAAATTATGTATAAGATTTTACGTTTGGAAATCACCAACAGAGAGAGAGAAACATTCAATAAAAGTGAGAATAATAGTACTAATCAGAGAAGTGTTTTTTTGTCACAATTATAGCAATTATATTAAAGCTTGAAATTTGATTTATTTTTAGGATAATTTTTTCTTTATATTATTATTTAATAATTAATGATGTTTCAGTATATGGTTAACAAAGTTATTAACAAAAAGAAAAAATACGCTTAACAAAGTCTTACATCTCAACTTGTTACTATTTTAGTCAAGCTCGTTCAATACAAAATCATTGATTTGATGATTATGTAAATTCTTATAAATGTAAATCCTTATATAAATGAAAATTCCTTAATTCAAATGATTAAATATTCAATTGAAGCCTATCATCTACTGTAAAATTTTAGCAAAATTGTTAAATGCATATGGCACAAGTCTCTAAAATGGAAGTTAAATGGCTGTAATTTATTTAAACATTTAAAATAGTTTTTGAGTCTTCAAAATTCTAAACTAATTTTAAAAAAATTAAATATATTTCCCATTTCAATAAATATAATTTTATTTGGTTTTATTCTTTACAATTTTGTTGTTAATTTTGATTATCTAATAAGATGAGTGGATCAAAATTCATAAGAAAAAAGAATGATATATCTAAATTTTGAAATTAATTTTTATTTTTAAAAGATAAAAAATTCATTCGATTTAATCTTTCTTAATATCAATTTAACTTGCATTTTAAAGAAAAAATTATTAATTTAATTAAAAAATAAATTAATTAATAAGTATTTTATTTTTAAAAATAAATAATAAATTTTCTTTTCTTAATTTATCTCAAATTTGTTAGGAACTAACAAAATATTTTTTATAAATGCAAAAATATATATATATAAGGTAATTATTTTTATATATTTATTTATTTTTATCTCATTCTTCACTCCTTATTTTTTATTTTTGTTTTTTTATCATATTTTCTGTCACATACATTACTTTTCCATATAACAACGAATGATATTAATATATACATTTAGATACATCCATCAATTATTTACTATTTAAAAAAATCAGATAACTAAAACATAAAATATAGTGGAATATGGATATTCTGCATATGTTTTTTTTCTTCATATTTTTACTTTTTTCTATGAATCGATCCCCACCCATCACTTTACATATATATGATTATAACTCCATGGAACAGGTGAGCATAAAATGACTTGGTAACTGGTTTCTTAATAGACAGCAGCATATACAGAGTGAAACAGCAAAACAGAGTATGTGACAAAGTGAGACACAACCAATTTCTAGTCCTTGGTGGTTCTGATCAGGCCAACATTAAATTTGTGGTTGTTCCATGACATTTCATTCCCTTGTTCTCCACAAACAAACTCTCAAACTCAAACTACCCCTAACAACAACACTATTAAAAAACACTCACTTTTCTTCACTCTCTTCCAACACTCACTCTCACACCCACTCAAACCTTCTCCAAATCTGCACCCTTTCCCACACCCTTTTACAAATCAAGCAAGTTCACGCCTTTGCCATCCTCCAAGGCTTTCTCCCTCGCAGTGTCTCTCTCTGTGCCTCTATCATTCTCCAATATGCCTCCTTTGGATACCCCAATACTTCCCTTCGTCTCTTCCAACACACTCTTCCATATTCCCGTGATGCCTTCTTGTGGAACACCCTCATCCGTGCCAACTCCATTGCACGTGTGTTTGATGGATTCACCACCTATAATACCATGGTTCGTTCTGCTGTTAGGCCTGATGATCACACCTACCCTTTTGTCTTAAAGGCTTGTTCTGACTTCCTGAACTTTGACAAAGGTAGGGAGGTTCATGGGGTTGTGTTCAAGCTTGGTTTTGATGGAGATGTCTTTGTTGGGAACACCCTTTTGGGGTTTTATGGTAAGTGTGGATTTTTTTGTGATGCAATGAAGATATTTGATCAAATGCGCGAGAGAGATAAGGTGTCGTGGAATACGGTTATTGCTTTATGTTCTCTTCATGGGTTTTATGAGGAGGCATTTGGGCTTTTTAGAGGGATGGTTGCGGCTGTGCCGGGGGTTGAAACGGATTTAGTTACGGTTATTAGTGTGTTGCCAGTGTGTGCTGAAACTGAGAATGAGATGATGGCAAGAGTTGTGCACTGTTATGTTTTGAAGGTTGGTTTGTTGGGCCACGTGAAGGTTGGAAATGCGTTGGTTGATGTTTATGGAAAATGTGGGAGTGAGAAGGCTTCCAAGAAAGTTTTTGATGAAATTGATGAGAGAAATGAGGTTTCATGGAATGCTATTATTACTAGTTTTTCTTTTAGAGGGAAATATAGGGATGCTTTGGATGTGTTTAGGTTGATGATCGATGCAGGAATGAGACCGAATTCTGTCACCATTTCTAGTATGCTACCTGTATTAGGAGAATTGGGACTTTTTAAGTTGGGAATGGAAGCCCATGGGTTTAGTTTAAGGATGACTATGGAGTCTGATATTTTTATTGCTAACTCGTTGATAGATATGTATGCTAAATCAGGATCTTCAAGAGTAGCATCCACTATATTCAACAAAATGAGAGAAAGAAACATTGTATCTTGGAATGCTATGGTTGCAAATTTTGCTCAAAGCAGACTTGAATTTGAAGCTGTAGAATTAGTGAGGCAAATGCAAGCTAATGGAGAAACCCCCAACAATGTAACCTTCACCAATGTTCTTCCAGCTTGTGCAAGATTAGGTTTTCTGAATGTTGGAAAGGAAATTCATGCCAGGATAATTCGGGTGGGATGTGCCGTTGATTTGTTTGTCTCTAATGCTCTAACAGACATGTATTCAAAATGTGGATGCTTAAACCTTGCTCAAAATGTCTTCAATATTTCTGTCAGGGATGAAGTTTCCTTCAACATACTAATTTTAGGCTATTCTCAAACAAGTGATTGCTCAGAATCTCTAAATTTGTTTTCAGAAATGAGACACTCCGGCATGAGGCCTGATATTGTTTCATTCATGGGTGTTATATCAGCTTGTGCAAATCTAGCTTCAATAAAACAAGGCAAAGAGATCCATGGGCTGCTGGTAAGAAAGCTTTTTCACACTCACCTTTTTGCAGCAAACTCACTCTTGGATTTGTATACCAAGTGCGGCCGAATAGATCTTGCTACTAAGGTCTTTGACCATATTCAAGACAAGAATGTGGTCTCTTGGAATACCATGATTTTGGGCTATGGTATGATCGGTGAGTTGGATATTGCAATCAACCTTTTTGAAGCAATGAAGGAAGATGGTGTGGAATATGATTCAGTTTCATTTATTGCAGTTTTATCAGTATGTAGTCATGGAGGGCTAATTGATAAGGGGAGGAAGTACTTTAAGATGATGCATGATCTTAATATTGAACCTACACATATGCACTATGCTTGTATGGTTGATCTTCTTGGAAGGGCTGGTCTAATGGAAGAAGCTGCAGAGCTTATTAGAGGCCTCTCTATTGTTCCAGAAGCTAATATATGGGGTGCACTGCTTGGAGCATGCCGGATACATGGGAACATAGAATTGGGGCATTGGGCAGCTAAGCATTTGTTTAAATTGAAGCCTCGGCACTGCGGATACTATATACTCCTTTCAAATATGTATGCAGAAGCTGAAAGATGGGATGAGGCAAACAAAGTCAGGGAATTGATGAAGTCAAAGGGAGCTAAGAAAAATCCTGGTTGCAGTTGGGTTCAAATTGGAGATCAAGTCCATGCATTTCTTGTTGGTGAGAAAATAGCCAGCTTGGATAATGACTTTTGGCTATCAGAATGTTGTTAAATTTGTTTTTGGAGGAGAAGCCTGTGAATATTGTTCATCAAGGAAAGCATTGTTTGCTTGGTGGACTATTTATCTGGAGGATTATCCTGCTAAAGGCATTTCTGGTTGCATAAACAAACCAGATTTTGATTTTTCTTCCTTTGTAGTTTAACTATATTCCTTATTTGTTTTAAATTTGTATGTAGCACATTTATCAATCTAAGAATGTGATGATTTTTTTTCAAGATTTGAGCTAATGAAAGTTTCTCTGGCTGGCATTATGGGTTTGATTTGTGATTAAGATTATGCTTGTTTTATCTCTTTGAGGCCAGGATGATAGTTGGGTCTCACTGAAACATTGTCCTGATTACTGCCATATACATCCATGTTTATGTATAAGATTCCTTTATGAAGTATTTGATGTTCTTTAATATAAGACCTTTTACAAAATTTTAGAAGTATTTATTATTTTTTTCTTCTTTGTTAATATTTAACCTTTCTAATTGTTATGTTTGGATTAATGAGTAGAATTAATGAGTAGAATTAATGATTTTAAAGTGAAGTTTGATTTTAAATAGAGATAAACTTGAATGCTGTAGTAATCATAAATGGCTGCAGCTATGAAAGTAATCACATATCATAGGTGAACATTATACAGAAAAAGTATTTTTGTGTTAAATATTTATACCATCATTCTGTTCTCAAAGTTTTGTTAAGATGCGAACAGGTCTTAGGATTGCCTTGGTTAGTATAACCTTTGTTGAATGAAAATTAAATTATTTGTATAGATTTAAGGGTTTATTTTAATAATAAATTGTTATACTAATATTTAATATATTGATAATGTATGTTAATATTTTTTATCAACAAAATTATGTGTTAGTATGGTATATTATACTATTATTATAAATTATTATTGTTTATACTAACAGTTTAATTTTGTTAGAAAATGAATTACATTAACGAAGGTTAATCAACCATCACATTGGTCGTAAATAATATTTTTTTTTCATTTTGTTTTCTTTTAAGTGAACACATCTAAAGAATGTCATTGAAGATTTAGAAAAAGAAAGTTGATCACATAATTTTTTAGAAAAAAGGTAGAAGAAAGTTAACTGGTCAAGAATAATATCAAATTTTAAATTATTGAAATGGATCTTATGATAAATAATATTTCAGACAATTTGAATTTTAACTAAATCCAATTATATTGTATAATCAATATAGATGACCTTATCTAGTGGAATAAGGTTATTGTTGTTGTCCTTTTATTTTATTTTATATTTTAAAAAAATTGTAGAAAAATAAGAAAAGCAGTAAAAAATTCATTTTCAGAAAGACATTTTCTTAGACCAAAAAACCTTTAAAAAAATTTTATCCTAAGAGTTGTTTCCCTAATGTAATTTGTTTTTAAAAACAATAGTCAAACTGCCATTATTCAATTTTAAATTTCATGAAGGTTGCACAATACTAATCAAACAGCAGAGATGACAGAATAAGTTCTAACCATTCCAATATCTTATATTTAGTTATTTACCATTAAGCCATTTCTTTAGGACTATAAATAGAGACCAGACAGCACTAAACAAATTAAGCCACACTCAAGTAGTTGTCTCACTTTGTAGATCAATTTTCTTTCACCCTTCATATTGAACCACTTGCAATATGAAGAAGAGCCTGTCAACAGCTTTAAATGCAAGAACCATAGGCTCAGGCAAGGAAACTATAGTTTTGTGTCATGGGTTTGGAACAGACCAATCTATATGGGACAAAATCATTCCTCTGTTAGCTGAAAATTACACTTTAGTTCTCTTTGATTGGCCCTTTTCTGGAGCTGTTACAGATAAAAGCCTTTATGACCATGCAAAGTACACATCGTATGAACCTTATGCTGATGACTTGATCACTCTTATAGAAGAAATGGACCTCAAATGTATCACTTTTGTAGGACATTCCATGTCTGCTATGATTGGTTGCATTGCCTCCACTAAAAAGCCTGAACTCTTTAAGAGGCTCATTCTTGTTGCTGCTTCTCCAAGGTGAGTGCTATGTATTCTTCCATCTTCTTTTTAAATGTTGTTGACATATTATTTTCTGAATTTTTAGTTTAGTGTACTTTTTGTTATGAAATAAAATTTTATGTTAGTTTCTTAAAACAACTTAATATTTAGAGTGTGTTTTGAATAGATTATTTTTTTATTATGTAAATAAGCTGTTTAAGACATTATTTAATCTTGTTTAGTCATGGTTGGAAAATTATTTATTATTGTTTTTACAGAAAAATAGTTTATGTAAAATAAATAAAATTTTAAAATTTGATTAAAAATTATCAACTTAATTTTTATCTTCAATATATAATTAATTATATCAGATATAAAACTTACTTATTGCATAAATAGTTTCGTATCTATTGTTTATATTAGTATATAAATTTTTTATAATTTAAATAAAATAAATTATTTTAAATTATTCTCCTAACATATTTAAATTTAAAACTTATTTTCTGTAATCAATAATTAGAATAAATTATTAGAATAATTTTTTTAACAACTAATGCATGCATACATCTATTTGTTCTGCATTCTGATGACCGTGAGCAAAAAGTTTGCCTTTTCAAGGCAGGAAAAAAAATAATCTTTACATTTTTCTCTAATAAACAAAAGACAAAATATACTATAAACCCCTCTTTACTAGTGAGATCAATACAAAAAATTCCAGCCTATAATAAAAAATATTGAGAAGAAAATATATCAAATAATATGTTACTAATTTTGATTTATATTGTAATTAAATATAACATAAAACTTTAATCCTAACTCCGTCAATTTTTCATTTTTAGTTTGTCTCACTAATTCTATTATTCAACTTGAGTGGCAAGCTTTACAATACCGCAGAATATGGTAGATATTAGAGAATAAGTCAACTTGTATATTTTACATTCAACTTTCATGTTGTCACACATATATATATAGTATTTGTTAGATGATATCATAATATAATAAAGCCACTCAAGCATATATAAAACACATAATTACATTTAGAATTAAAAGAAAAAGAAGAAAAACTTCGTTTTCCCATGTGTTGTTGACTTGAATTTGGCATATACTTTTGAAAGGTTCTAATTTGGAAGTTTGCTATATCCCTTTTTAAAACAAAGTAGCCGGCCAAGCCGGCTAACTCTATAAAAAAACAAACAAAAAAAAGGTTTTATGCAGTCCATTAATTATGTGATTGATTATATTTTTGAAGTATTATATACTCCAATAAAATAATAAGGTCCTCTCTTGTTCAATGATAATATTAAAGTTAAATTTAATATCAATAATTAAAATTTATGATCTATGGTAACTTTAGTGTAAGTTAATTCAAAATAAGCAATTGTCATATTAAATTGCAAAGTTATAACTGCATCTTAATGTGTAAAAAAAATTGTAAAGTCATAATTGCATGTTAATGTGAAAAAAATAGAATGGCACATTGAAAAAGGAAATGCTTATTATACAAATAATTGTTGCATATAAAAAAAGTGGAACTTATCGATCCATCCAAACACTGTCTATATGAGTAAGTGTCACTTTAAATTCTCACCCATCCAAATACATAATGTCTTGTGATTTGACTCAATATCCTTAAATTGATGAGCTTGAGTTAAAAAAATGAGTTTAACAACCATGTTGGCATGTATGTGCACACTCACATATTTGAAGTGAAAAGAAAATGATGCAACTCTTTACTAATAACAAGGATAAAAAATTCTTAGTTTCAAGTTTCTCTAAATTCAAATGTTATATTAGAGTAAATTTTTCTTTGTATATTGACACATCTTAGCATTATACATACAAATAGGTATATAAATACAGAAGACTATAAAGGTGGGTTTGAGAAGTCAGATATTGAGAAGTTGGTCTCAACCATAGAGTTGCAATATGAGAATTGGGTTTCAGCCTACGCTCCAATTGCAGTGGATCCAAATGATGCTATCTCTATTGACAAATTCCAAAATTGCTTGAAAAATATGGGTGCTGAAGTTGCAGTCTCCTTAGCCAAAGCAGTGTTTTTCAGTGACTATAGAGAGATGCTTGAAAAGGTTCACATACCATGCACTATCATCCAATCAAGTAATGATGCGGCAGTTCCATTCAGCGTTGGGCACTACATAGAGAAGAAAATCAAAGGGGTTTCTACTTTGGAGTTCATTGACATGAGTGGCCATTTCCCTCAGCTAAATGCACACCTTAAGCTAATTGAGATCTTGAATGATGTTGTGGGTTTTGGCACCGCATAAAAAAAGATTAAATATGTTTTTAATTTTTTTAAATTTTAATTTTAGTTTTTTATTTTTAAATGATTGATTTTGGTCTTTTATATTTTAAAATAATTTTTTTTTAATTTCTAAAATAAAAAATGTACTAATATTTCACACACCAATAATAAAAGATCAAAATTAATGTATTTTAAAAAATGATAAAAGATCAAAATCAATTACTTAAAAAATTAAAATTTTAAAAAATTAAAAATATATTTAATCTATATAAAATAAAATATTTTAACAACATCTTTTAAATTTGTATGATTTGAAATTATCACGTTTATGTATGTTGCAACATTATGTAATATGTAATTGAGTTTTTCAATTTATAAAAAAAAGTTATTAAAATGTGATTTTATATTATGTAATTATTTATCAAAATTATGATATAGGATAACTTTAAATCTTACAATAATGTTTTAAAAGATAAAAAATATATATATATATAATATATAGAAGCAGATTGAGATAAATTAGCTTACTGTTTAAGTTTAACGTGTTTACAAATTTTAAGATATAAATCTATTATTTATTAAAAAAAAATTTACCAAGATTTTACTTGATTTAAAATTTACAAAAGTTATAAATTTGTTTAAAAGTTTATATTTTAAAAAAAAATATATCAATAAATAAGTTTAAAATATATATAAATAAAAAACTTACAAACTTAGAATTTATAAGATAAAAAAAAATTATTAAATAGACTTAAAATACATATATATATATATATATTAGTTAAAAAGTTCATAAATTTAAAATTTAGTATAAAAATATATTTTAGTATTTTTTAAATTATAAAACCTTTTAATTCAATCCTTAAAGTTGAGTTGTAATTTTATAAACGTAAAAGAAAAAGGTATATAAAGCTTGGATTGATATTTTTTTTCGTTTTTTTTTGTTTACTGTTATGAGCTTATTCATCTATAAGTTTCTTCTGGAAAGTAAGGAGTTTTATTTAGAATTTTATGTTAAAGATAAGAAAAAAATTTAATAAGAATTTTTTTTATTTAAAATTAAAAATTAAAAATTTTAATTTTTAATAAATTATATAAATATATTAATATTATATAAATATAATATATTAAAATAAATATAATAAATATATAATATATAAAAATAAATAGATCTTTAAATAAATTAAATAAATTTTTTTAAACATAAATCTATCTTATTTATTTAAAAAGTCTAATTTATTTAATAAATTAAACTTATTTATTTATTAAACAAATTAAGTCATACGATCTTATTTAATTTTATTCATAAGGATGGTTGATGTAATAAAAATAATAATAATAAATATATTATAAAATTACTATAAAAACAGTTACTCTAAATTTATTATAAGATTAATATATATATATATATATATATAATCTCCAAAATTTTAATTTGGGTTGAGCAAGTCAAAATGCAAAATTGCACTATATGCAATTTTGCATAAATTAGAGACCCGCTATATGCAATGCTTGCGGCGAACCGTTTCATAATCTATGCATAAATTATTTTCATACGTTTAGCAAGTGCCAAATGGAACTCTACAAATCTAACTTACTATTAAACACAATAACGATGTTTCTGCTGTAGCTGCATATAATATATTCGCATTATCTGTTCATATAAAGGTTGATAGACAATATTAGATTAAGATTTGAATCATGATTGCCTTCAACATCATACTTAAATCATTTTTACGTTATAACTTTTTTACTTAAAATCTGATTTTTTTTTTTATAAATATATACTAATTTTTTCCTTTTAATTTACTTATATCCTTAAATAATATTTTTTCTTTAATTTTTTAAATTTACTCCTTCTCCACACTTCTTTTTTATTTAATTCATTAATATTTTTATTTATTTCCTTAAATCAATCGCTTATATTTTTATTATAATGTTTGTATGAGATTAGGCATATAATTACTCAAGGCTCAAGAGGATCCATAACCAAAGATTAAAGAGCTCAATGATTCAACATCCAATAAAATCTCTGAAAAATGGTTGTTTCGTTGAAGTGTAGATTCTTTTCAGGATTGAGAGGTGCATTTTCAAAAGAAGAAAAAATAAAATGTATATATCATATTCAATAATATAAGAAAGAGAAAATTATAAAAAAATAAAAAGAAAAAAAAATCCACTTTATGAAAGAAGTTGAGACAACACTACATAAAGATAAAGTTGTTTATAATTTAAGAAGCTTAAGCATATATAACGGTGGATTGAATAAAGATTCCAACAGCAAGCTAAGCTAAATACCTAATTTGGTGTAGTTTTTCTAAGACTCATCAAACAAACCGAAATCAACAATATTGGTAGTAAAAATTGTTATTTTGTCAAAAAAAAAATTGAGCAAATGACATATTTATAATATTATTTTTACGTCATGCAACATTTTTTAAAAATGTTACTAATATTAATAGTTAATATTTTTTTATATTTTTTAAATATTATTAATAATATTTTACAATATAAATTAAATATAATATTTTAAAAATATTATTAAAATTAATAAATAACATTAAAAAAATATAATATGAAATAATAAAATTAATGTAAAGTTTAATAGTTTAATAATATATTAAATTGCATGCTTGATTTAGTATCAATATTCTTTATACGAAGGTCCATGATTGAGAATACAAAGCATCCCATATAATACATTTGATGCGATAGTAGATTTTCTAAAGAGAAATGATTCTATCGTATATTTACAGAAAATATATTTATCTATATTTTAAATTTTAGTGATAATTAGTTACATATTTTTAAGTAATTAATTACTTAATTAACTATATAAATAAGTTAATATTATTTTTATAAAATTAACTATTTCATTTTTTAATAATCAATTATATAATTTTTTTAATTATTACAAACGATAGTTCAATAATAAAAAATTATGTAATCAATTATCAACAAATAAAATAATTAATTTTATAAAAAATATGATTAATTTAATTATATAATTGATAAATAATTATTAAAAATAAATTTTAAAATATATATAAATATATTTAATGTAATAGTTATGTTTGAAAATAATTATTATATTTTAAATCTTAATTAATGTTGCTAGTTGTGCAGCTAGGGATGTCCAGAGTGGGCCTAGCCCAATTGGTTGATTAAAACCCAAAACTGCACCGAGTGAGATACAATTGGAATAGTATTTAGTAATTTCTTTATTTATTTTTACAAGAATTGTATGATTTCACTATCAAGTAACTAAGTTATATCTGCAATTGAAAAGAAGAGTTTAAGTGTAATTGAAAAGAAAATAATAAGTTTTGTTTTGTTATCTTTAAAATGTTTATAATTTTGTCGTTCTTACATATAGTGCATGTTCAATGTATTCTTTTGTTTGGTTACTCCTTAAAAATATACGTCACCGTCATGTACTAAAAAACGTAATTTTGAGAGTAATGCAATGTTAAAATACTTTTTTACTAATTTTACTTAAATTATAGTATATCTGTATAATTCATGAGATAGTTTCTAATTTATAACGGATCGGATCCAACATAGATGAAGAATGACTATAAGAATACTTATGATGGGATTAATTTATTTTAAATAAAAAATTATAAAATCATTTTTTAAGATTTTGTTCAAAACTCTATAAAACAATTTAACTTCTTATGTTTTCTTGTATTTTTTTTTTCAAACTACCTTAACTTGAATTTCTACGAGTCATGAACATTTAAGCTTAAATCCTTATGGTTCATAGTCAAGGTTCATGATTTATAGGGGATGTCCTTGCAAATGGAATAAGTTCATATCAAGGAAAATATATTATAATGAAAATAAGAAATAGCTGAAATGTTTGGAAGTTTCTTTTAACTAAATATAAGCTTAGAGCATGAAATTGTTTATATTGATTGCTCATTGTGAAATTTATATACTTTCTTGTATTAATTACAAGTTGTCTTACTTGGATGAATTCAAAGTTTATTCTTATAATAAAATGAAATTCAAATTTGGATGCAATTAATTTTCCATAATACATACGGTTAAATGGGTTATCGTGCAAGAACAAAAAGTTAAACATATACTGTGTATCTAAATATTCTTAAAACTAAATAAAGCACAAATAAGTCATGTAAAAGTCAAAAGAAAAGTTGTGATAAGGGTATAATTGTTCTGATAGATAAATAAATATATAGAGAGAGAGAGAGAATTAATCTATATTAAAAATAAAAGGCTTTTTTATTTCTTGCATAACACATTTACCATGAATTTCTTGGAGATTTCCCACATTTTATCCCCAAAAGAAGGTTTAACACAAAAGCCAACATTCAATCCAAAAGTGAAACAAAATTGCTGTAGCCACAAATATTAGGACCATTTCTGATCCAAAAACCTTTGTTATAACATACCATCATGTGAAGGTGAATATCTTCTTGACCAAGAGTCTCTTTCATAACCATACAATCTTTGGTTCAAAGTAATTAGCCCAAACGGTCTAACAGGGAAAGATGATCTTCTAACACAAAAAAATAAAAAATAAAAAATAAAAAAAGTTTTGCATTGATTGCGACAAAGAAGTTATCATTAGGATTCCGGGACTGAAGCAAGAAGCAGTAGGTACTGACAACGAAGAATCATGCTCCCATTCACCCACCACCCACTAGTTATGCTTAAGTACACCTTTTCATTACAATAACCGTTGGTGTAGTATCTTTTTGACACCCTTCAAATTGCAAATTTGCTTTACTAGTTAGTGAAATTAAGTTGTTATAATTGACACAGTTGTATATTATAAAGTTTATTAGTTTTATTATTATATATCAAAAACCATTTGTACAACTTACTATTAAGATACTAAAACAAAGCCTGCAATTAGTTCATCTCATGGAAATTTTATTAAATTATATATATTTTGCAGTTTTAGGAATAGGATCAGTTCTAAAATAATAAAACATATATTAGAAAATTTCGTTTACCATAAATATTAATCTACATTCAATTACATTCAGATGTAAATTGTTACATCTGTTCGTTCATTTATAAATTTATTAATCGATTGATGAAGAATTTAAATAGAGGAACATTGTTCATATATGAACAAATCATTTCTCTATAATAATATAAATGTGTGTTTATACTTATGCCGAAATGTATATGCATTCATAGTCTTCTCATATAAAATTAAACACCAAACATTTATAATATAAATATTTTTTTTATTTGTACAATTTGTATCCTTATTTTTAAAATTTATAAAAATAAAAAAATTATTTTTTATTATACTATTTTATGTATATAATTTAGAAAATAAAAATAAAAACAATAAATCTTTCCGTAAATTAAATGTTTTAAGTCTTTTGGAGTGGGTTTTAGTTTTATGTTAAAAATTTTAAAAATTAAATTATTTTTTAGTTTTTAAAAATTTGTTATAAAATTAAGTCTTATTATTTTATTCTACCTTTTTATTATTTATTAAAAATAAATAAATAAAATTTTATTAATTAATTAATAAAAAATTAATAAAACTTGTTCCAAAATAATAAAAAAATTAAAATCAAATAATAATAAAAATAATAAAAATTAATATTATTATTATAATAATGATAATAGCGTTTGTTATGATAATAATTTTAATAGTAATTGAAATAAATTTAAAGTTAAAAATTAAAAAATAATAATTTATTTTTATTTTAAAAACTAAATCAAAATAATTTTAAAAATATATTAAAATGAATTTAAACCTTGTCTGCAGTTCCGTCATCCAAAACATTCCAAACCACATAATTTATTTAGTGCCTAACAATTTATGCCATTGTAACATAGGTCTACTGAATATCTTGTTATTTTATTTATTACTAAGAGCTAAAAAATAATTAAATTTTAATCCTAAAAAAAATTATATTAATTATATTATATAACTTAACAGTTAAATTAATAAATTTATTTATGATAAAAATATATTAGAAATAATCTACGCCATTTAATCTTGCCTTATATATATTGCAATATTCAAGTACCGGGGAAAAGTGGAAGACCCCAAACCAAAATATTTGATCCAATTGTAAGAATTACAAAGTAAGGCTTAAAAAAATAATAAAAAGGTTTATTTTCATCTTTTTATTCCTATAATTATAGTTAGACTTACCAATTTTTTTTTTCAAAAATATAATATTTTATAGAAAATGGATACCGCTAAAAAACCCTTGAGAGATTTTAAGAAGCAGTGCTATATATAGCTAAAATGAAAGTCAAAACTAGGCTTTGGAATTAATTAGATTCAAGAATAATTGTTGAATAAAATAAAGTGGTAAATAAATTTATATATTAAAAACTTAATATGCGTGCCAACTCATTTCAATATTTAAATTTCTCTTCAACACTGCATCTAGGGGCGCGCGACACGTCTAAAATTTCCAAATTCTTACAGTATAGTTTGCTTCCAAATCATTATCAAACTATATATATTTTTAAAATATAATAATATATTTATTTTTAAAACTTATTACAATTTTAGAATTTTTATTTAAATTTAAATTATTTATTATTATTAATTATCTCATTTTACAAATTATTAAAATTATGAATTTTATAAAATTTTACAAAAATATTCTGTGAAAATTTATAGCTTTAAAATAAAGAATCTTATAAAAAAATTAAAATAATTTTTTTATATGTTTAAATGATAAGTAAAATAGGAAAAATAAAAAAATATTAAAAAATTTATTTCGATAAATAAAAATAATTTTTTTTCTTTATTTAACGAATGAATAAAAGGTAAAAAAAAACTGATACTATAAATTTTGTTTACTATTACTTAAAATATTTAAACTAAACTTAAATATTTTTTTAAATAATTTATATATTAAAAAGAAAAATTAACGACTTCTCCTCCATCATAATTCTTGACAGGATTATTTTTCAGATGGATCCGCGGAAGATATTTTCCTCTCTTCTATATTTATATGGTGATAAAATATTTTTATCACGCTTATTTATTTTTTATTTCTATTAAAACAAACAAATTTATTTTACATGATATTCATTTTAGTTTTTAATTCTAAAAAATTCTCATTTTAATTTATGAAACGATCTACAATTATTTTTATTTTTTTACTCAAAATGATAACAAGAAATAATATAAAAACAATTAAAATGGCTGTTTAATTAAATCCATAATAAATTTCTTATGTGTGCGTTGTCAAGTACCTGTGATGGACACCACATTGTTTGAATGCCAATTAACGGATTTTAGTTCGCAACTACTGGTTTAGATCCAGCTCCTCAGTCACACTCTATTATTTTTATACAAGTATTTTTAGAATATTAGTTAAAAATTTTAAATTAAATCTATAAATACATTTGTAATTTTTTTAATGTATTTCAATATACTTTTTTAAATTTTTTTTTTAATTTCTTAATTAATATTCTTAAAACAATTAGTAAAACCTATTTCATATTAGCAAACTTGAGATTGGTTTTCAATTTCATGGGCCAACTGTAGTTACTCAAATTGCGTAATTTGCCTCCCTATGTACGTTTGATTAGCTTAAAAGTTTTCTTAAAATTTCTTCTTACCTTAATATCATATAATTAAGTTTAAAATTAATATTAATGTAGACTTTGTGCACTATCAAGAAATGATGTTTTGCCAGATAATTAAAAATATTAAAATTTTGAAATAATTATTTCGATAATTTGATTTATATATATATTGGTTTTCAATTTCATGGGGCAAATAAATCCCCTGCCAACTCTAGTTACTTAAATTGACGCCGTATACACGTTTGATCATTAGCATAGCTTAATATACTTTTCTTAAGCTTTCTTCCTACCTTAATATTTATCATATAATTAACTTTATATTTAATATTAATATGGAATTTGTAAACTATCATGAAATGATGTCTTCGCAGATATTAACAATAAAAGTAAACTTTTCAATAATGAATCCTCAAAATTGTCTAGTCGAAATACTTTAATGTAGATTAAAAATTCTTGAAATTAAAAAAATTTAAAAGTAAATTATTTTAATATATTTAATTTTATTTTTCATTGTAATTATGTAAATTAAAAAAATGAATGATTAGTTTTAAAAATTTTAATGATTAATATATCTGATGCATACAAGTTTAATAATTAATAAAACATTTTTAGATTGTTATTTAATTATAAATTATTATATTATTAAAAACTGTTAATTTTTTATAATTACTTAAAAAATTGTATTATAATTTTTAGTTAACTTATAATATATCAAAATTAAACTCTTAATTTTTTAACTTGTACAAAGTTTTATTTCTTTAAAAGACTATAATTTACACTAACTAGTCTTTTAAAAATGAAAACAAATATTTTAAATCTAATTATATACAACTAGAATTTACATTGACACTAATATATTACTAAAAGATATTATTGTATCATCAATGCTTTTTACCATTAAACTGGAGCTTCTTGTTAAAACAACATATAGAGTGAAAATGGGTGAGAGTTGGAAAAACTTCAAAAGAAAAAGAAAAAGGAAACATATGAAATTACAAAGCTTTGTATGATAGATGATAGATGATATATGATGATTGAAGGCAACGAAATTTGAAAGCACAATGAAAACAACCCCTTCCAGAAGAACATAACAACTCATAATTTGGAGAAGTTTTCTCTGACATTAATTATTATGCATGTCAACAAAATAATTCAAAACACCTTTCTTTTCCTTAAACAAAGCAAAGTCAAATAGCTAATGCTTCGGTGAGATAATAATTGCAAATAAAACATAAAAAAATTACCATTGTAATGTTGTTATTTTCAAAAGAAAAAACATAAACAAATATATAATTCTGTTGTTAAAAGTGCTAATTGCTGTTATAGAAATAAAGGGAAATTAAAAAAATCAGTCTCAAGAGAGTATTACCTTACATATTTGTTCGCCTCATATAATGTATGTTAAAAATATAAATTTAGCCCTTTTATATATGTGATATAATTTAATTTTAATTCCTTTTGATATATTCTTTTAAATTTAGTTCTTCTAGTTGTATATGAAATTTTTAAAGTAAACTTTGATATTGAGATCCATTATAATATCATATAAAATTGTATATATTTTTTAGTATGATTAGAGATTATTCACGTGATAATTATATTTTTTAATTAAAATATATTTTGATTCTTATATGATATATAATTTTAACTTGATTCTTATACCTTTACGTAACTTTAGTCAGTTTTTTTAACTTAATCTTTATATGTAAAAAATTCAATTTAACTTTAAATTGAATAAAAATATTTAAAATTTATCAAGTTATTCTTACAATAAAAGATATATCCAACATATGTTACTATTTTATTTGATACTTGATGTTATAAAATATATAACTTAAACCCTTTCAATTTATAATTTGATAAAAATAAACGGATATTTCACAATTAAATATTTTAGGTCCATCAATAATAAAAATCGATCCATATATTATAAAAAATAAAGATATTTAAGCAAATAATAGATATAGTGATTAAGAACATCTTTAATAGAAATTGTTTATCCAATTCTGCAAATCATACGAATGTTGCTTAACCTGTTGATGGGTCTGTCGAGTTGCTTATCCAAGCAACCATTGCTTAATTAAATAATGGATTTTTAAGAAAAAAAAATGAATTTGAGATAACTTGTATAGTCTATTAAATGGATTTTGTAAAATTGGACAATTAGAGAATTAGAGAAATGATTGTTTACATTATATAAAATAGAAAAATATTATGTATCTTAGGATTTACAAAATAATAAATTTAAGTAATTTTGTAAAATTATTTTTGAGTATCTCAACATTTTAAATAATTTAAAATATTTAAAAAATATATTTTTTAGATAAATGAATTTAAATTTTTTATTTAGATAATAGATTTTAAATTTATTAAAATTTATATTTTATATTAAAAAATATTTAGATTAAATAATTTAATTTTTAATTTATATACAAAATTTTATTTAAATATTTATACTTTTTTCTTAAATTGACTCATATTTTTTTTATCAAATAATTTTGATATACAATATTTAAATAAAATAATAATATAATAAATATATATAATTAAAAAAATATGATTATACTATTTAATATTAAAAATATTATATTCAATATACGAGATGATAGAAAAAGATACAATAAATAAATAAATAAAAAGTTAAAAATTATTATCTATAAAAATAAAATTTAAAAAGTATTTATTTTGAAGAAATTTAATTTTTTATTTTAATTTATTAAAATATTATTTTAAAATTAATAAAATTTATTTTTTAAAAATATTTAAATAAAATATTTCATTTCTTTAAATTTTAAATTTTTTTAAAAATTATTTTTCATCATTAAAATACCTTATCCAAAAACTAAATAAAAAAAAGTAAATTATAATTTTTATTTTAAAAAAATTGAATTTGATTACTTTAAATCCTGAAAAAATAAAAATTATTTTTTTCGTACTTAAATGATAATAAGTCATTTCCTTCAATCTCTCTACATAGGCTAGGCTAAATTGAACAAATGAGCAATTTTCATATCTTCCTTTCAAAACATTTTTTTTACACGTGAAAATTTCTAAATCTTGATTAAAGTGTAAGAACAAACTTATCCAACTTTAATTTGTATGTATTTTTTTTATTTAGTTTAATATAATTTACACTATTTTTATTTTGAAAGAAATTTGTGGTGAAATTTAAAGTTATAAAACAGAATAGAAGGAGAAAAGAAACACTAATGAAACCGGCATGTTATTTAGCAACGAATTTTTTAAGATATTAAGAATTATTTCAAAAATTTGTATGACTGGAGATTAAATTAAAATAATTACATATAAAAATCAAATTAAGATTACGCAACATCTGCAGAGATCAATTTGTATGTAGACAAAAGATGTGTAATTTTTACATCAACATTCGTTTGTCTCGTTGATTAGAAAGAACAATGTTTTAATGAATTGAAATGTTAGGTTCTATTTTGAAAAAAGTATAAAAAATTATTTTTTACCTATATTAGTCAAATTAAAATCATTTGACACAGGAATTAAATTAATATTTTAACCTATAATGTACTTTTAATAATGCAAAAGTATTCTAAAATACAAGTTCTTCTTAAGCAAAATTAGGTTAAAATATTGGGTTTTTTTTAGTCTGTTAGTAATTTTTTTTATAATTTTAATATCTTATTTTATAGGAGTTATTACTTTACTCCTTATCATTAAAATCCTCTATATTTTTGTTTTAAAATATTAATTTGTACAATTATATATTTGATATTTAAATATACCAACTTTGTTTATATATTATTTATATTTTTGTGAAAAATAGATTAAAGATTATGTTAATACAAATTATACACACTGTTTATAATTAAAAATACACGGTACAAATTTTAAAAACTAAATTATATATTTATTCAAATAACGTTATTACTTAATAAAAATTTTAGACTATAAACATAAAAACTATCAACTTTTATAAAATAATAAACTAAAACTACAAAATAAAAAAACTTAAAAAAACTTATAAAACGGAAGAATTTAACGTAAAATATTTCGAATATTCCTCATTTAACCCATGCAGAACGAATTTTCACTAAAACTTTTGAAATATTCACAAACTACATAACATAACAATTTAACTTTGCATCTATATAATTTAATTTATTAATATTATGATAAATTAATTTTTTTCCTTTAATTTAATTTTTAAATTTATTTATTTCATGACATTTTAAATTTTAAAATTTTCAATTTCATGATTATTTTAATTTTTAAAAATATTCAATTTTATATTAAAAGAACAAATTTTAGTATATCATAAAAAATAAATATATTTAAAATTTGAGACAAATTATTCAAATTTTTTATCAATAGACAATTTTAGTAACTTCATTGAAAGAACTAATTTATTACAAAGTTGACATATTTAAAAAATAATAAAATATATTTGTTTAAGGTAGAGTGTTAGTCAACATAGATTATTAGGAGTTAATTAAAAAAATAAAAGTAGTTGAAAAAAAGTGAGTGAACAGTGAAGTAAACTGAAGAGAAGTTTGGGACCCGCCAAAGAGTGTTTGAGTTGAAGGAATGGAAGAAAGAAGAGAGAATCCAAGTTGGAAACATTACAACCGAAAACGTTAACACTTAAAACACAAACTTGTTAAGGGGCCACAACCCATTGGGGGCGCCATTCTCTTTTTCCCTTTCAAAAAGCAACAAAGCTACCATCTTTCTTTCTCCTATATTCTCTCTCTCTCTGTCTCTCTCTCTTTCTCTCTCTCTCATTGCTACCTTGATGTTGGTGTATAACCAAATTGAAGCAACAACACCTTTGCATCTGATCTAAGAATCCCAACCTCAAGCTCAAGTATCAATTATTTGTCATTTCATGATCTGTAAGTTCAACTCTTGTTTTTGTCTTCTTTTAGTTATTAGCTTTTCCCTCATAGTACTCAAATAAAAAAAATGTGGTTAAGAATTAGGGTTTTGTTTCATTGTTGGAAGATGTCAAATTTTACTTTTGATTTCATCAGGCTTAGTGGGCATAGTGGAGTAGTGGTATCTGAGTTTATTAGGTTCTGATTTTGGGGTGGGCTTTTTGGTTTTGTTATATTGTTCTGTTTGTGCATATCAGTGAGTGAATGTTGCTTTTTTCTTTTGGTGTGTTTGTGAAAATTCATTGAAGTGTTTTAAGTAAAATGTGATCTGCTCGATTGTTCTTGCTAAAGACTGCATTTTGTTGTGATTGGCAGAGGTAATAGATCGTGAAAATGACGAGGATGACTCGTGACTTTGGGGATACTATGCAGAAAGATGCAGTGCCGGCAGTGTCAGCTGATGTAATATTTGCTTCTCTTCGGTTTCCTAATTACAAAATTGGAGCTAACAATCAGATCTTGGAGACAAAGCATGACCCGAAAGTGCTATCTATGAAGGAGGTTGTTGCACGTGAGACTGCACAGTTGTTGGAACAGCAGAAGCGTCTGTCAGTTCGTGATCTGGCCAGTAAATTTGAGAAGGGTTTGGCTGCTGCTGCTAAGTTGTCAGAAGAGGTCACCTTTTTAATATTCAACTTAATTTTTTTGTACCAATGAAATGCTTGATTTTGGAGGATATTTCAACTTGAAAATTCTTTTATGTAATTTTCTTTTAATGTTTTGAATTGAAATTATCAATGAACATAATTTGCCAAGATTTTCATGTTATTATCATTACTAAGTTTGTTGTATGCTGGTGAAATTCAGGCTAGACTCAGAGAAGCGGCTTCACTGGAAAAACATGTTCTTTTGAAGAAGCTTCGAGATGCGCTGCAATCCTTAAAAGGAAGAGTGGCAGGAAGAAACAAGGATGATGTACAGGAAGCCATTTCTATGGTTAGTTCCTTTTTTTTTTAAGGAAGTAGACGTTCTTTTTTCATACTTTTACCTAACAACATATTTTTATGTTTATCTTGCTATGTGATAAAGAATTCATATGAAGCTGATAGTATAAATTTAAAGTCATTTTTATTTTACTGTAATCAACAGGCACCTTTTCCTCTCTAAAAATTAAATTCTTCGAGAAAGTGGGATGGGATGATTAGGTTCAATCAGGCTGGATCCTTAAAGTTTTAAAAAAAGGGAAGAATACTAAATGGCCTATGCAGGAATTCCATATATTTTGCTCTTTCTGCATTTTAAGGATCCATCTAAATAGTAATACTTTCTTGCTGCAGGCCATGATTGTGTATGACCCCCATAATGTAAAATGGGAACACAACTGAGATGTAATACCAACTGCTAGTTGGTAATGACAAGATATGAATGCTTGCTATCAAAAATATCATAGAGGGCAGTATTTGATATAATTTCATGTTAAACAGACAGACAAACTTGCATTTTTCTCTTTTTACATCCATATAAAAAGCCTTTATATGGATATAATCTAAAATGATTAGATTCATACCTCTAGGACTAGGAAAGCTGATCGACAACTGGCAAGTACTGTAGACCAATTGTAGGTACCCTGCAGACACTACACTATATACATGAGGATAAATGGCCAACAGCGAAGACCATCTATAATCAAGAAAGGCTGTCTGGCAACAGATTTCTAGAGGCATTTATGGGTTATGGGTAGTGAATGGCGGGTAACAAATCAGTTTATGAATTATTTTAACTTGAGAAGGTAAGATAATTATTTGTTTGGACTTATGAACATGAGTTTGTGTTTGGCACAGTTGAGAATACTTACTTCTCCTTAATAGTCTTTTGTAGAGTTCTTTGTTTTTGGTCCAACATGTGAGTACTTCTTCCTCATTGTCAATCTTCTTGAGAAGGTTGTGAGCCCTTTCAACTCAATTTTGTTTGATAAGTGAAATGTACCAATGGCTTCTTGCCGGGGGTCTAATTCTTTGGTAATGGACTTTTGTTGGTGATGATTGGTTGCATCATGTATTTATAATAGATTATCTTAAAGTGTAGAGCAAGCTATCCCATTAAGTTTTGAGTTGCTGATTCATTTTAGGGTCATGGGAAACTCTAGTGTAAAATAATTGTGATAGTGTGGGATAGTTGGTGAGTAAGGAATGAATAACAATCAACAAATATCCAGCATTATTGCAGAGCACTTGTATTTTGATCTATTTATTCTGTCAATTAGGTCAGAATAAACACAGACACAGTAGGGATGGATGTGGAGTGAATGGAAAGGCATTGAAAATAAACTATGGGGTAGTTTTCTTAATATTTGCATTATCTTAAGCTGTCTCATTTGAATAATAGATTCATTGCTCCACCTCTCCTGCACAGAAGTTAAAATATTCTATAGTTCATTTATTCTTGCACCCGTTTATTTGTGATTATAACAACCAACTGTAACTTATTTAATCAATTCTGCAGGTTGAAGCTCTAGCAGTTCAGTTGACTCAAAGGGAAGGGGAACTAATACAAGAGAAGGCTGAGGTGAAAAAGCTAACAAATTTTCTTAAGCAGGTGATGTTAACTTCTTTGACCTTGTTGTCTTTGTGGTAGAAGCAGAAATTTGATAAGTAATGAGAAAAAAATGTTTAGAAAGAAGGAGAATAATGTATTCACTCTAAACTCAGCGGCAAAAGAAAGCAAAACAAAACCAACAATGGTATTAATATAAATTATAAAACAGAACTCTGATTCATCTTCTTGTCTGCTAGAAAAAATTCCTAAAACAACTGTGGTATCCCATGATAAATTTAGCACAATGATTTCCTCTACACTTCTGAGTGCTTTGTTTCAACCAAAAGAAGGACAGCATAAACTGTGCTGTGCCATAAATTTAGGAGCATAATATTTCTGAGTCTAAGAGACTAGAGTATTGCAACAATGATCTGAGAGTATTTGTAATGTCAATAATCAACACATGCCAGATTTTTAGTTATTACTGAAAACAATGTAGATGGCCATAAGCAATGAACAAAATAATGTGTGCTGCAACTTTGCCTATCATCTTATTAGGTTATCCAATTTATCTGGGGAATGGAACCTCTGGAAGTCACTTGAACATTTTATCAGCATTATGAAATGGATGGCAGAGTGACAAAAGAATTTTTTTTTTCCACGGTTGAGAGTTTAGATTCATTTGTAGGCTTCTGAAGATGCTAAGAAACTTGTGGATGAGGAAAGAGCTTTTGCTCGTTTTGAAATAGATAATGCCAGAGCAGCGGTTCAGAGAGTGGAGGAGGCACTTGAGGAGCATGAGAGAATGTCTCGAGCTTCAGGGAAGCAGGTTCATCCTATTTGCTTGTCATTTTTAGTGCTTACTTTTAAAATTGGGAGATTCTGATATTTCCTTCTGCTATAATGATAAGTGCACCTGACTTGTTATCAATTAATTTCTTTCTAACTCCAATACATTATTTTTAAAAATATAATCAATTTATGATATATGAAATTATGAGTGAATAAAAATTTCTTCATGTTTCATTTTATCCTTTATTGAGGTAGGTCCATGGTGGATATTTCCAACTTGTTACTTGAGTTTAATGCTTAGTTGCCCTCTATCTGCAAATTTATCTGTTGTGAAATTAGTTCTTTTAACATTGTTTCTTTTTTGCATCACGTGCCACAAAATATACAGAACTCTATTCATGATTCTAAATCTAATCTTTCGTGGTTCAATCCTTGATTTTGCTTGAAAATTGTGATTCAACCCCTCGCTTAAACTTGAATTGCTCTTGTTTCTTCCAATCCACAAATTGATTCTTCTGTAGTGTGTTTTTCTAGTCTTCTGAGTATTTTCAATTTCTTGAACTGTCTCCTAACAAGCAGAAGTTTTGTTTTGACAACCCCATTTGGAAATCTAAAACTCCCTGTATGGCCTAATTCTTTGTCTAGACTGCAGTACTCAATCAGTGGCCCATACATTGCTATATTGTATTTGTAGGGATGCTTCTTTCCTTTGGAATAAGATGTCTGGTATTCTTAATGAATCTTGGGTGTGGTCCTTTCTCTTAACATTTTTGAGCAACTTTATTGTTTCTTTTTGAAGATCTGGGGATAAAACAAGGATACCAGAATTGTGGCATTATGCAGCTTTTGATTTTCTTTTCTTTGGTGTATGCAGTTCAAAAAGAATGTGTGTCTTTGAGGGCCAATCATTTCCCATAGATTTACTTTGTGATAGTGCCTATTGCTTCTCTTTTGTGCTATGCTTATGACTGTTTCAAAGGTGTTTACATCATTTCTGATGTATGGAGAGAATGCATGCTTGATTCTTTCACCAGTTCTTTAGTATTCCGCTACTTGTACTTTACTCATTTTCTCTTATATTTTTTATAGGAATTATCAAATAAGAAAAACTCTTCAATAATCATAATATTGAATTATTGATTGCTTGTGTCAAAAAATGTGAATGTTCATATTGTAGTGCTGTATCAACCAAGTAATTTTCATTTTAACACAATTTAGTTCTATGGGAACTTTAGGACCCGGAACAATTAATGAAGGAGGTTCAAGAAGCTAGGAGAATCAAAATGCTGCATCAGCCAAGCAAGGTGTGTATTCTACCTTTATTCTTATTTCATCTCTTGTCATCGGTCAATTGTTATTGTTTGACATATTCTTAGTTGTAGTTCCCTGACCCCATCTCTATTTGTCAAGTTTTCATCCATACATACTGGTAATATATTTTGTGTTCTCTTCTATACTTAATGTCAGCTTATTTTGGTATGCTGGGTCTCTTCTTTTTCTTATTCATCATAAAAAAATACTTTATACTCATACAGTATATGAAGGACATTAGAGTACAAAATTTTTAGCCCTTTTTCCTGTTTTTGGTTAAAGTTTGCTTTATTTCAGTCCTCTTGAGTGCCACAATTATCTTTTGTGTGTATATGAATTATGTTTCCAGTTTGCTTGTCTGGCTTGCCTTCAAGGATAGCTACTTAGCTGCTCTATTGTACTGTTATGTAGTAATGATATATTACCACTTGTCTTGTGCAAAAAATGTAAAGAATTTGAATCAGTGCAAGATATTACATCTATGGAGGTGTAGAATGGATCTAGCACCAGGGCATTTCTGGGAATATATTTGGTTATGGCCACAATATTTTTCTAATACACGTTCTCCTATATTGAAATTGCATTCTTCCAACTATTTTCTTAGCCTTGTGTCATATTTCCATGCCATTAACATTTTTTATTGCTATTTTAAGGAAATGAATACATTGTTTACTTATTGGTTTTAGGTTATGGATATGGAACATGAGCTTCGAGCATTGAGGGTTCAACTTGCAGAGAAGTCTAGACTTTATCTTCGACTACAAAAGGAGGCATGCCTATGATCTTTTGCTATTTTGCAGTGAATGTGATTTATTGTCTGTCTGATTCTATGAAATACTCTGATTTGAACTTCAGGAAGTGCTAGTTTATTCTGCAGTATGTGTGTGTATGGTATGCATGCATTTATGTGTGTACACACACAATTATCTTACAGTCAAATTCTCAAACCTAATCATTATCACTTACTGGAAAAAACGGAAAAAATGGAAAACATTCAAATCTTCCATACTCTTTCCTTGAGGTTAGAATGTGATATATAGACTTGGGGATTTTCAAATGTCTTTACATATTTATTGTTTGGGCATCATTATTGAAATTTAAAGTATACTTTATTTTGAAGTGAATGATATGTTTCTCTGATAAAATTGAGGAGTAATCTGATTGTCTTCCATTGTAAGTTATCACTGATTTTCTTCCATTTCACTTTTCAGTTAGCTAGGACAAGGAAAGGAGAGGAAAATGTTCCCCATTTATATGAATTAGAAGGGACTGAAATGTTAGGTTCATATTTGCAAATTCAACCTTGCTCTGATTATGTCCCTGATCTTTCAAAAAGTTCAATTCAGTGGTATCGAGTATCAGCTGAAGGCACCAAAAAGGAACTTATTTCAGGTACTAATTCCAAAAGTTTTACACTGAGAATGATGAATAGATTTTTTAAGGTAACATTTTCCGTTGGATTTCCTTCTTTTCTTTTTGTTGATCATGCAAATCAGTTGACTCATTATTTATACTTCTATCTACTTTTGTTATATCATGGTTGGGTATTGATATTAACGTAATATTTTTTGTGATGACATTTCCATCTATAGTGTTTGTAGAAAATTAAGCAACCTCTGACCAGTACTTCTTAATAACATAAAATACGCTCAGTATATTATTCATATACTCTTCGATAACATATCTACAAATTTATGATAGGAAATGGACAGAAACTATTAGAAATGAATTTTTATTGAATACTCAGGGCATTCAGGAGATCTCTTCCCACTTTCTAAGAGTGCAATCCTTCTCAAAATGACAAGATGATCCCTTCTTATTTATAGGCAACATGCCTTAAACTATTTCACCTAACTAGCTAATGTAACTCACTAATGGGGGTTACCTAACAACTTATAAAAGTTACTTCTATTCCAAAATATAAAAAAAAAAATTCCACTTTCTTTGGCACTTGCTGAAACTATTATTCTGACGGCAACTTTTTTTGCTTCCAAGTAACTGTGTACATGATTGCTGGCTTATTGTGTGTATATATCAGGTTGCTTCTTAAGTGTTGCCTTGTAAACTGTTGAAATTAGGCTTGGGCCTAACTCAACCCCAAAACCATAAACTAAGCACATATCTTCAAAGTGAAAAAGAAACAAATAACGAAGCCAATTTAACCCTTTATGGCCCAAAAAATGGGAAAATGATCTCTGTTCCAATAAGGCATTCTATTTTGTGCCCAAGTAATACAATTCTCCTTGGAATTAACTGAATGGTCACTTTGATTGCCTGTTGTCTTTTCTTTTTATGATTCATAGCATGTGGCTTTCTTTTTGTGGCTATTATACAATTTGTTAGCCAATCTTAACTGTTGGAAGTGCTTATTCTGAGGCATTCCGTTCTAGATGCATGGTGCTGGAATATTGATTGTTAATAAGTGTCGTATCTGGTATCTTTTATACCCTTGCCTATTAAGTAAGACAACATTCTGTTCTCAGGAGCTACTAAATCAGTTTATGCCCCCGAACCTTTTGATGTTGGACGCATATTGCAAGTTGATATTATTACAGCAGGGCAGCATATCACATTGTCAACCACTGGTCCTATTGATCCAGGTTTGGTTTCAATGCTGAGTCATGCTCTTTTGATTTAGTATTCGTTAACCGGAATGGTTTCTACATATTTTCTTCTATTTAAACTATAAATTTTTGAATTATCAATTTTAAGATATGGACTTGGTTCTTTGTCCAATCAAGTTGAGCTCAAATGATTTTATATTCTTTTTCAGCTGCTGGTTTGGGAACCTATGTTGAGGCACTTGTACGAAAGCATGACACTGAATTCAATGTATGATGTCATTATGATTCTTTTTTTTATTCCTTTCCCTTTTTCCCCTCTTATAATTAGCTGATTGTAGTCTTGTGCCATCCTGGTTACCACCAATCTCAAACCATGATGCTTTTAAGTTGTGAGCTTGTTGTTCATTTGTGATGTCAAGTTGAGCAGTGTTTTTCACCAACTGTATATGATTCCTTGCTTGTCCTTCTGGTCATATAAACAAATTTCAAAGAAAAATAGTATCTGGTTTTGGTAAACATTAGTAGTGTGTTGGACTTTGTTAACATTTTCAATGTGAGAAGTTTTAGAAAATCTGGTCAGATTCAGTGGTTTTAGTAAACTGTAGTGTGTTGCACTTTGTTAGCATTTCAATATATGTTGTTTTCAAAAATCTAGTCAGATTTAGTGACAACAATAATAGTTGAATTTAATATTTTGCAGGTGGTTGTAACTCAGACTGGCTCAGATCATCCAATTGAATCTATTCATGTACTTCATGTTGGAAAGATGCGGATGAAGCTCTGCAAAGGAAAGACAACAATTGCCAAAGAATATTATTCAAGTTCAATGCAGGTATTTCAAATTGTGGGTGGTCAGTGATAGATAATTCTTAGTGACAACTCATATTTTTTCATGTTCTATCATTCTTTAGTTTGTGTAGTCTCAGTACATAAGGAAAAGAATCATATATGTACCGTGTGATAAAATACCTGTGGGAAATATCTTCAGTTTTTTCTGTTCAAGATTTTGATATTTTCCCGCCCCTATCTAGTTTGTTTCTTACACACTATAATATGATGCTTTGTTTTTGTTTTATTTAGCTTTGTGGAGTTCGAGGAGGTGGGAATGCTGCAGCACAGGCAGTCTTTTGGCAACCAAAGCAAGGTCTTTCTTTTGTATTAGCTTTCGAATCAGAGCGAGAAAGGAATGCAGCCATCATGCTTGCAAGGAGATTTGCATTTGACTGTAATGTATGTCTCCCTGAACCATTTACACTAGATTTATGCTGAGATGAATTTGGCTCATAGTGCAGAATACACTTCGGCTGTTAAATTAGAAGTGCGAAATGATAACTTCATGTATTTTAGAGAATCAACGGTTAAGATTTTAACTTCATGTATTATACATCCACATGTATTTTATTACAGTCTCAACCATTAATTTGTTAATCAATGACTATCATTTGCATGCTCTCTACCCTCTAAGGTGCACCATGTACTTTAGAAGAGTCAAATTTGATACCAAGTGTATGTTTGAATGAAATTTTTATAAGGAAAATATTAATTTTTCTAAAGCTCTTTCATAAAGCTGATAAAAATAAGCAATTGTTTCCTCAACATAAGCTAAATCAAACATGTTCTAATATCTTTTAGAATTTAAGCATTCATCATTCATTTCCATCCATTTAGGTCTTCATTGCTAAATTTCTATTGCAGATTATTCTTGCTGGACCTGATCACAAAGCTCCTTCAGAAACGTGAGGGGGAGCCCTTGAATATTATTTTCACAACTGTAATTATTTGAGCTTTCCTTGTATTATATGTGTGTAACAGTGAAATATGCCTTTGTATTGTTCTAAGGATTCATTCCTTGTGGTTTGAATTCCTTTATTCAATTTTCTTTCACCAACACCAGGGCATTTATTTTTCTTTGCCTTTGTGAGTGACACTTGATTAAGTTTTTAGAGCTTACATTATGGAATTGGTGGAAGCTATGTCCGGCGTTTGAGGTGCTAATTGATTGTATTTGATTGATCCAATTGCTGTCAAAATTCTCTCTTGGATTTGTCTTTGGATGCTTGCCACATAAGCAAGATTTTTTGTGGAACTTTCTCACTATGCATGTTATAGAGTTACATGTGCTTTAAGAATTGGAATAAGCCTAAATCGAGGATGAAGACAGTACACGAAGAATTAGAAACCTCTGACAAAATAAAAAATGTGATAATTTTATGAAAAACACTTGTTCTTGTGGTTGCCATACTTCTCTTATCAAAAGTGGTAGATCTAAATTTGAATATTCCCCTCCTTCATTGTAACTAATAAATATTTTTTTATTGAAAATAATGTTACAGAAAATATTTAAAAATATGATAAAAGAATATATTAATAATATTTTTTAATAACTTTTTAGACCAGTATCTTAATAACATTAGTTAACATATGTTAATTATAAAAATAAGTACCCAAGTAACATTTTGAACATGCATAACTATTATTTTTTCACCAGTGGTTATAACTTAAACTTCACTTTCTGAATGGTGTTTTTCAAGGAATTAAACCCTTAGAAGATATAATGTAATCTTTAAGGTACTGTAAATGAGGTTTGGCTTACTGAGCAACCTTACCAGTGTAAACGCATGTGATTTTAAAAGTGGTAAAGAATGTAAGAGACTTGCAATAAATACGAGTAAAGACTCAAATCAATTCCTGAGAAGAATACATTAAGCTAAAAAAGTTACATTGAGGTCCCTAATGAGCTTAATCGTAGTTGAGTTGGATTTGTTACCGTTGGTGATCTTACTCAGTTGTCATATTAACCTTATCAATTGGATGTGATGTGATCATGATGTATTTAATCCAATGTAACTTGTGTGGATATCATCAAAATGCATCTTTTTTTGACCACTATTTATTAGGAAGATGATAGTCTTGCATCTTATTTGAAATGTATTAAATGGTATATAAGAGATAAAAATAAAAATAAAAATGAGATGTAATATATAATGTGATAAGAAAAAAGATATAAAAAAAATAAAATATATTAAAATGTAAATATTATTAGAATTCAGATTATTGTATTTTTGTTTATCTTTGTCATTATTATTTTTTTTCCCTTTTTTTTTACTCCTTTATGTTTTATTGTGAGAAGTTTGAGAAATTGAAGTGGTGAAATTATAAAGGAGAACATCATGGTTGATTGAAAAATTTTAGTATATAAAAAATTACATTAAATCAAACATTTTTTTAGGCTGAAAAATGATGAGATTAAAATGAAATACAGATTCTTTTCATTTTTTTTATTTTTATCTCTATCTATATATTTTTTTCTCTTAAAAATATATTAAAACTTACATATACATTTCTATCTCTTCTCTCAGATGAATGCTCTGTTTTCCTAGGAGCAAAATCAATTTTCACCAACATCAAAAACAAGAAAAATGATTGCTGGTGAATGTTTTTTTGTAACAGTCTGTTATGCGGTTAGTAGTGATCCAAAATCTGTTTTGCAAAATTGGAAATTGATAAATTTGATTGAACATGTGGTGTAGTAAGTATACAACATATCTAAACATTAGTTTTCTCTCTAACTTTGTGCTCCGTTCATCCAACTAATAACCAAACAGACACCAAGCAGTGCTTGTTATAGTAATTTGGGGAATTGATTTGCCTGGAAACAAAAAAGTTATCACATCCATGGAACATGCCTTGTAAATTGCGTCAAACATTATATCTACCCTTAAATTTAGTTTTCACAAAACAACCTTAATTGTGTTAAAACAATTTGGATTGTTATTTTTTCTGTTCCTTTTTGTCTCTTTAGATAAAAAAAAAAAAACCATGTTAAGAATGCTCGTAATTTGAAAATTTAGTAAACTAACACATTATATTATGAAATAATATAGTTATTATTCTTAATTGAATCATGAAATTACAAATTATTTACAACATAATTTTTTTCATGTATCACATAATCAATTCAATTCAAACCATTTAAATTAAAATATATTATATTCTTTAACTTTAATATCTTTTATAACAATTTTTTCTAATTATCTTTCATCTTTCATCTTAAAATAAACTTATTGTTTGTAATGCGGAATATTACACTTCATTTTTAATTTTCCAGCTATGAATAATTGTTTATTAATTATCTAATATCATAATATTACCATAATCATCATACTGCAATTATTTTCACTATTTGTTTAGATTATTTTTTTAACAAAGAAATTATTATCTAATATCATAATATAACAATATTAGAAAAATAAAATTATTGTTTAGATTGCAGATTTTTCTTTGTTAAAATAATTTTATTTGAGTTAAAATGTTAATTGAAATTATTAAAATATTTTTTATAAAATTTTTAACACGTATTTAAAATTCAAATTCAATATTTCTGATTGAGTTAAATCAAATTTTGGTTGCAAACTCAATCATGGATTTGAATGACAGTTATCATCCATACACGTCACACGCCTCCGTCGGAATCGAGTAATAACAAACAATAACTTATTTTTTGTTTAATTTTATAGGAAAAATCTGTACAATTTCCATCGACGGCTATTAGTGGTTCGAATATACTGTGGCAAAATCTGGACCGTTGATGTACTAATGGCTCTCAAACTTTTGATCTCTCTGTTTTATTTACTTTCATAAGCCTCACTTTTTTCTCTTTTTCTAAGTTTCAATTCAATTATCATTGATCTCAGGTACTTCTTTATTCCTTCTGAATTTCTATAGTTGTTTTGGATGCATTTTGTTCTCTTTTTATGTGTTGGAATTTTGTTGGTTGGTGTATTATGATGAGGTCATCGATTAAGTTTTGATATTGTGTTCTGGGTACCTTCATCTTGAAGGTCAATGGAAAATCTATTGAGAAAAAAAGAAATAAACAACTTGAGTAAAAACGTTATAACCTGTATTATCCTAATATGGATTTTGGTGCACTTTTTGAGAACTGATAATAAAGAAATTAGCTAAAAAAAGTATTTTATTTTCATAAATAATTCTGAAAATATCACTTTTTTATTTTACTTTGTTTCATGTTGTTGAAGATTTGAAAAAAAAAAAAAAAGAGCATTTTGATGATTTTACCAATTTTTGTAAACATTTGTAAACAGAAATCAAAGTTAAAATAAGGTGAAATTTTGTAATTATTTGCGAAAACAAAGAATGAAAATAGAAAACGTTTGTTCAGGAGTTTGTAACTTTGTCCCGTGAATAATCTGTTTGTATCCATATATGGTGAGTGCTAATGGGTGTGAACCTGATTGTTGCAGTGTTTCTTCTGCTATTTATTGATGTACAAAGTTAGCTTGTTACTTTTCTTTTTGGTCTTTGATTTGTTGTGATTGGATCTTTGCCTGGCTAAATTGCTTTACCATTTGTTGTTTAGATATGTCAACATCTGATAAACCAGAAGTAGTGGAAAGGGAAAGTAAGGATGGAAAACAAAAGGAAGATAATGATGAGAAGGGTGGATTTCTTGATTCAGTGAAGGGTTTCATTCAAGACATTGGTGAGAAGATTGAGGAAACTATAGGATTTGGGAAGCCAACTGCAGATGTTACAGGAATACACATTCCATCAATCAATCTTGAGAAGGTAGAACTTGTTGTTGATGTTCTCATAAAGAACCCGAATCCTGTGCCGATTCCCCTAATTGACATAAACTACTTGGTTGAGAGTGATGGGAGGAAACTAGTTTCAGGATTGATACCGGATTCAGGTACAATCCATGCACATGGAGAGGAGACAGTGAAAATTCCTCTTACTTTGGTTTATGATGACATAAAGAATACATATAATGATATTAAACCTGGAAGCATAATTCCTTATAAGGTGAAGGTTGATCTCATTGTTGATGTTCCTGTCTTTGGAAGGCTCACTCTACCTTTGGAGAAAACTGGAGAAATTCCTGTTCCATACAAGCCTGATGTTGATCTTGAGAAAATTCAGTTTGAGAGGTTCTCTTTTGAAGAGACTGTTGCAATTCTTCATTTGAAGTTGGATAACAAGAATGACTTTGATCTTGGTCTCAACTCGCTCGATTATGAGGTGTGGCTTGGTGATGTTAGCATTGGAGGTGCAGAACTTACCAAATCTGCAAAGATTGTGAAAACTGGGATCACTGACATTGATGTTCCAATTACCTTCAGACCTAAGGATTTTGGTTCTGCACTTTGGGACATGATTAGAGGAAGGGGTACAGGATACAGTATTAAAGGACATATTGATGTTGACACTCCTTTTGGAGCAATGAAATTGCCCATTACCAAAGAAGGTGGTACTACCCGTCTCAAGAAGAAAAAGGAAGATGGTGAAGATGATGAGGAGGTTTGTTAACTTCTATTATCTATGTTTCTTATTTACTCAATTCTTTTTTGCTTGTATACCAGTGTATTATACATTTGTATGTGGAATATTGTCCTTTAATCATAAGGGCATAGTACATTCTACCCTTTAAAGTTCAACAAACTTCATCTGAAGTTTTATTTTTATTTTTACATTACTCTTACCTCCCTTATTCTTACAACTTCATAAAAAATTGAGAAAGGTTCTATAATCTAGAAAGATATATAAGGTTATGTTGTTAGATAAATTAAGCAAGATTTTTGTAGGGTAAAAAAAGCTATCAGATAAAATTTTATATCTCTTTAGGAGGTATGAATATAATTTGCCTTAATCATAAATGACAATAGCTAATCTTTCTTACTTATGTTTATGCGTATGTTTTGCTTGTTGATACCGGAAAGTTCATTTCAAAAATAGATTTAACTGGCCTAGTTTTGACGGCATCAGTATATAAATCTGTCTAGGATGTCATTTGCAACCCTGACAATAAGAATTGTATCAGTCCTTGACGTTTTACTTTTTAATTCACTCACTATTATCTTGAATTTGTGTCTCAGTAGAACTTTGATACCACCACCTGCTATCCTGTAATTTGTAGAAATTTGACTAAAACTGCATTCATTACTGTAGGAGCCTGATTGGAATTCAGTTTATGATTCTTGTTTGGCAGAATTTCAATATCGACATAGTGGAGATGCTCAGAAACAAGTCAAATAATATTTTTCTGCTTAGTTGGAAATCCGAGAACCGATTTAATGAATAATTTGTTGACTGAATCTCATATTAAAAAAAAAAAAATCTTAAAATGAAAAGGGATGCTTCTCAAAACTCACTCTTGAAACAGTCTCCTTTAACTTGATTAGAGTAGTGTTTTTGGTATATCCTAAGGGTATTCCTAGCTTAAGACTAATCTCTTCCTTGAGGCGTTTACCTTTTCCAACAAGTCTTTTTACTTTTTATGTTTAAAGTATTTTGAAGTATTTATTATCTTTTCTTTTAACTGACTAAGCAGGTCAATAATTTGTTATCTATATCTTCGCTTGTGCTATAAATTTAAGCCTTCAATCTTTTCTTTTGCAGGATTGAAGAAGAAATGGCAGCCAGTTATAGTATCTGTTCTTTTATTCACAGCTTAGGTCCATTAGAAAATTAAGTAAAAGAGACTTGAACTTATAGGCACTACTTAGTTCAAGTTGACATTTGAAATGGATGGTTGTGTCAGAGTTTATGTGAATGTCAGTTGCAGTTTGGTGTTTGCCTTTCTCTTGAAGCCATGTTCCTGTTTGAGTACGTAATTGATGATTCAAAATCAAAAGAATGTAGTGCTATTTTGTAAAAGGATAATTGTTATTTTGTCAGTCTTATCTGTTCTACATAAACTGTGTTTGGTTGTGTTTTTTGTATGGTTAGTGAGTGGGGAAGGGTTGTAGAGTGTTTTGCTATTGATGCCTTCTACTCAAAATATTTATGTAATTGTAATACTCAAACATGTGTGAACTATAGATGATATTCAAACTTTGTTATGTAATATTTAAATTTAATTTAATGGGGCTCATTTATTTTATATGCCATATGTTAAGATTCACTATATCAGTGTACTACTCTTTGTAGTTTATGTAATATTTTACCATGTATGAGGAAAATGGTTGAATTACATCTGATTGTTGTGTCTTGACTGGCGTAAATAATTTAGTATAACAATTCTGGTCAGGAATCTCACTTTTATTTAGTTCTTTGGATATTCAGTTCAGGAATCACATTTAATTCTAGGAGTGTGATTGTAAAGTTTAATAAGGTGGCATATGCAAGTATACATCAAGTAAATAAAATAGTTTTTAAGAGTGCGTTTGTTTTAAACTTTAAAAGATTATTCTCTGGTTTTTTTTTAAAAAGAACTTGATTTGTTTGTGTCAAAAGTGAATTTTGAATTTTAAAATATATCATTTTATTTTTAACATTTAAAAATATATTTTAAGTATCTTTTATTTTCAAAGAAAAGCGTCTTATTCATATTTTTATCCCGTTAGTGAAGGTGAGTGTGTTAAGTTAATATGAAAATTCTAAGTTATAGTAGAACTTAATTTATAATTTATATTAAATTTCATTTTTATTCTTCAAAATATTTATAAAATTATTAAATTCTAATTAATCATATAATTACAATTTATCTACAAATAATAAGTTATAATATTCCTAAAATAAATATTTTTAAAAGTTATACATTTAAATAAACAGCATATATTGGAAGTGTGTATAAGAATTTTTGAAGTACAAAATATGAGTAAATGGGATATAAATTAAACCCATGTTAAATAAAATAGATGATTTTTAATGTGTATTTAAAGATATATAATAGAATTAATAAATTTTTATTAGTAATGATAGAATTAATGTATAAATAACATTGAACTATTTTTTTAATAAAAAATATTGCGTATTGTTATGTTTATATATTTTTTAATATATATATTAAAAATTTTAAAATAAATAATAAATGATTTTAATAGAAAAAATTATCTACAAAATTAGTTACACAATATGAAAATTTTACAAAGTTAAAGTAAATTTCATAAAATTTGTACTTTTGAGTAATCTATTAGATTAGATATGCTGTCGGCACCATATATTATCTTAAGTAATGAAATTTGTTTTATATTTTTTTCTTTAAATATTAAAAATAAAAATGATTATATTATAACCGACATGTATTAAAAATAAAAAAATCCTACTTGATACTTAATTAAATAAAAAAAAGTAAGGATACAAATTTAGAGGATAAATTGGTCTTAAAAGGGTCAACTATCTCTATTTCCTTGTACCTAATTCTGTCCCTGCATTCATCTTACTTTTATCAATAAAATATCATTCATTTCACTATTAGGATGATAAAAAATTATGAATGTTATTTTACTTATAAGTTGATCATTTAGTATTAATTAATTGATGATATATATACATATAGCTGGGGAGGGAGAGATTTAGTTTCTGATTGGAGAGAATCACAAATCTTGTATAAAAAGACTATTGGTCAAAGCTTTGGATGCCCAAGAACCAATTGCAGCTATGCATGCATGCTGAAAATGAAGACAAATCCACATGGCATTTGATATATATTATTGTTAGATTTTTAGTTCCTTTCTGAGAAGTCACATGGTGGCACAATGCAATGTAAGGACAAGTCATGATAATTCATTATCAAATTCAGTCTTTTACTCAACTTTCAACTCTGGTGGGTCAGTAGCACGGTCCATTGTAGGACAATTTATTTATTTGTTCTTTTACATCCTTATAAAATAAATATTAAATAAAAAATATGTATTTATTAGCTTAAAATTTTAAAAATATTTAATATTTTCTCTTCATTTAATAATTAAGAGATTAGAATAAAAATCAAGAAAATTTAGAATTATTGAAGGGAGAATAGTTCACATTTTTTTACACAAACTCACATGATTTTGCGGTAATTTAGATTGCTATGGATTTAGATTCACTCTAATCGTAAAAAATGTTATAAACATTGGTGCATATAAATAAAAATATCATATATATTAAAATGAAAACTTACCTTGCAATTTCAGAAATTAAAGTCACAAGAAAACTATTGAAGCTTGCACTTTACTTATCCGCGTGCCTTTCTAAACATATTAAATTATATCACAAAACAAATAATCAAAATTTGAAAACAATTTTAAATAAATTTAAAAATATTAATATTATTAACTACTAAATTAACGAAGGTTACTCGTTGGATTAACTTGATTAATAATAATACAACAAGTTAGTTATACTTTACCAAACCTATTTTTCCATCATTTTGTCTTATGATACAATAAAAAAAAAAAAAAAAGAGAGGAAGAAAAGTAACTATATGGTGTTGTTGTTGTTACAAATGGGAAAGTGGGAGTATTTGTAGAAGGAGTTGGTGATTCCTCATTGGTTCTTTCAGTTGAAACTGAAACTAATGGGTTCGGATAGAGAGAGAGAAAGCTGCAACTCTCGCCACTTCACATGGCTCATGAAGTCGTGTTTCCCAAACCCTCACAACGCCACCGTTTCGCAACCTCAACCCCACCCTATGTCCCCTGCGCCTCCCACTACCATATCCTCCCTCCCTGACGACGTCGTTTTGGATTTCCTCTCCCGTGTCCCTCCCTCTTCCCTTCCCGCTCTCTCCCTTGTCTGCCGCCGCTGGTCTCTCCTCCTCCGCTCCCCTGACTTCTCCCTCCTCCGCCGCCGCCGCAACCTCCTTCGCCACACCTCCGTTGCACTCGCCGCCACCGACCATGGCCTCTCTGCCGCCACGCTCCTCGACGGCGCGTGGACCAACTCGCTCTTCGTCCCATGCTACGATGCCGTTTCCCTCGATAACTTCCACTCCCTACTCTCTCACGCTCGTGTGGCTTCCATCGGTCCTAGAATTTTCATTGTAGGAAGAAACGCCACGTTACAATATGACACGTGGACCGCCACAGTGTCTCCACGCGCCGCCATGATTTTCCCGCGCAAAAAATTTGCCTTAGCAGCCGTCGCTGGGAAAATCTACGTCGCCGGTGGTGGTTCGAGGACCGCAGCAGTGGAAGAATACAATCCTGTCACGGACACTTGGCACGTGGTAGGTCATGCGCCGAGGAGGAGGTACGGTTGCATTGGAGCCTCGGTTGACGGTGTGTTTTATGTTATTGGCGGGTTAAGAATTGGCGCGTCGGAGCACAACGTGTTCTCACGCGCTGCTGGAGGAGCTGAGGCTCACGCTGTTTATGCAAGTTCCATGGATTTGTTTGATGTAGAGACGCGCGTGTGGCTCCGTAGCAGGATGGTGCCTGGAGGAGGTTGCGTGGTGGCAGCTTGTGCCGCCGCAGGGCGCGTGTATGTGTTGACCAGTCACGCAGTGGAGCTTTCATTTTGGAGTTTTGATGCACGGAGAAAATGTGGCGGTAGTGTTAATGGTCGTGGTGGCGGTGTGTTTGGAGAGTGGTGCAGGATTAAGAGCCCGCCGCTACCGGCGCAAGTTAGAGTGGACACGAGAATGAGGTTTAGCTGTGTAGGAATGGGAGAGAAGGTGGTGTTAATCCAAATGGGAGGGAACATGAATGAAATAAGGGGTTTGAGAGATGGCCTTGTTTTAGTGTATGATTGTGTGGCCGGAGAGTGGGGTAAAGGGGTGGATTTGCCGGAGGTTTATCGACGCGCCGCCTATGTAGGTGTGGAATGCTAAGGTGCGTTGGCCAGGTTACATCATTGTTTGGACTTGGATGTGTAGCGTTGCCAGCAGACAATGGCGCGTGAGCGTTTATAGGATAGGACCATAGAGGGTATCTAAGGTTGTGGTCCCGTGCGTGCCAAAAAGTTTGGTTAATCTTTGGGAATGAGCAATTGCTTTGTTGGATTGGCTTGTTCTCTGTAATGTAGTTTCCATTCTTTATTGAAAAAATTAAAGAATGATTCACATTTATTGTTAGTAAATCCCTATCATCATTGTTTGGCATCTTGACTTTGTTGTTTCATTTTGATGTTTTTACTGTTTTGACCACCTACATCATTAACTTAGGGAAGTTTATTATTTGATTTGTTATTTTTTTGCTATTATGGAAAATTGATAATTATCATGATTTCATATGGGTTTAATTAATTTGTATTCAAGTTATTAGGTCGATATAATGATGAAGAATTGAAATAGTTTTTCATAAAATTTAGATTTAAACATGATTAATTTTATTGTAGGTAGTTCAATTAATTTAAATAGAGAATGTGAATTAGATATTTGTCTGTGTGTCTGTGTTTTGAAGCCTATGTAGATCGAGGCTTTGATCTAGAACTTAGTTCAGAACAGCAATCGTGTATTCATTCTCTCCAGTTCAAAAATTTATGGTTCAATGGAACTTGGGTTCTTCAAGCTTTTGGGGGCCTTAAGTGGTGTTGCAGCATGTCTACCTTCTCAATTATGCCAAATGTGGGACTTTGATAACATTCATAACAGCATGCACTTGATGGGATGATTGCTCCAACATAACATTGCAGGGTACTTTTGGTTATGTCTATAATACCATTTATCCGAAAATTCAAAGGTTCTTATGCAAATTTGTTAAGAGATTTGGGTTGTGCTTACATTGGGTTCTATCTTATTGGATGGTAACTATCGGTTGGACAACTGAGTTTGTTTGTGGGGTAGTTTAGGGCACCTTGAACTTTTTATTATTTTATAATATCCTTTCATCTTGATGCTGTTTCTGAATTATCTTCTTGAGTACAATGTTGTTCTCTATATCAGGCCTAGCTATAATCTGAAACTTCTTTGTGAGAATACATTACGTTAACATTCAAAAAGAGTAAGCTGAACACAAGGTTCTAAGCAACTTGCCGATGCGGTTGTACCTTGGTTAGTGATGATCGTTATTCCAATAAACTATAATTATAGACTGCATCAGTTGCAACTATGCCTAAGATTTTAACCATGCTAATATGCATGCTTCAACTTGTGGCCAAAAGTGATCAGCTAACTATTGAAGAGACTTGACAGCCACCATTTCATATAGAATTATGTTGTGATTGGGGACTGCATCAATTGCAATTAACCCATATGAACAACGCAAAGATTGTGGCATCATAGCATCCTCAAAACACCTGAACATTGCCTTGGTTACTTATTAAAACGTGATAAAAGAAATTGATCAACCTACATCTTAATATTATTTATATCATAATATCTCATTCTTTCTATTTCTTTCTATTTTTCTTTTATTGTTTTTATTTTATTTTTTTGAAATGAATGAGAAACATTTTTATAATAAAATATTATAAGCAGCTTTTATAGTTACTTTTACGAGTCCCTAAAGCACCTTTTACAAGTAACTGGTAGTAACAGCTACACTGGTTTTTTCACATATTCCTTTGTTATAATAAAATATTATAAAACCTTTGTTATATCTAATCTTTTTAAGAACATATATATATCGGGAGTTGTTCATCCCATTTTTTTTTTCTAAAAAGTGATCATGGCGCGGAGAATTAGTTGCTTCTATAAGCACTGATTCCTATTTATTTTTTTTATACATTTTTTATCGATTTGAGTGGAACATGGAATTGGAATGATCTAACTAAGCTAAATTGCTAATATGGTTGCATGAACTTGTGGCAGAAGGTGATGTGCCAAATGTTAAAAGAGACTTAACACACTGAGCAAGGACATTATAACTTGAAATTAAAAAATCTATTAGCCTGAAAATACAATACAAAAATGTTATTTATTTTTTTTCAAAATAACAAACAATTATGCCAACCAGCATCTCTGGTCATGACATATATGGGGTTTGTTGCTGTTGCACAACTAAAATTGAAGCTTTAGTCTCCATATCTGATGAAGCAAGCAAATCACCAATCACCCCTAATTCTGAATATTCAGTCCAACTTTCCAAACCAAGTGTCTGAGAAGTTCTGACCCCATTGCGTCTCCCAACTATAATAAAATCAAACATTTTGGCTATATCTTTGATGAAAGTAGTTGTTTCTGATGCATCATCTATAGTCCTTTCTTCATATCTCGCATTTCGCTGCCTAACATAAGCTCCACGCAGCTCTCTTAACTCCTCATCATCAATCATATTTTCCCAATTCGAGGAATCATGGTCATATCCAAGCAACCTATACACATACAAATTATTATCAACATTTCTGACAAACCTCTTAGCCAAGCACAATGCTTCTCTATCATCAGGTCCACCCAAGAAAATCATGGCCACATTGTAACATGTTGAATTGAAGCTAGAGCCACGGTTGAGTAGAATCCCAACTGAGCAAGGTGCCCTTTCCAAAACTTTAGAATTAAGTGCCCTTATGTTGCTGTCCTCTGACTCAATTGAACCATCCCCTCCCCATTTCACATGAAATGGAAGAATTATAAGGGATGCAATTTTGTCCAAAGCAAGGTGACACACATCTTCATGCATTAGTATCGCTGGTGAAATGGCTGTGTAAGTGTTGGCTATGGCAGAACCAGCATGCTCACGTTCAAAAAGGTCAAAGGTCACAATTACTTCACCAGAGTAGTTGTAGGAGGACCCTACACTTTGCTGAAGCTTGTGTGCAATGAAAATTGGAGTGGACCTTCCAACTAGCTCCATAAGGTGCACAACATCTGCCACTAGTGTGTTGTCTGGTGCAGGGGAACAAAGTTGGAGCACATTTTTCACAACAATAGTGTGGTGTGGCTTGTAGATGCATGCAACAATCCGAAGCTCAGAGTTTTGTTTCAAATTCATGATGTTCCTTTTTTGATAACCTGCATATTTCCTTGCAGGGTCATACAATGCCTTCACACCAAGCTTTGAAGTTGTTCCTAAGATCAACACTGAGACAACCATAACTCCTATTGATGCTTTACTTTGTCCCTTCAAAAGTTCAAGTGGTAACAATTAATTAGTTCAATAATTCAACAAAGAAGTAAACAACCATGATATTTACATCCTCCTTATATTAAAAGGTAAAAAGAGAAACTCAACTTAAGCATCTCTTGCCCACATTTTACCATAAAAAATGTTAATTAATTCCATAAATTAGGATTGAAACATTAATTTGACGTAATTTGTAATTGCAAAACAATCCAAATTAATGTATAATTTATGGAAGGATCAAAAATTCTTATGCTCCACCAAATTTCAAGATGGAAATGCTAGTACTAACAATATATATTTCAATATAATTTTTCATCATAACTTTTATTATTGAACAAAATTAATATTAAGTTTACTAATTAAGGCATCAAACTCACATCTTTTAGTAAATTTCATGAAAAATTCACTTAATAGCAAGAGTTTGATAAAGAAATTATTGTATAGTTGGAGACCATCACTGTATATTCATAATCTTAACCAATTTTTGCCAAAATGTTACAAAATTCATTACTCCTTTTATGGATTAAAAAATTTTATAAATAAAAATTAGTTAAAACTATAGACACATAACAATCAATCATGTAACATATAATAATTTCTGAACTTGATAAGTGTTGAAATGAAATCTTAAAGAAGTTGTTACTAATATTTGATGTAAAGTAAACAAGTGGGTTTTTATGAAAAAAGTTTAGACAAAATGCAAGGGAGATTGAAGAATTACCATTCCATCATAGACGAGGATATAGGAGCAAAGATCAACAACACCTTTGGAACTCAAAATGAGAGCAAGGCAAAATCCATCAGTGGAGGGCATGCGGCAGAAGCGGCAAATTACGACACAGACAAGTAACTTAATGAAGTGTATCAAAACAATGAAGCAACATACAACCAAAATCAAATTGGTAGGGCCACATTTAGTGAGATCCACCTTCATGGCACAACATGTAACAAAAATAGGAGACAAAAACCATGTGGAGAATAACTCAAATCGGTAAACCAATTCAGACCCTAGAGGTGGGCCTTCAGGGACACAAAGCCCAAATATAACAGCTCCTGCTAAGAAAGGTTGGTTGAAATGCCCAGCAAGGAAGCCCATTAACAAAAACACCACTAATATGATGTGAATATATATCTTATTCACATGTCTACCCTCTGGTGTGTTCTTCACAACCCACCTCATTGCTGGACGAGCAATTACTGGAATTACCAGTAAGATCACAAAAAAAGCTATCAAGTTTACAAAAAGGTGAGAGCCTGGATCAGAACTACTTTGCATGCTTGATATAATGGCTGCGGCAAACCCTGCCCCAATTCCACCTGAAAAGGGATTAATCCAAATTATTATGTACATGCAAGAGGATAAAATATAACCAAATTTTAATAATAAATTGGAAATTCACATTTATATTTAATTATAGTCATTACATTTAATAAATATAGTGCACTTTTAAATTATCATTAAATTTTGAAGGTGAAAAAATTGTAAAGTAAAAAAGTGAGATCTTATCTTCTATTAATTTAAATTAAAATATTTTGTAATTATAATTCACTTTAAGTCAACTATAAATAAGTTTTTCTTTAGCTAAATAAAAAAATTAACGACTAAAATATATTTAAATCTTAAAAATATATAATTTAAAAACTAAATGTTGAGAATAAGGAGCAAGGTCATCATCCATTTATGATTAAATTTACCTGTAAGATCAACGAGAAAAGCTGCGGAGAGTGTAAGACGACCAAGTTCAGAGTTGAGGATTCCGAGTTCGTTAAGCAATAATGAAATGGCAGCGAAGGAACAACCGCTATGAGATATGAACACCACAGGCATACCAAACATTTCTTCCGAACCCGCCATCTCTTTCCATAAAGAACTGAAAATCCCCAAAATGAAAAAGCCACCAATTATTGGAATGAAATAAGATGACAGTGCAATCACCCATGCTTTCTTTCCCGTTTTCTTTATCAATGTTATATCCATTTGTACTGAGTTTAGAAACAAGAAGAATCCGTATCCAAACGATGATATTGTGTTCAGTATGTCTGCACTTCCAAATGGGAATAACATCATTTTGTACTTCTCCATTGGGCCTGTTTTAATTGATGGGCCCAGAAGAAACCCAGCCTGAACACATTCAATCATTCAATCAATCACATGTAAATTCATTTTCTATGGTTCAATTTTACATACAAACAAAATATATTATAAAATTTAAATAAAAATAAAAATAATTTCAACATACCATTACTTGTGACACAAAATAAGGTACTCCTAAGCGCTTGAGAAGGAAATGAAAGGTTTGTGTGATGAGAAAAATGGTAATTATTTGAAGCTCAAGCATTGTAAATGCAGATTGTGAAGGTATGTGATAAGTGTGATTAGTCCATATGCCCTCTGAAACTATCTTCATTGGTTGGTATAGGCACACATTATAGGAATGAAATCGATCCTCCTCATACACCTTCACTAACGTTACTGAAGAGAAGATTGTTTGGTTTGATTCCATATCTTCGTTTCAATTGGACCCAATCCTCTACAAACTTGAACAGGGTAATGATTAACAATTGATGAAATGAATTCAGATGAAAAAACAAAACAAAGTGTTGCTTAATTAATTAGAGAGAAGAATGGAATTAAAGGGCTTTACCAACTGGATTCAGGGAAACACCAAGGTGCATGCTTACTTAATCTTAGGTCACAATTTTGTAATTAGTTAATTTGCTTTGGTGTTACACACTAATTTGTTTAATTTGTTACTTTCGCCATCTAGAAAACAACTAGTCTATGTTCCCGTGACAGATATTTTTTTAACATTTCATTTTATTTGTTTATATTTGGTGTGTCATTTTTCTTACTATATATTTATGTTTCTAATAATATTTTGTTTCGAAATAGGTGTATTAATGGTTGTTACAATATAGTCATTTGAGGTAAACAGATCTGTGGTTTGACTTCTATACAGGAAATTTTTTTTAAATATCATTATTATTATTAATTTGATCAATAAAAAATATTTTAAATTAAAAGGGAAAAGATAAAAAAAAATTAGAGAAAACAAAAGAAATATTAACTGTAATGTGGTTTGGGACGTTAAATCCTTTTATTAACTAAAAATTGGAATAAGTAAAGCATCAGAGACGTTGATTAATTTGGTCAATGAACGCCGGCTTTGTTGTATTAGTTTTTTAAAAACTTTTTATGTAAATAAGCAATAGCTGTATTTTTATTTAAAAATTGTGAAAAATTTAAATTTTTAAAGGTGGATTTAGATGAAAGCAACAAATAAAGGTAAAAAAGAAGGAGAACATCAAAGCTCCTAAAATTAGGGGAAATTTTTTCTTTAACGGCGGATTGAGTTACTTAACATTTTTTTAATTATTATTGTTAGAAAAATAAAAAAATATTTTAATAATAAATTTTTAATTAATTATTTTTGGTAAAATTCAACTCTAGAAAACTTTAAGAATAAAAATAAAAATAGGTGAAACTAAATCTTTAGTACTCAAACCTTGAGTGGTTTGCCTGTAGACTTTTTTAGTTGTTAATGTCTTTAATTAATTTTAAAGTCTAAAAAATATAATTTTTTTAAAAGTATATCATATAAGAAAAAATTAATAAATAAATTTAAAATTTATATAAATAATTATTTAAAAAAATTTAAATTTTAAAATTTATATAAATAATAGATTAAAAACTTTAAAATTCTAAAATCTAAAGTTTCTAAATTTAATTATATATTTTTAAAATATTAAATATTAATTATATATAAATATAATAACTAGTTGTTAATATCTTTAATTAGTTTTAAAGTTTATAATACAAATCTGTGTAAAAATATATTATATAAAAAAATTAATAAATAAACTTAAAATTCATATAAATAATTGATTAAAATTTTTAAATTTTAAAATCTACATAAATTAAAAATTTATATAAATAAAAAATTAAAAAATTTTAAATTCTAAAATCTATCAGATGAAAATTTTCTAGATTTAATTATAATTTTAAAACATATATATTAAACATTAGTTATATATAAATATAATAACATAATATATATATATATAAATTTAAATATATATAAAAAATTAAAGTAAATATAAAATATTTATTTTAAAATTAAAATAATATATAGAACTATTTTAATAAATATTAAAAAAATTATAAAAATAAACTTCTTCTTAATTAAAATTAAAATTTTTAATTTTTAACAAATGATACATTAAAATAAATATAAATACATAATATATAAAAATAAAAAAATTTAAATATATTAAATAATTTTTTTTATAAATTTAAAATTTTTAATTCATTAAACAAATCAATTAAATAAAATGATGTCGTGACTCATTTTATTTTTTGCATAAAAAAAAGATTCACCTCACATTTATCATACTCTCTCGTTACAACCACTTGTAGTAACAAGGCTGTCCGATAAGTACCTACGGTTCTACTCGTTTAAAACCTACTTAGACTCAGCTCGTTTAATAAATAGATATGTTCATACTTATTAAAAAGTCTTTTATAAAAAAAAACCTATTTAATCTATTCAGGAACCTATTTATATTTATATTTATTTTAATATATTATATTTATATAATATATATTTTATATTTTACTTACATAATATTAATATATATATTTTAGGTTTATTTAATGACTTTTTATCTTGTAAGTTTTAAGTTTCCAAACTTTTTTAATTAATTATTTATATAGACTTTAAGTTTATTTATTGATTTTTTTGTAATGTGGGCTTTTAAACAGTGTTGCAAGCTTCGTAGACTTTAAATTAGATCAGGTCCTGACAGAAAAAAAAAAGATTTAAACTCATACCTCAAAATTCTTAAACAGGTCAGATTTAAACACTCAAAATCTAACTCGGGTTCAGCTTATTTCCATCCCTAAGTGACAGACTTTTAGAATCTCATCCTCACTTTGATATAAAACCGTTGATTATTATTATTTATATCATAATATATATTTTTTATATTATATCATATATGACATTATTTTTTTTAATATATATTTCTTCTCCTCGCCCTTAATTATATTTGAAACTGTGAATACCCAATTTTGTCCAAGTATTAAAAACAAAAATAAAAAAAAAAGGTATAACAAAATAAAAAGAAATACAAAGATAGAAGTCTCACGTCGGACAAAATTAAAATTTTAAAAGTCATTTTGGTAGTCCCACAGAATAAACTTCTTTGATCATTCATCCTACTGTATAAGGAGCTGTAAGTCCCACATTGGACAAGGCAGACTTCAGGAGTCTCTCATTCTCATTGTGCAAAATTATAATTAACTTTCAGAAATATTTATTTCATTCCAAAGAAAAATTATTTTTAATGATTTATTTTATTTTATATAATTTATTTAAAAAGTTTTTTTATTTTATTTTTTGTCTCATGAAATAAATGGTGAAAAATGATCCTACATTTTACGTTTATGAAAAAGATTACGGTGTTTTTGGATTTTTTAGAAAAGATTATGCTTGATTTTCATGAAAAGTATTTTTAAAAAATTAGAAGAAAATTAGTTTTGTGATTTTTATTTCTTAAAACTTTAAAAACATTAAGACTTGAATTTGAAAATTTGATTATTTATTTTATTTTATTTATAATTTGAGAAGAGAAAAATTGATTCATTTTAAGTTTATGAAAAATATTACGGTGTTTTTGGATTTTTTAGAAAAGATTATGCTTGATTTTCAATTAAAGTATTTTTGAAAAATTAGAAGAAAATTAGTTTTGTGATTTTTATTTCTTAGAACTTTGAAAACATTAAGACTTGAATTTGAAAAATTGATTATTTATTTTATTTTATTTATAATTTGAGAAGAGAAATATTTTTTAAAATTTTTTAGAAATAATAATTTAAGAAGAAAGAAGTTTGCTCTTGCACATAATGTAAGGTACCAAATAACTACTCAATAAATTCTTCTTATGTTCCAAGTAATATCGAAAGTGGATCCACCACTCAATTGATCCTACTTGGTCATTGCACAAACTTAAAACATTTTTTTAATTTTTCTTTTAGAAAAAATAATATAAAAAAAGAATGATAAATCTAAACTAAAATAGTATAAAGAAAATTAAATAATAAAATTAAAAATCTAAACTAAAAACAAAAATAAATAAAATAAATAAAGATTAAAAAGAATGAAAAAAGGAGTTAGTTGCACTTACTTACCTGAAAAAAAAAATGAAAACAAAAAAAGATTCTTTCATCTTGAAATCAAAACTATGTGGATGATCTTCCGGACTCCCAACTTTAGGCACAAATTTTTCTTTTAAAACGAGGACTAGATGAATTTTCCTATTAAAATGATAACTGATAACTAGATGGATTTAGACATTTTTATGCATTCTCAAACTTAAACTTTTCACAGAAGAATAAGAAACATTATATATGATGGGTTTATGTTAATCCGTACTTCCAAACACAAGCTTTACAGTTTTACACCTTAGGTGTTCTTTCCCTTTTCTTGAAAAAGACACGAAGTTTTGCATCTTAGATGTTCTTTCACTTTTTATTTAAACTTTTAATTCTATCCAACAGAGAATTCTATCTTTGTATTTCTTTTTATTTTGTTGTATTTTTTTATTTTTAGTTTTAATACTCGAACAAAATTAGATATTCACGTATCAAGGTAAACATTTTTTTTCATTCATTTTTTCCACCCGCGTCCTTTCAATCCACCTTGTTTTAGCTTATTCTCTTCCATTTTGATATATAAATTCTAAAAAATTCTTCTCTCTTGTACTCTTCTTCCATGGTTGCGGGGATATGCACTGAAGAATTTATAAGAAATTGAGATAAAGGTGCATCAAACTATCTCCTATGCGCTAGTGGTATCACGAACCTTGCTCCTCTCCGTGCCGTTTTTTTTTTTTTAAAATCATTTTCATATCTCCGCACAAGATCATCCACTTAGATATACCAATATTTTACAATTATCAATTTTTTTTATTTTTTTAAAAGAATAATCACATCACAATCATCACGGATATAAAATGGTGGAGGTACTAATGTATATATTAGTAAAATTAGTAAAAAATCAAATCAAATTAAAATTAATTTAAAATTAGATTTATCAATAATTTTGAGTTAAGAATTAAATTTGATAAATAAACAAATTAAAATTTATATATAGTTTAACTTATTTAGTTTTTTAATCAGATATTTTATTTTTATATAAAATAGATAAAATATATAATATAATTATAATATATATTATTATAAAAAACTATATGTTAAAACAACTTTTTTAACTTTAAAATTAATAAAAAAAAATATAAATTTAAACTATCTCACGTGCAAACAAGTATTTATTTGTTGATTATTAACAATAATTTAAATATAAATATTTATTTATATTTATATTTTTTAATTAGATAATTATTTTATTTAAAAGATATTAGCATATTGTAAATTTTTAAATATTTAGAATTTAAATTATTTATTTATCTTATTTAAGTTAATAAGTTAATGAGTTCAATCGAATGGTTCATCAACTTAAATTGAATTAAGTTAAAAAAAATGTATACTAAATTTGAATTGAATTTTAGATCGAATATTTTATTTAATCAAAAATCAAGTTGAGTCCAGCTCTAGTTAGGTGGATCCATTACCAACCTTACGTATCCTCTGTTTTAAGTTCAATCTAGAGATATTAGTTGCTTCAATAAACTCTTTTAATTGTTTATACAGTGAGCAATAGCCAGTGAATCTTCAAAGTTATATATTATAAAATTTTATTAAGTTAATATAAATATTATATTTCATCAAATGAATTTTCGTTAATATATATATATATATAATTTATATGGTGTTAATTTATGTTATGAGGATGTATTTAGTAAAGATAATTTTTATGTTAAAAATATGATAAAAATAAATGTAAAATTATAAATTATATAGAAATGGTTAAAATTAAAAATTTATTAATAGTTAATAATAATTATTTTAAAAAGTTGTAAATATTTATATTTAATATTTTTTGTTTTAAATAAAATTTGATAGAATACATTTATTATTTTTATTTCTCAGTTGAGTAACTTTCCAATTTTATAATATAAAATTATTTTTCGTATAATAAAATATAATTATCAACGTTATGTGGGTATGGGATAGCGTGGGTGTATATATCAACTTCTATGATTTTTATTTGTTTTTTTACATATCTCTTTACTTTTAAATTTTTTTTATGATTCCGAAGGGATTGGAAGACACATTATTTGGTTGTAAATTTTTTGATCTATTCATATATTTATGGGGGGGAAAAGGAATATTGAACCCATAAATAGGTATCTAAATTGAATAAGATACAAAATTGGAAACAAAAAATTGCAATTAGCACTTTAGCAAGATCATTGATCGTGCAGTTGTTGTTGCACAACTAAAATTGAAGCTCTAGTTTCCATATCCGGTGAAGCAAGCAAATCACCAATAACACCCAATTCTGAAAATTCGGTCCAATTTTCTAGTGCACTTGTCTGAGGTGATTTGATTCCATTACGTCTCCCAACAATAATGAAACCAAATTTATTTGCAATATTATTAAGAAATGAAGTTGTTTGGGAAGCATCCTCTATAGCCACTTCTTCATAAGTCACATTTTCAATTGTACCATAGCTTCCTTGTACCTCTCTTAGCACCTCATCATCAAGCATACTGTCCCAATTTTTGACATCATCACCTTTTGCAACCAAATGAAACACACACAATGTGTTATCGGATTCTTTGATTGACCTTTTAGCCAAGCACAAGGCTTCTCTATCATCTGAACCACCAATGAAAATCATGGCCACTTGGTGATTTGATGAGTCATATTTTGAAGATGCACGGTTCACTAGAATCCCAATTGAGCATGGTGCTTTTTCCATGACCCTAATGTTCAAAGACCTAATGTTATTGTCAGCTGATTCAACCAAACCATCCTCACCCCATTTCACATGAAAGGGTAGAATTATAAGGGAAGCAATTTTGTCCATTGCTACATAGCAAATATCTTCATGCATTAAGGAAAATGGAGATATAACCGTGTAGGTGTTAACCATTGCAACCCCACCATAGTCATGTTTAAAGAGATTAAATGTCACAATGAGTTCCGAGGAGAAGTTGTGGAGAGTTGAGCTAATTTTTTGGTGATGTGAAATGAAAAGTGGAGAGGATCTTCCAACTAATTCCATGAGATGCAACACATCCACCGCAAGAGGTTTGTTTGATGCAGGGGAACAAAGTTCTAGAACATTCTTGGTGGGAATTATGTGACATCTTTTATGGATGCAAGCAACAATTCTAAGCTCTGTGTCGGATTTCAAACTCAATATGTTCCTTTTTTGATACCCCGCATATTTTCTTGAAGGGTCGTACAATGACTTCACACCAATCCACGCTATGGCTCCCATCACCAAAGCTGATACAACCATCACACCTATTTCTTGATCATCCAGTATCTACAATGTTTCGATCAATTAGTGTATATAAATTTTACAAAAGTTATTTCAGCAGTTCAATATTTATTCTTTCTTGTAAACTTGATACCATAGAAATGACATAATCTATTTTCATATCAGAAATGTTAATCATATACAACTTTTGAAACATATTTTTCAACACATATTCTTTTCTTATTGATTTATTTTTTAAAAGGTTAAAGCATATGTGTTGTAATTTTTTTAAAATTAATTTAAAAAATAAATCGATCATCATAAATGCGTTAAATAAACAATGTGTTTAAAAATATATATTGTTAAAAATGACATTAAATGTTGATATAAATACCAAAATGAAACTTTGATTTTAATTTAAAAAAAAAAACAGTCCCAAAAGTACCTATAATACCTCATATAGATTTTGTGTATGAATTAATTACCTGTGCATCATATATTAGTGTGTAGTTGCAAATATCAATGGGACCTTTGCAGCCCAAAATGAGGGCAATGCAGACACCATCAGTAATGCGCATCTTACAAAACCAGCAAATTCCCACACTCAACATCATCTTAACCAAGTGGACCATAAAAATGAAGCAAACCGAAATCAAAATCAACTTAGGAGTGTGAGACTGAGTGAGATCCACCTTCATGATGCAACTAGTGATAAAAATTGGGAAAAGGAACCATGTTGAGAACAAATCAAGACTTTTAACAATTTCAGAGCCCAAAGGAGGTCCTTCAGGAACAGAAAGGCCCAAAACAATAGCACTTGCATACACGGGCTGTTTAAACTTGCTCATAGTGAAGCCCAAAACAAGCATCAAGAAAACAAGCACATAAATGTACATTTTTTTCACAGGCCTACCCTCTGGGGTCCTTCTCACAACCAACATCATTACTGGACGCATAATCAAAGGAACCAAAACAACAAACCCAATTAACATAGCCAAATTGGTCCAAGATTGTGTCGATGTCATGTTACCTACAACAGCGGTTCCTACACCGGTCACAAGGTTGCTTGTTACATCACTTACAAGCGCTGTTGCAAGTGCAAAGTGACCAAGCTCAGAATTGAGGATTCGAAGGTCACTGAGTAACGCTGCCACCACTTGGAAGTTGCAAGCGCTATGAGAAATGAAAACTACGGGTAACTGAGCGGTTTGGGAGGCTCCAATGGCTTGAGTTAGTTGAGAGGAAAATAAAATATTTGTGCTGAGAAAACCAAGGAATATGGGAATTAGAACTGAGGAAAGTGCAATGGCCCATACTCTTTTCCCGGTTCTGAATATCATAGAAAAATCCATTTGGACGCAATTCACAAATATGTGAAGTGTGTATCCAAAGATTGAGATTAAGACTAAGATGTTCTCACTTCCAAATGGGAATAAAATCTTTTTTGCTTTCTCCAATATCCCTATCTTAATTGTAGGTCCTAAAACAAGCCCAGCCTGCAAATATCCACACATTACTTTATTATTTTATTTCCAATTATGTCCTATCAAATAAGGTAATACTTTTCTTCTATTTATTACACTTTTTCATTTACTGAAAAGGATCTAGTTCCATAAAACAATGTCATTTCAATAGTCAATTTTTCATTAAATTCATATAAAATGCACAAACAATATATATATATATATAGATATATTCTCATTTTCTATTCACTTTCATGTTCCTTAATTACAAATGGCATTTCAATAGTGAAAAAAAAATTAACTAGGAAACACAAAAAGAATTAGGAATTATTTAGGTTTTTTACTTTATTTTTAATTACAAAAGTTTTATATTATTCTTATTTTTTTGTTTTCAAATATTTATATAAAAACTACATATTTTTTTACTGTTTTCTATTTGAATATTTCAAAATTATAAAAAATAATATAATAATTTTATACTTAAAAAATAAAAATGAAGTATATTTTCTCTAAGAAAATAAAATGTGATATTTTTATAATTAAAAAAAAAATTTCTTAAATCAAGCAACCCCAGAAAACCTGCCTCCTTTCCTATCATAAACATAATCAATTCACATGTCCATTTTAAACTGGAATTCCTTAATAAATTAATAAGAAAAATTCTCTCTTTTAAATGATAACATTTTCTTTTTAGCAGTCAAAAAAAATCCCATAAGGTGAAAAGGAACAAGAGCTTATAAATTGGCAAAGAGAGGAAGATAACGCATACCATTACTGATGAAATGAAGTAGGGGAGCTCCAAACGCTTAAGGAGGAAATGAAAACATTGAGTGATTGCAAAAATTGTAACTATTTGTAGCTCAAGAATTGTCAAAGGATGTTGCAATAAAGTTGATGCCCCATTATCGTCAATTTCAAATACCCCATTAGATGTTATATCCGGTGGCAAATGAATGCAAACGTTATAGGAAGCACCACGATAATCATGTTTCGGCAACTCATTAACTGAAAGGAATGCATAGCTTGTGTCCATTTTGATCCCCATAGACAAAGATGAAAAATTAAAACAAGAGGATGATGAACAATAAATGCTTAGTCGTTAATCAGGTAGAATGAAACGGTGACTTAAATTCAAGGAACATAAAAAACAATAAAGTAAGTCACCTCAAATGACCTGTTACCTCTCTTTCACCTGAGAACTTACAACTTTGTTATGCTTGTTAATTACTTATTTTGCTAATTTGTATAACTAATTTCATAACTTATACCATTAAGACAACACACTTTTGTAATTAAAGTCCACAAATTAGGATTCCACGCTTCTCCTAAGTTTTTGTGGTTGTTAACCACCTAAAACAGGAAACAGTTATTGGTGACAAATAGCACATCATTGATAAATCATTTGCCCTTTTTTGGATGTTTTATTTTTTTATATTTTATTAAAAAATTAGCACAATTTCATTCTTTTATATGGTGGTATTATTTATTTCTTAATCTTAACTGTTAGTTTTTTAATGAAAAATACTATTTTTGAATTAAAAAATAAAACAGACACGGAAAAGAAATAAATTTAGTTTAATCTCTATGAGAAGGGTTGCTCTTTAAGAAACTGTTATATTATTAATAATTAATTTTTTATTCGTTATATGTTATATATATGTATATTATATAAATTATTAATATTATTAAATTAACTATTTAATTAAATATATGTTTGAATTGACATAATAGTAGACATGTAGCATAAGTAATTTATGGTGGGTTAATCAACTTCTCCTTATGAAACATTTATAAGTATATTCCTATAATACAACAAACATGATAAAAAGTTGTTTTCATCCATGATAATAAATTAACAATAAGGATCAAAATAAGAATTTCAGAAAAATAGGAATGAGAAACAAAAATAAAATAAAATAAAATTTAATATATTTTAAAAGATAAAAAATGTATTTAAGCTAAATTTTGAAAAGTATCCTTATATATGTATGTATGTCACTTTATGTTCTCGTCACCGAGTATGCCAAAACTATTTTCTAACCACCTGCACATCATATGTTTAATATAATATTCCTCCTTCTATCAAATCTAATGCCTTTAATTTCTATGAGCATCAGATTCTAAAATTATGAAGATAAAGAGAGAAACTTTTAAATCCTTGCTGTCCTTATCTTTTGAAAAGAATAACAATAAAATTATTTTCTCTCCTAGTTTTATTTTATTTTTCTTAAAAAATTATGTTAAAATGGATAGATAAATTAATTGCAAGATCAAATAGCTTTTAAAAAGTTAAAATCATATATAATTACTTTACTCATCATACATATATTTAATGTAAAATAAATTTTATTTTTATTTTTTATTTTGAAAAATATTTTGATATATATAAATTTAAAATAAAAAAGAACGATAAAAACTGATTTACATTAATTGAAATTTTTTTTCTAGATTTTGTTGTCGACGTGTCTTTATACATGAAAGTAAAATTTTCTATGTTTGAATTAGATGAAAATTTTGATTATTTACATAATAAATTATGGATATTATTAATTTTTATTATAATTGATTATATAAAATAAATTTTATATTTAAATATATTAGATAAAAAATAATTTTAATATAACCTATACATTTAAAATGCATTAAGTGGTAAGAAAGAAAAAAATATAAAATAAAATAAAATGTAATATGTGATACATTAAAATGAGAGATATAAAAATAAAAGACATTAAAATATTAATACTATTGAAATGTATGTTTATTATTTTTTTATGGAATAAAACTTGTATAAACACACATTTAAATGTGACATGTTAGACACAATCAATGATAATATGAGAGCATACTAAAATTATAAAATATTAAAAAAAAACTGTGTTTAATTTTCACTTTATTTCATGTAGATCATGCTTCTTCTCTTTTTTTATTTGAACTTCTCCATCATCCATTCTACATCACTTTCTGCATTTTCATTATCTTACATCTTACAACAACAACAAAAAAACGTAAAAATAATCATTTAGACAATATTTGATACAAAAATATTTTTTATTTTTTTATCTGTTTATCTTACAAAACTTTAAAAATAGAAACAAAATTAAAATAAAACAACAATTTTACAAACCAAATATCAACTTAAGATCTTTGAATCAAATCAGTTATTAGTTTTCAAATGATTTTTTTTACCGTTGAAAGATTTCAAGTTTTTTACCGTTTTAATTGGTTTATAGAATTTTTCGTTTTGTACCCATCACACTCATTATTAAAAACTGAAGGGTATGCTTATTAAAGTAAACCTAATGACTATGCTTTGAATCTTTACTTTATGCTTGGAAAATTAAACTAAATAATAATCAACTGACATAAACTTATCCTTCATTTATTTATTATAGTAGAGCACCATTTTACAAGATGATTTATATTTGATATTGCTGATACATGAATAAAATAGAAGTTAAAAAAGTGTATCGTATAATTTATAGTGAAAGTGAGTGATTATTATGTATTTCCATTTTAAGCTATGTTAGGTATAACTAATATAAAAATCATAAGAAAAGAAAATATCTCATCATTAAAATAAGTCATATTTATTATGCATTATTAAACAAAATCATATATAAATATGCTTGAAATGAAGGTAATAGACCTATGTGGTTTATCTTAAAAAGGACAAACTATGAATGTGATATCCTTTTATGATATATAATATTATATAAATAATTGTAAAAATTTTAAAATAATATTTTTATAAATAGTATTTATTTTATCTTTACAATTTTAAAAAATAAATATTCAATATTTTTTTATAAATAATTTAAATAAAATATTTAATAAATCAAATAAATATATAATATTAATTAATAATATAAAAAATATATTTTATAATAAATAAAAGATTATCAAATATACAAATAGAATAATCATTTTAAGTTGATAACTGAAATCTTAAAAATTATTAAAAATAATTTCTAAAAAATGTTACTTATTTTATCTATTTTTTAAAATAATTATCATGTTAGATATATATATATATATATATATATATATATCAAATCGTCCTAAATAAATTTTAATTAATTATTCTAATTTTTATGTAAATAAAAGATTATATCAAAAAAATTTAAATATAAAATAAAAAATTAAAAAATTGATAAAATGTTTTAAATTTTACAAATATATTATTAAAATATTAGCTCGTTCTAGTATTTTTTATATTTTAATTTATATTATAATTCTTTAAAAATAACTACGATAATTTAAATAATACAGTAAGATTTTATAAAAGAGGGAAATAAGCGTCAACTAAAAGAAAGATCATGCAAATTTAGAATTAAAAAATTTTTGGTTTAGAAGATAATATTTTTTTTATTAACAAGAGAGAAAGGGAACAAAAGATTTGAATAGCAGTAAAAGGTCATTTCAAATGCTTAAGATCTAAGAAAAAGATAAAAGGGGAAATTATCCACAGCGACACAGCGGATTGGGTTTACATTTGGTCACGAAATCATGGTTGATGATAGAGAATAAAACTACATGTAACATGTTATTGGTGACACGTGTCAAATACACAAAACTTTAACTTAACAATCACGCAGAGGATCCACTCTCCACTCTTCCCAGAAACTGTATAAATAGGAGTGTATGAAACTGTCTTTCTCAGTCTTTCTCTGTATTCTGTAACATCGAAGAGAGAGAAGAGAGAGTTAATGGCAGGATTACTTGGTGGCGCTGGTGACGTGGCAGGAAGCCAGAACAGCGTTGAGATCGATAGTCTTGCTCGCTTTGCTGTTGAAGAACACAACAAGAAACAAGTATTTTTATTTTATTTTATTTTTAAAAAAAAATAGATGAAGGAAAATATTAGTTATACTCTGTTCTGCATTTGCTTGTTTCTCCAGAAATTGCTATGATTTGGGTTAACTTCGTATTATTAGATCTCTCTCTCTGTCTCTGTGTATTTCTTTAGTTAGGCTGGGGTTCGAATATATATTAATTTAATCCTTAAAATTAACCCTAACTGTTCATTTGATTTCTGATCATCAACTGATGATTTTTTTCAAGTAGTGCATATTTAATTTTTGTTAAATAAAGTCTCGTTCAAATTTTGTATGTAGAGAAAAATCTTTTAAAGTAAGAATTAGTTCTACCATATCATACAGGTTTTTGTTTTGAAAATAATTCTTTCCTATGAAAGATACCTTTGATTTAGTTTAAAAACACTTTAAGTAAACCTTTATGTTAGTTAATAAAATTGTATCAATCAAATATTTTAGTTCCTACAATTTAAAAAAAAAATTTCTTAATTCCTGATTTTGTAAAATGATTTTTACTTTAGTCTTTATTATTACAAAATAACTGAAATTTGAGGATTGACTTGAAGGGTTTATAGATTTGTTTTAGTTGTTTTTTTTATTCTTTTTAGTTCTAGAAACAAACAGGTTTCTATTTTCTTCTTATTTTGTGGTAAGGAAGGGAATTGAATTTTAATTTTATCTGTTTTTTTTTTCACCGAATTGGTGATGGCTATGCAGAATGCGCTTCTGGAGTTTGGAAGGGTGATAAATGCAAAACAACAAGTGGTTGCTGGTACCTTGTACCACATCACTTTAGAGGCAAAGGAAGGCGGAAATAAAAAGGTTTATGAAACCAAGGTTTGGGAAAAGGCATGGTTGAACTTCAAGGAGGTGCAGGAGTTCAAGCTTGTTGGAGATGCACCTGCAGAGTCTAGTACTTAGCTAGGTATTTGATTTAATTACCCAGTTGCTCCTGCCTGATTTTTAAGTATGAATTGTTTGTGATGAATGCAAATCTTCAATATTATTAGCTTTTTTCTTTTGGCTATTTTAAAGATGGCTCAGAAACTAAGTTTAGAATGAAATGGGAAAGTGTGGGGTATAGGGAGTTAAAAGAACAGAAATTTGTGTCTTGGAATCACTCTCTGATTTAACATTGTGCTTTATTTACCAGCACAGTGCACATAAGTATATATGACATAGTGATTGGGGAAGAACGTCTTTGATTTACTTTCAAGTACTAAGGTTAAGGATCAGATAACTAATTTAGTACTTGTCTTGTGCTTTTTTTTATTGGAAGCAGAAAATCTTTTTAAAGCGAGGATTTTCAGTGTTTTGCTTTTCTCAAACGCGTTTGAACCCATGTACATTTCTTTGCTTGTCCTGTATCAGGATCTCTGGATCCTGCGTCATACTAGTAACAATAGAGCTTTGCAGCCCAAAAGGACTGCTGATTTAACAATATGCATTTGTATATTTGTCGGTGTTTTTACCATTAACATCACAGCTGAAGAATACTCTTTATATGTTTCAAGAATTGTGGACTGTTATGGTCCTGCCATTATTCTAGTTTTGAATTCAGGTTGAACCCAATGCCCAATTAAGGGCTGGCTAGCTTGATCACAGAGGAAAAGGGTATTCCCTTCAGGGCCATTTGGACTTCACTAATGATTTATGTGATTTTCATTTTTGGTTATTTTCTGCTTAATACCATAAACTTTCAAACTAGAAGAACTCCAACTCCAAGTGAATAACTAGAAGAACACAATTTTCTGTCAATCTGATGCGACCTTGTCATTTTTTCTGTTCAAGTACTAATATCTTATCTAGGTTAACGTGGGATAAAACTTTGGTGTTGTACCTTAAATAGTTTTAGTACTATTCTCCGATTAAAATTAGAGTTTCATCTTGGAAACTAATGCACCTTTAATACTGGTCATTATTGTTTTTGTTGTCAAGATGAGACTCCTATTTTGATGGCAGAATAATATTAACAGCCTCTAAGATTTTGATGGCAGAATAATATTAACAGCCTCTAAGATACGGTATCTAAGTTTTAATTGATTAAGACATGCCTCCATGTCCCTAGTTCTATTTGGAATTATTAAAGGAGTGTTTTTTTATTTTTCAGGTTACTTAAAAATGAAGACAGCTTCGCTCGAAGGTGGAAAGCCTATGGATGTATAGAAGCATCCTATGTATGAAATAAATGTAGCTATTACCTTTGGTATTTGGTATTTGAAGTCGTAAAATACATTTTGTATACATTTGGCATCCTATTTGAAGGTTAAATACAAGAAACATATGATCCTTTTTGTGTAAATATTATTTGATGTTCCATATGTCACACGATGAAATATTGAGAGCTTTTACTGCTGCGGGGTTACGAAGTTTGCTTTATTTGACGAAATTTTATCGTGGAAATGTTTATCTTTTTCGGCTATACACAGCTGTGGAAAACATCCACGGCCACTTCATTTATTGAGTGAGAGCCATGTAAATATTAATCAACAATATTGAGACCCGTTTTCTTTTTGTTCTATTGCTTATGGTGAAGGTTAAAGCGCCGAAGAAAGAATGAAATGTACTGTGACAGTGGCTTTGATCCTTGAGTGTTACAGGAGGCATAATTGTTAGATGTTATTTTTTGGTTTGCTCTGCTAGCCTGCCTGAGTAATTAGCCTAATTACAAAACTAAAGTGGAAGCCATAATGAATATTATCAGTATGTAATTGTAAAAATGAAGATCCAAGAATCAGGCATGCACTCTTGTGACTGCCATGACAGTAATCATTAGCCTTCAGGACAAGTACTTATAAGGGAAGGAAATAGAGGTAAAATGTATTTTTACAAATTAAACTAATTTATGTACTTTAATTTTTTATTGTAGAAGTTTTTCCATCTAACTTCTTCAAAAGTGAAAGGGCTTAAGTTAATTTTAACATAAATAATAAAGGTGAAATCCTTTAACTCAGTTTATTTTCTGCTGATTTTATTGATGATGCATGGGAACGAAAGTGCTTTCATGATGACTTGTTCAGAGGACTATGATGGGTCAATATAAAGGGAAAACAGAAGTTGTTGTCACTGGATACTGGATAATACACCTGGTTCATGCTAAAATACAACAGTTGGAAGCAAGGGGCTACCTTAAAGAGAGGACACTGTCAATTTAGGTTTAAGATTGATGCCACGATACTGTCAAGTTTCAAAACTATTGCGGTGTTCCAAATTTGTAAAAGAAAGCAATTATAAATGTAATGGAAGGACAGTGTAATCAAATTTAATCTAAAAACAATTATGTACAATCTAATTGACACATGAAGTGTTTAAAACAAAAGACGTGTTTAGAGTAATAAACTCTATTTTCATAATAGATTTTGCAATAATAATTTGGCTAATGTTCAAATAATTGCATTACCTTCCGATGTAAACACATATCCTTATCTTCAAATAATTGCACTACCCTCCCATGTAAACACATATCCTTGTAATACAGTGAATTTTTTTTCATATAAAATATTATGATTCATAGTACCTCCGAGAATATTTTATTAATCTGACTAATGGAGTCCAATGCCTATTATTAACTTGGAATATGTGACAACAGCAACAAGGGGAGGCTCATGGGTAAAAAGGTGAGGGTTGGCATGATGACAACACTAATAGAAGAGTTGGTAGTCACAACATCATCTGATTCAACCAGGAACCATAATTGGTAAGAAATAAAATTGAATAAACCTAAAATAAAAAAATAGACCAGTAAATAATTTTTTTTATTTTTGTACATATAAAAATACAAATCTAAATATTTAAAATTCTGAATTTATGAATTAAATTTAAAAATTAATTAATAATTAAGTTTAAATATTTAAAATTAAAATAATAATTAATAATTAAAGCCCTTTAATAACTTAAAATCTTTTAAAATGGAGGCGGTAGAAAAACACGTTGGAGCTGAGATCATGGTTTCAAAATGCATCTAATTTGCATGGTGACAAAATTAAAATATAAAAAACAAATCGTGTCTAAATAAGTTGAACTAAAGAATAGATCACTTATCATTTACAATTAATCACCATTGTTGCACATACTTGAACATCATGAATTCATTTAATAAAATAAGTGATAGGAGCAAAACATTAACGCATCAAATTATACACTAAAATTTAGCCCTTTATGCAAATTTAATTTTGAAAAGTAATATATCGATGGTTTTATTAACTCTGGTGCACGATGAAAAAAATGTGCTTAGTTACGCCGACGTTGACTTTGACTACAAATGCAAAACTTTTTGTAAGTACTTGCAAGAAAAAAAATTGAAAAAACCTAAGGGTTCACGCGTTTACAAGAAGAGAGGTGAAACCAAAACAATGAAACATTGACTTTAACGTTACGCGATCCTCCATTTCTCTCACAATATTGCTAAACATTGAGAGTTGTGATACAATTTGCATAACAAGTGAAGAAATGGCCTTGGCTATGGTGGGAGAGGCATTTATCTCGGCTTCGGTGGATATCATATTAAAGATGATAGTTTCTAGAGAGTTCAGAGATTTCTTTTCAAGGAGAAAGCTGAATGTTACTGTATTGGATGAGTTGAAGATAAAGCTGTTGGCACTCAATGCTGTGCTCAATGATGCTGAGGAGAAGCAAATCACTGATGTTGCAGTTAAGGCATGGCTTGATGAATTGAAGGATACTATTCTGGATGCAGAGGATTTGTTGGATGAAATTAACACAGACTTTGTTAGATGCAAGGTGAAGGGAGAATCTAAAAAGTTTACTGCACAGGTGAGATCATTATTGTCTTTTTCCTTTAATCAATTCTATACGAGCATGAATTCCAAGCTTGAAGCAATATCTGGAAGGCTAGAGTATTTTGTGAAACAAAAAGATATTCTTGGTTTGCAAAGTGTTGGTAGGAGAGTTCACTATAGAACAGTGACAGATTCATTGGTTGAATCTGTTGTGGTTGCTAGAGAGGATGACAAAGAGAAACTGATGAACATGCTTCTATCTGATGATGATAGGTCTAATGATATTGAAGTTATTGCAATATTGGGCATGGGAGGTCTAGGTAAAACAACCCTTGCTCAATCCCTTTATAATGACAGTGAAGTGAAGAAACATTTTGATTTGTCAGCTTGGGCTTGGGTATCTGATGATTTTGATGTTCTCAAAGTGACAAAGAAGATTGTTGAGTCTCTCACCAAGAAAGATTGTCATATTACTAATCTTGATGTTCTTCGTGTTGAATTAAAGAATAGCTTAAGAGATAAAAAGTTTTTGCTTGTGCTTGATGACCTTTGGAATGACAAGTATAACGATTGGCATCACCTAATAATCCCTTTCAACAGTGGGAAAAAGGGAAGTAAGATCATTGTGACAACACGGCAACAACGAGTTGCTCAGACCACACATACGTTCCCTACTTATGAGCTGAAGCATCTAACAGATGAAGATTGTTGGTGCATACTTGCCAAGCATGCGTTTGGAAATGAAGGCTGTGACAAATATCCAAACCTAGAAAAAACTGGTAGGAAAATTGCGAGAAAATGCAATGGCCTACCATTAGCTGCTAAAACATTGGGAGGTCTTTTGCGATCAAATGTTGATGCTGAAGAATGGAATAGAATTCTGAACAGTAACTTATGGGCACATGATGATGTTTTACCAGCTTTGCGCATAAGTTATCTGCATCTTCCAGCACATCTGAAAAGATGTTTTGCCTATTGCTCTATTTTTCCCAAGCAATATTTGTTGGATAGGAAGGAATTGATTTTGTTATGGATGGCTGAAGGCTTTCTACAACAAACTCATGGAGAGAAAGCCATGGAATCAGAAGGTGATGACTACTTTAATGAACTTTTATCTAGATCCTTAATTCAGAAAGCGGAGGAAAAATATCGAATGCATGACCTCATCTATGATTTAGCTAAACTTGTGTCTGGAAAAAGTTCTTGCTACTTTGAAGGAAGTGAAATCCCAAGAACTGTTCGCCATTTATCATTTCTTAGAGACAGGTTTGATGTCTCTAAAAAATTTGAGGCCTTGTATGAGCTAAAGTGTTTGCGGACCTTTCTGCCACGATTGGGAATGCCATTTGATGAATCTTACTTAACCACAACGGTATCACATGGTTGGTTGCCAAAACTAAAATGCCTGCGAATACTGTCATTATCGAAATACAAAAATATCACCGAGTTGCCTAATTCAATTGGCAATTTGTTGCACTTGCGGTATCTGGACCTTTCCTACACTTCCATCCAAACTTTGCCTGATGAAACATTTATGCTTTACAATTTGCAAACTTTGATATTATCAAATTGTGAATTTCTTAACCAATTGCCGCAGCAGATAGGAAATCTGGTGAATTTGCGCCACCTTGACACAAGTGACACTAATTTGCCAGAGATGCCAGCACAAATCTGCAAACTACAAAATCTCCGTACTTTGACAGTTTTTATTGTTGGAAAACAAGATGGATTGAGGATCAAAGATTTAAGAAAATTTCCTTATCTGCAGGGTAAGCTTTCCATTTTGAACCTGCAAAATGTTGTTAATCCTGTGGATGCACTTCATGCTGACTTAAAGAATAAAAAGCGGATTGAGGAGCTTATGTTGGAATGGTGCAATGATCCACAAGATCCACAAATTGAAAAGGATGTACTTGACAACCTACAGCCATCAACAAATTTAAAGAAACTCAATATCAGATGTTATGGTGGCATGGGCTTTCCAAATTGGATAGGAGATTCATCATTTTCAAACATCACATTCCTTGGTATCAGTGACTGCAACCGTTGCTTGTCACTTCCACCACTTGGGCAACTACCTTCCCTCAAGGATCTTGTCATCAAAAGAATGAAAATGGTGAAGACAATTGGTCATGAGTTCTACTGCAGCAACGAAGGCACCCTGCTGTTTCAGCCATTTCCATCATTGGAGAGTCTAGAATTTGAAGATATGTCAGAGTGGCAGGAGTGGATATCATTTGAAGGTGCAGCTAGCAACTTTTCTTTTCCTTGTCTTAATCGTTTGCATTTATACAAATGTCCCAAGCTGAGAGGAATCTTGCCCAAGCATCTACCTTCATTGTCAGAGGTGTGTATCTCAGACTGCAACCTACTAGTGACAGAATCATCTGATCTGCACTGGAATACATCAATTGAAGTAATACATATTAGAGAGGGACAAGAGGGTTTGTTGTCTTTACTTGACACCTTCTCTTATTGTAAACTATTGATTGAAAAGTGTGACAGTTTGCAATATTTTCCTAGAATGATACTCTCTGCAAATTGTCTTCAAGAGTTGATTATAACAAATATCCCATCTTTGACTTCCTTCCCAGCTGATGGTTTGCCCACATCATTGCGATCACTTGACATTTGGCATTGCAGAAAGTTAAAATCTCTATCTCATGATACCTGGCACCAATACACATCACTTGAAAAGCTGAGAATCTGGAATAGTTGTAGTTCCATGACATCCTTTTCACTATGTTGTTTCCCTGCCCTTCAAGAGCTTTATATCCGTTTTATTCCCAACTTGGAAGCAATTACTACTCAGGGTGGAGGGGTAGCTCCCAAATTAGTAGATTTTATTGTCAGTGATTGTGAGAAACTTAGATCACTACCAGATCAGATTGATCTCCCATCCCTTGAACACTTGGACCTTTCTGGCCTTCCAAAACTAGCATCATTGCCCCTGAGATGTTTGCCTTCCAGTTTACTATCGCTTTATGTTGATGTTGGAATACTATCATCTATGTCTAAAGAAGAGTTAGTTTTGTCATTGCAACGCCTCACTTCTTTGTCATTTCTTTTAGTTAAGGGTCTTGGTGATGAATATGTTCTTAACACTCTTCTGAAGGAGCAGTTGCTGCCTACTTCTATTGAGATTTTGATCATAGAAAACTTTGGTGGTTTGAAGTTGTTGGAAGGAAAAGGGCTTCAGAATCTCACTTCTCTCAAACAGCTTTACATCCGCTATTGTCCAAACTTTGAGTCCATATCAGAAGATCTGTTGCCATCCTCTCTTGGAATACTCAGTATGCGGGAGTGTCCTTTACTGGAAGCAAGGTATCTAAGTCAGAAACACTGGTCTAAGATTGCTCACATTCCTGCAATCAAGATAAATGAAAAAGTGATAATATGAGTTGTTGCCTGAAAGAATCATCTAAAGGTAAATAAAGGCTTCAATAATGTTATTACATATATACAAAGTAACAATTTATTATGTCATTTATAATTTATTTATTTTTTTGCTCCAAGAGAACAAAGTTTGCAGGTCAAACTTCTGGTTGATCATGTAAATAATTGCCCATGGATGGACCATCTGTTTCAAACCAGTTTGGATTGTTAATGCTAACCGGTATATGTTAAATGTCATTTCTGAAAAAAGCTACATGTGTACAATTTGGATCGGAATGATGTACTTCCATGTTAATATTGAAAGTCAAACTATCAAATTTAGTGCATTGTCAAGAGTTCATGACAAGCAGGTGGATCTTAAAGCCTCTGTATAATTTTTTGAAGTCTTAGTCCAGGATTTATTTATCAACTAGGAACATGCTTAAATAATTACAACTATTATACATAAAATGGGGCACTCTTTTCTTTGTCTCAAAATGAAGAATCAAAGTGTCTTCACTTGGATAACTGTTGGTACAAGTATAGAAGGATTATATATTTACTTCAAATCTGATTTTATATATTAAATAAACCCTTTTAAAAATAAGCATTCTAATGCGTTAAAGATTTCCGAAGAACTGCTAAAGCAGCTGACGAAACATCTAAAAATTAGATAATTAGAGTCTCAGTTGATAAATAGGAGAAAAGAATTACTGCAGTGTTTGAATGGATTCTTATTCTTATTGAGTAGATTTCATAAATCCTTTGTCAAAAGGATGGAAAAATTGAAAGACTCAGATGCATTCGAAGGTGGGATTTACATGGTTGTTTCCTGCTTTTGTTTCTGATTTACTATTTATTGGCATATATTTTATCTTACTTTTCTTAGGATCTTAATTCTTTGGCGGTTGATACTTAATAATGTAAGTAATGGATATGGTGTGCGGTGATATAGATTGAGTAAATGATAATGGAGAAAGATAATGCTGTGATCAGGGATAGGTTTTTTTTTAATAAAATGTTATTAAATTGGTATAAGTGGTAGTGTATTCTTAATATTATTGAATATATATATATATATATATATATATATATATATAGTTTTTAAAGTTTTAAATAAATTAAAATTAATTTTTAATAAGTAAATATTATTTTGTTATATATTAATCTCAAAATAGAAAAAAATATATATATTTAAAACATTTTTCAATTAATATTTTTCACTTATATAAAAGTTTTATTATCTTTTAATCTTGTTCATGTAATATTTATATTCTATTTTTAAATTTTCCTTGTCATAAAAATGTTCCAAGTTAATAAATTAAATAAAAAAAGAATAGGTTGAAAATATGAAAAGTTAATAATTATGCATGATATAAATGAAGATTTTAATTACAAAATTAAATAAAGTAATAAATTAAAAATAATTTTTATAAAAGAGTATCATAATTTTAAGCAAAACCTTTATACCATTTACAATAGATAAATAAATATAAAAAATTAATTTATACCATACATCACACAACAAAAACACTTAAACATAAAAAACTTCCACAGATACATACATGGTTTGTGCAACACAAACACTTATTTATACAGGCATAAAAGCATGTAGACAACTAAGAAATGGGTTGAACATAGCAAGTGAGTCCCTCACAAATCTAAGGAATGTAAGCATTTGGGGGCAACCTAGGGGTAACAATAGCTGAGAGGGGAATTTTTTTCTGCAAGGCAAGTCCAAATGACTCTTCCATATTCAATTCCCCAACACCATTTGGTAGCTTCCAATCAAATGAATGCACCAAAGTGCCCAAAATGTAATGAACTAACACAATCCCCATCCTTGTCCCAGCACAAATCCTTCTCCCAGCACCAAAAGGAATAAGCTCAAAATAATTGCCACGTGGATCAATTTTAGCATTTTGACCACTCAAAAACCTCTCTGGATTAAACTCCAAAGGGTTGTCCCATACATCAGGGTCTCTTCCAATGGCCCATATGTTCACACTGAGCCTTGTGTTCTCGGGGATGTAATAACCGTCCACTTGGCATGGTTTTGTTGAGACACGTGGCAAATTCAATGGGGTTGATGGGTGTTTTCTAAATGTCTCTTTGCAAATGGCTTGGAAATAAGGAAGATTTGTTATGTCAGATTCTCTGAGGCGTCTATCTTTGCCTATCACTCTGTCCATTTCCTCATGAGTCCTCTTCATGATTTTTGGGTTCTTCAACATTTCTGTTAGTGCCCACTCTATGACACTTGAAGATGTGTCAGTGCCTGCCGTGAACAGATTCTAGAACAAGGGACCATCTAGTTGTTAGAACAAAATCTTTAATTACCTCATGTAATAAATAATTTTATTCAAAGTGAATTAATGTAATTTTATTTATAAAAATTAATTTTTCATAGGTGAAAATTTTAATTTAAGATCTTAATTTTATTCATCCAACCTTAGTTTATCCTGTAAAATAATTCAGATAGATCAAGAAAATATTGGTTGAAATATGCAAAAAAAAGATTTGGCATTTTCTAATGTTATATAGACTAGCACATTGCTTGTGCATATTGCAGGAGTAGTTTTAAATGTAAACAAAACTTAAAAATAAATTTAAAAGTTTTATTATTATTATTATTATTAGTGACTAACATTTATAAACAAAAATAATTTTAAAATAATTATATTAATGAAAATTTAAAATGATAAAATTTTTAATATTAAAGATAAAATTAAGAAAATAAATTATTAAAATAATGATATATAATTTTTATTTAAAAAACAAAGATATTGTTAAACTTGTTATAATATATATATATATATATATATATATATATATATATATATATATATATATATATTGATTTCATCCTATTTATTAAATCATATAAACTGGATTGTAAGTTCAAGATCATGAACCTAAACTATTTTCATCCCTAACCAAAATTAACATTCTTAAAGATTTATTTGAGAAGTGAGATAAAGTATGATACCAAAAGGAGTGCCTTGATGTTGGTAAGTGATAGTTTTTCCCCATCTGAATTTTCACTATGATGAGACATAACAGCGTCTAAGAAATCAGGTTTACCCTTTCTTTTATGACTAGTAGCCACATGTTCTTGGATCATCCTAGTGAACAATGCATCAAACTTCTTGTGCAAACTCTTCATTCCACGTTCTATACCTTGCAAGTCCAACCAAGCCAAAAAGGGTATAAAATCACCAATGTTAAAATACCCAGCAACCGTCATGAGCTCAACCACCATGTCTTTGAACTCATTTGACTCCGAACCCTTTGTCTCAAACACACGGCGACTCAATATAACTTGACCAATCATATTAGCCATAGAATATGTTAACATCTCAGCCACCACCACAGCTTCTCCCTTCTTGCTACTTTCATACATTGCACCAATCATGTACCCCATCTCTTCATCTCGAACTTTTGCCCAATTTTCAAGAGCCTTTCCTCCTAGCATGTGCAAATTGCTTAGTTTTCTAAGCAACTTCCACCTAGAACCATACTCAGCAAACACCATATCCTATGAACACCCAAAGGATCCAGGAAACATGTTACATATAGAAGGTTTTTTTTTTTTTTTTACATGCATAATTATATATATTAATAAATATGAAATTACATATTTAATTTCTAAATTCAAAAATTAAACTATACATAAATTTGATTTGTGAAAATATTTTACTAAAAATATTTTTTTTTCCTTATTTTCATTTTTTTGATCAAACAAACACTTTTAATTGTAATCACAGATTGATGATGGATGGGTATATATACCTGAGAATCATAGGCCAAGTGAGTTGCACCTGCATTTGGAGGTCGGTTAGAGAAGTTTTGATCAAGGGTTTTAAGGAATGCACTGGCCGCAGCAGGATTAGAAGCCACAACCATATTATTAGCACCCATTTTGAGATACATAATGGGTCCATATTTTTTTGCCATTTTAGAGAGTGTGACATGTGGCATGCTTCCCATCATTGGAAGTGCTCCCACTATTGGCCATCCTCGTGGTCCTGGTGGAAGCTTTTTCTTTCGCTTTCCAAAGATTGAACCAATACACAAACCGGTGATCAAGAAGATCAAAATGGATAACCCAATTTCTTTGAGAAGGAACAACAAAGTGTCCATAGTGAATCTAGTTTTCTAGTTGCTATTATGTTTGTGTGTGTCAAGTGCTTGATGATGATGCAATGCAAGACAGTGGGATATTTAAAGGTAAGTGTGTCATGTGATTTTGAAAATTGAAAGACAGGAAGAGTACATCATGCAGGACACAAGGGTACAAACTTTTCACTTTCAATTCCAACCGCTGTTCAACGGAAAATTATCCACTTTTCCCTCACGCGTATACAGTAATTTATATTAGGATTCCGATTTAAATATTTAGATTCACTTTTCTCACATATACACGTTAATTTATATTTGGATATTTGGATTTAAGTTGTTCAATTATTTTTTATAAAAAATTCAATCATTTCATTAAATGATAGGCGTAAAAAGTAAAGGTCTCTCCTGATAGGAATTAAATCCCTTATTGCGTTTTTTTTTTTATAATCTGTTTTTTTATTATAAATATTAGATTTAATAATTAAAAAAACTGAATTTTTTAATTTAATAGTTGAAAATTAAGACCGAAAAGGAGAGGATCCAAACTCCTCTTTGTATGTATCATTATCATTGTTGCTGGCTGCGGCTGCTAAATGCTGATTGGTTTCAGAATTTGTTGGTTAGCTGCAGAACCGTTAAAAAAAATAGCAATTTAAGCCATTAATTAATTATAGGTGTATCGTATAAATATTTTTTATTGAAACCAATTCTTTTGGAAAGGTATATAGAATTATTGTACAATTTAAATTATTATTTTAAATTTTTAATATATTTTTTTATTAAATTAAAAGTTTTATTTAATAATTTAATATAAGTCGTTTTACTGATGTACGAATCTGCATGAATGTCAGTGCGCTTCTCCTTGATTAATAAATATTTTATGCTTTTTCAAAACAATAAATATGATCTTTAATTAGTATATTGATTTTATACGAAAGTACACCAGAGACGTATTGTAGTTTTTATGACAATCTTTTTTACTGGAGGAATGATTTTAACATTTTAAAAAATTTAAAATTTTAAAAAATTTAAATATTTTTTAAAAAAATATTTTATTTGGATGTAAAAATTTAAATGTTTTTATTTTAAATTTTTTGTTTGGATAAAAAATTTTATATTTTCAAAGTTTAAAATTTTTTGTTTAAATTAAATAATTTAACTTTCATTATATATAATATTTTATTTTTAAATAATTTTTTAAAATATAAAAATAAAATTAATAAATAAAGAATATTTAAAATAACATAACATAGAAGTAGAATTTAAAATTTAACCTATTTTGTTTAACTTTTAAATTTTTCTATTTTATCTTATTAAATTTTTTAATAAATTTTTAAATTTTCAAATGCTTTGTTAAAAATTATTTAAACAAGTTATTTTAAATTTTTTTAAAAATTATATTCCTTACTTAAAATCTTTCATCCAAATACAAAATTAAAGACATCATTTACACACTATTAAAAATTGCTTAAAATCTTCATCCAAATATAAAATTAAAGACATATCATTTACACACTCTTAAAAATTATTTATGCATAATGAAAAATTATTAAAAAATCTAAATCAAACTTGTCCCTTCTTGTTATTCAATTGTTATTATTTTTTTATTTTTATTTACAATGATTAAAGATGAAAGTGAATAAGGTTGCTGATAGGGATTTATAATTCGACTCATTTAAAGTTTATCTTATCCCGATTTGTTTAATAAATAAATAGATTTAGGTAAAAAAGTCTTCTTAGATAAACAAGTCAAACCTAAACTTATAAAAAAGTTTATTTAACCTATTCAGAAATTTATTTATATTTGTATATTTGTATAATATTTATTTACATAATGTTAATATATATATTTTAGGTCCATTTAATAACTTTTTTTATCTTATAAACTTTTTTAATCAATTATTTATATAGACTTTAAGTCTACTTATTGATTTTTTTATAATGTAGGTCTTGTAGACTTTAAACCAGATCAGGTCTTAACAACAAAAAAAAAATCTTTAACATGTAGCAGATCCAAAGTCATGCCTCAAAATTTTTAAATAAGTTAAACTTGAACACTCAAAGCCTACATTAATTTAGCCTACTTTGATCGCTAACAATAATCTTGAAACTATGAAAAAAAATGTAATCCCAATTAATTACAAATAAGCAATCAATTTTTTCTTTTCATTAATCCCAGATACAATTATTATATTTAAATATATGATAAATTATTTTATATATATTTTATTTATTTTATTAATTATTTTTTACTTCCTTCTTTCTTTTTTAATTTTTATGGAATAAAATAATATCAATAAAAATAATTATTTTAAATTTTTACATAAATAAATAAATAATATCTAATTCTAATATTTTTCAATAGATGAGGTTAGGAGAAATTTATGTAAATTGAAAAACTAATTCTATCAATAAAGTTTAACACAATTAATAAATATTTTTATTTTATAAATATATTAGTAAAAATTTAAATCTTAATATTATATATATAAATAATATTTAAAAATATATAATTATTTTAAATCAGTATGATTAGTTTAGTAGTAAAAAATTAAAGATTATCATAATCTTACATGAATATGCGTTTGAATTTCATCATTTTTCATATTATATATATAAAAAATCGTTATATCTACTTCTAAGAAGGGTGAGTTGATATAGAGCGAACAACCAAACATTCCAAGTGTGGCCCTAACATTAAGGAAGTGAATTGCAGCTACCATTCAATACTATAATTCCAGGCTCGAAGCAAGTTCAACTTTTTTTACACCATAAACGTAAAGGGAAATTATATTTTTACATCATTTTTATTTTACAAAGAATATATATATATATATATATATATATATATATATATATATATTGAAAAAAGAGAGAAAAAAAAACTGTTAATAGAATAAATAATTTGATAATGAAAAGAAATTGAATTGTAAAATATGTAATAAAAATAGAATAGAAATAAAATAAAATTAATATTTTTATTTAATTTCATGATACACTTTAGTTCTGTTTTTAAATTTTTTTAATTTAAATTATAATTTTTAAGTTTCTTTTTTTTTGTTTTAAGTTAATTTATGTTATATTAAAATTGGTTATATAATTTGTTAGAAGTGAATTGCGAATTTCGATCCATTTAATTATTTATGTATAATCATAAAATATTATAAAATTTTAAAATGTATACTAGTGGCAAAAAAAAATTAAAAAATTGATTATTATTTTTAAATATAAAGATTTCATATTTAAAGTAAAATAGATTATAAAAGAAATTAATTTGATCTCACAAAATTTTATGTCATTTATACACCGTGTGTTTATTAATAAAATATTATTTAAAATATATATCTATCTTTAATCCTAAACTTACACTCCTTTTTTTATATGCTAGTAGCATCATCCTTTGTAGGGTTTTTAATAAATTTAACTTTAACTGTCCAATACATCACCTCCCAACATAAGCTGAAATATAATAATGGAAGGAGCATAAAATGCATAAAATGGAGTATCTTAATTGAGGAATTATAAGAAGAATCAGTCCAAATTCTGACGACCCCACCCACTTAGAGCACTATTTTGGTTGTTTCTTTTATGCAATTGATGACCTCTGTTGGTCTTGGGCCTTGGGCCACCTATTTCCTGATGAATGGGAGTTGCTTTTTTATCCTATTTTTATTTTATTATATTCTTTTTATTTTTAATAAAATTAAATATTAAAATTATTCTTCGTTTTTATTATTTAAAATAGATTTAATTATTTTTTGAAAATAATCACATCTTTTTTATTTTTGGTAAAATTAAATATCAAAATTATTCTTTGTTTCTATTATTCAAAATGGATTTAATTAATTTTTGAAAATAATTTTCTGAAATGAATTAAACTTCCGAAAATGCTTTTTCAGAATAGATTTATTAAAGTTTCGGAAATATTTATCCGGAGAGTAATTAAATTTATTTCGAAAAAGATCTTCCGAATGTACATTTTCGAAAATTTATTCGTTAGGGAAACGTATTTCTGAAACATATATTCACACTTCTTTCCTGCAATATTTCAAAAATTTATTTTTTTATTTCAGATACACCTTTCTAGATCTAATGAACATTGTACAGTTTATCTTCCGGATACATGTTTCCGGAAATAAATTCAAATCTCCCGAATTTACGTTTCCAAAAGTTAAATCTATAAGAATAATTTTATTTTTTTACATGAAAGAAAGATAAAAAAAACAAAATAAAAATATGTAAAAAACAACTCTACATTGAATTAATAAAAATAAAATAGACTAATTGTAGGCTTTGATCTCACATTATATGCTTATCAAGAACCTATCATAAAAGTAGCTTTCCAAAGATTGACTTAACCTTAATCAACTTAGACTTGTAGAATATACAAGAAAAAACTCAACCACAAGATATTTTACTTATCAAGTGGTTTTGGAGTACACACGTAAATCACAGACTAATCCAACTTTTTCCTTGTTTAAATTTGTTCATCAGTGATGATGAAAAAGGAAATTTCCAAAACTAACATAAACCTATATTGTTTTCCTCCTTTTCTGCTTTTAATGTTCATGGAAGACGAAGAAATGATACTGAATTAACAATAATCAGTGGAGGACTTAAATTGCAGCTCATGGTTCCCTGGTGCATCTAATGTGTTAGTATGATCGTTAAAATTTTCCTATGATGTAATTAATATGAAAAAAATATATAATAAATAGTAAATCTTTCTAATGATTTGAGAAATAAATTTTTTAAATTTTAAAACGATCGATGAAAGATTAATTTTATAATAATCTGAAATAAAGATGGTTGCATAATAACAGCAATGATATGATAATGTATGATAATAATAATATTACGATGATTATAATATAATATATTATATAAATATATATATATATATATATATATATATATATATATTTAATAATCAATAATCAATATATAAAATAATTAATTTTATGTATTATTATTATAATATTTTTATATTATTTAATATTTATTTTATATAAAATAATATATTATAATATTATATTATAAATAATTATATAATATAAAATTATATTATTATATTATAATATTATAATTTAATATAGTTTATATATTAAATAATATTATTTATTTTATTATTAATTTATAAAAGTTAGATAAAAAATTAAAAAATTATTATTATTATAATAATAATAAATTGATGATGATAATAATTATAGTAATGATAATTATAATATAAAAAATATTATATAGTTATATAATTTTATGTTTTATATAGTATTTGATAATCAATATATAATATAAATAATTTTATATTATTTAATATGATATTATAAAAATTTATATAATATAAAATTATATTATAATATTATAAATTATATATAATTTTTATATATCAAATAATATTATCTATTTTTTAAAAATTATAAAATTAAATAAATAAAAATAAATAATTAAATTATTTTAAAATAATAATATTATTATTATAATGATAATAATGATAGTAATAATAATAATAATTGTGATGATCATGATAACGATAGTTATAACATGATAATGATAAAAATAATGATTTGATAGTAATGAAGATGATAACTATAGTGTTGGTATAGTATGGTAGATAATTAAAAAATTAAATTGAAAAATAAAAAAAATTATTTAAAGATTTGAATTAAAATTATTTTAAATATATATTAAAAATTAATTTTAAACTTTTTTTAATAAATTTTATTTTTAAAATTAATTTAAAAATCAAAAATTAAAAATTTGTAACTAAATTATTTTTATTTTAGAGTGAAAAGAGTAAATCATAACTCTACAATTATATATAAATAATTATAATTAAAATATATTTAAATTTATATAATCATTTAAAATATATTCATAAAATTATTAAAATTTATTTAATTGTGAAAGATTAGAAATTGAAATAATTTCACACAAGAATTTTAAATTTAAACCTTATCATTTTTTATATTATATAAAAAAAATTCATAATATTTACATTTTAATGTTGATATATAACATTTAACAATCATTTTTTTTTACTCTCACTATACATATATACATATATGAATGAAAATTGACTTATAATTTATACAAAAAATATTATAGTTAATAAATTTTTGTAGGATTCAAATTTAATAAATTTATATTGAAATAATTTGATATTAATATGTTGGTCATAAAAATTAAATTTAAAAAATTAAAAGTTTGTAGATATATAATGTTACAATGAATATTTACTTAAATTTTAAAATATATATTATATGATAAAATATAATTATTTAATAAATTACTATATACCTTTTAAATTTTAAATAATTTCATAAATTTTATATATATAATATTAAAATTTATTTTGAGAATTTGATTGATAAAATTTAAATATTTATAAAATTTGTGATCTCCTGTCATTTAAATATACTATGTTTGCTATATCATACTTGGATTGACTATTAGCTAGTCTAGGCACAGGTAATTACTGGCTTCCTAACTTTTTAAACGTGCAAATTTATTAATCTAATAGTCAACGAGTTATGTCTATTCAATTTTTTCTTTTTGGTGCCAACATAGTTTTTTGTTTTTGTTTAGAACAATGAAAACCAACATAGGTGAGTGTAGTGTAATTGACGTTATAGTTTTAGGAATTTTATATTGTACGAAATTGAATTTGATAAATATTTCTAGGAAAATAATGTTTTTATTTAGAGCAATTACTTTTTAGTCGAACACATAGTATAATCAGAATAACATGTATTTTTATGAATACTTAATATTAATAATTTAAATTATTTGCATATAAGAAATCAAAATGAGTTTATTTAAATTAAAACAATTAACAAGAAGGAAGATTTAAGTCAAATTTTAAACCACATATATACTTAACCTTCAAAAGATTGAAAGAAAGTGGAAGGGAATGACCATCAATATTGGTATTTGGTAGTAGCTACCCACATTTCTTAGCAAGCTTATCTATTTTCTGGTCTAAACTATATTTTATTATAAAATCTTTTCAAAATAATAATAGTAATTTTATCAAAATTAGAGTAATTATTTAGAATATAATTTATTTGTGCATTACTTTAACAATAATTACTGAAAAAATATCGTTTAGAATTATTTCTTACTTTATTGATATAGAGAGAGAGAAACAAAAGGTCTCGTGAAATAAAGAGGATTACTTTTTAATGTAAGATTTTTTTAAAAAATAAATAATATTTTATTATTTTAATATTATTATTATTTAAATAGTATGTAGATAATTTTTTTGGGAGCTTTGTTTTACCTACGTTTTGATTAAGTCAATCTTGTTTCTTAATCCTATTCGGCAAATAGGATTATTAGTTGTTAAAATAAAATAATTCGTGAAAAGATCGCAAGTTATGAGTGAGTTAAGTTTAAACTAATTTAGCCTACAAAATATTGAGATTTTTTCTATCTTACCAAACCTTTAGACCAAATTTGTAGGTTAATTTTTTATTTATTTTAAAAAAATTTAAATTTTATTACTATTTTTACTTTTTTATTATTAAGTGATAATGATACATTTTCATATCATATTTTTTATAATTTTTTAAAATACTTTTTACTTTAAATACTTTTTATTATTGTTATTTATTTAGTGATTCAATCAATTAAATTAAGTTAGCATTAGGTTAATTTATATGTAGCTTAACATGTAATAAGTTTACTTGTTTTAATAACTCTGAATAGGAAGCATTACGGAGTGATAATTCTATTCTTAACATATATCTGTTTGAGTTGGATGGTTTAATACCAAAGTAAACAAATTACTTTTTAAAAATAAAAGATAGGAGGATTTAGAATAAAGTTTTTAGTATTTTAATCTTTTGACATATTTAATTTTTTAAAATTAATTCATTATTTTAAAAATATTTTTCTTAATTTTTTAAATTTCATCATTATCTTTTAAATTTGTTTTTAATATCATTTGTGAAGAATCAAATTATATTATTTTAAATAACAATGTAATTAATTCATAAAAATATTAAAATAAAGAACAAATTTATATTACTTAAAACATTAAAAATAAAATTTTCTTTTAACATAAATATTTATCATATATCATATAAATTTATATATTTATTAAAATTGATGTTTTATAGACTGAGTATATGTAACATCAAACAAATAATATAAATATATTCTTTAAACTAGAAAAAAAATAAAAATATATTAATTAAAATGATGGAATAAAAAATTAATAGAAAATAAAGTATATTTTTAATGTTTAAAGTAATTACATAATAGTTATTTAAAAATTAAATTAATGAAGATAATGGATGAAAAAAAATTATTTCAATTGCTTAATTATTGGATAAGATTAAAAATATTTAAAATTCATTAACTTCAAATCTAAATAAACAAACAAATGAAATTTTAAACCTTTAAAATAATTTTTTTAATTAAAATTAAAATTAAATTAAATTAAATTAAATTTTTATCAACTAAAAGATATATATTCTAAATAAGAAAAATGAACAATTCATGATTTAAATTTAAATTCAATTGATTCAATATTTTGTATACAATTATTTTTTTTATTAGTTTATTTACAAATTCAACATATTTAGATATTTAAAAAATTTATATTTAAATAACATAAAATTGAAAAATTTTTAAAATTAAAAATTAATCATTCATTTTTTATATCCACATCCATTTTTTTATTTATTCAAAATTTTAAAATGCATTATTGCATCTTATTTTTAGTTTAAATATCATCTATTGATTGAATCACTTAGTTCTCCTTCTTGCAACTTATAAAATAATTTTTTTTTCACTTGTTTGTATATTCTTTTTAGGATGAAAGTAAATAAAACCGTTCGATAGAGATCTACTATTTAATTAGTTTAAAACTTAGTTTGATTCAACTTGTTTAATAAACATATAGATTCAAACTTGTTAAAAAACTTTTTTACATAAATAAATCAGATGTAGATTTATAGAAAAATATTTTTAACCTATTTAGAGGTTTATCTATTTTTATATATTACATATTTATATTTATTTTAATATATTATATTTACATAATATTAATATATATATATATATTATGTTTATTTAATGACTTTTTTATCTTTTAGACTTTAAGCTTCTAAGTTTTTTTATTCAATTGTTTATATAGAGGCTTTAAACTGATTTATTGATCTTTTTTGAAATGTATACTTTCAAACTCATATGTCTTGTAAGCTATAAATTAGATCCGACCTTAATAGAAAAAAAAACCTTTAACAGGCCTCATAATTTTTAAACATGTCAGACTTAAATATTGAAAGTCTAGTTCAACTTAACCTACATTTATCCCTACTTTTTGTTCTCTTTTTAAATAACTAAAGATTATAAATAAATTTAACAATATTCTTTACAAAATTTTCAAGATAAATCTTGATAGAGATAAAAAATATATTTATCAAATTAATCAATTTAAATTCAAAATGAATTATGAATTGTATTTTAAAGAAAGGGATAAATGTCTTTCTATTTGCGGAATGAGATTTTAAAGAAAGAGATGGTATCTTGGTTTAAAATAAAATAAAAAATTAAATTCATAAAATAATACTGAAAATTCATTTTATTTATCTCATATATATGTAAAAATTTAAATTAAAAGAAAGTAAATATTTAAATTTTATATACTTCATATTGAAAGAGCATCATACAAGCATAGAAATCCTATATAAAAAAATCACAAAACTTAATTCACTTTATAAACCATAAACTTAATATGCGTCAATTAAAAAAAATGTGATAATTTTTTAAATAACATTTTCATATTTAATTTTGATGAGCTGGAACTGATTTATATTAGTGTAACATGCGCAACCAACCAATAGCTTAAGAGGAGTTGAAATGAACACATAAACTTTCACTAGGACAAAAATAATATGAACTTGTAGGATTGAAATGAACACATAAACTTTCACTTGAACGAAAATAATATGAACTTGTAGGATTTAAAATTAAATTAGAGAAACTGATAAAACTGCAAGAAATTTTATCATAATACAAAAGAAAAAAAAAATAACAAAAGTGACAGAGCTCTCTTTAACGAGTTATATGCTTGTTCTTGTCATAAAAAAAAATATATCTATCAAAAAAGAAACTAAAACTTAATTAATAAAATTAGACTAATAACCAATAACAGAATAACTAATTCTAACTTAAAATGACTAACTCTTTACCGATAATAAAAATAATTCAATCAAAGTAAACATATAGGAATGAAGCGCCATAAAACAATATTTAATTAAAATGAAATAAATTGTGAGATTTTTGTTTACCTTAAAATATTTCAATCCCTTGTTTGATATTATGATACAATGGACAAATAACAAAATCTGTAATTACCATACAATGTAACGGACATTTTGATATACTTGTAGTTGTGTTTAACTGTATTCAACTATGTTTCCATTCTTTTTAGATGGGCAAGTATATTTATAATTTAACAAAAAGAGGGTATTTTATTCTTTTTAGAAGATGTTTGTAAGAGTATATTTGAATTTATAGTGATTTATGACTTCTAATTTTCTAAAATTTATTTACTATCATAATCTTTTTTATTCCATAATGCTGTCTCCCTGTAACTACACGTGTGTGAATTTGAATTATAGTGTAAGTAATGAGACCATTTTCACTACCTATGTTGTTTGTTAGTTGCTGTCAACTTGACCTACGATGAACCGCCACCTACATGTTGAAAGCAGTCCAATTTTAACGAATTTGGGCTTCCCTAAGTAAACAATTCACAACAAAAATATTCCACATTAGAAATAAAATTTATCTGAATATGCTACACAAAAAGTTTATAAGAGGCATACACTATTTTATAATATTTTCATAAATTCTTTTAAATGTTTTTTAAGATTATACATATATATATATATATATATATGAGATTATATCTTGGAGTACAAAATACCCCTATATTATTTATTAACAGGATCCAACTATCCTAAAAGGATCTGAGACCAAACAATGTTCCTTCCATTTTATTATCATAATTTATGCTTGTTAGCTCATTCATCAAGTTTATATGTATATATAAAGCAGTAGCATTTGACATTCTTTGTTATTATTTAGAATCTCAAAACATATCACTAGAATAAAAAATGTAGAACATGCAAGGTATAATATGGTTAAAGCTATTGAGGAACATTTTAACCTCAAAAAGTCATCCCAATTAGGCAGAAGAACTCCCTTAACTGGTCATAGATGAAAAGATATCATATTTTGTTAGGGTTGAATTGGATAGACAATGGAGAATGGAGCATTATAATCTCAGAAAATGATAAACTAACCACTGTCCTTTGGAATATCCTTATGGTGCTTCAGAATTAATTAAGAATATATATAAAGAAGATGCGAAAATTATATTATACACAAAATGATTTTCTAATAGGCTTTATGGACGATTGGAGAGTGATATTCTATGAGATTTTATGGACCATTGGATAGTCATCCCAACAGCCATTAATTTGTAATAAATGATGGGTTAATTTTATACCACACCAAACAAAAATTCTGTCAAATGAGAAGAAAAAATTCAATTCATTTATATATTAATATAAGTTATACTTATTTTTATATTATTTAATCATTTTTAACATATAATTTTATTTTAAAATTTAATATTAAATGATTAAATCTTATCATATAAATGTATTATTATGGGTGAAAATATAAGTTTATTTTAAAATTTTACCAAAAATTTTGTTTGGTGGTTTGAAATTAACATACCAGTTATATATTAATAAATAATTTTATATATTATTATTATAATATTTATTATAAAAATAATTTTAAATAAAAATTATCATAATATGATAAATATGATAAAAAATTTGAGTAAAAAATATTTTAATATTATTCATTTATATCACTATCACATTTTTTAATGAATATCTCCATTATATTTTAATATTTAAATTATATAAAAATAATATTATTTTATAATTATTATAATAAAAATAATAATTTTATATGTTATATTATAATATTTATTATAAAAAAATTTAATAAAAATTATCACAATAGGATAAATATGACAATAGTTTTTAGCAAAAATTATTTTAATATTATTCATTTATATCACTATCACACTTTTTTAATGCATATTTCTATCATGTTCTTTGCATTTATATTACATGTAAATATGTTGGATTCTAAACCCTTTCTCTCAAGTTACTCCACTCTGTTTGGGATGAATTTAGTTTTAATGTTTTTTAAAATTTAATTTAATTTTAAAATTTTAATTTTAAAATTATTTAATATTAATATATAAAATTAATTAATTATTTATATATTATGATTATAATATTATTTATATTATCCATTATTTATTTCATATAAAATAATAAATATTTAAGTAATTATATTATAAATTAAATATAATATTATATAAAAAATAATTTATTTAATTTTATAAAATTAGATAAATATAAAATATTAATTTAAAAATTAATAAAACTAAATTATTTTAAAATAAAAATATATAAAATGAAGACTCTTATTATTATAATAATAATTAAAATAATTAAAATATAAATATATAAACTTTTTTATATATTATTTTATAATCAATACAATAAAATAAATAGTTTTATATGTATTCTTTTTATAATATTTATTATAAAAATAATTTTTAATCAAAATTATCATAATATAAATTATATTATAAATTGAATACAATTTTATATCAAATAATATTATTTATTTTATTTTAAATTTATAAAATAAATAAATAAAAATTAATAAAATTATTTTTTAAGATAATAAAAAAGTAAAAAATTTATTATTATAATAATTATTGTTATTATTATAATATAAGATACAATTTTTTATATTTTATTTTATAATCAATATAATAAAAAATAATTTTATTATATTATTATAATATTTATTACAAAAGATAATTTTTAATAAAAAAATATCATAATTCCAATTATTATTATTATGTTTATTTTATAAATAATGGTTCTTAAATCATAATTCACAATACACATAAAATTCCCAATTCCAATTCGAAAAGTATTAACAATTCAGTGGAACACTGTGCTAACTGAATTTTAATTTTTCATGTTTCGATAACTTAAAGATTGATAGTATGATAGTAGAAATAAAAGATAGATCAATTTGAGAATAATAAGAAATGAAAGTAAATTCAAATCATTTGTTAAATTCAACCCATTTACAATGTGTACGATGATATAGCAGTGGAACTATCGATTCTAAAATATGAAAAAATAAACAAAAAAATTGAAGACATTTATATATATTTTTATAAATTTAGAAATAGTAAAAAAATGAATTACCCCAAATACGGATAACCTTGTTTTTATCTGGTATAATAAGATAACATAACAAGCTAGTGTTATTATTTATTATGTTACAGGTTTTGTTTATTATTTAACATAGCAGACTAATAAAAAGCTAGCTGTGCAGCACAAGTCATCTCACAAGCCATTTTGGGAAAGTTTTGTAGACATAGAAATGGTAAGATACAAAGGGATTATCTGTAGATAACAAATGAACCACTTGTTAAAAAACACATAATTTATTCAACAAAAATTACTGAATAATTATCTTAAATGCAGAAACACACCGTAACACTAAATCTATGATTTTAAGATTGGATATTTTTTCACAAGTCACATATAAGTCTTAAAGACTTAAAAACAACACATGAAACAACATACACAGTAGAAAATTGAATTTACTTGTGAGAAATACAAAATTATAAAAGCAAAGTATTTGAATATTCATAAATATTCGCAGAATAAGTATATGTTTAATTCATAAAACCCCACCAACTGAAGGAAAGTATAGGATGTTACAAAATCGGTGAAAATCAGTAAACAATTCTGGGTTTCCTCACAAAAAGATCAACAGGAAACGAAAAGGAATTTGACATAACAGATTCAATTAAAGTAAACAATATTTTTTTACTTTGTCGACATTGAGTGCATTACTCGTTTTAATTTCAAATTACAAAAAATTTAAAAGAAAATATTATTATTTCATTCACAACAAAAATAATTGTTCTGTCAATATTATAGCTGCAAAACATTATGTCCTCGTAGGATGGGTTCAGGTAGTTCTGGGCTCAAAATTTTCATTCATCCAACTTTAAAATATGCTATCCGATTTCATCCGTTGAAATAGTTGGATTATTTGGATATATATAAAATTGGAGGTCGGTTTCATCGGATGAATAGAAAATATTAGATAACGAAGGTAAAATTTTTCAGATTTTAACTATAACAGTCCTAGAATCTAGCAAAAGAAAGTTTCAAATATATGTAGTTATAACTAAAATAGAGACAGATTAGAATCTTGGAGAAAAAGGATGGGTTAAAAACTATTAAAGAAAGAAATGATGAAATCTGTCAAAAAAATCCGGAGAGAAACTCAAAAAAATCCGACATACCTTAGTGTTTTCGGTCATGTTTGGTTTCCGGCGGATAACAATCGCAAAACCTATCTCTGACTACATTAACGCACGATTAACCACTCATCTTTATCCGTTATAATTTTCTCACCTTCTCAATCATCTGGTTAGGTTATTTTTCGACAAATTCCGACAATTTTTGATCAACGGCAGATTAATATCCACCTCTAAAAAGCATACCTTAAAATTATAGTATGAGATGAAATACTTAAAAAAAATCAATACTTTATAAATAGTAAGCAAATGAAATCACTGTTCATAAATAACAAAATAACAGATCAGTTGATAAATAGATGTTGTCAAGCAAAGACAACATGTAGGTGGTTTAAACATAAATCAAATTAAATAGAGAAACACATGAATTTTAACAGAGATAGATCTCTAAATCATAATTGTAAAAGTAAGTTACAAACATTAACCTGAAAAGAATAGTTACAAAGAAGTAATCAAGGGAAAAGCATGATTGTATATACATGTAACATTATGAGTAAGGATCCCAAATTTTAAGGTATACAGGTTAATTTTATAAACATGGTTGAATGTATATATATGTTAAAATTTTTATTATAAGTTATAATTTAAATTTTTAATTAATGATTTTAATTTTATAAAAACAGATTGAATGAATAAAATGATATTTTTTCTATAAGTCTGCATAATTATAAATAATTTATTTATGAATTTTAAAAAATATTATATATATGTATTTATTGAATTTAAATATAATTTGTTTGCTAAATATTTTAAATAAAATCTAGTGATGTAACTCCTATAATATAGGTATCATGGAAAGAGATTAGATTACACGTATGTTATATAATAAAATTATACTTTGTTTTATTAAAGTGAAAATTGTAAAAGATGAAGAGCATAAATAAAAAATTCTATTTCTTTTTATGCATACAGTGTTGACAGAGATAATAATTTTTAAAATATTTTTCAAAAGGTATATCATTTCCACTAGTTTGTATTCTAAATTATAAGTATACATTTTATAAATTTGTTAACAAATTTCAAGGCATGTTAACAAACATAAGTTTTATGGTAAAATGAAAAATGTCATAATTTAAAAAAAAAATCATATATAAATTGACTTCTGTTATTTCCAAGAGAAAGATATCAAGAGATTCAGATTAAACAAACACAACCAATATTAACACATAAAGATTACAGACAACAGTTGAATGAAACTTACCAGGGGTGCTCAAGACCCAATCCTTGCCAGTAACCCAACCAGTCTCAAAGCTAATCAAATTGGGCCCAGATTCTAAATATATGCAATAATAAGAAATTATTCTACAACTAAACATTATAAATTAGTGTAAATCTAAAATTTTTATTTAAGTTTTTAATAAATAATTAAATAATATTTTAACATAAATTTAATAGGAAAACGTACAATTTTATCTTTAAAAACTGAAAGTATTACATTTAAGTTCTTCAAATATTTAGATTACCAGTTTAGTTTCGTAAAAATTGTAATTGTTATCACATTAATTTTTTAAAATATTTTTATCATTAAATCTGTCTTTAAAATTTCAATTTATCATCCCATTAGTCATATATAATATATTGTATTGCTTCTTTAGAAAAGAATTGAAGTAGAAGATTAATAAGAATGTATTATGATGTTTTGAGATATTATCCAATTATAAATTATTATATTATTAAAAATTATTAATTTTGTAATAATTATTTTAAAAGATATATTTATCATAATTTTTAATTGGTTAAAAATATAATTTTTTTATGATCAAGAGTCTCTCTTAATGAAAAAAGAAAAGTTTAAAAGTTTAACTTAATAATAATTTTTTTAAAAATTTTGCCAAATTAATTCTTAAAAATTAAAATCATAACATAAGGATGATTTTGATAAAAAAATAAAATAAAAGACTAACAATTTAAGTTTTTAAATAACTAATTTAATAACTTAAAATTTTAGAAAATCTAATTAGCAACACTTTTTTCTTTAGAAAATTAATTTATAAATTATCTCAATTTAATATCTTGATCTTTCATTTATTAAAGAACATTTTATAACTTTATTAACTTTTTAAAAGAAAATTTATCTAATCAACTGCTTTTGAGGTATTAATATAAGTTATACTTATTTTTATATTATTTAATCATTTGTAACATATAATTTTATTTTAAATTTTAAAATTAAATAATTAAATCTTATCATATAGATCATATTATTTTAGGTAAAAATATAAATTTATTTTAAAATTTTACCAAAATTTTGTTTGATGATTTGAAATTAACCTACCAGTTATATATTAATAAATAATTTTATATATTATTATTATAATATTTATTATAAAAATAATTTTTAATAAAAATTATTAAAAAAAATTTGAATAAAAATTACTTTAATATTATTCATTTATATTACCATCACATTTTTTTAATGAATATTTCCATCATACTTTTAATATTTAAATTATATATAAAATAATACTATTTTATATAGAGGTGATCATCATACAAGTTTGGGGTTGAAAAATTTTTGCTGAAAAATCGAGTTTTAACATAGCTTTTAGATTCCATCTGCTGCCAAGTTGGTTATACGATGCTCATGGATAATGATGATGAAATTTTTTGAATTCCAACGGTAGCAGTTATGGAATCGGTAAAAGGAACATTAAAAAATATGCGATCACAATAAAAATAAGAATGAATATTAGAATATCATAATAAAAAAATAAATTTAAAAAAGAAACTAAAAAATCCGAAAAAGTTGGGTTCAGTTTTCGATTAGGGCAGAATCCGTCTCCAATCTATTAACCTGTCATCTTTGGTCGGTGACGAGTTATTTATTTACCCCTAATTTTATAATCTTTATAATAAAATAATAATTTTATATATTAATATTATAAAAATTATTACAATAGGATAAATATAACCATATTTTTTTAGCAAAAATTATTTTAATATTATTTATTTATATCATTATCACACTTTTTGAATGCATATTTCTATCATGTTCTTTGCATTTATATTATATATAAAAATGTTGGATTCTAAACACTTTCTCTCAAGTTTCTTGGATTCTGTTTGGGATAAATTTAATTTTAATATTTTTTAAATTTTAATGATTGTATTATTTAACATTTAATATATAAAACTAATTATTTATATATTAGGATTATAATATTGTTGATATTATCCATTATTTATTTTATATAAAACAATATATATTATAATAATACATTATAAGTAATTAAATATAAATTGTATTATAAACTAAATATAATATTATATCAAAAAAAATTATTTATTTTATTTTATAAAATTAGATAAATATAAAATATTAGTTTAAAATTAATAAAACTAAATTCTTTTAAAATAAAAATATATAAAATTATTACTCTTATTAGTATAATAATTAAAATAATTAAAATATAAATATATAAATTTTTTATATATTATTTTATAATCAATTTAATAAAATAAATAGTTTTATATAATGTTTATTATAAAAATAATTTTTAATCAAAATTATCATAATATAAATTATATTATAAATTGAATCCAATTTTATATCAAATAATATTATTTATTTTATTTTAAATTTATAAAATAAATAAATAAAAATTATTTTAAAATTAATAAAATTATTTTTAAAATAATAAAAAATGTAAAAATCTATCATAATGATAATAATAAAAGTTATTATAACATAAGATACAGTTTTTTTATATTTTATTTTATAATTAATATAATAAAAAATCATTTTAGTATATTATTATAATATTTATTATAAAAGATAATTTTTAATAAAAATTATCACAATTGATAAATATGATAAAACTAAAAATAAAATTAAAATTAAAATTAAATGTTACCTTTTCAAAATAATAACAAGTGAATTACAACATTTATTTTTCAGCTTGTTTTCGCTCTCCGTTTATATATTATTATTATTATTATGTTTATTTTATATATAATGATTCTTAAATCATAATTCTCAATTCCAATTGGAAAAGTATCAACAATTCTGTGGAATACTGTGCTAACTTCAATTCCATCTCGTCTATCATTTCTTGTATCTGTCTTCTTGGATCTTATCTTAGTTTTTGATTCTTGGATAACTTAAAAAATTGATAGTAGAATTTAAAGATAGATCAATTTGAGAATAATAGAAATAGCTGAAAATAAGATGAAGAGACAAGCGTAAGAGACACTGTTGATTCCATTTCTATACATTTTTATAAATATAGAAAGATGGAAGGACCATTCATCGTGGAATATGGATAACCCTTGTTTTTTTATCCAATACAGTGAGATACATTAACAAACTATTGTTACCATTTTATATTTTGTTTGTTATGTTGCAATTTCATTTATTATCTAAGATAGCAGACTAATAGAAAGCTAGGTAGCTGTGCAGCATGATCTTGCTAGAAATAGCTAAGTTTCACGTGCCGTCTTGAAAAGGTTTTTAGAGATAAAGACTGTAAAATCTAAAGTTTTGTTAGATAACAATTGAGCCATTTGTTAAAAAAGACACATAATCTAACGGACAAAAACTACCGAATAATTATGTTAAATGCAAAAACATACCCTAACATTGAATGGAAAGTTTTAAAGTTGGATCGTTTTTCACATGGGCACATATAAGTCTTAAAAAACTTAATAACGAGTGAGTTTACTTGTGAGAAGTAGAAAAACCCGAAAGAATAAGTATCATGTGTAATTCATAAAACCACACCAACTGAAAGTCAAGTATAAGATGTTACAAAATCATCTAAAAATCAGTAAACAATGTTGGATTTCCTCACAAAAAGATCTAAACAGGAAATGAAGAGGGATTTGACATAGCAGATTCAATCAAATATAAACAATCATTTTTTTTGTTTCCCAGACATTGAATAAAAAATTTAGAAGAAAATACTATGGCTTCATTCAAATGCTCTGACAACAAAAATAATTATCTGTCAATATTATTGCAGCAAAATGCTACGGACACTGCAATTGAAAAATTAAATAGGAGGAAAGCATACCTTAGAATTATAGTACAAGATAACAGTCAAATATGGAAAACCATTTACAATTTCTTCCCATCATGCTTATGAAATCATTGTTCTTAGAGATCTCACAAAATGACAGATCAATGGACAAATTCAAGTTACTCCAGAATATATGTCAACAAGCTAATAAATAGATGTTGTGAAACAGAGGGTAGCAGAAGGAGTAGAGTATCCATGCAGCTGTAGTTTGTCATTAGATGACTGACAACATGTATGTAGTTTAAATGAGTCAAATTAAACAGAGAAATACATCAAAGAACTCTACCACAGCATGATATATTATTGTATACCTCTAAATTATAATTATAAACTGATTAAGGTACAAACATTACGGGATGGGATAGCAAATTTTAAGGTCAACAGGTTAATCTTATAAAAACGGGTTGAATATATATATATATATATATTGAAATTTTTATTCTAATTTATAATTTGGATTTTTAATTGATAATTTTAATTTTATAAAAATATGTTGAATATATAAACTGATTTTTTTTTTAAGTTTTTATAATTATAAATAATTTATTTATGGATTTTAAAAAATAATATATATATATATATATATATATTGAATTTAAATACAATTGACAAGTGTGTTATAAATTTTACAAAAGATAGGGTCTAATATCTATGACAAATGAAAATTAAATTTAAAGTTTGGACTAAACTTTATTTGTTTCTATATATACTACTCATAATTTTATTAAAATGAAAATAATAAAAGATAAAGCGAAAGAAACGTTCAACATTTAGACATGAAAAAAGATAATATTTCTTTAGAGATATATAGTTTTTATTATTTTAAGCACATTTTATTAAATTTACTTACATATGAATATCACGAGAATGAATAGCAAATTTCAAAGGTAAAAACCTAAGTTTAACGGTAAAATGAAAAATGTGATAGTTTAAAAAAAAGAAAATCATATATAAATTGCTTGTGCTTGTCCGCTAAAATTTGGAAGCTTTTCTCAATTAACAATGAAAAGATAGGCCATGCTAAAATAACACAAGCAGATTTCATGAGTGGAGTCCCACTTCAGCCACCTGGATGGAACTATTAGGGGTGCTCAAGACCCAATTCTGGCCAGTAACCCAACCAGTCTCAAAGCTAATCAAACTGGGCCCAGATTCTAAGTATATGCAATAATAAGAAATTATTCTACAACTAAATCTTATAAATTAGTGTAAATCTAACATTTTTATTTAAGTTTTTAATAAATAATTAAATAATATTTTAACATCAATTTAATAGGAAAACATACAATGTTATCTTTAAAAACTGAAAGTATTACAGTTAAGTTCTTCAAATGTTTAGATTACCAATTTAGTTTCGTAAAAATTGTAATTGTTATCACATTAATTTTTTAAATATTTTTATTATTAAATTTATCTTTAAAATTTCAATTTATCATCGTATTAGTCCTTCAATGATATATAATGTATTGTATTGGTTTTTTAGGAAATAATTGAAGTAGAAAATTAATAAGAATGTTTTTGATGTTTTGAGAATATCAGCTGATTATAAATTATTTATATTATTAAAAATTATTAATTTTTGTAATAATTATTTAAAAAAATATATTTATCATAATTTTTAATTGGTTAACAATATAATTTTTTTTACGATGAGAGTCTATCTTAATGAAAAAAAAAATTTAAGTTTAACTCAATAATAATTTAAAAAAAATCCAATTTAATTTTTAAAAATTAAAATCATGATAAAAGGACGATTTTCATAAAAAATTAAAAGACTAATATAATAACAATTTAAGTTTTTAAATAACTAATTTAATAACTTAAAAGTTTAGAAAATCTAATTAGCAACACTTTTTTCTTTAGAAAATAAAATTATAAATTTTCTCAATTTAATATCTTAATCTTTCATTTCATTTATTAAAAAACATTTTATAACTTTATTAATTTTTTAAAATAAAACTTATCTAATCACACTGCTTATAAGGTCTCCTAGGTTCTAATGCTTGTGTGAACTTTCTTATCACTTGAAATTTTCTAATACCCACTTAAATACGTGCAGAAAACCAATCAAGCAAAAATTTACTCCCTGAAAGCCCTTTTGTCTATGTTTGTAATATTTAATTTAACGATTTTTGTGGTTTAAAAATATAAAATAAAAAATTATAAATATTAATATCTTATTAAAAATATAACATTCAATACTATGAATATAAATTTTATGTCTTTTAATAAATAGTTATTATATATTATTAAATATAGATTAAAAAAGAGTTATTAATTTAATGTGTAATAAAAGTGGTGCATGTTTAACCATTGTTAGGGTCGTTGGAGGATGACCTAACTTATATAGCAATGTCTATTCCAATTTCCAATAATCTCTCTTATTACATGACATGAAAAAACATGGAGCTGCACTAATAATGGTGTGTGACGTATGTCTAATAAGTTGTGATAGCCTAAAATCAAATGGAACCCTGACCTATCCTTGTTCATTCTCATGATGTATGAATCGACCATCAACCTGTTTTTATTTTAAAAAATCTACAAAACATTAATTAATGGTAAGCTAATAACATACAAAAAATAGTAATTGTAGAAGAAACTTCAGATATTATATGAAGTGTATTTATGTGAAAATATTATAAAATGATTTAAATTAATTATATTATGTAGCGATATAAATATTAATTATATTTTTTTATTCTTAAATTGATAAAAATTAAAATAAAAATATATATTATACACATATATATATATATATATTACATATAAATATATAAATAAATAGAGAGATAGAATTAGTGAATAAGATTTAAATCAAAAGTCTTATATAAACTGATTATACTGGTCATAGATGAAAAGATATCATATTTCGTTTACAGCATACTCGGATTGAATTGGAGAGACAATGGAGAATGGAGCATTATAATATGAGAAAATGATATACTAATTGCTGCAATTTGATTGAATTTTAATCAATCTATAATTGTCTTTTTGAATATCCTTATCGTGGCATCCACTTCAGAGTTAATTAAGAATATACAGAAGATGTGAAAATTACATTATACACAAATTGATTTTCTATGAGGTTTTATGGACGATTGGAGAGCCATGCCAACCGCCATTATTTTGTAATAAATGGTGGGTTAATTTCATACCACCAAACAAAAATTCTGTCAAATGAGAAACCATATTTATAAAAGAAAATTCAATTCATTTATATATTAATATAAGTTATACTTATTTGTATATTATTTAATAATTTTTAATATATAATTTTATTTAAAAATTAAAATTAAATGATAAAATTTTATCATATAAATCGTATTATTCTGGCTGAAGATATATTTGATTAGATTTACAGTGTTTCATGCATGACGAGGAGATTGATGCAATTTAAATATTCTATAAATGTAAATAATTAAGAAACTTTCGCAAAAATAGAACGGGTAAGGAATAACTCTTCCCCTCATCTCTCAGACATATACTAATCTATATTCTGAGTTATGATTTTCAAAAATAAAAGTAGTAAATTTACTGTCTTACATTTTTTTATCTAACGGAGAATTCATTTTTAAAATATTAAAAAATTTATATATTCAAATATAATTATAAATTATTGTACTATATGTAAAAATATTTTTTCTAATATTCTATACTTAAGCACTACATTATTTTTTTAAATATGATTACTTTATTATTTGAGTTTTCCTTTGAAATGACAATTTTTTATTATCTTTATAATTGCATAATATATAATTTATAGATCCTCCACTCACTTACATATTTATAATTTTATATAAATTTAAAAGTATTTTATATTTTAATAAATATATTAAATTAACATAATATATTTTAAATATATATATATAAATTATTATTGTTATTATTTAATTTTTATAAAATTTAATATAAATATACATAACTATAATTTAATGATTAAATTAATAAATATTCATTCTTATATTAAGTTATTGGTTCCGCATGTTACACCAGCGTAAACCAATTCCTGCTCATCAAAATTAAATGTGAATTTTTTTAAAAAAAATATCACAATTTTTTTTTAGTTGACGCATATTAAGTTTATAGTTTGTAAAGTGAATTAAGTTTAATGATTTTTTCTTTTATTTAAGATTTCTATGTCTGTATGATGCTTTTATATAAGATCTAAACATTTATTTTCTTTTAATTTAACTTTTCATTTATCTATGAGATAAATAAAATAAATTTTTCAGTATGTATTTTATAAATTTAATTTTTTTTAACCTTAAACCAGGATATTCCATTTTTTCCCTAAAATCTCATTTACCAAAGAGAAAGACATTTATGCCCTCTTTGAAATACAATTCATAACTCATCCTCAATTTAAGTTCACAAATATATTTTTTTGATCTTCTATGTGGACTTACCTTAAAACTGTTGAGCTAAAGCCACTCATTTGTATTTGTGTAGCTGCAATCCTCACTTGTTTATATTTTTTTCAGCAACTAGGAATGAAAATTCACAATATTTTTATCTTGTTATATCAATTTTAATTTTATGGAAAATTATATAAATTAGAGCTTCATTATTGTCAGTATAAATTACCATCATCCAATCACGTGTTTAAAGTTTGACCTGTAATTGTTGTCATTGTCAAATCCTTTTCATGATAAAAAAAATAGATTAGTCAAGTTTTTCTGATTAATAATGTGCACATAATTGGATGCAATTTATATTTGTTCTTCTTTCACCTTACATATTCAATGATATTTTCTTCATAAAATATTAGACTGACAGGAACCATTTGCCTTATAAACTTTCTAAGATAAGACAAGATAATTTAAAATATCTTTTATTATTTATAAAGTAAATATTATAATTTTTTGTTTTAAATATAATTTATGGCAATAGAAGTTACTAATTAGTATAGATGAGTTTTCTAAGGATTAATGTTTGGATTATGATTTTTTTCAATAAAAAATTTGCAAAATGATGATTTTATCAAATCTCTCATGAATAAGTGAGTTGCTCGAAGCACGACTAAGCGATAAAGTGATATAATCAATAGATGATATTTAAATTTGAAGGATGAGGTGGAATAATGCGTTGTAAAATTTAGATAAGAGTTTTGGTATAATCAGAAAAGTATCGAAGTATAATCAGGAAAGTAACTAGATTATAATCTAAATGTCATGTAAACTTTAAATTTTAAAAAATATCTAAATATATCAAATTTGTAAACAATATAAAAAATAATTATATATAAAAGATCTGAGTTTAAATTTAAATTAGTAGTTGTTTATTTTTTTATAATAAAAAACAAAAAAGTTTAAATTTAAAGTTTTTATATGAAACTATTTTAGTTTCAAACTTCAAACCACTAAATCAAATTTAATAACTTTCATCTTTCTTATTTAGAATATATATATATATATATATACATATATATATATATATCTTTTAGTTGTTTCAGAATTAAGTTGAATTTTAGATTTAAATTTTAATAATTTATTTAAAAATAATTGATTTTAAAGATTTAAAATTTAATTTGTTTTTTATTTGAGTTTGGAGTTAATCAAATTTAAATGTTTATAATCCTATCCAATAATCAAACAATTGAAATAATTTTTTTTCACCCATTATCTTTACTAATTTAATTTTTTTAAGTTAACTATTATTTAATTACTTTAAACATTAAAAAATCTACTTTATTTTTATGCTATTTTTCTCTCATTATATTTCTATCTTTTTATATTTCAAATAATACATTTATATTGCTTCTCTTCCAATTTCAATCTATAAAACATCAATTTTAACCAAATATAAAAATTTACACGTATGATTATGTTGAAGTCAAAAGAAAAATTCATCTTTAATTTTTAAAATAATATAAATTAACCTTTTATTTTAAAATTTCTATAAATTAATTAGTTTTATAATTTCTTTATAATAAAGAAGTGATAAAATTAGATATATAACCTTAATTTTTTTATTATTATACCAATTTTAATAACTTAATTTCATTACTTATTTATGATAATATAAATTAATTTTTTTCATAAATGATACAAAATACATATTTAAAAAATGATGATGAAAATTAAAAACTAACAAAGAAATATTTTTTAAATAAAAAATTAATTTTAAAAAACTAAATATGTCAAAATTAAAATATTAGTAAATTTATTCTAAATCCTTCTATCTTTTATTTTTATAAATATTTTTAATAAAAAATATTTAATAATTTTTAGATAATAAATATAAAACTTTTGTTTAATGCTTATTTTGTAAAATAAGAATGCAAAGCTCTTTCGTGCCTGTTTCTGCTTCCATTGGTCGTTTGATCTTTGGTCTCTACTTGTTCCTGCTTTCCTCTTCTGCACAGCTCCTTTTATTTTTCTAATGTTTTTTTTAATTAAATATTCAATTACTTGTTCCAAACCAACCCATTAATGATTCAGTTGTTCTGTTTCAACCGTCCAAGTTTTATAGCATGTAACTAGGTGGATGTGAGCTAAATTTTATGTTTAAGTGTGGTTGTTTAAAAAGTATGAAGTTTAAATTTGGAGTTGTTAACTTAATTGTTAAAGATTTTTTTTTATTAAAATTTACTTTAATTTAAGGTTTATAAAGATTATGAATTTATTTAAAAATTTTTATTTTAAAAAAATTAATAAATAAAGTTAAAATTTACTTAAACAATTGATTAAAAAATTTATAAACTTAAACTATATAAAATAAAAATATCATTAAATAGATTTAAAAAATATATATTAATATTATGTAAATAAAATATATTAAAATAAATATAAATATATAATATATAAAAATAAATAATTTTTTGAATAATTTTTTTTATAAATTTAAATAAAAATTTATTTAATTTTTTTAATAAATTTAAATTTATATATTTATTAAATAAATAAAATTAAAATAAATTTTAAATAAATTAAATCATAAATTTTCAATTAATAATCTTATTTATTTTCATCCTTAATATTACATAATTTAGTCACATTCAACATAAAAAAATCAAATAAAAACTTTTTAACTGATTTAGATACATTTTCTATCTGAATTGAAACTTACCTAACCCAATTATAATCATATTTAAAATGTTTTTTTTATATTTTTTAACTAATATAAGAATTTTATTAAAAAGTATTGATATTAATTAATATTTCACTTTATTATTATTTATATATTTTAATTAATTAAAAATATAATAATAATAATAATAATAATATTGATGCATCAAAACATTGGATATATATATATATATATTTAAATAATATATATTTGATTAATTGAAGAGAATCAATTTCATCATCGTATAAATATTTTAAATTTAAATTAAATTATCTTTTATCACATATACTAAAAAAAAGTTAGATACAATATAAAAATTATTTAGACAAATATAATATTTTAAGTTATTAAAATTGATATAATAAAAAATTAAATATTTAAATCTCCTCTTTTCTATACTTATTAAAAAATATATATAATATTTCGAATTAGAATTTCATCTTTTTATTCGGGTTTACCATTAACTTTCACATTAACTAGCAATTACTTGGTAGGAAATATGTTTGGTGAGTGTGAATAACTAATTTTGTTCGTATTTATAAAAATTTAGAAAAATAAAAATAAAAAATAAAAAATTTAATTAATTAAATGAAATAATAGAATAAAGGGAGATTATTTTTCTGATAGGTAGGAGATAGTGGTAATCAATTTTTGTTAGTGGGACAGTGCTATAGCATTTATCTGATGGTGGGGAATAGCAGTTACATGAGAAGTGGGAGAGTGATTACGGTGAATGAGATAGTATCAGACATATAAATAAGAGGGAACGTATACATATATATGTACGTTAGAAATAACACAAGACAAAACGCATAGAGGAAAAAAACCTAAAGAGGACGTCATACATAGCAAGGGAGGAGGAGTAAGCCAAATTTCGAAACTAGATAATATCTTTGTCCCATTTTGTAGTCTGTTCCATATGTTTCCGATTTCCATAATTGATATGTGAAATTCCCTGATATTCTAATCATTTTAAAATTAACTTGCAACATCGTGAATTTTGATTGATCACTTTTTCTTTTTCTTTCGTACGAGGGGTGTTAATTGAGTGGTTGATCCACCTTTAAAAAAAATTTCTAAATTTTTTTAAATAAATTTTCAGATTTTCTTCGTTTATTTCATAAAACAAATAAATAAATTTTTTTAATTTATATATTAACAAGACAAATCAATAAAAAAAATATTTTTTTATTTGAGTGAAATAAATTTTTTGAAAGTTAACGGTATTCATACATAATTAAATAGGAGATAACTATTTTAATGAACGTCATAGAATGCTAATATATTTCTTATGTGTAAATAACTCTGATTTTAAAGATTACAATTTTAAAATTTTTTAAAATTTTTTTTAATAAATTTTGGTAATAACTACTCTATTTTTTTATTAAAAGTTTTTATTCATCGTCCCGTTGTAATCCCAATTACGATAACGAGAACTAGCAAAATCTATTTTTTCTCAATTAAAATATATTTATCTGTTTAAATAAATAAATAAATATTCTAATAAAACAAAATAAAAACATAGTTGTATAGGAATATGTATGCTGTTTGTATAATTTTTTTATATTATAAAATAAATAAAAATTATCTCACATATAATTTTAAAATAGTTATTATAAAAAATTTAAAATATGTAATAATTCATAATTAAATATCAATGTAAAAATATTTTAATTAATATTTTATATAATAATAAGATAAAGATTAAAATGATAAAATATAAGATAATGTTTAGTTCGTGAATTTTTTTGTTTTTACTATTTTAATTTTTTACTATTTTAATTTTTTAAAATTTTTTTATAAAAGAATAGTAAAAATAAAAGCTATTTTATATTTTTATTTTACTATTTTATATATAAAAATTTTAAATTTAAATTTTATAAATAAAAAACACAAAGAATAATTTTTTAAAACTAAACGTTATCTAATATTTTTTAATAAATTTGTAGGACCTACCTTTATATCTTCCGAAGATCCTCGAAGGCATGCGTTTCATACAAATTGGCATGCATCCATCTAAATAGAAGACCACTGTGACAGTATGAATGTATAATATATGATTTGATTGATTTAATTTTGTCGTAAGACACGTGTCAATTAAATATTGATTTTAAAATTTAAAATAAAAACAAAATCGAATAAAATAATTTTTTTTATCAGAATCTTGATGAAATATTAATTAAAAAATTAAAAAAAAATTTTATTAAAAATGTTAAAAATATATTACTATAATTTTTAATATAGTTTAACATATTTTAATTGAAAAAACCATTTTTTATTTTCAAAACAGTATCCTTAAAATACTGGTTTACGACATCCATAAAGTAACACCGATATTCTTCCATTCCACATGGCCAATTTTGGTGCACAAATTTAGATTTTCTTCACCCATATATCCCCTTACCTTTTGTTCCACTTCGATTGGTGGAGTATTAAAGCATGATCAAAGGCTTTATTTTTCGATTTATTTTATCAAACTAGTATAAATTTTAAAATATTATTATAATATTGTAAGTCATATTTGATAAGTGCGACTTACTATTTTTTATTTCATTTTTAAGTAAAAGAAATCTTAACAACTTTTAGCATATTTTTTGGACAATTTTAAGTTGTTGTAAAAAAAAAAAATTAAATGTCTAAAAATGGGTAAGTTATATTTCATAAGTACGACTTATATTATTTTGATAAAATTTTAAAGATCCTGCTCTAGATTAATAATTTTGATAGGAAATTGTGCAAAAATACAAAAGCCACATAATCTCATAGCTAATAAAATATGTGAGAGATAAAAATTTATAATTTTTATAGTTTTTAGTATAATTTCATAACTTAATTTTTTATTTATATTAAATTTAGTTTATAAAATTTTTATAATTAAAAACTATTAAAATAAAGACTTAATTAACCCATTTGGTAAACACATCCTAAAACAATGTCAAACAGCTGAAGCACATACATATTACATTATATTTATGCTTCTTTGTGTAGTTATAATTAATTTTATATTTTGTTTTACATTTTTATATTCTAGATTTGTTATTAATTATATGTGACGTGATTATTGTTGTCGATGTAATGTGTAGGAATTAAAGTCTCATTTATTATTTTCAAAATGACCAGTGGTCCACACTTTTTCAAGGTCAATTTTTTTATTTGAAAAAGTGATCTTAGTATAAGCCACATTAAAAGGTAAAATATTTAAAAAAAAAAAGAATGATACCAATTTTAAGGAAGGAAAAATTTTAGAATAAAATATATTTTAAAAAAATTATATTTATCTCATTCTAAGGAGAAAAGTTGAAAGTTGGACCTGCAAACTATTATATGCGAACCCTAATCTTCCCTTTACTCGATTTGGAATAAGCCACATTAATAAATTTCATCCACATATGTTTCTATGTTTGCCAATTAAACTACCACATGAATTTGGACAACCACAGGCAAATTATTCAATGAGATAGAGACCGAACTGTAAATTATAAATCCTAAACCTTAAATAAAAATATTATATTTTATCAATTAATTATTTTCTTTAAACATATATCAAAGCATAAATAATGTATAAGGTTGTTTATCTTAAACTGAAATATAATCTTTTGTTAGATGAATATATATAACAAAAATTGAACTATCAACTACTTATTCATAATAATTTTAATACTATTTTATGAACTGAGTTATTTTAAAAATTAAATTTTGAAATAAAAATTCATGAATAATTTCATATCATATATATAAACATTTGGAATGTCAAAGAATGGTAACATAATAGAATTGTGTACTAAATACCTGAGAATAGCCCAATTTACACAATAATAATTTAGATCTAATCAGATTTGAAAAGGTTACTTAAATCTTTAGAAAAGGAAGCCTTTTTAAAGAGTAATTTGTTTTCTTTGATATTAAACCATCATACTCAAACAAAAATATACGTTAAGAATAGAATTATCACTCCATAATGCTTCCTATTCAGAGTTATTAAAATAAGTAAACTTATTACATGTTAAGATACGTAGAAATTAACCCAATTTGTTTCACCTTTGTAATGAGTAAAAAAATGTTAACTTAATTTAATGGATTATTCACTAAATCAAAATAATAATAAAAATATTTTAAATTTTTTTAAAAGAATATATGATATAAAAATTTATTATTATCACTTAATAATAAATAAAAAAGTTTATATTTTAAGTAAAAGTTATATTTAAACCTAATTCAATTTTAAAAGTTAATAGTTAACTTTTATATTATATATTTATGATTGTTCTTATTTTTAGATAATATAAAATTTCTAATAATTCATTTTAATTTTAATAAAATTACTATTATTATTTTGAAAATCTTTTATAGTCAAATTTACTTTAGACCTGAAAATGTGGCCTTGTGGCTTAAAATTTGACTTATATCTTCCTTCTTGTTCATTGTATTTATTCAAATAAATTCATTCATTTTGACTTCTTTTATGTAAATAATTTGAATTATTAATATCAAGTATTCATAAAAATACATGTTATTCTGATTATACTACGTGTTCGTGCACATAATCTGGAAGTTATATATTAATATGAAGAACAGGTCCTTGCTATCCTTTTTGTAATTTTTTTGTGCTTACCTTTGCCAAATTTTTAATTTCTACTTCGACTAAAAAGTAATTGCTCTAAATAAAAACATAATTTTCTTAGAAATATTTATCAAATTCAATTTCGTACAATATAAAAATTCCTAAAACTCTATAAAGTCAATTACAGTGTACTCATCTATGTTGGTTTTCACTGTTTTAAACAAAAACAAAAAATTATATATTTGGCACCAAAAAAAAATTGAATAGCAAAAAACTCGTTGACCATTAGATTAAGAACTTTGCACATTTAATAAGTTAGGAAGCCAATAATTGACTGTGCCTAGACTAGCTAATAGTAAATCCAAGTAAAATGTTAGCAAACATAGTATATTAATTAAATGACAAGAGATCACTACAATTTTATAAATATTTAAATTTTATCAATCAAATCCTTGGAATAAAAAATTTAATTATATATATTAAATTTATAAAATTACTTAAAATTTAAAAGGTATATGATAATTTATTAAATAGTTTATTATATAAGATATATATTTTAAAATATAAGTATTCACTGTAAAGTTATATATCTACAAATTTTTAATTTTTCTGAAATATTGTTTTTAGGATCACCATACCCATATCATATTACTCAACAAATGAATTTATCAAATTTGAATCCTATTATTAAGTATAATATTTTAGTATAAATTATTTATAAAATAAATTAATTTTCACCACCATATGTGTATATATGTATAATGTGAAAATAAAAAAAAATAATGACGATTAAATATTACTGTATTATCAACATTAAAATGCAAACATTATAGATGCATTTTAATTAAATGATTATGTGATTTTAAATTTATTTTAATCATAATTATTTATATATAGTTGTTTGATATTTTTTTACTTGAATACACATATTTATTGTAGATGATAAAAAAAAGTGTATACGTTCTGGTTTAAATTTATTAAACTCATGTAATTATGTGAATCTTTCTCCTTTTAATAAATCTCACTTATAATTTTATGGTTTACAATAAATTTTAACCGCTAATATAAAAAATAATATATTTTAAAAGGTACTATATTGTTTGAATGCATTCCAACCTTAATTATATAAACGAAAATGTGAATCTATATCCTAAAAGTACAAATTAAAAAATTAAAGATAATAAATAAAAATATATTAAAAATATTATTATAATATTTTTTATAATTTTAATACAATTTTTTAAATAATATTTTTAATTCCTCAACTAGCATCCTCTTTTAAGAACATTGGGCACATCCCTTAAATAAAAGTTAAAATAGGAATAACAAATTCTATTTCAACCTCAAATATATATATATATATATATATATATAACACATCTAATTTATTGGGATTTATATGTGAAAAAAAACAAATTAACAGGTGGTAAAAATCCACGCCAGTATGTTTGAATTTACAAAAAAAATGATAATTATATTGCTTACAATTATATATTTATTCAAAATAATTTGATATATTTAAATGACAGATATTTTCTATAACAATGCTCTGCCGACCACGAATTATAAATGCGGTCGATACATCATAAAAAATGACATATATATATATATATATTATCCCTAAATATTAAATTTAATAAAATAATATTTAACATCATTCTAAGTAATTAAGTTTAAAATTTGTATATAATAAATTAAAATTATAAAATACTTACATAATTTAAAATTTAATTAATATTTTATTATTTTACTTTATTTTAAGATATTTTATTTATTTAAAAAATTAATAAAATATTAGTTTACTAAATTTATTTATATCATTTAATTATGATTTTTTTTATACATATATAGTGTCCAAAATACTATACTGGTAAAGGGTAGAAAATGACGATTAGCAAGGTCCAATCCATTGAGGTAAACTACCCGCCAAACCCCCTTTCTCTCTCAGTCACTATTGCGTGCGTCTCAATTTCAATTCCTGCCTTCATCTCAAGCAACCACTCAATTTTTTATTATTTTTTTTTATTTTCTATTTTTTCAAAAACATATTAATAAACTAAAATAATAGCCTCATTCCTGTCTTATTCAGTTGAACCATTCCCTCAACAACCAAATTAAATTGCTTACATTATAATAAACACTCCGTCACGTTCCTTCCAACTTCTCCTCATTCTCCTTCTTCTCTTCTTCCCTATATCGTTTCCCTCGGTATTCTCTCGTAAATATCACCAAATTCGATTTCCCCCAATTTTTAGGGTTTCGCTGAAACCCTACCCTGTTACCTTCACTCCAATTCTTCCTTCTAATTTCTCTCTGTTTTAGGTCTGCATGCTTCTTCTGATTATTTATTTTTTTTCCTTATTAACTGGAGGGAATTCGGTGAACACTATTATCCAAGAAGAAAAAATATTGTAGTGATTAATCATGCTTGATTGATTTTAAGGTTCTTGATTTTTGGTATGTTCGTTCAATTTGCTCGATGTTTATGCAATTTTATTTATTGTTTTTTTCTTCGGTACTTGTTTAATAGTTCTAGTGTTCAATCTGTAATTCTTATGAGTTTCGCATTTTTGTTGTGGGTTGGTTACTTACTGCTATCTCACTTGTGAGCCAATTGTGATTAGCTTGATAAGGAATGAAATTGAGGTCTTTGTTTAACATCTTAAACAAAGGAATTTATTGTAATATAATAAATTAACAGAATGGTGTGGTTTCATGGTCTCAAAGCAGACAATGTGTGTTTTCTTTATGCTTTTTTATTTGACTGTGTCTCTGAGGTGAGGTACAGTCGAATATTTGGCTCTGCTTGGCTCGTGCATTTGCATATGATAAGGTTGTTGCAGAGGTTAAGAACTCTCACCTAACTGAGGTTCGGATTTTAAAGGAGTTTATAGTCCACATTTGCAGCTGTTTCTGAATCTGAAGGAGTTTTTTCTTTTTCTTTTTTTGTCTTTTTAGTGCGGCTCTGAGGGTCCAGTAAAATTTCGCTGTTAACTTTCAAATGCTTGTTAGTTTAGTACTATATATAATTCACTTGTAAAGCAAGCAACAATTGTATGGTCTTAGTTGAAAGGGAGATATGTCGCTCAAGTCTCATGGCATTAAATAGATGGGTATTTGTTTCATTTACTATAATACCTTTTGTCGTTAATCCTATCCTTGTTTGAGTAAGCTGAGAATAAGGATGAGGAAATTTTGGAATGAAAATCACTTTTGGCTTGCTTGTTTCAACTTTCAACAAAAATATGGGAAGGCTGAAAAAGGGTACAGCTCATGACAAATTCGGGCCCCTCTTATAGAATGAAAGCCGGTTAAAATTGATTTCCAAATTCCTACCCTCTACCAAGCAGCAGGGAATGAAAATCTAAAACCCTTTCCATTTAACTCCATTTCCACTCCCCTCCTCATTTTTCACCTACTTAAGTAAGCATAGCCTAAATCAAGTCTAGCTGAATATGTTGCTGTATGCTTTCTTCATCTATTTAATTTTTACTTTGCATCGCCAGTTATTTCATTAACTTTTGTACAATATAGCATCATTTGTAGTTCTGATGAAGACAACAGATTATAATTAATGGCATCTGCTGTGCATTAAGCGTTAAACCAGTGGATACTTGTCATTAGATTTCACTATGTTAAGATGAATAGAATAGAAAGTACTATGCAAAAGAATGTCTCTCCTCTATACAACCTGGTGAAAATTGTGGCAACATGTTAAATAAGTTCCTGATGCACAGTACTTTCTCTCTATATCTTTTGCCAGGGTCCAGTTCACCATGTCAAGTTTGGAGGAGCCACTTGGCCTTGACAAGTTGCCAAGCATGAGTACCATAGATAGAATTCAGAGGTTCTCATCTGGTGCTTGCCGTCCCACAGTAGATAATTTGGGTATGGGAAACTGCTGGATTGAAGGACGAAGTTGCAGCACATCGAACAGCTGCAAGTGAGTCAAATATTGCAATTTACTATAAGTGGACATTTATTATTTATTTATTTACTTACTTATCATTTGACCTCTTTTTATCCTCTTTTTTATTCCTTCCACTTCTGTAATATATTATTTAATCTATTTCTTCTTACTGTCATAATATTACCTTAAGCCGATCTTGGTTGCAGTGAAGGCAACGAAGAATATACAACAGAGACATTCCCATGGAGAAGGCAAACAAGGGACATGTCCCGAGGTGACTCTTTCTGTCAAAAGACTATGACCACAGGGAGAAACTCGATGAAATTCCGAATGATTGATAATTCATTTTACACATCAGATTACCAGTATGGTCCACAGAGCAATAACAATAACATACAGGATATGGCATACAAGGTAATGCAATGGTTACAGTACTTTTTGTTTGAGGATTTATTTCCAGCTACTAGATTAGTTATCTGTGCAAATATTTGTGTTTTCATTTTTCATTGTTATAAAATTTATAGTTTAATCTTTCTGTAGTTGGTTGATTTTATCATATTTCTTTGACCAGTAAGCAACATACTTAAAGTTTTTAATTTGGCAATGCAGTTTATGAAAGGTATACCAAATTTTGTAAAGATAGTTGAAGTTGGGCCAAGGGATGGATTACAAAATGAGAAGAACATTGTACCAACAGCTGTAAAGATTGAATTAATTCACAGATTAGCATCTTCAGGATTATCTATCATTGAGGCTACTAGTTTTGTATCTCCCAAATGGGTCCCACAGGTATAATGGCCTTACCATATTTATTTAACTTGATATTGATATTATGAATGATTATTATGGTAAACTTTCTCTGGGGTGCATTCACATGAAATCAGTTCTCAATCGCATGTTAATTTTAAAAAAAAGGTTGGAAGTTATTGTCATACAACTACTGAACTAATGAACTTTCTTCCAAAATAATTCTTCTCACTTTATGTTTGGGCTCAAAACAGAGGAATATGTTCTCATCCTTTTCTTTCCCTCCAGATTCATTCTCCTAAAAATCTCTCAATCCAAACAGACTCTACCCATTTGGTGCACAGTTTTAGTCTATCTGTCCATTTTCAAAGATATGATGACATTGACAACTAGATTACTAGTTGATATACTTTCCGAACTAACTTATTTGCAGAGTTATGAGTTTTGCCCACTTGAATGCCATTCTGTTTCTCTCTTTCAGTTGGCAGATGCAAAGGATGTAATGCAAGCAGTTCATAATCTGGGAGGCGTCAGATTGCCTGTTCTGACTCCTAATTTAAAGGTGAAAAGTACTAGAACAGCTTGCATTCAGATGATGTCTGATTGGTTGCATTTGTAGGGCAGGTTTACATTCAGATGTCTGATCGGTTGCATTTGTAGGGTTTTGAAGCTGCTATAGCTGCTGGTGCTCGAGAAGTAGCTATTTTTGCATCAGCTTCTGAGTCGTTCTCAAAATCTAACATTAATTGTAGTATTGAAGAGAGCCTTGTTCGTTATCGAGCTGTTACTCGTGCTGCTAAAGAGCTTTCAATTCCTGTTCGAGGGTATGCTTTTTATTTTTTCGGGTTCATTATTCTAAGCATCCATCAATAGTCTCCATTTCAATATATTCTTAAGTGCACATTTATGCCAGACAGAAGGCTCCAATTTTTTTTTTTTTTTTTCATTTTGATATTTTCTGAAGTACTTGCATTTATTTTCCTGCAATTTTTTGTGTGTTTCTGGGTAGTGCTTGTATAAATTAATTGCACAATTTATCTTACATTGATGGATTTTCTACATGTTCTATTCCAAGGCATCTATTTTTTTTAGCAGCTTTTACATTTTGAAATGCAGCTATTGTATTTCCTGAGACTAATTATGTTGAAGTTTTAATTTCATTATTAAGGGTGACATGCAAGGATTTAACACAACCTTGAGCTTTTAAAAGGAAACCTAGAAATACTTTTATATCTTTAACAGTTGCCATATGCCCTTACTAGTAAAGAAAATAATATGTAATCACTTTTCTCTATCTGTTCTCCGTTGCTTTCTATTACTTTTCAAACCAGTGATAGAACCAATATCGATGTTCAAGCAGAGGAAAGTTTTAAAAGACAAGAATTTAATTATACAAATTTTAATCTATACAATTATAAATTTATAGGCTAAACTAGTATCATTACATATAAAACAAACAGTACTATTTATTGAAATTAACTTTATACATGACAAATATTAAAGTGTTATTAATTACAAGTTGATTAAAATAATGCCAAATAGAAAAAAAATGTTGAATAGGTCTGTCTTTCTTAACATTTGAATGCAAAGAAAGAGAAAAAAAAATTAAGAATTTGTTCATTATTAAATAATTAATGTGTAAAACGGTAAATCATTTATCATATGAAATTTATATTTATAAATAAGAATAATATTAGCAGATTTTGTAAAACTTCTATTAGAAGATTTTATACACACTGTTGAAGTAAATAGAACTATAAGAGTACTATGGATGCTGTATAAAGAAATTTTTAAATAGAAGTTTCCCTCCCTTCACCATTTTTTGGTGGCAATATTGACATTTGAACATCTTTTTTCTTCCCCGATATTATTCCTGTTGCTATCCCATAAGATCCTAAATTTAAAATTCTATGAAATATCTCTTGAACTTACTTTTAACACCAGTATTTGTATTGTTATTTTTTGGTGTTGGTGAGGAGCCACATATACTTAAAAGCAACCAGGTCAAGGTCTAACAATTAGACATGAAAGTCCCATGTGTTGATAGTGTAAATTCTATTGACACAAATTCTGTTTCTGTTCTGCTTATTCGTATCAGTTTCTCTGCATTGAAATTTCGTAGGTATGTATCATGTGTTGTTGGATGCCCAGAGGAAGGACCCATCGCTCCATCAAAAGTGGCATATGTAGCTAAAGAACTACATGATATGGGTTGCTTTGAAGTCTCCCTTGGGGACACAATTGGAGTTGGCACACCAGGTAATGAGTTAGATGTCTCTGAAAAGTTAAAGCTATCTATATTTGGTCCAGTAGTTCTGGTGAATTGCTCTCACTTTGTGATAGATAAGATGCTCCATTCCTGAGTATGAACATTATAAGGCAGGAATCTTCAGTGCTCCCTTTTTTTTATCTGAACAGCCACCACTTACCATAAGAAAGATTTCAAATCTTCATTGATATTGTATGACAGTTTGCTTTAAATGTATTTGCCCATAGTTACAGTATAGAGCTGGATAATGTCCCTTGGTTCTTTGGCATATTGCTTAATTTACACCACATCGTTCATTGGATCTCACATTTGACTGCTGATTTTATTTTTGTTATTTCTATATGTTCAATTTTAGACTTTCTTTCTTAATGAGATAAAATTTAATTGTACTGTTCTAGAAAGGCCTAAAACATGTGTTTCTGTCCCTTCTATTAATTCAATCACCAGAGCTTAATAATTCTTAAGTTTCTTAATCTTTGATCTATATAATTCCATCCTCTTTGGAAAACTAATTATAACTTTAGAGTAGAATTTCATTGTGACATTTCATTGGTGATTCATCTCCCTCTTTATTTTCTTCTTTTTTCATTTCAAGTATGACAAACATGTTATCTTTACTTGCTACTCACTCCTTGTCCAAAAAAATCTGGCAATCATGGTAAGCTGTTGAGCATACTTACCTGTGCCTTTTGCTGCACACAGAACATACTTTTCCGCTGTTTCTGAACTTCCAATATTATTGTCCCATCCCTGATTCTGGGAAGAATTTCATTGGGGAATCTTCGGTATCAAAAACATTTGTTTGTAATTTATACCTCTATCTGCAATGTTTCTTTATATGAGATTTTAAGCTCTCCACCTTTTGGAGGTGTCTATCATCCATTCTATTTCCTGACTCTGCAATCTGTTTTCTTTATGCTTTTTTTTAATAGCCTGAGTCCCAACGGTTTATGAGTTTACTTTCTTATTTAATTAATGTCAGACTATTTGCCAATGTTATGCTTAGCAGTAAAGTAAATAATGTCAGATCTGGAGGGATGAATGTCAAACCATGTGTTTTGTCTCTTAATCTGGAATATGCACATTCTTTAAAACTTTCTATTGGTTACTCAAGTATGCCTTTTGTGCTTACATTGTTTTCTGTTCTTTCTGTTGTGGTCAGGAACTGTGGTTCCTATGCTTTTGGCTGCAATGGCTGTTGTACCAGTGGAGAAACTTGCTGTCCACTTCCATGACACTTACGGGCAATCCCTTCCAAATATTCTTGTGTCCCTCCAAGTAGGCCAATGAACTATAGCTTGAACTTTTGATTGCTTTTCTATTGAGATTTGAGAGCTTTGAGCTTTTTCCTTCTATATATGCGATAAAAGTTCAGAACTGGTACACCAAACATTGAACAATTAAAATTAATGGAGACTCGTTAACATCTATGAACAAATAATTTTTTGGTAGAATTTAGATTTGCATAAACAAGCTTAAAAATGGAGGGTTGGTTCAAGTGGTATAAGTTTTATTTCCCTTAGGTAAAGTCTTCGGTTCAAATCTTATGTATGAAAAAAAATCCTTGTTGGGAGATCTGGTCCCCCATGTTGTGAATATTTCTAGATCAAACAAAATGATCTTATGTGAAGGATACCAATAATTTTGACCAAAAATAAAGGCTTAAACTGAGCCGGCATTTTATCTTTTGGAATTTTAACAGTTATTAATGAGCCTTGTTGATCTGTATCTAAACAGATGGGGATTAGCGCAGTGGATTCTTCAGTTTCTGGTCTAGGTGGCTGTCCATATGCTAAGGGAGCTTCAGGAAATGTAGCTACAGAAGATGTTGTATACATGCTGCATGGACTTGGTGTGAAAACTAACGTTGATCTTGGAAAGCTCATGTCTGCTGGTGACTTCATCAGCAAGCATTTGGGGCGTCCTTCTGGCTCGAAGACTGCCATCGCCTTTAACCGAGTCACGGCTGATGCTTCCAAGATATGATTAACATATTGTACCACAAAAACTTATATTTAGATGCTTCAAGCAATGACTGAACATTCTATATGTTTCATCTCTTTTTTCCCCCCATAATTATAGAGAAGGAATAAAGTACCCTCTCACATGGATGAGTCGGGAAAGAAGATTTAATGCATGTAATCTGCCAATAGTAAAGGCAAGCTTCTCATTTGAGTGTAAGCCTGCATTTTATATCCCTACGTTTTTGTTTTCCTATTCTCATCATCCATTCATTGGGTATGATGTTTGGTTGTACCATGCACGACTCCAGTAGAACTCTAAAAAGATCAAAGAAATATATTATTTACACTTAACTAGATAAATTTAATTTACCCCCATTCTGAGGTATTGCGGAGGGGGAGATTAAAATAAATAAATTATATATTCATTTTCCAGTGTTTACCTAATTTTGACAGTTTCTGCTTTTCATTTACTTGTATGTTGGTTGATGGTTACTTGTGGAAAATTGATTATCCATCTAACTTTCATTAACTTAAAAGAGTAATTTGTTGGCAGCCATGTATTGTGTGGAGCATAAGGATTCACGATTGAATTGTCAAAGGTGTTTCCGAAATTGTGAAGTTACATTTGGTCACTCAACGTGCTTCTGTTCTTCTATCCAGAGAAGTGACATGGCTTCTCGAATATTAAGTTCTGGAGTATATTATATGGAAAAAATGTTAATCTAATTGTTCCTTTTCTAAATGCTTGTACATCCAAAAGCTATTTTTACTAACACCGTTTATAGACAGCATAATTCATATCGCTGTCACATTGCGGCGAAAGCAACTTTTCAGCCAAATCAAATTTACAAATTAAGTAAATTATCAAATCAAGTTCAAACACATTCGGGTTATTGATTGCAAACTCAATTTTGATTAAAATTGAGTGCTTTGGGGGAGTCAGTCTTGTACAAGCAAAATTTATCCACCCAGTACGATGGGGATTTTTTTTAAGATTCTATTTATATACGCAAGGTTTAAATTTAAAACCTTATTTATTGAAAATCAAATAAACATATATTATTCCAATTAATCATTAGTTAGTTAAAATAGAGTTTGGAATAGAGTAATTTATATTTAAATATTTTCTCAAAAACAAATTTGTGGTAAAATTTAATGTAAAATTCTAATTCCAATAAGAAAGTTATATTCTTTTTCTCTTGTATTTAAACTTGCTTTTATGAAAACAATAGTAGATGTAAGATTGATCTAGTGATAGCTGGTTAGAGATTAAGAGTTAGAATAATTTATACGAGGTATAACTTTATTGCTATTGTTTTTATGATGATAAAAAAAATTTCTTTTACGAACAGAACTTGATTTTATTTTAATGCAAACCAAACATGGAAAAATTAAATAAATTGAACTACAATTTGTGATCATTAATATGTTTTTTGGATGAAGAGTAACATAAAAAAAATAAAAAAGGTAACAAATAAAATAAAAATAAGATAGAAAAGATTTGTGATATGGATAGATATAAATATAAAGGAAAGAAATACAAAAATTATCTTCTATTATTTAGATGAAAAAAAAAAGAGAGCCAAAAAAATTTAAAACTTTTACTATAATATTTTTTAAAATAAGAATTTATGTTAAATATTTATATGATATAAAAAAATTTACAAATTTATTCTAAAAATAAAGTATAATCAAATAGGTATTTTAATTATTTAGACTATCAAATTAGTCCATTAAAAATTTAAATTGTTACCACATTAATTTCCAAAAAAATTCTCTTCAAATTAGTTTTTAAAAAATTAATTTATCATCAAATTGATCCTCAAAAAGGATTAAAAAGAAAAAAAATAATTTTTTAAAGTTTAGGTTGGTAATAAATTAAATCTTTAAAAGAAAATATCTAAAATTTTACCAAATCAATCCTTATAAAAGATTAAAATGATAAAAAAGATAAATTTAAAAACTAATTTAGTATTCTAAATCTTTAAATAAATCTAATCAAAGACACTTTTTATTTATTTTTTAAATAAATTATAATTTTTCTTTAACATCAGATATTATTAAATATTATATTATTAAAAAGAAATAACCCCACACTAAATCCCACATCCCCTCCTCTCTCTTTCTGCTTCCCAAGGAAAGTCACGTTGGAGAGTGATGAAAAAGTTCCAGTGAACCTCACATATATTATTTCTAATCTTAGGTAAAAGACAATTTTCAAACATATGAAAATTTTCTTTTCATACATTTTTTTATTCTTAATTTCTTTGCTCATGAAATTCTCAGTTTTCAAACATGACCTAAGTATGTGTTTATAGAACTCCAAGGCTCTCCTGAATCATGCCATCAGTTGTTGGTAACAACTCTTACAAATTACCTTTCTTATTGTCATATGGAACCAACATCAAGATCCCTTTTAACTATCACCTAGTGTATGCCAATTTATTTAAGAAATTAATATAAAACATGCGATAATTTTTATTCTAGGAGGAGGAGCCATGTCTAAGAGGGAAATCAATCAAACCGTGCCATCCATTTTTTTATTTTTTTTTATTTTTTTGTATTGCCATGAAGTTGCACTTATAGAAGCAAAAGAAAGGGCAGCATGAGTGGGAATAAGCCTAGAATCACAAGCTTTGATAACATTCAAGTAGAAGCATTTGAGCCATGACTTTGACCAGTTAAAAAAGGGAACCAAAAGCAAACAGCAAAGTCAGAAAGAGACATTGATTAATTTATTTTGCTTGTGCAACAATTTATTTCCTGGCATTAATGATAGCCCTTATGTACTCAACAAATTGTCTTCATTCCTTTTTTTCAATCAGCTTGTTCACAGTCAAAGGTTCAAAGCTACTTAACACCCTCAGAAAATGATCGCTTAGCTCCCTTCACAACCTTAACTTTGATGGTGGTGGGTGTCCCTCATCATGATGAATCTTCTCCTTTGATAATGCCATAAATTTAAGTTTTGTAAGTGTCACACATCTATATAACATCTTGAAATTCACATCGACTACAAATATAAATAAAATAAAATTTATAAAAATTTTAGAAACCTCATTTCATAATTTAACTTTTAAAATTGAGTTACAATCAATACAAATTTAAAATGATATGAAAATATGTTATAAATCTAATATTAAGTCATCTTAGTTGTTTAAAAAAAATGATAATTTTACAAATTTTTTAATGTAATATAAAAAATAAAAAAATAAAAAATATAACAAAGATTTGAATGATTTTCATCTCAAGAATTAATTTTTTTAGATTGAGTTAAATTTGACACAAATTCAAGAACATGCATGGTAAGCATTGAATGGAAACACAAGTACATGATGACATTTTAGGTGTTTCAAATGCTATGATATTTTGTTTCTATCTCAAGATCAGCATTATGTTTAAGAGGATGGATGCAGAGTTGCAGGAAGGTATCTAGGACATAATCACACAATGACACAAACTTGAAACTCACTTGCCAAAAAGAATAAAAGTACTCACATAACACTGCACCTTCTTTATATGCACACACATAATAGATCTCCATTTGTATTGATGTTAAACTTACTTCACCAACCCTTTTTTCTTTTTGTTTCTTTTACACTCAAACAAAGTCACTTGTGCCAGTTGTATATAACCCAGCAATAGCAGTGATTGTGTATCAAAGCAGAGGGGAATACATTGTGCTTAAGCAGCATTTGTTACGATTATAATAAAATTAGTGATAAATTTTCATTTTTGGTAGAGTAAATAGGTAGATAAAAGTTCTCATTTTTCCATTTAATGATTACTGATATCCATGCAATTATAGGTAAATGAAGATACTTGTTATAAAAAATCATGTCACCACATTGCAAAATTAAATAAATAAAGGCAATGGCGGAGGAAAAGCATGTAATCTACAAAAGTAGATTTTTTTCAATTTATTATACCAAATTTTAGAGGTTATTAATCTAAGAGGACCATGAGGAGAAAATAAATTAAAAACTTTCCAGAACCTTTGCTTTTTTGTTTGGGGAAAGTGAATGAAGACAGCATCATTCTTTGTTAGGAAAAGATCTATGCATTCATTGTCCACATTTGCATGGCCCATTTATCAAATCCCCACCTCTTTGACCAAATTCATTAATCATTATTTATTTTTCTCTAATTAAACTTTATACCCGACAGAAAATCACTATATTTTGTTTGATAAATGAACAGTGATCTTGTCACTTTGGAGCAAAACGCTGGTTCTATGCTAGAATAAGACTAATTAATGTGGATTTGAACTTTCCTAAACTACCAAGATATTCTCTCTAGTCATTTTTATAGGAATTAAATGAAAATTTTGTCTTCATCTTTTTCATAAAATCTAAACATTTTTTTAATTAATTATTTTTTACAAAAATATCCTTACTTAAGTACGAAAAATTGTTAAATAAAAATATAACGATTAATCAGATTGATTGATTAAATGTTTCTTATTAATATTATGAATAATTCTGGAAAAATCATATAAAGTTAATATTATTAACTAGATTATTATGAGTTAATTAAATGGATCTTTTATATTAAACTAGAGAGAATATATAAAATAAGAAAATAAAGATGCATCTACAATGAGTTGAAGGTTTAATCTCTAGCAATAATAGATATATTTTATTTTTATTTGTTTTATAAATTTTTTTTATATGAATTAAATCCTAGTCAATATGTACCAAAAGAAAAATGTAATGAATGATTACTCACATGAAAATATAAGATCTGACATTACCATTAGCATTACTTGATGTCATCCATGCACACAATTACTATAGAACATAAAAGTCCTGTTTAGCAGTTGACCAACCTTCTGCTTTGCATAATTTCTTTGAAACTTGCTCCTTACGGTTGTATCTGACCAACCCAATTACCTTTCTTTTCTTGTGCATTGATACTAAAAACCTAATTCCATGGCATATTGGGGATTCCACCCCACAAAATTTACTCTATAATCTAAGACACATGAAGACACCATTCACATTCAATTATTTGGAGTCATGTTGTAAGGAACATATATCTTTGTGAATTTTATAACCTAAACAAAGATGAATTACCTTTAACCAGATTGAAGAAATAAACTTAATTGAAATAAGTGCTGCAATACCAAAATAATTGAAATAAGTACTGCAATACCAAAACTAGTTTCACTACTTACTAGAATAAAATTGTATGATTTCAGTAGTTTTGAAATAAAATACAGCATGACGTATTTGATCATGTGACGTTAGATACACACACCAGAGTTATGCAAAAAAAAAAAAAAAAAAACTCTTTTCTCTCAAGCAGTAAATATATGTATGCATCATGAGTGAATTAATGCATTCATAGCAGCATCAACCTTAGCTTCCAATAGATGTAAGAAATATCCCTCTCTCTCTCTCTCTCTCTCTCTCTCTCTCTCTCTCTCTGGTTCATAGTTGTTTCCCAAGTAAAAAAGGGGCTCTGAAATCAGCATCCAAACAAAGTCTGCACCATATTTATTTGCATTAGCATTAAAGCACCAACTCCTATGCACATTGACCACCCTTATTTTCAGAGCTCAGACATCAAGGTTACAGTTACACCACATCCAATTAAAAAACACACAAGTTTCAGCCAAAAACAACCACGGAGTTAAAAGGGTACCCAAAGAAGAAAAAAAAGGAAAAACTTCCACATCTACATCAGATCTTATTGCATTGTTTCCTTCCAAACACCATCACCTTTCTCTCTACTTCCTTTCTCATGGTTTGTTTGGTTACTTACCCCTTTTGAATCAGATCCAACAAAACAAAAACTTAATGTTATGTTTGCTTTGTTCTTAATGAACTTTTGAGCGCCCTAATAGAGACCATGAAGCTTATGAGTTTGGCTTGTTTCTCTCTCCTACTATTGTTGCTTCTATTGCTGATCCAAAGCTTCTCTACTACCACTCATAATGATTATGCAAAATTTCAAAACTTTGAAACTGGGTCTGTCTCAAAGCCTAATCCAATTCAAGCTAAGCAAGGTTCTAGAGAGAATTCAGGTGAAGGTAGTGGTGGTGAAGCAGTTCTAGGTGATGAAAAAAGGAAAATCTACACAGGTCCTAATCCTTTGCATAACAGATAAGTGAACATTTGTTAAAAGCTTTTGACATTTTTTTCTTTGTTTCTCTCTCTCTCTCTTTCTCTCTCTCTCTCTCTCTCTCTCTCTCTCTTTCTCTCTCTCTCTCTCTCTTTCTCTCTCTCTCTCTCTCTCTCTCTCTCTCTCTCTCTATGTACCTATTTTTCTTTTTCTTTTTTTGTTTCCACTTCTTCAGTTGTTCCTATGAGAATTTGTAGATTGTTCTGATGTACCATCCATAAGAATGTAGCTTTTAGTTACACTTAGAAGTAACATAATAACCCAATATTAGAGAAAACAATTTTGGTTTTTGAGCAATTTGTTTAGACTAATGTTTTTCTTTTTTTCATATCCAATTAATGGGAAGATATGATAGAAATGAAGACATGTATCAATAATTTTTCTCTGCCATTATTGATGTCCTTGTTGTAGTCACTGCTTAACATGTCAAAATTTCTTAGTTGTTTCAAAAATTTATGTGCATTAGTAATTTGGATTTATGCAAAAAGTTGATCCGTTTTGAGAGTGCCAGAGTTTATAATTTTAAATTGGAAATAAATTGTATTTATATAATAAATTTCGACAATTTTTTTTTTTTGTAAATTTTTACTATAGTCACGCGTTTAAAGAATATTGATTGAATTATAAATTAAAAGTTAGTAAGAAATGGAGGATGTTTGACCGAAATTGGGAAGTGTTATTCAATTTTTATTTTATTTTTGCGTATATAAGAAATAAAGAAATATAAAAAAAATAAATATATAAAATAAATTGCATGATATGATAAGAGGATAGAAAGAATGATGTTACGAAAAGTTATATAAAAAATTTATATAAATAGATATAAATATTTGATATTAAGTGTTAAATGTGGATACTTACATTGATTAATAATTTTGTTAAAAATATAAATTTTATTAATGTAACAGTTGAATCATTTAATAATATTTTTACAATTATATATATATATATATATCAAATTTTAAATAATTTAAATATTTTTAAGTACGTAGTATGTTATTAAATAATTTATTTATTTATTTATATTTTAATAATATATTATATGTTAAAATAAAATAAAATAATTTAACAAAAGATTTATTTATTTTTATTTTGTATACAAATTTATAAATATATAATTGATTAAAAATTTTAAACTAATAGTTGGATTGATAAACTTTTGATTGTATAAATATTTAAATTTAACATCTTATATTAACGAATCTTAATTTTATATAAATAATATAACTATTAATTAAATTGGTCAATATTCTTTGTTTTTATTGAATTGTGTTTGATCGAAAAATAACATATTCAACTGAATCGGCTAAGAGCTTGAACTCCTTTTGATTTAACCTACTGATGTTTTCCATTGAAATAACCTTGATTATTTGAGTTGTCTACATCAATTTAGGAAAAATATAGTTTCATTTTGATTTTCGTTCCAAATTAGTTTTAATTATTAAGCGCATATTTGACTCTCAACTTGTAAGTTGTATGCATTTCAATGCATGCAAACAAGAAATTTGTATTTTAGATAAATGAAACTACACTAGCAGAAAATAAACATATATTAACACCATTGAAAATGTTAAGAAAATTTATCCATGTGATATAATGAGTGGTGCACAACTCTCACATCGATTAATTTTTTTCCTAATTTGAAATGGTAATTGGGATGAACTTGGATTTTTTTTGGGAGAGGGGGGGGGGTTAAGATAAAAATAAAAATATAATTATAAGACAAATGAATAAGAAAGTAAAATAATTGATTAAAATAAAATTTCACCCTCATACATCTTTTTTTACTTGTACATTTAATGGAATTATACTTTTCATCCACATTAATTACTAAAAAATACATTAACACCTAAACATGGAATAGCTTATTTTAAGTTCTACACTAACTATTTTTTTTTTCTTAAATTTTAAGGCTTTTGGGATTTCTAACCTTCTTTGTATTTTGAAAAGGCAACAAAATCCATTGAATTAAAAACTGGCTAACTGTAAAAAATAATCAAGCCCAAAGAACAAAGATAGTATACAATCAGATAAGGCCCAATTCTCAAAAGATTATACCCTGGGATTTCTATAACTTCATCCACTCAATATTACCAATAATTGGATTGAAAAGCAATGAGAATTAAATAATTCCTCTCCAGTATTATGTTATGATCAAACTAATTACCCAAAAGTCACTAAGCTACTAAAAAAGATCTTAATTTGTTATTTATTTGTCAAATCAACTATTGGCTAAAGTGATGACATGAGATAAACCTAAAAGTGATACTATGGCAATGAAGTTCCAAGTAAATGACACATGAAATATAAAATGTTGAATTAATTGTATTGGTACATCCAATTAAATGATAAAATAAGCTATTCATTAAACATAAAGATGGAAATTATTGAAAGATCAAAGGAGAGCATTTAAAAAGGAATGGCAACAGATATATTTTAGAGTAACAAAAGTTATATATGTCCTTTTTTATATATATAAAAAATCAATCAGCTAATTTAGCTTTTTGGATGTTATTAGATTGTCTAATTGAAAGACTTGGTGCATCGATCAAAAAAACAACCCAGAAATATTTAGTTTTAATTTATTTTTATTATCATTTAATTTTACTAGATTTTGAAATAAATTTTTAAATAATTGATTATTGTCATTAATTTAAACGATTCCAAACATGTTATTAGTTGTTTGCAAAGAAAACAAAAAAGGAAAAAAATGAAAGACATAGTCACGATAGATATAAAAAATGGCTTGAAGATTAATCCAGCTGATCTAATTACTAGAGAACTTTCAATGTGTGTTCTTTCTCTTATTGTAAATTTTTTCTTTTATGGTTTCAGCATACTACTACAAATGCTATTCATATTATTTTTATATTTAAATTTATATTCTTTTTTATTTTAAATAATGTTGTGAAAACTGAATTGGGAACCAACTATCAATCTGATCCATTTTATTTAAAAAATTGATTAGGCATATAGAATTAAAATGCATTGTAGGCATATAGAAATATTATTTTTCTAAATTTTAGTTTTTCATTTGCATCTCTTATTGTCCAATGGCAACGCCCCAATCCCCAAAACCATGTCCCTATCAACCACTGTTCAAGCCATCAGCACCAACCTTCTACTCTTTATTTAATTTTTATTACTCATCCCAAAACTGATAATTCCATGTCTCAGAAATTTTTAGTTTCTGTCAAACTTCTTCAATTTCTTCTCTTTATTTTTTGGTCTCTATTTGTTAAAAAAAATTAATATAAAAAATAAGATGAATTCTGCTCTAATTTTATTTGATTCAATTGACTAATGACTAAACAAGAACCTGAACTTGTTTATATCTTTGGCTCTACAAAAAATATAACATGAAAACTTATAAATAATGAGACTGTGCACTGTCTTTCAATTTGCATGCCTCCCCTTTTTTTATTTTATTTATTTATGAATATTTATTTTATTTTTCTAGAATTAAGTATTATTATATATATATACACGTGTATATATATTTATATCAATTTAATTATTAATTCAATTTTAAAAATATATTTTATACATGATTTTTTTTTTCATTTTTTTTGTTTCAAACTAAAAAACTTTTAAAAATGTGTTCTTTCTTTTATTATAATTTTTTTCTTTTTCATTTTATATCAATAAAATTTTTATTCATTTATTTTAAATATTTCAATTTTGTAGTATGCTCATTTTATGTAATAAACATCTTTGTTCTTAAAAAAAATTAGTTCACAATCTAATCCATTTTACTTCAATTTTAAATCTAGTTTGATAACTTGCATAAAAGAAAAATTTATAAACAAATATACATGATAGAGATAAAAATAAATCAAATCAAGTTTAATTATATATGTTTAAATTTAATTTATTTAAAAATTTTGAGATATAAACATACATCTATTATTTATTTAAAACTCTTTTCTTTATTAAAATCTAATATATTTTGAAACCTATCAAATCTATAAGTATATTTAAAAGTTTATAATGTAAAAAAATTAATAAATAAACATAAATTTTATATAAATTATTGATTAAAAGATTTATAAATTTAAAATTTATATGATAAAAAAATTATTAAATTCATATGTATGAATTATTTAAATAAACCATTTAGAATTGTATTTTAAGAATAAATATAGATTTGTCTAGAATTTTTTTTTAAATTAAAAATTTAAACAAATTTTATAAATATATTAATATTAATTAAATATAATATTAAAAAATATAAATATATAATATATAAAAATAAATAAATCTCAAAATAAATTAAACAAATTTTTTTATAAATATTAATTTATTTGATTTATATAATTTTTTAATAAATTTAAATTTATTTATTTATTAAATAAATAAAAATAAATTAAATTTTAAATAAATTAAAACGTATTTCTTTCTTAGTCTCATTCATTTTTATCCTTACATGCATCTATTCAATTTATTATCATACGGTTGTATTTTTGTATAAAAAATCTGCACAGCACATAAATTACTTATCCTATTTCGTAATATTAGCATAAGTAAGATTATATATCTTTAAAATAAATAGCTAATTGCAAAGTTAGATATGTAACTATAGTTATAATCTATTTTCGGGCTTAAATATAACTTTAACTAGAGATCAATATAATATATCTATAATCTATAATAGCTATAAATATATAATATAAAAGTAAATTTCTATAGTTCAAAACAATGCCTTTTCATTAATAAAAGATACAAGGAAAACAGAGCAAACAATAAAAATTAAATAGTCTAACAATAATTGAAACAACATTCGCAAACAGTTTGGATGAATCAATTAACATATATTACATTATTAATAAAAATAATTTTTTAAAAATATTTGTTTCTTTTTATTCAATAATTTAATTACAAAATAATTATATATTTAAATAAAATCACAATTTTGTTTACATTATATTTATCTTGTGTTTTGATAAAATATTTTAATATTTTAAAAAATTTAAAATATTTAAAAATTAAAATTTTTAATTTAAATATTTTTTTTAAAAATATATTATTTAGATAAAAAAATTTAAATTTTTTATATTTAAAATTATTTACTTAGTGAATTTTAAGTTCATTTATTTTTAAATTTTGTATTTAGATTAAATAATTTAATTTTTATTATGTACAAAATTTTATATTTAAATATTTAAATATTTTTTTAATTTTATTTCTACTTTTTTATTTACAAATAAATTTAAATATATAAATATTTTATTATGTAACATATTTAATAAGAATAATAATCCAATAAATTAATATAATTAAAATAACAGTAAAATATAATTACATCATTTAATATTAAAAATATTGTGTTTAAATATAAAAAATTAAAAATATACAAAATTAATTAAAAAAATAACAATAGAAAAGAATAAAAGAGAAAATAGTATAAAATTAAAAAATATAAATTTTTTAAAAATATTTTTAAAATTTTAAATTTTCTCAATTTAATTAGTTAAAATATTCTTTAAAAAATATAAAATATAAAACTTCTTATAAAATAATATACCAAACAATATATTTTAATTATAAAAATTTTAATTATTTTTAATTTTTTTTTAAATACTTCATCTAATTACAATGTTAGATATAATTAAAGATAAATTTAACATATTTATAACTTTTAATAATCTAATAAAATAAAGATATTTCTATAACATAAAATTATTGTATTTTTTATTAACAAGAAATGGAAAAAAAAAAAATCAACAGGGAATAAAGTAAACAGCAAAAAAAAAAATTCAAAATGTCTCAAACGACGTCGTATGAACGTGAATAACATGTAACTTCCCTCTTTCTTGTGGTTTTGTGGCGCAGAAACTTGAAATTCGGAACGGCCCTAGAAGAAACCAAAACGCCGTCGTATGCTTCCCCTAGCCCTGAATATGGAAGAAAGAGGACACCAAAAAGCACAACACCGATACGAAGAAGAAGAAGAAATCGTTTGCTTAGACGCATCGTTCTTCGTCGATGACAAGTAATTCCACTTTCTCTCTCCCCTTCTTAGTCTCACGGTTGTGAAGATGAAGTGTTTTTTTTTTTTTTTGAATTTGAAGTTACCTTTTTTTTTTTTTGAATTTGAAGTTACCGGCTCACGAAATTTACGTTTGGTTCTCAAGAGATTCAGCTCTTCTGTCTGCATTCTGCTTCAAGTGAGTGTTCCTTTTTTTTTTTAGCTTTATTTAATTTTTTTAAGTTTTTAGAAAACGACACGTGCTTGATTACTTTGTTGTATTTCTTTTATTTTTTAAATTTGATTGGTAAATATCAGTGGAATCATGTTGAAGGGATCGTGCAATTCAATGCTTTTTTTTTTTTTATGGATTCCTAATTGTGGCGCTAGTGTCTGTTTCTCATTCTTAATGGCCATGTAAAGCAGGATTAATATACCAACAATGGTGGTAGAAAGTAAAAAAAGTAAAGAAAGGAAACCTAAACTAATCGGTGAAAAGTGTTGTGTTTGAGAGAAACTGTGTGTATATGTTACAGGCTGCATTGTAGATTGACTTTTATTGATAGTGGGAATGATTGCGGTCATAATCAATAACCGGTAAAGGAGCTTCATCTTTAAGATACTGAATAACACTTTTGTTTAACAAATTTGTGGGGAATGGGTTCAATTATGGGTATTTTGATAACCACAAGGTATGGGGATGGATACTGAAGTTGCTATGCATGGCACACAGGTATGGGTTTAGGGGCAGGTATCGTTTGAAAATTTGGGTATGGGAATGGGCACTATTTTATCCTATCTAACAATTTCTTTCAAACATTCACTTCACTATTAGGTAAACTCAATGGATCTCATAAAATAGGGAATGGGATCCATTATATAGGATTGAGACCTACATCATTTAATAAGTCCCACGTGAATTTCACTCCACAAAGAAGAGTGCGTTATTGATATTTCTTTTCTTAACATATATTTTTATGATTTTTTTAATGTGTGTCCTTGGACACATAATAAGAATCTGTATCCAGTAAGTTTTTATTAAAAATCACAGGATTCAATGCTTTGATGATATTAAATGTTATAATTTTTAATAAAAATATTATTTATTGATTTTTCATTATGTATCCTTAGATATACATTACAAAAACTGAAATATATATATGTATATATATGTATATATATATATATATATATATATATTGGTCAATCCTGCAAATATTGACATGATTTTTATTTATGTGGTATATTGACTTTGGTAACACGGAATTTCTAATAGGTAATTGGCAATGCTATCCATCTACCATATTGATTCCTCAGAAACGAACTTTAACATGCTTTGAATATGATATATGACTATATGGGTTGTTGTTAAGTTTGAATATGTATATGTAGTTAAGTTCAATTAAATATTTTTCCACCTAGTTCTTCTCTAGAGCTAGTGTTCACTTGACAGGCCTAGGTTCTGAATGAAAACTGATTCTCTATGTAGTCTTCCAATGGAAGACTAAGAACTGGGGCATGGTTTTCATCTGCTAGAAAAGTTCTCTTGAACTGAAATCATACTAGACAGGGTTTGCTAGAGCCCAAATCTAACTGCTTTATGGTTCTAAGTTTTTACCACATACATTGAATTAAATTGTATTTGAAAATATATCTAGCCAAGTGACCCTTCACATTCCCATTCTTAGTTTTGAAAGGGGGCAAATTTGGTATAGTAAATGGCTTAACCATTTGGATTTCAATCTTCAAATAGAACCAAATGCAAAATTTAGATTAAAGCACTGTTTACACAAGAATTGGAGTCAAACATGATGTAACAATGCATAATTGTGAACTTAGAAGCCTTTGTATAAACTAGAGTGCACACACTTTTCTGCATCCTTTTAATTGGCATCTTTCTTGCTTTCTGTATCTTCTATTGGTTTGGATCACAATACTAATTATCTTTTGCATCAGCCGATTTTGATTTGACAGGACAGCTGGTGTGGCCTGGAGCCATGTTGCTCAATGATTATCTTTCAAAAAATGTTGAGATGCTTCAGGGTTGCACTGCCATTGAATTAGGTTCTGGTGTTGGTATGTACTCATCTTTAAAAGTAAACATCTTTTCTTATATTTAGATTGTTTAGAAACAATGCATCCTTAAAATGTTCCAAGTTTTACAAACCTGAAGGGGGATTTTCTTGTGTAATTGCTCATTGCTCATCCAATCTGTCCAAGCTCACTTATTCTCCAATCTGTCGAAGCTTCCAGTTGTGGGTGACTGCTAGACCTCTAGTGGTGCTTTGGTCTTCAACTTCTTCTCTCCTCCAATATGCTTCTGCTTTCAGTTCAGAGGCTTGCTGGTTTATAGTTTGCTGTTTCATCCATTTTTATGTGCTCCAGTCATCTGTTATGAGCTTTGTTCTGTGGTCTGATTGTGATATGTGATCTTTTAGTTTAATGGGGTAAAAAAAGGAAAAGAAAAAACATTTTTTCTTTTATATGATAAGTTGTAACTTGAATTCTGACATGATTTTCAATTGAAATAAATTTTAATTAAATTCTAGTTGCAATTTTAAGGTTGTTTTTGTATAAATACATTCATGCATGCATGTAGGTAGCTAGGAATTAGGATCTTGCAATTTGTGTAGAATCCCTTCTCTTATGTGTTTCTACCCCCTTCTGATCCTAGCTAGGATCTAAATCTTGATTTTGTTGATACCCTATCCTTATTATGTGAGACCTTGATGCTATGAATGGTTCCTGCCTTGAATCACAGGTATTACAGGAATACTTTGCAGCAGATTTTGCCATAAAGTTGTGATGACAGATCATAATGAAGAAGTGCTCCAGGTAAGGTTGTGAAAGTCTGTTGCTATGGCACATGGTAACATATCCCTGGTTATCTTCTATTTAGGCTAATTATACTATCTCCTCTCAGATCTTAAGGAAAAATATAGAGCTACATTCATGTCCTGAAAATATTAGTTCTACTTCTCATGGTGAGTTAAAAACCTTCTAAAGGAAGAATCAAAATATATGTTTGGTCTGCTGAAATTTACATTAATATACCTGCAGGATTAGTTGCAGAGAAACTAGAATGGGGGAACACTGATCAGATCAATGAAATATTACAAAAACATCCTGGAGGTTTCGACTTCATACTTGGAGCTGATATATATATCCTTATGTATTTATTCCCACTGTTATTGTACTTAAGAACTATGCATAAATGCCAGGAAAAATGACAGCACAATGTAAAGGTAAAAATACATAGATATCTATTAAGCAAGTTATTCATATTTCTTCCCCAAGCCAATGACCCAACATCTGTTTAGTTGCTTTTCTAAAATCAGCTAAATTTTTGTTTCTTATGGTCGTGATGAGATTAGATTAGAAGGTTATCTTCAAAATCTGTCTTCTTTCTTTTGAGGACTTAGATCCATAGGTGTTGTGCAAGATGGAATTGTCTTCAGAACTGTAACAATTTTACAAGAGCCTTAATGTTATTTCATTACAAACCATGCATCTATTTCAAGCTGTTTCACTCTTCTGACTAGCAATTTTAAAACATTTGAAGTCACTATTTGACCTCTTTACATTATTCTTCACCTTCATCATAATTATAAATCTTTTACTAGTTGTGACTTGTGACTTCTTCTTGCTCAAATCTGCATGATTTGCTTGTATTAAATGCCAAAACTATACTGCGATAGCTTTATGAGGACTGATTCCCAATAATTGCAGAATTTCTGTGATACTTGCAATCAAAGTGCATGCATTTCATCTAAATTTTGTTTAATAGTATTTCAGTCACTGAAAAATTGCTTTCAGAAACCTTGACAAATCATAAGTTTTCAGCAGTCAAGCATACCTGTGCTGTTTGATAGTGTTAAACAGCTCTTGTGGGTTAGAGAGGGCAGAAAATGCAAATTCATTCTAGCCTATGTATCACGAGCTAAGATGTATGTAACATAGCTTTTTATTCTTCTCTTTTCTGTTTATTTTCTTGGTTTAGTGAATATTCTTTGCTCCATTTTTGTTTGATCGACAATATACTCATCTAAGTGATTGACTAGATTCAGTTTTGCTGTTTATAGTTGATCTGCCAAAAAATGTATAGTATCAGATAGCCTTATGAATAGATACTAAAGGTATGTTTGGTGAATATTCTTTGCTACTTCTTCATTTGATTGACAACGTACTCATCTCAGAGATTAACTCCATTCAGTTTCGCCTTGTACTTTTTAAGTGTCTAAAATGTTTAGTATCACTATCAGATAGCCTTAGGAATAGATATCCAGGGTGTGGTTAGATAATTCAAAAACCGGCTCAGAACTGTTTTATGTTGTAACTAGTGCAGATTTACGATGTTTCTACTTATTCTGAGTTTTTCTAAAATTTAGTTTTCAGCTATTTTCATATATTGTGGTAATTTTTTGTGGGTAGTGATCAAATAAGAATTGGCTCTTTTCAAGATTTGACTAGTTAACATTAGCATTGGTCGACAATTTTATCAAACCAGAAAAGGTAAAGAAGCATATCAGAAAACTACCCTTTGACTTTTTTGCTATTGTTAGCTTTCTATTGAGACTTCAAAATACCGATGTGTAAACTAGTTCCATGAATTTTCTCCATTTAAATGGGATAATTCTTTTGATATTTGGGCTTTAGTTGTTCTCTTGTATCCCTTGTGATCCCAATTGTGACCCTGGCTCCTGTTTTGCCCTTTGTTGAAGTTTCAATCTTCTGCTGAGCAGCTTATATCTCATATCCAATTACTTATTCACCATAAGCGTTGCATTATTTGAGTTTTAGAATGCCATTGCCTTATTTGTTTTAAAGTTAAAAAATTAATTCTCACCTTTTCTAATAAAAAGTAAAAACACATATTCCAATGAAAATATGTAGTTCAGATTAATTTATATGCACACCTCAATCATATTCAACGGTGCAAAATTAATTTTATCAAAATCTATTCTATTCAATTTTGAACAAAACTGGCACACAGCTCATCTAGTTTGTATAGCTATTGATTTGATTGAGATGAAGATATGATGGGTCAAAAGTGTAAGCACTGTTCTCATTTAATCAAAATTTCTCTCCCTGCAGCATGGATTCGATGATTTTAATCGAAGCCTCTAAGCTTCAATTGCAGATGAAAGAAGTGACAGGAACCCGACGTACTATTGGGAATCTAGAAGGAGTCATCTTTGAAGTTACTCTTGAATAGATGCATTAAAAATATAGCTTTAGTTTTCAGAAATGGGACAATGAAAACTGATTCTAGGCGAACGATGGCTGCTATCTCTATTTTGCAGAATGCATGGTGTTGATGACTCGAAAACCATGGATTTGGTATGGGGAAGATAAGAACATGCAGGAAAAAAGCTTATCTTGTAGATTCTATCTTTCAAAATATAAGTTTCTATTTGAAGGGATATGTAACCTTCGACAGAAGATTTTCGAGATAATCTGCTTGGGAACTTTGGGGGTCAGAAGATGAGGAGAAATGAGAAATTCATTTTGTTTATTATAAAATATTATCACATGTTTTCTTCCTTATGATTTTTTCAACAGAAAACAATTGATTTGTTTTAATACAGCCAATATTTTGAAACGTGATGTGGAATGTGTGAAATGTTGACATTCGAAATTAAGTTTTCAAATATGAAGAAGCCGAGTGAATTGGAATGAAAATCATGCTGTAATTATTGAGGTAGAATGAAATATTTACATTTGCCGAGTATTACACTAATAAAGAATGAAGTGCGAGAACAAAAAAGAACAAATCGACAATTATTGAGTGATAAATAGTAATTTTGATTTTGAGAGATTAAGGATTGGGAATATTAGTTTTTTTAAAAAATTATTATTTTGGTCATTTGAAAATAAATAATTGATAATTTTGATTTTTGAAAGATGAATTGTTGGTTATTTTAGTATTTAAAAGATAAAAAAAAAATTATCATTTCAATTTTTATTCAACGATTAAAATGATTGATTTTTTCATTTTCTTATGTCTTTGGATGAAAAATTTTATAATTTTATACAAGAGTTAAACATGAGAAAAGTTTAAAAAGGTAATTTAGGAAAAGTTAAGATTAAAAGAGAAAATTTTAACTTTTTTCTAAAGGTTATTTAAAATTTTTTATTTAACATAAAAATTATCTAATTAAGATGTATGATATTTTAAAAATTCTTCCTTTTATCATTCAAATACATGTAATTTAGTAATTAAAAATTACTCTATCTAGATTAGGAGTGATAATGGTAATTTCTATTTTTCAGTGATTAATATGGTTCATTTCAAATTTTGTTGAACTAAAATATTTATTTATTTATTATTAAGTAATATGAATAAGTTTCGAATATTGATATGAGTAAAGAGTAAAATAATTTTTTTTAATATACAATTATTTTCTTAAAAAAAATTAAGACGAGTAAAGAGTAAAACAAATTTTTAATACAAGATCATTTACTTAAGAAAAAATTAAAATGAGAAAAAAGAGAAAGAAAAAAAATGAAATGTTAATTTAATAATATGTTATATTAGTAAATTGTAAGTATTGATGAAATTAATTTTAAAATTATGAAAAAGAATTCTTAAAATTGATGATTGTTCATCATTTTAATTTCTAACATTTTATAACATGTTAATTTGATCCTTAACTTTAACAAAGAGAATAATTTTAAATAAAACGATATTATTTCAAAAGAGTAACAAAAACAATTATTGTTATGGAAGGAAAATGTTTTGCAGAACATGGGTCAGTTATTCTCGTTTCAAAGGTATTATCGTCTCTCCATATAAAATATTTACCTTGCCATATAGTTTTCACATATAAGAAAGGAAGAAAATAAATTCATGGATTCCGTTGAATTTATTTTCATTCTTGCACATTAGACAAACTTTATCATACAGTTACGGAGAAATTAATTCGATTTAAATCTTAAAATTTAAAATCTATCCACTACCTTTTTATTTATCCAAACAAAAGATTAAAATCTTATTAATATCAATAAAAAAGGGAAAAAATCACTGTAACTTAAGAAATTACTTTCTTATTTTAAATCCATCAAGATCTTTTATAAATATAAAACTAAACAAATAATATAGAAATTAGAATGCATGGATTAGATGAGATAAGTCATCTATTAAAATATTTATTTATTTATATAATTCAGCAAACGAAATAAAAAACATAGTAACCAGTTATAATCATAATATTTTTAATTTTAATGGTTAGAGAAGTTTTTATTAAAAAAATAATATTAATATTTTAATTCCTAATTTAATTAATTTTAAAATTTTAAAATAATATAAATTAGTCCTTTATATTTAAAAAATGTATAAAATAAATTTTTATTTAATTAAAATAATATAAATTAATTTCTTTAAAAAAATATCAACCATAAATTTAAAAGACATTGATAAGAAATTCGGAAATAATAATTTTTTAAAATAAAAAATTTATAAAATTTAAATAAATTAAACATAAAAATACTAATAAATTTTAAAAAAATTTACCATTACTGATATTATAAATTTAGGCCTGTTTTAGTGATTTTTAGTTTTAATAATTGAAATTAGTTTTTCTTGTTAGTATTTAATTTTAGTTCTTAATTTCTAAAAACTATTATAAACATAAATTAAGTTAATATATTGTATCATTTTATTATAAATTTATAATAAAATATATAAATAAAAATTAATTCAAAAAATTAAATTATGTAAAAAATAATATAATTTTAAAATTTTTAAAAATAATAAAATAAATTATATTATTATTATAATAATTATAATAATAATGATGTAAATAATTGTGATGATAATAAAAATAATATTTATCCAATAGTGATTTAATATGATAGTTATAATATAAAGAGTATTATATAATTATATAAATTTTATTTTATACATTATTAAATTATAGGTATTTAAAATAAATAATTGTATATATTATTATTATACTATATTTATATTATTTAGTATTTATTTTATATAAAAATAATATATATTATATTATAAATAATTATATAGTATAAATTATAAATTTAATATAATTTATATATAAAATAGTATTTTATTTTTTAATATATAAAATTAAATAAATAAAAATTTAATAAATTTTATTTTTTTTAAAGTAATAAAATTTATTATTATTTTGATAATAGTGTTGACCGTCGTGATAAATAAATAGTATTTATAATATAAATTTTTTTATATAATTATAAAATTTTATATTTTATATATTATTTAATAATTAATATATAAGATAAATATTTTTATATATAACTGTTATAATATTTTTATATTATTTAATACTTATTTTATATAAAATAATATATATTATATTATGAAATTTTTTTATAATATAAAAATATATCAATATTATAAATTTAATATAATTTATTTATAAATTTATATAAAATAGATAAATAATTAAATTTTTTTAAGATAAAAAATTAAAAATAATAAAAATTATTATTATGATAATAATAATATTAATAATTTTAATAATAAAAAAATGTTTATAATACAATGATAAAAATATAATAATTATAATGTAAATATATTATTTTATTATATAAATTTTTATTTTACATATTATTTGATTATTAATATTTAAGATAAATTATTTTATATATTATTATAATATTTTATATTTATCAACGTTTATTTTATATAAAAATAATATATATTATAATATTATAAATTAAATATAATTTATGTATTAAATAATATTATTTATTTTTAAAAAAATAATAATAAAATTATTATTATTATTATAATAGTAAGAAGAATAATAATGATTGTAATATAATAATAATAGTTATAATAGTGGTAATAAAATTTAGTAGATTGAAAAAAAAAATATTTTTATTTTAAAATTAAATAAAAATTATATTAAAAATAATTCTAACACTATTTTTAATAAATAAATATTATTTTAAAATTAAAAATTAAAAACTCACCATCACTAAAAAACCGTTAAATGAAAAGTTTAAAATTCAGTAGCTTTGAATAAATATAAATTTTAAAAGTTGTTTTAAAAGAAAAAACATGAGATGATCCTTCCATTGTGAATTATATCATATACATTTGATGTCAAGTGTGTTTATCAAACATGATTGGTTGGGTTATCTTCTATAAATTTACTATGATGCTGTAAGAAAAGGAAAATATGCCTCCCTATATATATATATATATATATATATATATATATATATTAAATCTATAGTTAATCCATTTTTAAATCACATATAAATGACTTTTTATTTCTATTACTTCTAACTTACTAGTTCCTGAGTTATGTAGGTAAATTCACGGATTTAGATTTGAGTTCTAGTGACAAATATTATTTAAGTTGATAATTCATCCAAACTTAACATTTTTTTTTAATTTTTGCACTTTAATTTACTGGCATTGACTTTTTAAAAATGAACAAATTTATAAAATAAAATATAAATATATATATTTATCGTAAATTTAAAATTAGTTTTAATTACAAATTATCTAATTGAAATCAATTGTGAATATTCTCATCTGCTCATTTTAAATAAGGTAAATCCAATCTATACGTGGTTTTGCTTTTGTATTTTAATTATTTTTATTTTATCTTTCTTATAATTTTTTAATCATTAATGGCATAAAGTTCATTTATATAGATTGACAGTGGTAAAATAGAAATTAAATAAGAAAAATTAAAAACCAGCCATAATTAGAGTATAATACTAAAATTACAACTAAAAAAATATAAAGAGAAGATAGGATATTCCTCCCTGCAATTAAGTAATTTGATTTTGTTTTGGTCCATTTTCTTCCCTCCATTCTTCTTTCTTCCAATCTGTGTATTCCTTTTGTATTATGTTATTTTCATGGAATCCCTACAATTCCCACCACAGACACAGTTCCACCAAACCCAACAATTGCATCATTTCATGAACAAACTCTCTCCAAAACTCAAATCCACCATTTCCCTTGCTTCCTCCATTGATATCAGACCCTTCTGTTCTTCTCCTTCTTCTTCTTCTCTTACCCTCACCCAAGCCCAAGCCCAGGCCCAGGCCCAGAATCTGAGTCCCCCACAAATCATAGTTCCAGAAAGAAGGCGCAGGGTCAAGGTTTCTGATGCTCAACTCAGAGAGAATTGGCTGGCCTCACTCTCTTACCCTTTTCCAGAAACCACCGATCTTTTGCATGACCCAACCAGAATCAATGACGGGTCCAAATGGGTCCTTGGAATCGACCCAGATGTTTCCGGTGCTGTGGCGCTATTGAAAACACATGGTTCTGCTTGTTCAGCTCAGGTAACCTGCTTCCTTTGTTTCCGTTGGATAAAGTTATTTCCTTTTTCTATTTTTTTTTTTTTAATTTGGTTTAGGGGCTAGACCGTGTGAGTTTATTAGTAGTAAGAAACTTAAGGTGGAAAGGGACAAAAAAGTGAAGCCTTGAATGCTACATGTGTTCCACATAAGTTTATACTAATCTATCAATTTTTTTTTTTTAATTTTAAAAAATTACTGAAATTAGATAATATTTATTAGAAATAACGAATTTTCCTTCCGCTCCAAAATCCCACTCTCGAAGGGTTTTTTTTCCCTTAAGATTTGTTGGGATGGGGTGTAGTGTAGAATGTACTAAAATGGGGTTTGCACGTTTGTGAATGAAGGGCTTTTGTTGAGCATGAAGGGGGTATTGTATGGAATATGGATAAGGTTAGGGTCTAGATTTGGCTGTTTTGGCATGGGAGGATTGTGGTTTGGTTAAATTTGTTTAACTATGAGCGTTGTATTTATAGCAGTGCATGAGGTATTCCGCACTAAATATTAAAAACAGTGTATGAATATCACATAATATGATATGCCGTGTACCTCTTATTATGTTGGTAGATATTGCTGTGTATTGACTAATGGGGGATTGGATTTAGGTGGAAATGAGTTTGCTTGTAGATGATTTTGTTTTCTTGTTTGTGGTAGATATTGTTTGTACCATGTGTCTTGTTATGCTATTTACTTTTTTAATTGTAAGTTCCATTGAGGAAGAAGGAAGATGTTTGTCTAAAAGAAATGAGTGAGTTCCATTGTAGACAGTCTGCTAGATTTGTGTTGGTGTATTTTAGCTGAAATGTTAGCAGTAGGGTCCTAGATGCTTGAGGTAAGTATGAAGCATGGATCGGAATAGGGTTTTATGCATAAGTATTTGGGGCTTGCATTGCTTTGAGTATGTACATGTGCGCATTAATCTAGAGTTCTAGACAGCTAAAGGAAATGGAAGTGGTTCCTAGGTATATGAAGAAGAGAAAATACTAATAGAAGAAGAACTGCTGTTTGCTATTAAAGTTATGAGAGATTGCTCTGCATTGAGGTGGTAAGTTCAACAATGCATAATGACTTATATCCTTTTCATTGTGAATGCAAATCATATTTCACAACCACAGGAGGAGCCAAAATATGTGATATTTTGCTCTTATTGTTATTAAGGAAAAACTAAAAGAGGCAGGAAATTTTACTCTAGCCATTCCTTGAATAAGCATTGTATAAATTATGGAGGGTTATTGATTGATGACAATGTTGACTGATGACGGATGCTGCATGCTGTGTTATTCTTAGATTTCTTCAATGGAATATAGATGAGGGTTGTTCTCGACAGTATTTGAAAAAATGAAAAGAAGATTCTATTCCTTGATCCATATTTTAAATAATTAAAGAAGATTCTTTTCAGAATTTTATCTCCATATTTCAAAAGGATGTATCATATCATTTTACTCCAACATATGTAGGTGTTTGACTCTCCTCATGTGAAAATACTTGTTGGCAAGAGCAAGAGGACCCGAAGACGCTTAGATGCTAAGTCTGTTGTTCAGTTGGTTCGTAGCTTTGATGCTCCAATTGGTATACTTTGTTTTCTATATCTTATGCATGCTTTTTTCTTGTCTTCTGTTTTCTGAGCTCTGTTCTTTGACTAGTATTTACTTCTGTTTGTACTAAGCATGAAAAATGAATCATTGTAGAATTTGATCCAATTATCTGTTTTGTCATTTTGTTACCGTTGTTAGTTTCATGCTAAACTTCTTGACTTGTCTTTTCATACTATTTGAGATTATTATGATATGTTGAGACCGTGGCTTATACGACAGGACAAGCCTGCTAAGTTGATTTCTTGTAAGAATCTCAGCCTACAAAATGTTTAAACTCTGACTATGTCGCTATGATATGTTGGGGCTGATATTATGATCTTGTGAGAATCTTATTATGATATATGGAGACAAGCCTTCTGACTTTATTTCTTGTAGGAATCTTTGTTTATTCATGTATGCTTAATATTTTGTTGATAAAATTTCTGGAATGGAAAATGTGGAGTTAAATGAAACTGTGGATGGCCGAAAGTAGCTAAGTAAATAAAGTCAGGGAAATAGATAGTATTTGGAATCATTTTATGATCCAAGTGTTCCAAAACATTATTGTTCTATTTATTAATTATTACTCTCCACTTGACAATCATAAGTTTTGATAAGATCTAATAAAAGAAGTCAGAAATATGTCTTTTACATTTGAAAGTTAAATTGATATTGCCATTTACCTTATGTTTGCGAAAAAATGACTCAGCCTTATTCATGTGTATATGCTGAAAATACTATTGGATCGCATGATGTTATTTCATACTTCCTTTGCTTGTCCCATCACATTTCTCAATCTGCTGGTTTATTAATTAGCATTTCTGTGATAAATGATTCTTATTCTTTATACCTGTAGCAATGTAATTTGTACATCCCAAGTGCTAATTCCTCAGTTTGCTTCAGTAATTTTTGAATTATTATTTTGCTTTTTCATATTTCTTTTGAAGGTTGACTCTGTTTATGGTTGGCTATTTGCAAATTGACTCTTGATTTCATTAGGAACCACTGCATATATAGAGCAGTCAATTCCTTATCCACAAGATGGGAAGCAGGTTGGTATGCTTGCTCAAAGTGGAACGTATTTTGTAGTTTTCTGATGACTTAAATATGTTTCTGTTTGTTAATAACTCACTACTTAAATTACCCATTCATGCTAATGAGTTGGTCACTGCCCTTGAGAAAATTTACATGATTCTGTATCAACTTTTCACTGCTTTAAAGAAAATTCTGCCTAAATAATCTTCAATTATATAAATTGCTTTTCCAGTCAGCTTGGCTGAAACATTTTCCTTGAGTAGCACAAAAAATTATTCTATTGCTCAATTTTTCTCTGTAACCAAATTTGAATGTGATGACTGTGTTGTGCGCTGTGCACTGGGGTGCTGCATATTATAGTTGATATATATTGGGAGTGCTGGGGTATTGGCCGTTGTCAAGTACTAGCTGCTAGTACCATTTACTCATTAAGATGAATAGTTTACTGATTTTTTGAAAGAAATTCATTTTTAACAAGGAAAGAACAGACTTTTCCTAGTTAACTTATTTGTTCAGGGACTTTTTGCCAAGGTTGGTGCTAATCAAGTTTATGTGAAGTTTATATGCTAATAATGACTGAAAAGGGCGAGTCTGAAATTGGCAATGATGAGTGCTTAGTTTTGAACTTTTTACTTTAGGTGATTTGTCTTTGAAGAAATGCAAGTAATTTGCTTTGTTCTATGATCTATTTTCAGTTTTGCACTTTTGATCATATTTTTGGTTTTGTCGTATTAATATTTTCAAAAGTGTGTTTTAATTAATTTTTTTACCTCATTAATATTTTTTCCTGTATTTTGTATTCAAGGGCTGGTGGAGTGGAGGATTTGGGTATGGGTTGTGGATTGGCATCTTAGTTGCCTCAGGGTATTCTGTTATTCCAGTGCCATCTTTTACTTGGAAAGCAAAATATGAACTCTCTGGAAGCAGGACTGCAAAGGTTGGTTAGGTCCTAACTGTATGGATTAAAGTGAATGTTTGCTAATTGTCACATGCAATTTTTCTTTCAGTTCCGAAGTTTCCTTATTATCTCCAAAGATTACAGACAGCAAGTGGACATGATACTAGTTTTTTTTTTTAATCAAAGAAAGATAAAAGATTGTTAGCTGAAACTAATAATATTTAAGCAATTACTTAACATTTTGCATACTATGGTGATTATTTTGAGACAAATGGGTTGGAAAATGAGTTTAATTGTTGTTGGCAAAGGGGAGTGCAAAAATGGAGAGGAACCATACTTACTCAGACTTCAATTCCTTTGGGTATTTCGGATGTCAAGGAAGATGTATAATTCAAGAGATGACTTTTAATTCAAAATAGAAAAAGATATGGTCCTTTGATTGTCTTCTGCCATTTCATTAAATTAAGCCTTTTTGTTGTTTCTCTTCCATTGATGTTAGCTTGAACAGGATTGCCTTTGGTGGAGGATACCTGATGTCTTGACCAAAAAATATTGTCATTGTCAATGTCATATATCTACTCTACTGTTGGACCTTAAAATAAATGTTACTTAGTTTGTTTCATTTGTCTCTGCTTCCATTGGAATCTGAATTGCATGTTGTAAGAACCCTGGTATTTTTATATGAAACTACAGGGAATAACTCCCAAATTACAGAACACTGCAGAGCTTCGAGGGTCTGCACCTCCCAATGCCAAAAAGTCCTAAAGTCTTCTTCAAATGACAAGCTCCCCTCACTCTTAACCTCTCCTATTATTTATAGGCAAACTGTCCTTATTCCTCTCTATCTCAACCCAACTAACTAACCGAAATAACATCTAATCTAACTAATTATTGATTGTAAAACAGAACCCTAACTAACAACTACCGGAGATCTAACACATGGAAAAGTTGGTCTTGGGTCTTGGCAAATCAATATATGCCCTGGTGCATGTTATGAATGATAATAACAATTTAATGTCTTTGGAGAAGATACATGTTTCCTATTCCTTCCATTCCTTTTTTTGTTAAGGTTATGCACATGGATTAAGAAAACATGAATTGATATATTATATTATTATATTTTGATCAAAATACCCCTATTTATATCCTAATTATTTCATTTATCTTTCTCTAATTTTCCACAGTAAGTGATAGTTGATTGGTGAGACTATCAGATTAATTAATTATCCATAGTCATTAAATAAGGATATAATTGGAAAAAAAATAATTAAGCCTTGAAATTTTAAGAACTTCTGAAACAAAAGAAAAAAGTTAAAACAACCAACAAAATGAATGGATGGAGTAGTATTTAACTGATAGTAAACAAATGGTCAACTATTGAGAATTTTGTGACTTAGCTATATATTTAAGTAGCCTGTCTTAACCTCCAAGGTCATGATTGTGGTTATGCAGTTGTTAAATAGAACTCATCTTACATTTTGCTATACCTAGAATTGCCTAAGTCTCTTCAAATTTTTCCTAATCAAAATCAGTTTTGAATCACAAACATGCATATGTGATGTTCACAGGTGGTATTTAACCTTTTGGGGCTCCTCATTTGTGTGGTCAAGATACCTGCTTTTGATATAAAAGTTATGCTTGTGTTGATTGTTGAGCACTTTACTTTAGAAAGAGAATACATGATGTCAAACAACCTTGTATAGAATAATTGATCACTGATCATTAATAAAACAAACATGTTGCAACTTATAAGCAACAGTTATAAATTTTTAATGAACAATAGTTATGCAAATGCAAAAATACATTACATAGTATTATAGAATTATTTCCCTAGTCTTTCTCTTAAGGTAACTATAGTTTTTCTGGAAACAAATTCATTTAATACTATCACAGGTCTCAGTTTCCTTGAAGGAAATTTAAGCAACATGATGTTGATATTTCTTCATACACTGTATATTCTGCAGAGTTTGTTCTACATGGATATTTCTTTAGTATCGTTGATAATTGTTAGTAATAGCTGTTGGATTTTTTATACTGCAGGATGATAGCAGGAGACTTGCATCCACATTATTTCCTTCCCTGACTTCCATGTTCAGTAGGAAAAAAGATCATGGTACTTATTTCTATCATTTAGTCCTATATTTAACTACTATACCGGTTGATGATCATAAATTATCTTCAAAATATATTAGAATACCAATGGAACTAACCTAAATCCTAGAACTCCTACATTGCTTTTAATCATTATAAAATTCTGCCGATAAAATTTTAAAGATCCTACAATTTATCAAACTGCCTTGTAGTCCAGTACTTTCTGATATATTGCATGACTGAAAAGGTCCTTCCAATATCATGTTAATGTGGGCTCAACTTGGTCCTCCAAAGTTACAATTGTCATGAAATTAGTCCTTCAAAAATTTGGTCATCAATCTAGTCCTTAGAAGATTTAAATCATCAATATATTAATCTTCTCAAAGTTTGTTACCAAATTAGTCCCTAAAGATTATTTCTCGCCATTTTAATCTTCCATAAGCATTAATTTGGTGAAATTTTAGATCTTTTTCCTTAAATATTTATCTATCATCAAGTTAGACTTTCAATGATTTCTTTCCTTCGCCACTTGAATTTTTTTTAAGGACTAATATGATGACAAAATCTTTAGAGAACTAATGTGGTGACATTTATAAACCTAACCGAAGGCTTTCTGTTAATATTTTAGGTAAATTGTGTTGAACAGAAACCCAAAGAAGCTATAATAGTTTGTTGCTGAACCTATTAATGTTAGTAGCCACCCCCTGTCCATAAAACAATGGTCTTTGATCTTTTGTAGCTAATGTCAAATTTATTACTTTTCTTCTAAAAAGTTATAAAATTCCCACTAACAAAAACAAAAGCTTATGCTAATGAATGAATGATGTTTAACCCGTGCACACCTAATCAAGAGTGAGAAAGTGTGTTAGAGTTTCACGTTGACTAGAGATATGATCAACCGAGTATATATAAGGTGAAAACAATTCTCACCTCTATGAGCTAGCTTTTGAGGTCGAGTTAGGTCCAAAATCCAATATGATATTTCACCCAATAATACAAAGAGTGTTAAAAGGAGTATCAGAATATATTGCTGGCATTCTTATTCATTATTGAACTTGTGAGTTTCTCTACTCATGCTATGTTACGCAAGTCAAGGATAGTCTCTAGAAAAATTTCAAGCCAATATTTGGTTATGTTACAGACTCATGGCTTATTAAGTTTCAAACATCCATGAGCCATTCTGTAAGGAACTGGTTCAGAACAGAGAAAAAAAGAGAGTAGGAACAGAGAAAGAGCTGACAAGAAGAATGAATCTTTATTGAAATCCTCAACTGAAAAATTGTTCACCCAGCTGAGAAGTTACAATGGGTGCAGGATGTTCCAGAGCCTGATATCTCCCAACCAAATTCCAATTCCTTTCACTAAATTTCTTATCCCTCCCTCCCTATTTATTAACTTCCTCCTCCTTATTACAAGTGATTCAGTTATTTCAGCTATCAATTTTACTAAGGCTATTCTAATCTTTTGGGCCAAAACCTTTTTCCCTTCTACCCTTTCTTACATAAATTTTCTTAATGGGAGGCCTGTTACTAACAGTTTCCTTGTAAATGAACCCTCCATTTCTGAATTTTTGTTGAGAAGGATATTGTATTCATGGTGATTCTTTCTTGTATGTTACCATGCACCTTTGAATGTGCTTTGATATTTAATTAATTTGTCTTATTTCAGGAAGGGCAGAGGCTTTACTAATTGCTGCTTACGGCCAAGACCAAAACAATAGGTTGGAACCTTCTAGTGAAACAATCTTCAACAAATTTGAAACATGAAAATGGGCATATTTAAGAGCTTCAGCCCCATGGTTCAACACCTATTTTTCTCTCCCTTGAATTTTGACTACCAATTGTAGTTGACCCAATTTCCCAGATACTATTGTAAACCATATTTTAGTTAATATATATTTCAAGCTAATATTTATTCAAAATTCACTACTCCAGATTTAGTCCCCTGGCAGTTCACTCTAACATTAGCAAAACAAAGCAGGAACCAAAACAACAATTTGAAGGGGTTGCCGGAGAAGCTGAATTCCTAGCCTTTTAAGCATCGCTGGAAGGCTGCATTCAGAGCACAATATTAGTACAAGGAATGAAAGATTCCAACTGAATCCATGGTGATATCGTTTGTTATCCCTAGAATTTGTAGCATTGGTTTTGTAGAGGAAAACAGCCCCAGTATCTAAAGAATGCACTTGTAGGATGCACTGTTGGTTTGGTTCTCAAGGAGGCTATATAGCTCATAAGTTGAACTATGCCCTATTATGAGGAACAGAAGAAATAGTTTCCAAAAATATCATGATCGGCTTCTCCTGATAACCATAGGATACAAAAACATTTCAAGCAAATAATATTTCTAAATGAACATATTAGCCTAGCCTAAATGAATTTTGCAAGGATCTCAAATTGAATTTGCAGACTGCAGTTCTCGGTTATTCCCTTCTCTCTTTCAATTATTTTGACTATTTTTATTATAAATATCATACCACTATTTTGGACAAAGTGGTGTTTTCCAAATTTATTATACCATTTCTTTCCACTTTTTCATTCAACCAAATACAAGAAAAATATTTATACCTATTATTTTGCATCCAAACAATACTTGAAAGAGACTAAATTGATGCTAAAAAATAACTAAATTGTACAATTTTCCATTTTTAATATTAAAAAGATCATTTTCATGTTTTAAACATCAATTCGATCAACTTCAATTCTAATAAAATTGTGATTTTCTTGTATAAAAATAACTATAAATTTATATGGAATGTAATCCCATTCGAGAGTCAAGACTCAATGTAAAAGTTATTGCAACAGCACATTTATTTCCTCAAATGGCAGGTAGCATACGGTTGTCAGGTTGGACCTTGACCAATGTGGCGGGATGACCCAACGGATTTGCTAGACCTACCAATCCATTCTATTGGGGGACATAGTTTTCCACGTGGTTCAAGATTATCATGCTTGAGGGCTTGATTAGTCAACTATGATTGCTATCATTTGGTACATACTCTCACAAAAACCACAATTATGAAATACATTATTAGTATGCGCAACATAGAAAAGGGGCATAAAATAACATAAAGGATTACTCTTTCAAGAATGATATATATATATATATATATATATATATATATATATATATATATATATATATATATATATATATATATATATATATATATATATATATATAATTTTTTGAGCTTTTAAAATTGGTTTGGAGGATGATAGATAACAGAGCTCCTTGTATGTATAATACAAAGCCAAATCCCTTCATTTATCACTGTATTTCTATAAAACTGTCATTCCTTCTATCATTGCTTTTCCAGTCAAATAGGGCTGCTTTCACCATTGCAAGCAGCGGCAACCATGAGATGTGTTTCTTTAGTGCACTAATTATTAGTGTGAACAGATTCAAATAAGTGCAGAGTAAGTGGTTCTCAGACAGAATACACAGCTCAACTGCTTCTCCACCAAGGTCCCAAGGATTAGTGTCTAGGCTCACATTTTCAATTCGTACTTTCGTGGAAGGATGATTTTGCTCCATTCATGGCAGCTTTTGAGAATGTCAAAGAAGAAAAGACATGAAAACCAAAAGGAAAACATGACCTTAAACCAAAGCCAGGTGAAGGGACAGAGGCACATTGAACAAAGCACCAAGATGCCCAAATATTCTGTCTGAACCCAAAGTGTTGGTTTTGCCAAAAGAGTTGAGAGTAGACAATAATGAGCCCTTTGAGCCCAAGGCAACCTCATCTATGGACCTAGCTTGCTATGGAGAGAGAAAGATGAGCTTGAAAGAGCTGGTTTTTGAACAAGTTAGAGAAGAGCAGATAACGAAGTTTCTCTTCAAGAATGCACAACTGGGCAAAGCAAGTGCTATGCATAAAATAACACTATTGAAGAAGAAGCCAGCATTCTTGAGGAAGCTTGGCCTGAAAACCAGGACACTGATGCCATCATCCCATTGGGACAGAGATGAAACAACTAGTGACATGACCAAACCGACTTTGGCAATTTTCAAGCCAAGGTTCTTTCTCTGCATGGGTTATGGGGGGAGGTACATGAAGTGATTGACCGACTAGATTCATTTAGAATATTGTTGTCGCGACCTTTTCTTGAGTTAAACATATTTACTCTTTCCGATTGTAAGCTTATAATACCAATGAATTCAGAAATTGATTCTCTCAAGTATGTACCTTTCTTTTGAAATGTGCATTGGAACAATTTCTCCTCTCTTGGACCATAGGAGAACTTGGATGTCTGACCATACCCAGATGGAGAGATTCTTAGGCACTCTCAAAGCAACATGCAGTACCCATTTAATGGCCATATCAACTTTGTAAAAAAAATATAGCTTCCACTTAATGTTGGGCACATCAACTTTGTATGCCATTATTGTCTGCTCAAGACTTCTAAAACAGCAATAAACCACATAGCTAATATGTGGCTAACATAAAATGACATAGAAAATAGCTAATATTAAAATGGCATTGAGGATATATACCTGGATCAAAAATCATACCGAGAAGGAAATTCAGATGCCAAAGAAAATCATAGTAAATGAACTGCTTACACATCAATAATGCCTGAACTACATCTTCATTCGTTGGGATGGAAGATGTATTGCTATGTGAGTTCAAAGCTCTACTAATTTGAGATTATCAGCTAGATTCTACATATAGAGGAATGAATATTCTACATTTGTGCGAAAATGAGTAATTTACAATGATGGAAATCACATGAATATGCATAAATTCCCTTGTGAAAAAAATGTGACAAATAAAGGGCAGAAAAGAAAACTGAGTTGGCCTAAATATCTGAAGTCCACTTCAAGTTGTATATTTCCATGTACGATGCAGAACCAGTCAATGCTTCAGTTGCTGAAATAAGCGTCTATCTTGAAATCATGCCAAGTGGTGGAGAATTTGATCACACCCGTTGCCTACTAATCCAAGACTTCGGATGGCCAAAGGCGTTTCCAAATGGCAATCTCAGCCTCACTCTTGATCTTTCTTATTCCGCCATAAAAGCCATCAGCCTCATTTCCCTCCTCCCTGTGGTCTTTCCTACTGACGGTGGTCTGTCTCCATCGTGAGCCAGGGGTGTAATGATTGAACTGTAGCACCACAGTGTCTGCAGCCAACACAATCAGCATCAAATAAACTATGTTTGAATGTAAAGAAAACTCCCTCAGGGATAGGGTATAATGTAAAACAACAATGCCATGAATCTTTCAGTAATTAAAACTGAGCAATCTTTCATCATCATTTTAGTAGTGCTTATGTTTGCACTTTGCAGCCTTTATAAATTTATAATTTTCATCCAAGAATGCTACATTGATAATATGTTAAAGACATAGAAAACCTGAATTTTATCTAAGACTACAAGTTTGTTGAATTTCATTCCTCAGAGTTCATAGCAAGCAAAAAAGCCCTTCTCAACACAAGGCAACCAACCCAATTTTTTATACCACTTGATTTTGTTTACTGATGCATAATTTTTAAATTACTGCTAGTTGTTTTATTACTATTCGTACTTCTGTGGCTATTTTTATTACAGTGAAGGGAATTGGAAATAAAATGTTAAATGGGATACCTTAGAAGGATGTTGTGGGTCATTCTGTCTAATTAACAAGATCAGAATAATTGAAAGTTTTTGGCAGCTTATAATAATCATGCTAGTCCCACAAAGCAAAAAGATTCCTACTAGAATTGAAACAGCCTACAAAAGGGATCGAGTTCTTAAGCATAGTTGGCCATGAATGTATCCACTGAGACACAACTGATCAATGTGTTGGTGGAAATGACGACATACTGACCATGAAATGTCTTGGGGACCAACCAAATAGGATAGCAGGTGGTCCACGTTTTAGATATATTAGAATCCATAAAGAGACCTAGCCAAACTTGTGGTCTGGTCTGGTCTGTCAAAGTAAACTAACAAATGCATATTATTTTTTTTTCACTTTATCACCTCCACAATACAAATAATAATAGTAATAATAACAGTAATGGCTGATTATAGAAGTTTAATATATTAAATCAGTAAAACAGCAAACTTTAAGCATGAATTGAGATTTTTTTGGTTCCTGTTTCCATTTTCAATTTTAATTACAAAAATACAATCTTATTTTCACTTTGTTTCCTGTTTTCAAAATTCTATCTTCAAATTTCTTAAACATCATTTTTCTTAGCCTCCATTATTGTATCTTTATACACTATATTAGGTTGTATCTAAGAAAACAAAACTCATCTGAATTTCACGACCATTTTTGCAACAAATCCCAAAGTTTTTGTCCTTTCACTTATCCACTAGATGATTATCCAGGGCCAGAATATAATTCTATTTAGCTAGAAGGGAGGAAAAGAATTAATGATAAGAAAACTTTAACCAAAAAAAAGTAATGATTAATAATAATAATAATAATAATCATACAAAAGGAAGTTGAAATTAACTCACCACTACTATGACAACGGCAATAACTTTCATTCCCATCACATGACTCCAAGTGGCCTACAACACCATACCACCAACCTGCCATAAAGGAGCATCTCGTCATGCAGCTATTCATTTTAGTTTAACATAATTCCAATCATATACTTCTAATATGAAGCCTACAAAGGCTCTTTTACTAATCAAGGTATAAGAAATTAAGGGTAGAGCTTAGAAGAATATTAATATTATACAAAAATGGGTTTTCAATTGTCAAAATCTTATCACAAGGGTACAAAGGAAATGGATAATAAGAGAAGGGTAACCATTTTTCCACCAAAGACTCAAAGTATATCCACTGCCCTTTTATAGACTTTTTAATAGATATAGATATGGTCCGACAGTATGTAGCCATTTTCTTTTATGTTTGTTAAACATAAAATGGCCCTTTTGGGTAGAGCTTTTACCAGCCAAAGTAATTAGTAGGATTAATGTAAAATAAAATTTTAAAAAATCAAGAATTAGAACAAGATGTTGGAGAAAGGAACAAACCATAGGGAAATTCTTTGTTTCGCCTCCACTGAATCTCTATGTGATCACCCGGATGCAAATCATTTAAACAGTCAGAGATATGAAGGTCATGTGGAGAAGTATCAACGGGAGGTGCTCTTAGCCTTTCCCATGGGATGCCACTCTCTCTAGCATCTGCCCTTCTTCCATGCGGAGGATACCTGTAGTAGGCAATAAATCAACAATTAGGCCATCAGATCTAAATTTCATTTCATTTTCTTCCTGTGCTTTCCTTAAAAACCCTTCAAGTCTACAAGACTATAACCAATGTGAAAAGTATGGACAGACTCCCAATGATTTGACACAAAAAGTATATGATCACCTACAATCATTCCAATTACCTGGCTTTGAAGGTATCCGATCGTGGATCATAGCTAAGCTCAGCATCATAGCAAGATAACATGAATCCAATATGACCATTCTACACCACCAACAGCAAAATGTAACTTGTGAGAAAACACAACCCACTAAATTCCATTGAGATTCAGCAACTGGTTTTATGTGTATTTATCATGGATTCATGGTAGTTATAAATTTTCAATAGAAAAAAACACAAGGGGCTAATACATACCTCACGGTTATAGACCTGAGCAGGGAACCAGAAGTTGCCAGACTCAAGAGCGATGTACCAATGCATGGCAGAATCAACAGTCAAAAAACCATTCTGCTTGGTGCTGCTATTATTATTTGCATCAACCTTTGGTCTCATCCATGGAAAAGGCCAATGAAGAGACATGAATCTCATCAAGCCCCTTTGCCGACCATGTTTAAGACCCCCAACATTTTTTGAGGCAACATGCCATTTCCACTCCCTGTAAGCAGCAGGACCAATAACTCTACCCCATTTCTGCTTCAAGTGCCTCTCCCAAAGGTGATCACTCACACACCTCTCCCTCAAGGAACGGCAAACACCAGCCATTATACACAGTGCCGGAGGAGGTAGCCTTTCAAGAATGCAATCCAAGGCCAGCTCAGGCAGCAAGTCCAACACTGACATGTCATGGCTGTCCTCAACATTCTCTACTCTTGAATTCACACTCTTCCTCATCATCAAAGACATTCTTGCAGGAATTTGACACAGAAAACCAAGCCAAAAGTGGTTCCGGAACAACTTGGAGACTGATTTCACAGACAACAATTCTTGACAAAACAAAAGGGGAAGCAACCTCATCTCAGTTGCCCATGATGGGAGTGGTTTAAGAAGGAGAGACTTTAAAAACAGGAAGAAGGAGATGCAAGTGATGAAGTAAAGTAGCATTAGAATATGGGAATTCTTTTGCGGGTCAAAATTGAATTTGGCATGTGATAAGAGAGAGAGAGAGAGAGAGAGAGAGAGAGAGAGAGAGAGAGAGAGAGAGGCTAGGCTATTGAGTCAGTGGAGAAGCCAATCGTGGAAAGGCAATAGCTTATAACAAGAAACCTCACTATTTAACCAAAACTGAAGCAAATTTGGAATCTTCAAACACCTTTTAAAGATGGGGGTTTTATTGGTTCAAAGAAAGCCCACCAAAAACCCAATGGTGGGCCTCCTCACACCAAAGTTTGAACAAGGTACACAACCACACCGACGAACTTGGGTGGAAATTGCCTTGACTTGAAAGGTTTCAACCACAGTTATGTTACTATGTATAATAACAAAAGAAAAGAAAAAAGATTAAACCTTTGACACAGTTATCTCCCTCTTATTGGCTTCCTACAATAAAAAGGAGCACAACCGTACAGACAAGGTTAACAGCTGTCATTCAATGAAAGATTGAAGCTTAGTAATGGGTCCTATGAAGGAGTTGAAACCAGGAAGCTTATAAAGGTGGGGGCACCAAGATCTGTATCATGTTTTCTGACACCTGGAAAATGGGATTTTGCAAGACAAGATAAAAAAAAAAGAACAAAAAAGAAGATAAGTCTAGATACAAAGACCCATATCTAAAGAATCTCTTGGGTAAAATGAATAATAAATCCTGTTATGGGAATATTTTGTTCCTAGAACAGATCTATGGTAGTTGCAATTGTGGCACTGTTAGGTCCACACACAAAGCCCCAAGAAGAGCATTAAGCAAAGGAAACAAAAACAAGGCCAAGGGAGAACAATTCTTAAGGTGGTGTGCACATAAACAGAAGAAGTATTAAAAGGGGTTGGTGGTGGTGGAGATGAATGTTGAGGAGTGGTGGGTAGGTAGGTAGGTCCTCTCCTTCACTTCCTTGCCCAACAAATTCTTCACCACACTTCAATTTTGCTCTCTATTCAAAGAATTCTTCCCAGTTTGTCTTTGAGGCAATTTCGCAAACACATTATGGGCACTGAATGGAAAAGAGAAGAAACAATAACAAATAACAATGGGCGGCTATGGTTAAACTAAGATTTTTTGTGGATGTCAACACATATTTGGACTTCTAGATTCTGTGATCCAATCAACTATCCATATATATATACATATAAAACCAAGTTAAGAAGAATAAAATTAATTGATAAAATCTGTATTTTAATAAATAAATAAAAATATCTCTCTATCTTGCAAGTTGGAGGGAAAAAGACAGCCGTCTATGGATAACGTAGGGAGTAGTTGTTAACTTATGAAAGTAATAAAACATTTCAGTTGATTAAAATTTAAAATTGTTATTTAAAAATTTTATTAAAACATTTCAGTAATTTATTTTAATAAATACTAATATTTTTAAAACTTTTAACAATATTATTTCAAGTTAAATATTTGATAAAATGTTTTAATTAACTAAAAAATTATAAATATTTCAATTCTGTTTTATTAAAAATATGTTTAGTAAAATATTTTAACTATTTAAAAAATAAAATTATCATGTAAAAAAAATTATTAAAATATTTTAACCAAATCCGGCGGCTAAGGCGTCCAGAAAAATTCGTTGGAAGCGTCAAGCGTGTCTATTGTGATAATTCTATATACATCACGTGCCACGCACGTTTCTTGTCGAGTAACATATTACTATAATTTGAAAATTAATAACTACAAAATAGCTAATTGATCCCTATCTTTTACATCATTTTCTGCTCTAGTACTTAGGTGAAAACATTTTAGCTTAGTTAATTATGTAATTTTAATTATATTTCGACCCTCTGAGAACAATCAAAATTCTACCCTTCTAAATTTTGTTATAAGTAAATTAATTATCTATATTTTAAAATTACACTAATTTAAAATATGTTTGATAAAATATTTGAATCAGTTAAAAGCTAAATTTTTAGCTAAAAAATTTTGTTAAAATATTATAGTTTTATTTTGTAAATTAACTTTTCTAATAGTTACAACGTTTTTTAAGATCGTTACTAACATTTTTTTAAAGGTTATTTAAAGTAATTTTTTTTTGTTTTTTAATTCTAACAATTTTTTTTATCTTTAGTATATTTTTATAATAATCCTTTTATTTATCTATTTATTTTTATAAATTTAACATTATTTAATTATTTTATAATAATATTATTAATTTTGATATATTTATTTTTATATTATCATCAAATATTATATTTTAAATTATTATTTTAATATTTATTATTTATTTTAATTACTATATTATTTACAATATTTTATTAATATTATTGAAATTATTTAAACAAAAAATTAAAATTTATTTATGTAAAAAAAATTTAAAAATATTATTTAATTAATTTTTTATATAATTTTTATTAAATATATCTCTTATTTATCATATTTTAATTTATTATTTAATTGTTTTAATTTTTTATTTATATTTATCAATTAATTCAAACATTATGTTATAAAATAAAGGTATGTTTATTTATGTTCTTAAAGTATAACAATATTTTTCTTAATTAATTTAAAAAATTTATTTTAGATTATAAAAGTATTTTAAGAATTAAATATTTTTATTGTGTAGAAATTATATAATAATAATAATTAATTATTTTATACATATCTTCTAACTAAAAATCAGATTTACTTGGAGTATCAGGATCACTAACAAACGAGTATTTGTTTTTGTTTTTCTTTTTTATCGTAGGACATTTTATTATGTTAGTTAAGTGTCTATTCTTTAAAAATATTATATATATATATATATATATATATATATATATATATATATATATATATATATATATATTAGATTTGAGTATTGGATATAGAAACGCGTAAAAAAATTGTATCGATAATTTTGCTATCCAAAATAGTACTATTTAATTTTAATATTTTATATTTAGAATTTATATATCCAATATTTTTTATGTCCATAAGTTTTTATTTTTTGTTTTTTTATATTTATCTTAAAATGATAAAAATATCATATATTAAATATATATATATATATATATATATAATAGATAGATATAATATTTTTAAACATTACCCTTTTTATCAAACATTTTAACATATAAAAAAATTTAAAATATTTAAAAATTTAATACTTTAATTTTAAATATCTTATTTAAATAAAATAAATTTTAAATTTTTTATTTGAATGGTATATTTTAAATTTATTAAATTTTAAAATTTTTATTTAAATTAAATAATTTAATTTTCTTTGTATATAAAAACTTATATTTAAATATTTATAAAAAAAAATTTAATTGTGCTCTTACATTTTTGTTCATCAAAAAATTTAAATATACAAATATTTTTATTGTTCAATATATTTAAACAAAATAATAACCTAATAAATATACATAATTAAAAGGATGATCAAAATATAATTATATTATTTAATATTAAAAATATTATGTTAAAAAACAAAAGATGTGAGAGAAAATGTAAAAATAAAGATTATTATACTAAAGAACTTTGAAAAATTTTAAATTTTATCTATTTTAAAAGAATTTTAATTTTTTTATTTAGTTTATTAAAATATTTTTAAAAAATTTTTAAAAAAATATCCAAACAAAATATTTTAATTTTTAAAATTTTAAATTTTTTTAAAAATTATATTTTCCCTTAAAATATCTCATCCAAATACAAGGTTAAAAAAAAGAATAAAAAATGAAATGAAGGATAGAATTTCTCAAAAACATTCACAAATATTTTTTATATTTTTTATTTGTTAGTTTATAAATATTATTTAAATTTATTTATCATTTTTAATTTTAAAATTTTAAATATATTTTAAATTTTTATGAATATAATCATTTTTAATTCTTGTAATTCCGTTCTTAAATTTTTCAAACTTTTGATTTTGGGTCTATGTTAACTTTAGATATTTTCGTTGACTTAACTAGCAAATATTCTGTTAAAGTTTGTTATATGTATCATTCATCGAATATATTAAATGAAGGTGCATGAGCAATCAGTTTGGGGACGATATCAAAATATTTTTCTTACGTAACTCAATAATAACAACCATAATTCATATTATATATGTAAGATTTTTTTAATATGGATAACAAATTGGGATATGTAATCAATTTTAATTGCATCTTTATCGATAAACAGATACGTAAATATCTAATATTTGTTGAGCTCCCTTCCTTTCTGAAACTAATAGGATCTCTTTTTTTAGAATTGGTTAGACTTTCTGAAAAAGTCACATTGGAGGAGACCTTTTTAGAAATATTGTAATCATGTTTATTTTAGGAACTGTACTAAACAAATCATGTGAAAATTATGGCTTATAACTTTTGAAATCAGTGAATGTGGAATTCAATTTGGTGCTGAGGTAGTTGACCATGAAGATGCCTGTAAGGTTGCAACCAGTTATTAGGTTAACTCAAAGTTGAACTTTTTTGCTATCCAGGTTCAAAATGATTTATGTCAAATTCAGCAGGAAATGCTAAATTCAACTTTTCATTCTAGCATTAGTCAAGTTCTTCAAGATTGTAGGAAATTTTTTCAAGATTTTAAATAGTTTTCTATTTTCTATATCAGATAGGAATTGGATTAGTCATTGGTTGATTGCTTCTGGTTTTAAATCTAGGAGCCATGTTTGGGGAAACTCTCTCCCTAGTCATGTAATCTTATCTTAATTCAAACAAAATTTTTCTTTGGTTAAAAAAGAAGGTTATAATTAAGGATAAAAATTAAAATTAAAATTAAAAAATCAAGATAAAAAACTAAAAATAAAATTCATTACAATTACATGAACTAAAACATATTTAAATTTTTCAAAATTATTTATATAATAAATAAAATTATTAAATAATTTTAATATAAATAATAAATTAATGAATTTTTTAAAATAAGATAATTGTAAACAAAAATCAAATGGAGAGAGTAGTAAATTGAAATGAGAGGGCAGCATATATAAACATTATCTCTCTAACTCTAACCTAGAATTCATTGAATTTGTGCCACATTGCACATTTTACGTGACTCCGAATATTTGATGTGGAGACCCACTCTTCAATATGATCAATATAAGCTTTTCATATGATCACGCTTGAAGCTTTCTATACGCTTCACTTGTTATAGTGGTGTCTCTTGTTCATCACTTGATGTAATTTTGATGTATATTTGACCTGAAAGATATCCTTTTATGCATGCTGGGATTTTGGTTTTTTTTTTCTTGGAAAAATCAATTAACTATTTGAATATATGTCTAAATACGGTGTATTGCATAAATATTTTTCAATATAAGTAGCCTAATTTTAGGGGGGGGGGCAAATTTTGAAAATAAAAAGTATTGATTTCAGTCCATGAATAACTAAGATTTGAAATGAATATTTAATTTTAATTAAAAAATAATACTTTATATTCTTTAATTATGTTTATTTTGATTGGTTTTCTAGTTTTTTCATTTCTGTTTTTATTTCTATTTTTCAATATGGTGATTTAGGTAAATTCTAGCTTTTTTAGGGCCAGAAAATGTAACATTTTTCTTATCAATTGTAGTTTCTTTATTTATTAACCGTCACCGGAACAAATAAACTAAAAAAAAATTAAAATCCCAAGCAATAAAAATATTTATAAAATCAAACAGAAACAAAAAATAAAGTTAGAACATTAAAGAACTAATTTTATTAAAAAATTTAAAGTAATTAAAGTTAAGATTTTATAATCAGAAAAAGCTTAATGTAAAAGGAAATTTCAATATAAAAAATACATTTTAACTTAAAAAGGAAATATTGAAAATAATTTTTAATTTTAAAAATATTAAATAACAATAAAATCATATTCCATGAGAAAAAAATATTATATATATTTTTATTTATTTATTTTTATAAATATAATATTATTTAGTTTTTTAAGATAATATTATTAGTTTGATAGATTTATTTGTATATTATTATAAATATTATATCTTAAATTATTAATTTTATATATATTATTTATTTTATTGAAAATATTAAATTGTTTGATAAAAAATAAAAATATAAAATATATTTTTTAATTATTCAAGATTTATTATGTAAAAATTAAAAAGTTTTAATTTAATTAGTTGCTTATTAACTTTTAATTTTTATTTAACATTTTGACTTTCAATTCTTACTTTTCATTTTTAGTTAATTTTTTATCTTTTAGCTACGTGATGCGCTAATTTTATAAATAAATAAAAAATCCAAATAAAGTGAAACAAACACAAACTAAACGTGGGATATTTGAATTTTCATAACGAGCATGAATGCTAACATAATCCCGTTTGGCATATTTAGGTAACGTGACTGAATTGTTGAAATAAATATGGTTTTCTCTCGGAATCTAGTATTGTGGGGTTCTTAATTCTTATCATGACTCATAACTTCCACATTGATGAATTTTCTAAAGATTGTGAATCATTTCACAATCGGTGTCGTGTATCATGACTTTTATTATTTATATAAATTTTAGTACAATATTTTTATTTTTCTGGTAAATAAAATAAAATTATATATATGTTAAATAAAATGTGCATGTTTATGTCATTTGATATGTATTAAATACTTCAACAATTAAATATTATCGATTAATTTTTATTCAATTAATTAACCTATTAAATTTCATATTTTAATTTCAAAATTTTAATTAACTTATATATTAATTTTATCAAACATATTCTATACATATTAAGAGATAAGTTGAATAAATTAATCACCTTATTAACTGACTAAAATGTTAAAAATCAATTAATTAATTACAAAATGAATAAAAATAATTTTGTTCTTAAAAATAAAGACAATAAATTGTCAGCATATATACATTTTACCTAAAACCGTAAATTTTCTAGACGCAACCCTGTTGGCAGTTATATTCTAAATGATCATTATATATATATATATATATATATATATATATATTGTATAAAGGCCAATAAAGAAATCAACATAGATGATGATTAGTCAATAAGGCGAAGGCATAATTAGGCATGGAAATTAGGCTCATGTTCACCGGTACTTGTCCCCCTATCCTTACTCAATCTTTACAGAAATAATTCTTTTTCTATTAATTTTAAATTTCTCGTATACCAAATTTTTATTAAAAATGACATAATATAATAAATTAAAAATATTAATAGTATAATTTATAATAAAAATATATTATTTATTTTTTATTATAAGTCATTAAACATATATTAAAAATCTAACTAATAGTTGAAGACCGTTCTTAGATTCTGTTCGTATGAGTTACCGCAGAGGATTGCAACTTACTAAGAAGAAGTTATTTATATTGAAAAGAGGAGCGTGAGAAACACGATCCATTTAAAATGAAACGTGAAAAAGATGCACATGTAAAGCGCATGAAAATAGATTTGGGAAGAAATGTATACCTAAAAACGCGTGCGCATGATTGGATGTAAGAAGAAGTAAAGTAGAATGGGGAACAGAGAATTGGACGGTGGAAACAGAAGATCCACCAATAGAACAGGAGCAAAGAAGCGGTGCATCCTCAACCCACGTGAACTCAATGTACAGCTATTCTCTTCTTCTGTTTTGCTTCCTATTGGCATTCTAAGTCCTTTTTTATATTTTTAAAACAATAAATTATTGTAAGTGAATAAACCTGTCAGACAGAAGCTTAGCTCAGTTAATAAAGTTAATAAATAAGTAAATTTAAATTTATTAAAAAGAAATTAAAAAAAAAATTTAGATAAATAATTCAGGCTTCATCTTATAAAAAAAATTTATTTAATCTATTCAAAGTATTTATATTTATATTTATTTTAATATATTATATTTATATAATATTTTATATTTTATTATATAATATTAATATATATATATATATATTTTTTTTAGATCTATTTAATAGTTTTTTTTATTTTATAAGCTTTAAATAGGTCAGACCTAAAAAAAATATATATTAACAGATAACATATTCAAACTCATACTTCAAAATTTTTAAACATGTCAAATTTAAATATTCAAAATTTAACTTAACTCAACTTACTTTCGTCCCTAACACTAACACCTGATATAAGATGAGTTTAGATATGGGATATACACATTAATAACATCACCAATAAATATATTTTTTATTTTATTTTTATTTATATACATATTTTGTTTCTTTTCATATTGATTTAATATGTTCAAAGCAAAAGATGCACTCTGATCAATGATCTCGTTTGCATATTATATTTTGTTCACATATTTTATATTTGTTTTCATATTAAAACATTGTAATCAAGGGTTAAAAATAAGTTTTGTTACTTCTTATCTATAGGGATAATTTAATTATTTAAAAATAATAAAATCTTATTAAAATAAAAATATAACAAATATTTATTTTTAATAAAGTCTTACTATTTTTAATTGTTTAAAAATAACTTTAATAAATGATATTAATATTTTTCTTAAAAAATTAATATTGAATTTTTAATTCATTTTATATAATAATTTTTATGATATTTTTATTTTAAAATTATTATTATATGTCTATAGAAACACAATCAACGTACAATAATTTTTTGGAGGGAGATCAATAGTCATTTTTATTTTTTACTTATTTATAAACAAAAATTAATATACATTTTATGTAACAAGAAAAGAAAATTATTACATTAATTTTTTTCTTTTGGTAATAGTACAAATTTTCAATTAAAATTGCATTTATTTCTTATTTTATATAATTACTTTTCATTAATATTTATTATTTTGAAAAATTATACGTATTATTTCTGTTTTACGTAGAAATTATGTATTATAATCCTTAAAAACATTGGATTTAATTTATGATACATTATTAAAATAAATTTGTTATACTATTAACCTAATAAAAAATAAGATAGATATAATTTTTACAATAATTATTACATAAATTGTAATAATTATTAACAATATTAATGATATTATCATTTATAATTAAATAATAGTATACATTTTTTTATAATTATCAAAATATTTTAATTAAGTTTTTGAAATATTTATAATATACGCGGTATAAAATGTCAAGTCTATAATCTAATATATTGATTTTAATTATTTTATTGATATTAATAATGAAAATAAATGATATTTAATTTAAAATATTTATAATTTAGAAACTAAAGTAAAAATTTTATTTTGTATAAAACTAGTAAGTGAAAATGGTTTTATCATTTTTATAAGTTTATTATCTTTTTAAATAAGTAGTTTCTTTCTTTTAAATATTTTTATTTTTAACTTATTAAAAAAGGTATTTTAGATTAAAAAAAAATTATCTTTATAATATAAGATTACTTTTTATTATATTAATGTAGTAGTTAATTTTATTGAATAAAATATAAAACAGTGATTGGAAAAGTGACTAATTTTAAAATAAAAAAATTTGCGAATGATCTTCAAATTGGCATGTAAATAGTAGTGATCAAGTCTTTTGTAACTCAATCTCATTGGTCCTGAAATCGGATCTATTCAAAATACCAACTAATTCTTGAATTTTAGTGTCCGATTTATTGAATATGGTTATTAATTTTGTGTTTGGTAAAAATATTTTTTTAAGAGAATTTAAAATTTTAGAAATTAAAATATTTTATTTTGATAAATTTTTTATAAAAAATTATAAATTTTATAAATTTTAAGAAATTATTTTAATAAATTAAAATAAAAAATTAATTTTTTTAAATAATTAAAATCTAATTTTTTTATATTCTTTAATTTATTTTCATGAATAATAATTTTTTGTTAATGTCATTTTTTTAATTGTTCTTTGATTATTTATTTTATTATTTTATTTAAATATATTATACAATAAAAATATTTGTATAACTAAATTTTTTATAAACAAATAAAATAGAAATTTTTTTTAAAAAAATCTATCGATATTTAAATATAAAATTTTATATACAGTAAAAATTAAATGATTTAATTTAAATATAAAATTTAATAAAATTAAAATTTATATTTTAAATAAAAAAATTTAAATATAAAAATTTAAATTTTATATTTAAATAAAATAATTTTAAAATTAAAAAATTTTAAATTTTAAATATTTCAAATTTTTTATCCTAACACAAGATTAAAAAATTAAGAAATTTTCTTATATTAACAAATTTAAGGTGTTAAAGAGGAACAATAACAATGATTCTTCAAAGAATTGCTTCACGAGGGAGGCATAATTTTGGATTAATATTTAATAGATGTTTTAAAAAATATTTATGTTAAGTTTATAAAAATAATTTGTAGTTTTTATATTTATTTAAATAATTCTTATGATTAAATATATCTTTTAAATTTTTAGATAATAAAATTTGGATAAATTATATTTATAAATCTTAAAATTTATTAAAAAAATTTCTGATATCCTTTTAATTTTGTTTACATTATTTTGATTTCCTTAAATATATAATACTATTAAAATTATGTATATATATATAATTACATAATTAACAAAAATATACTAATACTTTTTCAATTTATTTCACTTATAAAAATATAATTCATCCTAAAAATTATTAAATAAATACTTAATAGGTTGATATTATTTATTCACACACATGCTTAAAATTATTAATATCTTCTAAAACCAAATCTTTATTTTAATCAATTAAAGTACGTTTCGGAATAATTTAAATTCATCGGGCATTACTATTATCAACGTTTTGGTATTAAGTAATTAACAAGTTAAACTAATTTAATAGCATAAATTATGATAAAATTTTAAATCATAATTAAAATTTATTAAATTTTAAATTAATATGTTAGTTTCTATAATTTTATTATATTTTTAATTAAGTTCTTATAATTTAAATTTTTTAATTGAAATCTTATAATTTTAAAAATTTATAATTAAACTTTTAATAATTAAGAGCATAAAATTTTAATTATGAGTAGCATAATATTTTCATTTGATAATATTTTTCTCACTTAATAATGATCACTACTTTTTAACATTTTTCATATTTATTTTTATGCATATTTCTTCTTAAATTTCTAAGTTTACTTCTATATATGATTCATTCAGGTGGAAGAAATGTTTATACAGATATTCATTATCTCAAGTGCCTTAAGTGCAAATGTAAAATTATCATTTTTATTTCATCACGTCCATGTCAAAGTTCTTGCATGACTAAGCTCTTTTCAAAATTTTTACAAAGTCAATTATTAATTATCAAATCGATTTATTCAAAATAGTTAGAGAAAACCTCATCTTTTATAAAGCAGACGTTAAAAATTTGAAGAGAAATATATGAAAAATAAAAAATATAACAAATTAATAATTACTGTATGAAAAGAAAGAAATAATAAATAAAAAATATCACATAATTTATGGTTAATATTTAACCATATTAATCATTAATTTTTTTATAAAATTTTAAAAATATAAATATTTAATTAAAGATATAATAAAGTCATAAGAATTAAAAAATTAATAAACCTTCTGTAACCAAAAAGATTAATATAACCTTTATTAAAACATGTACGTCTCTTTTATATCTCAAAAATTAAATTTTAATTTTGTTAGTATCAAGTGTTTTCATTTATCCACTATTTCCAAACTTAATTATTTAGATAAAAAGAATTAATTTATTGTGATAATTGACATGTATTAAAATAATATAAAATGTGAAAATCATATTTTCTATTTTAAACCAGCTGAGGATTTTTCAATGTTTGAAGGTATATACAAATAAATATGATATGTATTGAACTGTGGTTGAATTATCTGAGTGTTTTTAGTAAAAATATTATATATATATATATATATATATATATATATAATCATTCAACATGCGAATTAAATAATAGGAGTTAATCTCATTCAATTAGATGTTTTTGAGTTTAAATTTTAAATATGTATTTATGTATTAAAAATTGGAAGAATTTATAATATTTTTATCTAATTCAAATAAAATTATCTTTAATAAAAAAAAATATTTATAATCTAAAAAAATATCAGAATAAAATAGTGAATGATATATATATATCAAAGCATATACATTCAATTGTTACCTCTCATGTTTTTTTCTTAAATTAGTACTTCTCATTGTCAAGGTTGGTTAATTTAGTTTTCTCATTATTATTTTGTATGGTTCATCATAATGGAATGCGGTTCTCGAGTATTCTTTTGAAATTTTTTTCATTTTCTATGGAGACCAACGCATTCCACAGTTTGTCACATTTCCTCATCCTCCACGAACATGATGCTACAATCAACCTTCATAGCTTTGTTATGAAGGACACCCAACATGCATATCACTGAGAAGGAGAATGAGATATTAAGATCAACAAATTAAATGCATAAAATAATTGTGATAGAATTGTATTTATTATGAGTCTAAATGCATAACATGACCAACCTATTTTATAATATATCAATAGTAAATAATATAAACTCGTTGTTATTGAATAAATAGCATTAAGAATTAAATAATAAACATATTAATTTTAAAATATCAATTTAATATAAAATTAATTTTTTTGTTTTTTATTCAAACATCTATCTCATTTTCTTTATATTATTAACAAAATTTAATTCAATTTTTTCTCATCTTATTTTTAAATAAATCAATATATGAACATTGTTAATTCGATCAATTGAATGCTAGAGGAAGATTTTTTTTTTCTTATGTTTTATTTTGTATTATTTATTTATTAATAATATGGTTTGGTATTATATTATTATTGACTTATAGTAAAATAGATTGCCAATCTCTTATATTTAAACATTATATACACATTATATTATGAACCATTTCATGAGATTGAAAAATAATGTTGGTTAACTGAAATAAGTAGTTTGTTAGAAATAATTTCGAATAGTATGTGAGTTTTATACTTGTCTATCTTTTTCTTCTGTAAATATAGATTTAAACAAAAATAATTTGATGATTATTTTGAGGTGTTAAATAGATAAAAGGAATTATTCTATTCAGATTTGTTAATCAATACAAATACAAGTTTTAATAATTGGCATATTTGATAATTGGCTATGTATGTTAGAATATATGAAAGTCTTAATGTTATATTTTCTACTCAGAAATAAATAAATAAATGTTAATAAATATAATTAATGTTTGTTAATTTTAAAAAAAAAATTATTTTTTATATATAAACTTTATTTTTGTTTTTTTTATTACACTTGATATATATAAATATATTTTATTAAAAATTGAAGTAGATAAATAAATAAAAATAAAAATATTACTCTCTATGTACAATAAATAGAACTGAAGAAATATTTTAAATGGTTGAGGAACTCGCCCTTAAAACTATGTATTAATTAGTATGATACTAACCTAATACAGTTAATTTTTTTAAAATAGTTATTGTTAAAATAACTTGGAAGTATAGATACCCTTAAATTTTTAAACTTATAAAACATTTTATCCCTCTAAACTAAGCACAGCTGATTACCCCTATTATATTCAAAATTCTATATAAAAATACATTCTTAATATTTTCTAATAATACTTTAATATCATATTATTATTTTACTAAAATATACGCATTATGTATTAAAAATTCATTACCTTCCATCATTTTTACTGGAGGCTTAAAAAAGCATAACACATTATCTATCCTTAAAGATTTTGTTTTAGCCATTGAACTCAATATTCAACCAGACCACTTGTCATTAAAAAGAACTATGTGATACGAATTTTGTCATATATACAATATATTTGTTGAAATATGTGTGGTGTATATGTAAAAAAAAAAACCCAATTAAAATATATGATCAATTTTTTTTCATGTCAAATTTAAAGTAGCCAAGTTCATCAAGAAGATCTAGAGCAAGAAATTAAAAAAAAAATGTAGAAAGTATTTGTTATATAGTTAAATCTATTCTCTTGTATATCTTCAATATTATACATTTCCCAATATACAAGTTTTTTTAAAAAATAGGTTTTTATCTTTTAGTTTAGTTCAATTTAAATTTACTTTTAAATTAGATAGAGTAAGACAATTAAAATTAATTATATTAAACTATGACATATTGCTAGATAATATATATATATATATATATGGGTGTGTGAAAATATAACTAAAATATATTTAGTAACAGATAAAAATAATTTAACAGTCTTAACGAGTATAATTTTTATTCGTTAAAAATACATTAATATAATTTTTAAAGATTTAAAGGATATGTGAATATAGTTTTTAAAACTTTATAGTAACAAACAGTGCTTTATATTAACCTCAATGATTTTAATAATAGATGTTAATATTTTTTTCTAAAAAATTTTATTTATAGTATAATATATCAAATTATTATTAAAAAATACTATTAATATAAATTTATATAAATATCTATATTAATACGTTAATTTTGTTATAAAATTATATGAATAAAAATGATTTAACATAAAACTATTAGTAAATAAATAAAAAATTTATAACGGTAATAATATAAAGTAATAAAATTTAAAATATATTATATTTCAATTTAATTGTAAATTGACGTGTAGTTAAAAATAATTTATTTTAAAATTATATATAATAGAATTCAATTAATTCAAAATTTAAAGATTAAAATGATCACGTTTTAGATTCGAATCTTATATTTTTTATATTATAAAAAAATATATCCAAAGATCAAACTCTAAAATATATGTTTGTTAACCCAATTAAAAAAATAAATAGGACGCATTGAAATATATTGTTGTGTATGTGAACACGCGTGTGATTGGTTAGATAGAGATATATAATCCACACATAACAACAAAACTTTGTATATCTAAAGACATTAAGAAACAGCGTGTTTGTTAAAACAACAAAATCAATATAATTGTGAAGAAGAACACCAACCTTATTAAACATGGATATAATTATTATGTCCTGTCCACCCAATTTTATTTTCCTTTTTCGTTTACAATTTTCTTGATTATGAATCTTTCCTTCAATTCCTGTCTCTCAAAGTTCTAAGATTTCTGGCCCTCTTCCAATTTTATAAAAACCTTTTCAGAACAATCTTCTTAATTAATTTTCATAAACTGTTATTTTTATGTTATTAATTAATTATAAATTATAGTAAATAACATTCCATCCCCAACACGAGTGAAAGTTCAACCAAAAGGATGGTGGCATTGTGTTATGGATGCATCACACAATAAATTAAGTTCCACACATGCGAGTCTACATGTTGCGGCATCACACGTTGGTTAAACTTCCAGCATTACCACATGTTGTTGCTTAAGCTCATTGCCTATTCTAACTATATTTCTTAATCTATGTTTCTTTGCCATTCTAACATCCAAAAAACTATTTATTTCAAAAACATTTGGTGTCTGTGTGTACCCTATCATGTAGTTTGGTGGTGGTTGCTATGCTCAATCACAAGCCCAACAGGGCAATGCAAATATTTGGAGTAAATTATTCAATCTTGTAAATTTCAATTTTGAGATTGATACACTCATAATGTTTTAGCTCATGAGTTATTATTAGATCGGTGAGTTATATATTAAAATTTGTAAATTTTATGTTTAAATTCAAAATTATAAGTTAACATTATTTATAAAGTAATAATATTTTAAATTTTAAATAATTATTATTATATAAATATTTAATTAAATAAAAGTTAAAATTTTATTATAATACAAAATGAAATATAAATTTAAAATATAATTAAATAATTAATATTTAAAATGTTATTATTTCATAAATAAAAACACAATTAAAATAATGTCAATTTATATCTAATAATTTAATTAATTATTAAAATGATAGTTTAGGATCGATATTATATTTTTTACCTGAAGTTTTTGTTTCAAAATTAAAGAAAAATTAATAATGTTAAAATTTATATTTTAAATTAATAATTTAAAAATATTTGAAAAGAGTTTGAATAAAATTAAATAATAATTTTTAAAAATAAAATAAATATTAATAATTTATTTTGTAACACATTTTTTATTGTTAATTAAAATTTACATAATTTTTTCCAAATTAAGAGTAGATTAAACACTTTGAAAATGAAGTAATGATTATTGTACTTATGCACAATAACAATCACTTAGTTACATTTACTTTTTTTATATTTTGATAATTATTAATTGCCATAAAAAATTACTATAAAATGTGGAAAAAATGGTCAAAAAATTTGAATAGGTGTAAATATTGTATAATGGATTGATTACACCTTTTCCTTAAAAGTGGAATCCCTATAATTTAATGGAGTTTACATTAATTTTAAATAATATTAAAAAATATATTAAGAGAAATATGTTTCTAGGATTTCTTTTGAAAAGATTAAAATAAATTTTTATCCTTTAAAAATAAAAATAAGTTTTTATTTTTTTAAAAATTAATATAACTCATTCCAACTTTATTATGAACTAAAATAATTTTCTTAAATGTTTCCTTGATATTTTTATGACCCACATTTTATAATTTACTTTTATTTTAAATTTTGATTTGAAGGTTTCATTTAAGAGGTGATTTCTCTCTCTTTCTTCTCTTGTTCATTTTTATTGTTTAATTTGTATTTTTTTATTATTATTTGAAGATCCAACTAGCTTACTTGTAAAAAAAAAAACTAGACAGAGTTGATATTTTTAATTAACTCACCCATTTTTTGAAAACTTGATAAACTTATTGCACCTCTCCTAGAGATAGGTGAACTCGTTGTACCACTTATACCTTATACCTAGCTTGTCCTGAACTTATTTTTCCAAGAAATTCAATACCTTATGGATCCGTAAATAATGTTTTACAAACTTTATTCTAGAAAAAAAGATAAAAAATATTTTTTACACTAAATTGCAATGAAAAATGAAATATTAATAATTTCTAATCCTTTTTTAAGCTGTGTTTTTTTTAGTATATCACCATTTAGAGAATATGAAACAAACATGCCACTATTGGGCCATCATGATTTTATGACCATGCCATTAATAGTACATTCAACATATGGTGGCAACAAATGAATCACCTTTCTAAGGCTAATTAAGCCAAAACTAAGGGATAAAGTGACGCAAGAAAATATTGTATTGGTGAAGAGAAAATAAAAAACTTGGTTGAATTAAAAAATTTCCAGAGTATTTTGAAAACACTAGTTACTTTTTTTTTTCTCTTTTCTTTACTTTTTGTTTGTGATAAAATCAATTTAGTTGCTGTCCTTTGAAAGTGGTCAATAATTGGGGTTGAAAAGGAAAAGGCTATTATAGGTTGAACTTGAGTGGTGGATTGTGGACAAGCCCACCTATATAATTTGTTAGAAGACAAAGAGGGGTGACACTTTGATGAAAATAAACCCTTTTCTTTGGTCTTTTAAGTGGGCAACGTGGCTCCTTGTGGAAAGAAAGGCCCCATCAATGGAGGGTCACTTACCACACTTAGGATAGAATGTGTCCATTTTCAAAAGGTGAGGCATTGGGTGGATTGTGATATATAGTACCAATAATGATATTGGATTAAAACATTAATTTAGCCAATGACTATTTATATAAAGAATGATTATTGGGTTGGGGATGTTGCCATTTGAGTATCATGACATTTGTAAGTGAATAAGGAATCTTATCTAAATGCATATGGATTGTTGGACAAAAGGCTGATTTGATTCTTCACAGCTTCATTGGGCACTTGCACATCATCTTTTTGAGGAAGTTACCCTTTTCTTTTATTTGTTCTTTTTCTCCATGGGTTATGGAGCACAAATAGCACAAACAGATTTTCATTTCTTTTATCATGTTGATTATGAAATGCAAATAATATAAACATATTAGGCATATTTTCTCTTTGCCTACTTTGAGATTTGAACTTGGACATACACTCTTTTGGTGCTTGTCCCCTAAAGTGTGTACAGTATTTAAAGTGTATAATTAAAAGAAGAGATATACTATTTCTATTACATTTATACAATAATTTATATTATATATATTGTTTAGTTTAATTTTTTTTTTTTTTAGTTTTATATATGAGAAATTTTTATTTTTCAATTTAGTTGAATGATTTTAATCTCTTTATTTATAAAATTTAGCAAATTTGATTCATCATTAATTTTTTATTTAATTTATAATTTTTATTCTCAAATACTTTATAAATTAAAATAATGAAATCATGTTATAATCAAAATTTACTAATGAAAATATAACATTTGACTCAATATTTTTTAAATTTTCTTGCTTTAAAATCTAATCTCAAATTTTATAAAATCTTTCAAAAAAATTTCAATTTTAAAAGTATTATTTTTATATATTTAAAATTATTTCATATTTCATTACTATTATAAAATCTCTAAAATTTGAAAAAAAATAGTAATTTAAAAGTTTTAATTTAAAAAAATTAATGAGAACTAAGTTTCTTAAATTTTAAAACTTAAAACTTAAAAATTATTTATTAAAAAAAGTGAAAGATCAAAATTGTACTTAGATAAATTAGAGGAATTAAAAGTATAGTTAAATTTTTTTTCTATTTTTATAAATTAAATCATCTATTATATTTTATTTTATTTTTCTTATTATTATATAAATTTTTTCTACTAACGTGCAGTACAAATATAAATTTTTTTATATTGTATTTGAATAGAGAAATTTAAAATTTCTATATTTTATATATTTAAATAATAATTTTTTAAAAATAATAAATTTTTACTTAATTAGTTTTTATGTTAAATAGAAAGAATCTCAAATAATTTTTATTTACAAGAAAATTTTAAAAAATTTTATTATTTTATTTTTACTTAAATTATTATTTATAATTTATTTTATCCTTTATTTATTTTTTAATAATTATTTATTTTTATTTAAAAATAACTAAAATTTAAAATTCTCCATAAAAAAAATTAGAATATTTTATACATCCATCAGCAACTATAAAATTATGATTAGATATATATACTCATAAACAATTAAATGGCTAGGACTACATACTTGAAACATGTTAGATAGGTTATCATGACATTACCATGTTATAGGCAGATGATTGAAGAATCACCACATTGTTACTCTCTATACGTTGTTTGTGTATTTTGATTTTTATTTGTTTAACTCTATGGGATTTGGTGTTTGTGATTTTGGGTCTTGGAAAGGGCTGAATTCAATTTGATGGCCAAGGATGTGATTTTCTTGCTTTTGTTCATTGACATAAGTTAATTTTTAAGTTGAAATTACAATGCTTATCACAATATTGTTACTGAAACCACAACGCAGTCACGATTAAAATCATATTTTTTGTGTTTCTACGTCTAATATGATAGGTTGATTTTTTTAAGCCAAGGTGATATTATATGAATATCAGAAGTAATTTTAAAAAATTATTATATATATAATAGGTTAATTTAAGGGTTATTAAACTTAAATTGGATTTTTTAGTTTAATAAATAAATAAATCAACCAATAAATGATTTAGATATCATTCAAACGAATTGATCGAATTAGAAATTAGATATTTTATCAATGTATTTAACTTAAGTATTATATTAATTATATTATATTTTATATGTATAACCTAAATTTAAAATTTAAAATATGATATAATTTTAATTTTTTAATTATAAAATTAATTTGTAAATATACTATAAATATTTTTAAAAATAATATTTAATTAATATTAATCTAATAAAATTTTATTCATAATTTCTATTGCAAGTTTCACATAAAAAATCAATTATGTATATATAATTTAAGAATAATTTTTATTTTATAAACTAATTTTTAAGTTAAATTAAATTTATATTTAATTTTCAATAATTTCTGCTATATATTTAAATATAAATCATTGTATCTATTTAGAATTATTTTTTTCATGCGAATTTTGAGCTTAAAACTGGAGTTTGTACTTAAAATAGAAGGGTGAATTCCTTTCTTGTTTTCTAAGAAATGAATGAAATCTTTGATAAAGGAATCGTCATATACGCATCGTCGTGCTGTGTAAAAAAGAAGCACGACAGTGAGACGAATAAAATATGAAGAAAAAAAAAAAAGTGTGGTTGAAGAAGAAAAAAACACCAAATAGAAAAAGAAACCTAAAACATCCAAAAATTAAAATATTAATTTCTTTTACTAGTTCTAAACTAAATGTCTTTTTCAATATTTTTTAATATGTTTTTTTAATTTAATCAATTGTCTTTTCCAATATAATTTAGTAGCAAAACCATTAAATAAAATAATATTATATTAATAAAAATTATATTTAACTTTAACGATTATATCATTTAAATTATCATTGATCCAAATTTTATAATATTAATTGGCTTAGAAAAGGGGTGTGAGGGGTTGTTAGCAATGTTTTTGACTTCTAACTCCTAACAGCTTTGGTCATCAGTTTTAAAAAATATCCATAAGAATGAAGAATAATTCAATTACTTTCACTTAATCCGTATTCTGTGCGTTTAATTCTCGTCAAATATTTATGGGAAGATTACTAATAATTTTATTTACAATAAAAATAATAAAATTTAAATTTATAACATCATGTAAATTATTACAAATTTTTACTATTAGATAAATTTCAATGACTTAAAATTTACTAAATTGAGTGTTAGTAATACTATAATCAATATTATTGACAACGAAAATTGCTAGTAATTAATATTTTTCTTTTTCTAAATAGAAGAACAACTCAATCACCTTAAGTTAATTCGTCAATAATTTTTGTACATCTTTCCATTAATGGCTCACTAATGTCATAATCAATATTATCGAGGATCAAAATTGTCATTTGTCAACAATATTTTTATGCTACAAAATTCATTATTGAAAACTTTAATCGTTGATAATTTGACTCATTATTATTGACCAGCAATTGGTGGTCAGTAATGAAGTATATTGATATTAGCACATAGTTTTAAGGATGACCTTAGTTGTTGATAATTTTATAAATATATATATATATATATATATATTTAATTCCTTTAATTTATTTTTTTATTCATATTTAAGGTATGGAAACGAAGAGTATTACTTTGGATTCAGCTAGAAGACACACAGATATGGACATGTGATATCTCAAGTAAGTATATATTCTTCTAAATTATAATAATAAAAAATTATTATCAAATAATAACATCGTACTAATAGTGTTTACATCTAAATATATATTTTTTATATCTTTTCTATTATTATATCATATATTATATTTTATTTTTTTATAATTTTTTTATTTCTCATTTTTATCCCTCTATACATTTCAAAGTAGAATATAAAAATATTAAAGCTTCTATAATAAAATGGAAACTAAGCCTACAACAACAAGTATGCATATTCTAATTTCTTTTAAAGAATTTTTGGAAATTATCAATTTTAAAAATATTTGGGATTTTCATGAAAGTTATTGTTGAATAGATTACCAACTAAATCTAATCTGGTAAGAAGAGGGATGAATATGGAATCTATATGAGATTCTATAATATAGTGTATTGAGACATATGAACACTTAGTTTCTATATTATGAGAGGGTGTATGGGACTTGGAGGAAAGTCTTTTCTTGATATGATTATATGGCATGCAATATTGTGACATCTATTCTTGGGAAGAAATTCAAACATTTTTTATGCAATAAGAACTCATGGAAATGATTCAATTATAGATGCAATAAAAACTTAAAATGTATCATTAATTTTCATGTTTTGATTTATTTTTTTACAATATAAGCATGGAAAAAGGTTTGAAAAAGAATAATTTATATCCTTTATGATTCAATATAGTTAATTACCTAGCCCAAAGCCCCAAACTAGATAAAATCATTTGGGTTGGGCCGTAGAACTGAAGGCCCATATGAACATTTATTTGTTTTACATTCTTCGTTGGATGTCATAGCCAATTGTTCCGGGCATTTATACATTTTATTAAAACGAAAAAAAAGAGAAGAAGATCAAGTTGGAGTTCAATACCCATTATCATAAGTGTGCTTAGTTATGTTACAAAATTTGCTTATCTCTTATTTCATTCTAATTTATTTCTTTTTCCTTTTCAAATGTATATAAAATAAGTTATCCTCAATACATTTGAGATATCATATATTTAATGGTTCATTGGTCGTTTTATCTCTTTTATATATGTTTTTTTTTATTAAAATTTTAAAAGCTTTCACATAATTTATATAAACTTATATGTGCTATATGGATATAGGTTATTAATTAATAATTAAAAAAAAAAGAGAAAAATATGATCAATAATATGTTAGGTAAACTTTTTAAGAGATAAAATAAATATACAACTGAATCTTAATACATTTTTTAATATATTTTTCAATCATATTATATATTATTTTGTATTATATTTATTATTTTATTTTTTATTTTATTTTTTATTATTCCATACATTCATTTGGAACATATAAGAATTATTTTTTATTTTTTAAAAAAATTCAATAACATTATATCCTTTCTACACATCATTTGAGATGTATGAGAATCATTTTTCATTTTCTAAAAAGATTTTCATGTTTTACGTATGCAAGTTAAAATAACATTACCTTTTCTACGCACACCTTGTTCATTTAGCTTTGATTTGCGTGTCTTTGGTTCAGAAAAGAAATGGTTTCACATAGTTTTCTTGTTCAACACTTCATTCAACACTTCATTCAACACTTCAACTTACTATATGGGATTCCGTTTTGGATTTGATCTTTTCGTACTTTGTGTTGGTTTAAAAACTTGTCCCATGGAATTCAATTAAAAATATATAAATTATTGTATCAGATAAATAATTTTGTTTTAAATAAATTAATAAAAAATTATGTATAAATAAATAAATAAATATAATTTATAATAAATTATTTATTTGTATAAATTTATAAACAACATTCTATATTTATTTATATTTTTTTAATTGTTAATTTTTTTAAAAAAAATAAAATAAAAATAGATTTAATAATTTATATCTAAAGATGTATGTTATGAAATTTTTTTTAAAGAAGGGATGAAAGAAAAATTCATGACAAATTGATATTACAATCCCAATGACTTCTTTTGCCAAAAACATTCTTTATCTCTCTCCCCTTTTTAGGACTTCTTTTCAATGGTTTTCTTTGTTTATTCTTTTGAGAGGAAACCGAAAGTAAAATATATGCATAAGATTCCATATGTGATGTATTCGTCAAACTAAACGCATGAAATGATTGCTCAATCACATCCTGCACCTGCAATATGCCTCATATTGTGTTTACTATGTGTAATGTTTCATCCATTTCTTTGATTTTATTCATTTTATTTTTGCATGATTTGTTTTCCTAGATTCAAGCAGAAAATAATAATGTATTTCATTTAAAGTACATAAAGTTTAATTTTAGATTTGAATATAATTAAAATATATACAGAAATTAATCTGCATGTTTTTATTAATATATTTTTAGTAAAAAAATTTAAAAATTAATTCAGCAAGATGCTTTTTAAGTTTATTGATAATTATACGCAATGGCAATTTAAATTTCAATTAAAATGTGAATAAGTACCATAGAAAAACACTCCTTTTTGGATGTCGTGAAAATTGTTAATTAAAAATATAATAATATATGTATATTTTAATAATATTATCATTTATTAAATATTTTGTTATTTTTATTTTTTATTTACTACATCATATTATCTATCATTTTTTATTATTTTTTCTCTTAAAATATTTACATTCTGTCCCCTAATGTCTGTCCTATGAGTTTCATATCTGAAATTACAAATTTTGAGATGTTGAGAAGCCCTGAAATGGAGATTTTATGATTATGCATGTTATAAAAAGGATCGTTGGCCACATTTTAAGAAAATAAATGCACCCAAAATTGCTTTGGAATTTGTTTCTTGTTTTTGATGATGTCTTCAAGAAAGTGATATGAATTGTTGTCCACCTTTGGCCTGCGATTATAAAATGGATAAAGTTTAATTCCATTATTTAGTGTTTCTGTATTTTAATTAAAATCGAAGTTTTATTTTAATCCTGGAATTTAATAAAGATATTAAAAATTATTAGTAAATGTTAATATTAATTATTATGATAAAATTTTAATTTTGAGTAAATAACAGTATAAAAATACTTATAATATTCTATCTAAGTTTTGTCATACTATAAAATTACCAGCTTGTCGGTGTCATTTTTATCTTGGATTAAAACAGTAATTTTGATTGTTAAGGGAATGATGAAAATGGTGTATAATTTTGAGGTGTTGACATTATAAGATAAAAAAAGAAGTGATAATTAATATAATATAATAAGAATAAAAAATAAAAAATGTTAAATAAATATTAATATTGTTAAAAATGTTTATATATAATTATTTTTAAGAAAATAGAATCATATATTAATATAGAAGAATATATTCAATAGAAAAAATATATAATTTATGAAAAAACAATTTAATGTACAACGTGGCATCTTGTAAAGATTGTATGATCCAACACATACAGTACAAGTACATGCACAAGATAAAAAACAAGGCCTAGGAAGCAAAATGTTTTGTTTTAGCAATGAAAAGTATAGATTTAATTAAATTTTTAATCTACACAAATTATAATTTTTGTTACTTAGTCTCTTACTTCTATCTATTTTAAAAATTAATTATTCATAAAGTATTAGTTTTCGTTTTTTGTATGGTATATCTAAATATTATGAGGTTGTTCAATTAATTTTTTAAATTTCATGAATTCTATATTTTTTCTTATAATTATCATAAGTTTTTTATTTGATTTTATAAAATAAATTATTAAATATAAAACTCATGAATTTAGAGGGATGAAAGGTAAAAAAACTGAAAAGATGCTTTTGTAATAAAAAATGTTTTAGGAAAATAAAAAATAAAGAATCAAATAAATAAATTACGAATTATAAGAAACTTAAATATATATATATATATTCTTGTAATTTTATGTTTAATTATGAATGCTATCCCACGTGCAATTGTATACATCTGTCAGAATTTTGAACGTAAGTATACTTGACGCTTGTCATCAACTTTTGTTTCTTTTTGAGACATGAATGCATTTCCATGTCTTATTTTAGAATGGATCTTGCTTATGGATGTTTTTAGATCAAGGAATTAAAAATAAAAATATTTTATTTAAAATAATACTAAGATACATTAAAAGTTATAAAAGATATTAATAATGTTTTTAATACAAATTTTATTTTGAAGTTTTTAATCAGTATTCTAAAGATATCTGTTAGCATTTCTTTTTTAGAATTCATTGTCAAACATAAGATACCATGAAATGAAAAAAAGAAAGTAGTATATTAGAAAGAAAGAAGGAAATACAGAATGGAAAGAAAAATGGTAAAACCAGTAGGATTTACAAGGCATTATAATGTGTGATTCCAACTTTAACAATTGAGGGAAAAAAAAAACCAACCCTGCTTTCTTCAATCTTGATCATGAACATATCAATTAATGGAAAATCTAATAATGTAAACATTAAGCAGTGCTATACATGACTAGAGATTTTCTAGAATCTCAATCAAAACAGTGAGTGCCACCCAATGCAAGCTAACACCATAATGGGAACACACCCTTTAAATGTAATCAATTAATGTTATCTGGGTGCAATCTCTTTTTGCCACTTAAAGGGACCCCAAAAAGCTTCACAGAACTGTTTGATTCCTCAGTTATCAAAGACTTATCTATAATTCTACTTTTGGCAGTTCTGAGTATCCCAATTTCATTTTGTGATTCAGGAAATGAATCCAATTCCACAAGCTTTGGAATAACACCACTATTGTTTCTTTGTTCAAAGGGTGCTGGTTTTACATGGTTTTGGATGAAATATATGATGTCATTGTACAAACTCTTCATGTGAGTGAGTTCTGATAAGAGCATGAAGTTCTTTCTCCTTAGTCTTTGGTTGTCTTCAGAAAGTGCTGTTAGAATGTCTGTGCTTGGTTTTGGAGATGGTAATGGAGTGTCAAGCCAACAAAGACTTTCATCTTGCTGAAGAATCTGTGATTGTGGTTGATCATTGAAGAGTTGGTTATGTTGTTGTGGTGTTCTTCTTCTGTGGATTTCACATAAGAGATGCTTAGCTCCTTTTCTAAAGTACTCATTTGCAAACTCCCACCTATCAGCCACTACCTTCTTGAAACCCTGCAAGAGAAGGAGAAAGATACATATATATGCTGCTATTTTACTATTCAAAGTTAATCATGAAGCTAAAGTAGCAACATTAGAGAACATTATAATGCAATCACATTGCTACCTAATCATTAAATGTGTGTTTGGACAAATATTTATAGTAAAATTTAATTTTTAATTAAAATTATATAAGCTTTGAGGTGTGGTAATTATGATTTGGTAAACTTTTATTTTGAAAGAAAGATTTTCAAACTTGGTATAAATTTTTCAACTTAACACAAAAGCTCCATAGCTATTACTTCTAGAATCACCTTTGACTGCATTTTCTAGTTTGAAACATTGATCAAATGCTTTTCTAAACAAGTATAAAAATGCTTCAAATTCCATTTGGAGATTGTAAAGCTGTTTTGTTTTGCAGTACCAAACACACTATCTTTGCCTTATGATTCAAAATAGTCAAATAAACTATTTATATACTAAGGAAATGACAATCTCATAATCTTTTAACTTCAAATTAACTGAATGAAACAAAGATGAAGAGTAGAGAGTGAAGAAGTATATATAAGAAGATAAGAGATAAGGATTCATACATAGGTGTTGAGTTGCCTCACAAAGCTTGAGAAATTGTTATGTTTGAAATAGTTTGGAAGAAGGTCTCTGGCAAACTCAGGGGGTCTCCACACAACAAATGTGGATTCATCTTCACCCCAAGACACAATGTGGTCAGTTCTTGGGTCATCAACAAGCTGATATGTCTTTGTCAGGAAGGGTGCTGGCACTGACTTCTGAGACTCAAAAGTGAACACCATATTCTCCTCACACCTGTCTAGGGAGAATGCCATTATCCTCAAAACCAAAGACTGTCTCAATTCTAATTTGATTCTTGTTACACTCCACTTCCTTCACTAATACACCACCAACTTTAAAGCCTCAACACTCTCTCCTCTCTCTCTCTCTCTCTCTCTCTCTCTCATATTATAAATTTGTAATTATATAACTTTGTGAAACAGAAACATATGACCATGTCACTTTAAGAGGTACGAAAAAGAGTAATGTTGTTTATACATCAAAATTTTGCAACAAATTATATATAAGAGAGACAGATAGAATAAAAAACTGTATGATAAGATAAATAGTATAATAAAAATATGAAAATTGTTGTAAAATTTAATTATAGGAATAACATTATTTTAAAAAAAGAGTATTTAACTTACATTATTTTATAAAATATCAAATCATTAGACACATAAGGAGAAAAAAAGACTGAAAGAAGCCCTTTAACGGCCGTAAAGAAAACAGATATATGGAAATAAATAATACAGAAGTTTCACTGAATTTGAATCAAGAATTTATTTTTATTTTTTACTTTTCTTCTCTCACATAATGCTCCAAAAATAATTCTAATACCATGAGTATGTGTTACTATATTTTTGCATAAGTAAATATAAACTATTCATTGCTTCCATCTTATCTCCCTGCTGTCTCTAGTTTACTAATTTTAAGAAGCATATGACCATGTCAGTAAAAATCATTAGTTTTTCTAGAATCACTATAATAAGATGTAATGAACTATTAATTACAATTGATTGTTCTCTTGGCAACAGTGTTGGTGGGTTGATGCCTCTTGAAAGAGGAGATACTTTGTTTTTTAGTTTTTCTTTATTTTATATATAGCTCTTATGGATGTAATCACCTTTTTGTCCCTACTTAATGCTTTTATGTTCTTAGCAAAATGGCTATATAAAGCAGCTTTCCATTATTAAGCTAAAACACTCAATTTCAGTCTCTCAGAACAAGATGTAACTTAACAATTAAATAATTATTTATTTACATATGCACACATCTCTCAAATTCCTAGACCAGTAATCAAATTGAAAGACAGTGTTTCAGATTTGTTTTATCCTGGAAAAGACTTGTTTTCTCTATTTTTATTTTATTTTCTTTTTCATATGGAACTGGATCTTGGAAGATTGTGATTCCTTTACAATTGTATGAAAAAAGTGAAACTTTTAATATTAATTATTATACATTCTAAAAATAATTTTTATCATAATATATCTTATTTTTTATTATTTTATTTATCATATCATATTATTTTTATTTTATTTATTCTAATATATTTTATCTAAATATATTTATAATTTTTAAATATCAATTATTATACATATATATATATATATAGTACCATTTATCAATTTATATTCGATATTTTAAAAAAACTGTCACAAATATAATCACAAAAAATACAAATAAAACCAGATACTTTCTTAATTTTTTAAAAAGTTTTATGCATGTGCGTTGGCCCACTATACTATCAATGTCAGATATTGTTCAATTTGTTGGTCCCTCCTCTCCACTCTGTCTTTGCATGGAAACTAGAACCAAGATAAAGCCTACATTATTATATTTTCCAATCACAATAAGATTACTCTAGACTTTTGGCCATGGATTTAACTTGTTATTTGCCCCTTGTTTGCTTCATATTGAATTTTAATCATTTAAGTTCCCGTGCATATTTTCATCTTAAATGAATAATGCATTAATTGGATATAAGCATGTCAAATCTGGACACTGAAGGAGTCATTGTAACATAGCATTTTATGTTTTAATAAATAATCATACAAACCAACATTTTCATTTGCCCACAAGTGATCACTCAGAGGAGTCCATCTAAATTTTTTATCCATCAATGACATTGTGGTAATGAAAGACTGGATTCATGGGGCATGCATCTAACAATAGTATTTTTTTAAAACATTATATATATTTTAAATATATATATATATATATATATATATATATAATTATATATATAAATAAGAGAAGTTTTTTAGAAAAGTTTAACACTGCTAGCTCAAGAATTATGTGAGTGTAATTTTTATTTACTTTCGAATCTCATCATCATGTCTAAACCCTCCTTTATTTTTCTCATGAAATGCCTTTTTTTCTATGAGGGGTGCGGGATCATTGTGGGGTTGTGATTGCGAGAATCAACATTTTTAATTTTTTAGAAATTTAGCTTATTACTTCAACATAGCCTCTTGTGTATGCATATAGCAGCTGAAAGAGAAATAATAGTGAGTGTGCTATAAAAACAAATGTTCAAGTACTAATTAGGAATCCGTTTATTTTTTTTCATCAAGATAAAGAGTAAAAAAATTTATTACCTATTTGTCTATTTAAATATTTATCATTTAGTTATTATTAACTATAATAAATAAAATAGTAAATAGACATTAAAAAATAATTTTTAAAAATCAACAGTTTTAATTATATTTATTAGTATATATATATATTTTTTCATCTAAACCAATAAAAAGAAATGAAAATATAATTTTTCCTATCAACATATGATTAATTTAAATAATATATATTTAATTTTTAAATTTAGAATATATATATATATATATATATTATATTAACTGGAAAAACTGATCTTATCATATCATAAATATTTTTAATTTAAATAAAATTATTTTTATAAATAATATCTTCGGTTTAAACAAAAATGAATGTATATAATTACAACTTACAAGGTTGGAACATTCTGACCTTTATTCATTTTTGTATAATCCAAAGCATGCCCGTGACTTAGAGATGATAAAAGAATTAGCTCCTTCAATGATGGAATAATGTACTAATATTATAGTGCTTAATTATAAGTGAACCTTCTGTCATTAGGGTAGAAGATAGGGTATATATTTCAATTCTCAAAGTTGCCTACCTACATGGACTCAAAAAGAAAATAAACTCATGCACGACCTTCTAGCTCTAGATTCCATTGTTGGAGGGTCACATTTATCACTCTCTTTCTTTCTCTCCACTTGGGGTATTTAACTTTTATCTTCAAAATTATGTGGAAAGTGACATGCAATAGCTCTCTTTATGATGCTACACATCCAAGAACTTCGTTTCATTTGTTGCACTATTTTTGTTGGTCAAAGCCTATGGGAAGACTCTAAAATATCCCTGCATCAACTATAATAATATTTTTATCTAATCAGATAAAGTTAATTATATGAATGATACAACATATTATTAAATTCAATCAAAAATTAATTTTTTAATATATTATTTATTATATTTTTTTTTCTTTTACCCCTTTTCATAAAACTAAAATTTATCTTATGAATTCTTCTTACTAATCTTTTTAATGATTTTTTTAGTATTCTCAAACTGCTTTCATTACATTTTTGCTATGTTTTTCTTAATAATTATTACATTGATATCTTTTTATATTATAATTTTTATTCTATTTTTTAAAATATTTTTATGCATCTAAAACATTCTCATTTCTACATCACTGTTATGTGACAGGGAGAGTCCAAATAAATATTCAATAATCAGAAGATTCTATTCCAAATTAATATCACTTCCTTCCTCTGGTTCCAGTATAAATAGAGTACATGGGTAATGTGTATTGCATCACATGATCTTTCTCCATGTCCATGTGACCCACTGCATGTCTTCTTAAAGAGAAAGAGTGAAAGATTTGTCTTTCATATATCAGCACAAATCTAAATGCATAACACGTGAAGATCAGCATGTGGCAATTAAATGAAAAATAAAGGAAGAGAAGATAATAATGCCTCTAAAAGTGACAAGCTTATTGTATTAATTAACTTACAAAAGGAAAGGTTTAAAGCTTAGGGATATGATTAGTTAATAGTTTTATTTATTTATTTTTAATAATGTTACTCCCTCTGTTTACATTGTATGTTGGTTTGACTATTTTAATTTGTTTTTGAAATATTTATATTTTAAAAAATTATTAAAAATACTAATGAATTATATATTTATTAATATTATATATATAATACAAAGTTAAAAGTTAAATTTATTAAATCAATCATTAAATTAAAAAAATAGATGAAGTTTATAAAATTTTGTAAAATTTAAAAAGAATTATTTTATTAAATAGTTTCAATTTAACATATAATATATATCTTCTAACATCTATTAAATATTATCTTACAGTTGTTGTTATAAATAATATCTATTTTTATTATTGAGAGACATATATATATGTTCAAGAATTTTTAAATTTATCTAAGGAATGATTATGTGTCTTTAAATTTGTTATTTTTAATTTTTTGATGTTCTTGTTGAATTAGTTTGGTGTGATAAATCTTGCATACTTTTATAGAAAAATTTTCAATTTTTTATCTTTTTATTGTTTTAAATTTTTTTTATCATATATGCTAAATATAGAATCTTGATTCTAACATCATCTCTTACAATGTTTGTTTCAAATTACAACAAAATAAATTCAATTAGTTCCTAACAAATTTAAAACCTTGGAAACTTATTCTTCACAAATTTAAAAACATGCAAATGGTTCATGTGACACGAATTATAAATTTTGTGGAAATCACAAGTATGTAATAGTATACTTTTTGTATGTTTAAAATAAAGTTTCATCTATTATATTTGTAATTATTAAAATTTTCATGCAATAGACTCAAAAATTATTTTAATTTTTCTTGTTCTCTACATTAATATTGCATAAAGCTATAACCTATATTTGGTTATTTGTATCTTAACCAACCACAAACAATAATCTTTTTAGAAATATATTATCAGGCCCAATTAATGAGTTGCATCCCTCCTTCAATTCTTTTCTACATCTTTCAAGATGATACACAATCTATGAAATTTTAGTGAACCTTTTACTTAAAGTATTATGTTTATATTTATTATTAAACCTTAATTTCATTTCAACAACTCAACACAATAATTTTGAAGTTTCATTTTCATTCCATTGTAAAATAAATTTAACTTCTTTCATAACTTTTCAATCTTGATGTTTTCTAAATAAAGTTTAAATTTTTGTTTGAAGTAGTTAATAATTTTTTAATATTTATTTTATTTTTCTTTCTTAATTTTTTAACAATTTTTTAAATTACCCATATATATGTTGTTTGCATGTTTTTGAACACTTTACTATAAATGTGCATAGACCTACGAGTATACTAAATTTTACTTAACCATAATAAATCTCTCATTTACATATTTCACTTTTTACATATGATCTTTTCTTTGATTTTATTATTCTTGATGAAGATAATCTGTCTCCCTAACCAAATATTATAATTTTTATATTTTATTTAAAATTTAATTATTGCAAATTTTTTATTTTAAGTTCTAAACTAACGTATCTAAATATAACTGAATCATTAAACTGCAAATATATTTTTTCTTAAAAGAATATTCATCAGTATAATACTCCTTCATAATAAAGGGTATTCAATATTTGAGTTTAAAACGTTGCAAGCTATTAAGTCAATTTTTTAATTAACAAAAAATTGAAAAAATGTATTCCTTTTTCTTAAGTTTATTTTTTAATTCTCATTCAAAATCTATTTAAAAAATTTTATTATAAAATAAACTTAAATAAATTTATAAATTAGATCAAAATTTATAAAAAAAAAATGCAGTTAGTAGGAGTTACATGAAGTCATAAATTAGGGGGAAAATGAAAAATACTGTAGAAACATAAAACTTAAACATCTTGGTATTTTATGAGCATATGACGTAACTCATTTTTTTTTAATGGACATAAACCTATTCAATTTCTCTTCTTGTGTTTTGTTTAGATAATCTTGAAAGAAAAAAATAGAAAAATAAATAAAAATATAATAACAAATAAATTGTTTGAATAGATAAAAATAAAATAAAAATAAAAAAATTATTTTATATTATTTTGATGATAAAAAAATAGTGGAAATAAATCTAATAATAAAATAACTTTTGATTTATATAAATTTTAAAAATAAAAATTATCTTTAAAAAATTATTTTTTATTAATATAATATTTGTTTTTAGCTTTTAAAAAACATTTAATAATTTTAGAAAATTTAAAATAAAAAAAACTTGCATGCCTCCATTTTCATCACAAACAAAGAAATGAAATTCATTTAAATTCAGAAATCCAAATTCTTTTTCCTCAACTAAACAACTTAAAATTTTATAAAGCTTAATCCAGTCTAATTTATTTTCTCCTCTAAGTAGGATTCTAAAAAATATAGCTAGGAGTTGCATAAAGTCATAAATTAGGGGGCAAATAAAAATTAAGGATTATGTTTGAAAACCTTAGTAGTCATATGGCGTAAGTCATAGATCCTCTCTTTTAGTGGACATAACTATGTTAAATTTTTCTTCTCTGAGTGGGGTTTTGAGTTGATTTTTCTACCTTAATAAAGTAACATGCATGATCCATGCCACCATTTCTGCGAATTTGTGGAATGCCTAATCACTGCCAAATGACCAACGTGAATAGTTACATGAAAAATTACCACCTCCAAATGATGAAAATTCACATGCAAAAAAGACAACGTATCAAACTTTAACCCATTCTAAATTTTATACTCCTTAAAGTAATGGATTTGCTCCTTGGATTTTTGCATCATTACCTCGCATGAATCTGTCTCGCCAGTGTGGTTAAGGAGATCACACTCTTCTTTTTCAAGGGTCCCATCCAATAACAAAATATTTCATACCATGCAATCTTTTTTCCATATTATTTTTAATTGGATTGCCGGTTAGTTTCAATTTTTCAATACATAATTCACGTATTTGTGCGTATTTTAATAACAATTAAGTGGGTGTGCTTTGCTTGTGTTGATAAATTTATATTGTAATTTTTTAAAAAGTATTATTTTTAAAAGCTTAATTTTAATACATTAAAAAATTAAAAGGTTATCTTAGATATGTTTTTTTTTAAATAATTATACAAAATAATAATAATTAATTATATGATAATTAATGGATATTATTACTATTAATAAAAACTAATTAGATAATAAAATAAAAATATTTATATAATATTAATATATATTTAATTAAGTTCTAACTTTATTTCTAAAATAATACATTTTTTTATCATTAGATCTTATTATAAATTATCAAGATTAAAATATAAAAATCATGTAAAAATCACTTAAAAAAAGTTACTTAATTTTTCTAAATGATTATATGACTTAATTTTTTTAATCTTAAATATCTATATATGATTGTAGATTCAAATTTATTATTCTTGTTTTCACATAAAATTGTTATTTTCATTTGATACATTTTCTCTATATATATAATAAGAATAGTAAAGCTAGATCGTATACAAGATTTTTTTAAAAAATTATATAATCAATTTAAAAATTTATGATATAATTCTTATATTTTAATTTTAATTATTTATAAAAAATTTAAAAATATTGTATTATAAAAAATATTATCATTTAATACATTTTATATCTATCTATCTGTAAAGGTCAACATTTTGTAACTGTAAGAAAAATATTAGAAAAGAAAGAAAGGAAGAAAATTGACAAAATAAACCAAGATATCCATAAATAATTTCTATACCAAAAGAAGTAAAGTAATGTGCAAAAATCAAGGCTTCATCCAACATGATGGACGTTACAGACATATGATTATAATATTGTCCCCTCACTGAAAGTGCGTTGTATAAGTGTTTGAGAACACTAATTAAAGAGTTGTGAGAAACAGAAGCCACCAAGCATTCCTTTATTTTTATATGAGAAATTTTGCAATTTGTATGGCTAAAAGGTATAAAGGTGATGGCTAGTGGGGGGGTTTGAAAGACAAAAAAAATAAGAGATATGAGCATATCATCTTTCTATCTTGGAAAGACAACAATTCCGGTCAAGCTTTTCAGAGCACTACAAAATTTCATTCGTGGCTATGTACAAAAAAGTAAATGGAAAGGCCAATATCAAAGCTTTTTGCTTCTCTTTCTCTTTCTGCTTTCTATGTATATAGAATTGTCAATTCTCTAACATTGCTAGCTCTCTTTATTTACTAGTCGATTGTAAAAAAAAAATTATATTCTTACAACATACATATGAATACAAAACAATAAGTTTTTGTTAATTAGAAACTAAATCTATTATATTATGGATGTAGAATTATTTTCCATAAAAATATATTTATAGAGTTTAGATAAAAATAACAAAAAAAAAATGAGGCTGAAAAATCCTAACTATACAAGATGATAAAAATACATAGGTAGAAAAACAAAAGAAAATACACCTTACCTTTTATATGTTTTAGTCTTTTATGTAAGTGAACATGGCTAGCTAGTGTAGGAAAATTGCTATGGCCAGAAACCAGGGACAACATAATGGGAGGTTAGGTCATGGGGCTCTTATTTCTGTTGAATTCTACTATGTTATATATCTTTCAGTTTTTTATTTAGGTTTATGGATTGTATTAATGATTACTTTTCATGCTCATTAGGAAACAATTTATCAATGAAAATGTAATATAATACACTTTCTTTTTGGTTAATGATATGTATTACTTTCTTAATTCAATTATAGTACTTTGAAAGCTAGTTATATGCTGCCGGCCACACTCATGTCCAAGATATTTTATTAGATGAGCGATCCACCGATGAAATTGAAAACTCAGACATCTCATAATTGAACCAAGAAATTTTGACCTATGGATGGATAGGCTAAAATCAACTTCTTAAATAAATTATTGAAGATTTTGATAGGTTTCAATGTTATACTATATATATGTGTGTTTTAGATAATTCACTTTCAAAACATAATATAAACAAGGAATAAAAGAAAATAAAATTGGTTACAATCTTGCAACTAATTGATGTATTGATTAGTTAAACCCAAGTCCTAGGTATTATTTATTAGTTACATATATAACTAGTATATGTATTTATTTAATTTCAGTTAATTCGCCATTGAATTTAATTCATCTAGATTACAAAATAAATCTAATCATTTTGAAAATGACAATTCTTTCATTATTATATTACTTGTGAAAACACCATTGCACCCATTGATATCAGGAGATGCTTGATTTGGTCTATGGTCCTAGGTTGTCACTTTCAATGGCTAACCTTTGAATATATGCCAAGATTAATTTATCCTCTCATTAGATATGTCTATGTATATATACATATATAACTTTACAATTGCAACATCTTTCAAATTTTCAAATCACTTTTCACACATGAAGAAAGCCTCTAAATTATAAGCATTAGGGTCTTTTGCCTTTCCAATAAGGATCATATAGAGAAGTCACCATCTCACTCAATATATTTTACTTCAACTTTCCAAACTAAACTATCAACATAGTAGTCTATTGACTAGGTCTAACCAAGCCATTATGGTTCAAGCCTAAGGTTGGTGAAAAGGATCAAAGCTTGAAGTGTTTGGGAAATGGGAAGTGCATAGGCGTCTACTTTCTAGCCTAATGTTACTACTAACATGGAAAATGTTTGTACTATGAACTAGTTCATTCTCAAAATCTCGAATTCAAACTTATGGCAAACGGTAGTAAATTGTTTTGAACTCAAAAGTAAAAGTCTTAAAAGATAATTTAAAGCATGTCTAGTTTTTCTTTTCTTTTCTTGTTTTTATTTTATATTTTCAGTTTTAATTATTAAAATATTCTCTAATTGTTATTTCAATTATTTTTAAAAAAAAATTTATACAAAATTTTTAAAATAAAAAGAAAAGTAAAAATATTATGTTATTTTTGTAATTAAAATAAAAAATAAAAGCATAAGACGAAAACATAAACCAAACATAGCCTTATTTAAAACATGGTTTAAAACACTACAATTCAATTAAACTAATACAAAAATCATTAAATATTATCAATATAAAGAGGAAACTTTGCAGCTTGTTTAGTTCTAAAACTTTTCGGGCAAATGTTCTCATGTACTAGAAAAAACCCTATAACTGGTATAGCTTTCGGTCTATGAGGGTCAGATTTTATTATTTATTTTTTTTCATTAAGAGAGCTCAATTGATTTATTTATTTATCTTTGACTCAAAAGAGTTTATTATTAATGACCCCTTTACTTTTTTACTTCATCTTTTCTTTTTATACTTCCTTTTTTTAAAATTTTTATTTTTTATATATATTTTATAAATTAATTTACAGAATATATTTTTATATTTTATAAATTAATTTTCAAAATATAAAAATATATATTTTCCAAATTAGTTTGTAGAATGTAAAAATATATATTTCGTAAACTAATTTAATGTATAAAATATAAAAATATATTTCGTAAACTAATTTATAAAATATAAAAATTTATATTTTATAAATAAATTTATTGAGAAGTAAAATTAAAAAAAAAACGGAAGGATGCCCAAAAAAAAAATAGGTTGAAAAAGAAATTCCCTATTAATAATGTGAGAAGTTCAAGGGATTGCTTTTTGCATCTCTATTTTTTCTTTTTGCACCCTTCTTCATTTCTTGTAAATTTTTTTTTAATTATACCCTTTAACAAATTTATTCTGTAAATTAATTTACGAAATGTAAACTTTTTACATCTGTAAACTAATTTATAAAATATATTTTTACATTTCGTAAATTAGTTTGCGGAATGTAAAAACTTACATTCCATAAATTGGTTTGTGGAACGTAAAAATATATTTTGTAAAATATATTTTATAAATTAATTTGCGAAATGTAAAAATATATTTCGTAAACTAATTTACGTAATGTATATTAAAAAACGTAAAAGATAAAATGAGAATATCCAAATGTTAAAAAAAAAAAAAAAGGAATGTCAAAAGAAAAAATGGGATGCCAAAAGTAAACCCCAGTTCAGGCTTTTGAGTCCGTTCATTCAACTTTTTTTTGTCGGTGGCTTGTTGAACTTGGGTTGTACATTTACGCCCAAAAAAAGGTTGAGTTTAACTGGGCCTAGTATTCACTGTTAATATAATTGAACCAATTTTTTCTATACATTTGATTTAGCTTATTTTAAGAAAATAATCACTTATTTTAGTCGGCTGAATGAAAGAATTTTAAGAAATAATCGATTATTATTTTTTAAAAAATTAAACCAGCACATGCAATAAACATTTTATGATGAAAAAAAGAAAAAAAAAGTAAATTCTATGAAGTTCAGATCTGGTTCTTTGAATAACCTCTTTTGTAAAAGGAAAAAAATACCCTTACCAAAAAAATAAATAAATCTATGCAGTATTTGTAAAAGTTAAAAATGAAAAATAAAAACAAGAGAAGTGATAATATATGTGTCATACTTAAACTTACTTTAATTTAAATAAGGTTTGAAAGCACAAACTTTCACTCTACATAATGTACAATATCGTATGCAATTAATTTTTTATTTTTGATACCAACTTCAAAGTTTTCAAACATGAAATAAAGATTTTTTTAAAAATTGGTAAAAAAAAACATTATTATTTTAAAATAGCATAAACCAAAGATGCACTAAAATTAAAAAAAGAAAAACCTGATATCCTTGATTTGAATTGTAGTAGTACACATGAAATTCCCAAGGGAATGGTTAGTACAAAGTTGTACTTCCCTTGAACAAGCAGATTTCATATATGTACTTGGGTGTAGTACATCCAAAGCCACCAAGTACAAAGTCTTAGGCTATATATTGAAATATTAAATTGCATGAAAATTGGTAAAACAACTAAATTAGCGAAACAAAATTGAAAGTTCATTGTACCAATTAAAGCAAAGATATGTATGAAGAAAGAAATAGTGGTAGAGTGATGCAACAGGGGCGTTCTGAGAGCACATGAATGTTGATGAAAGGTTCATAATACAGGCATATATGATATATGATATATGATATATGATATATGATATATGCAAGTTCTGTTGTTCTGTGTGTCTCTAATACAATCTTCATATGTTCTCAGGTCGCCCCTGCTACACTTTTCTCTACCAAAATGAAGCATTGGGTGCATACCACATTTTAATTATTGCTCAATTTGTTTATATTTCTGCTGTGAGAATCATTTTTTTCTTAGATAGTACTAATAGATATCCTTTTTTATGGAATCAGAGTATCCATGTGAGTAAGGTTTAGTAGTTATTTAAAAATGAGTGAGAAGGAATTTTTTAATATAATATATTAAATAATGAGATTTGAATTTAGAATTTTATATAAAATTATTTTAATTTCTGATCCTTTGGTTTGAGTAAGGAGTTTAATTTGTGATAAAAAGATTTTGTTAAAAAAATAAAATTTATTTTAACACACTGAAAAAACTCTTGGAATTGAAGATTTTGGGAAGTGTGAAGTGAATGGTAAATCGCATGGAGCTCTTGGATATTTTTGTGGATGTGGTCTGCGTGGTCCTCATTATTTTGAAATGGCTACATTATCTAAGATGATGTGTAAGGTTTTTAATTGCAAATCTATAATTAGTATTGAAAATTTGGCATGTAAGATTATAGAGAGAAAGGGTGAGAAAATTATTTTAATCAAAATTGTTTACATATCTCATGGGGAATGATCAAATATCTGAGAGTCCAGGTGATTATGGTTCGGTTTGTTTTATAGTTGAAAATTCTTAAATCAAGTTTTGAGAAACTGAAATAAAATTATGTATATTTTTCAACAAGCTTTAGGATACATAAAACATGATTTTGAATATTTCTAACTATAAAATCAACAAACAATATGTGTGTGTGGTAGGTATGGTAGTAATTAAATTAATTTGAAATTTGGTATCCAATTGATCTTATCATGTGTTTAAATGAAATTTTTTAATATTTTAAAATTTTAATTATTTTAATTTTTTATTTAAATAAATTAATTTAAATTTATTTTTTATTTGGATAGGGTGATTTAAATGTTTTGTATAAAAATATTTAATAATTATAAATTTTCATAGTTTTTTATAAAGTATTTTTCAATTTTTAAACCAAAATATTTTATATTTTTACAAAATAAAAAAAAAATATTTTTAATTTAATACTTAATTTATATATTAATAAAAAAATTATCAGAAAGAAATATAAGATGATATAATAAAAATTCATGGAAAAGGAGACAATAATAGCTTCAAAGAAACAATATAACATGATATATTTATTTGGCTTTGCCAGAAACAATATAAACAAAGGAGACAATAATACAGAACACTGTTTATGGAAGCTTCTGGAAAGGTTTCTATGGTCTCAGGTTTATATATAATTTATGTGCCACATATCCATAGCATGTTTAACACCATGATTCCATTGTTTATTTATCATTTGAAAATCCACATCAAGGCCTTATGCAGCAATAAGACTTAACCTTGTTTTTCCTCTGCAACACCATAAACAACATTTTAGTTAGAATATGTCTTTGCTATTTAAGGTGTCTTGTTAATTACTGTTTTTTATGCTACACTTGTTAACCAATTTTGTAAATGAACATATTAAAAGATTAATAAATAATTTTTTTTAATTAGAAGTCACATTCAATTTGCATTAGAAATTATAAGACAATTCGGTATAACACTTTTAACAAAAAAATTACAGTTAATTCTTTAATAAATATCTTTAGAATACAGATTAATCTTATACAAATGTAAATTTAGTCCCTAATTTTGATAATTGATAGTCAATTTAATCTTTGAAATTGGTACCGTCGGTAAATATAGTCCCTAACATTATGAATGCCAATTTAGTTTGTATCTTAAATATTGCTTATTTAGTTTAATATTAAGAAAAATTCATTTTAAACCGATATATAATTTTAAAATATATGTAGAAATAAATACAAATCATAAATTTTATTCAAATGTATTATACATTAAAATTAATTTATTTTTAATAAAAATTATGCTTTAAATAATATGATTTAGATTAATATATATATATATATATTAAAAGTATTTAATAATTTTAAATTAAAGAAATATTAAATTGATTAATGCACTCTAACTTCAAGGGACTGTAGTTGACCAACAACTATCAAATTGGGCTATAGATTTCTTCGTACTTTCAAGTATTAAACTAACTAACGGTGCTAAATTTAAAGATTAAATTAATGGGTATGTTTAATAAAATTAGTAAAAATTTAGTTGAAAGTAAAAGGAAAAATTATTTAGAAGCAGAAAATTAAAAACTTAAAATTTATAAAAAAAAAAATAGTTGATTTAATCAGAAATGTTTGATAAAGTTTTTTTTTTTTTGAAGTAGTTGACTAATATAGAATGATATAAAAGGATAAAATGACATATTTTAATTAATCATAATTTATTTTTTAAACTAAATTTATGTTTAAACAATATATCAATTTTATATTTTAATTTATTTAAAATAATTTATCAAATAAATAATGGTATTTTTGTATATTTTATTCTCATTTTTAAATATTTTATTAAATTAAATAAGATAATATAAATAAATTTAAATTTTATTTTAATTATTTTATTTGATAAAAATGGTATAAATAATTTTATTTTTTGAGCATGTATCAGAGATTTTTGAAAAAATATATAAAATAAATAATAATAAAATAAGTCAAAAAGATAAATTTGGAAAATAAATTAAATTAAAAGTTAATAAAGTCACACTATTTTAAGTGATGTTTTACCAAATATTAGGTTTAATTTGATCAAACTAGCATGTAAGGTGGTCAAATAAACTAGTACTTACCTGAAAATGTTGCTTGAATACATGCCAAACATATTTTTGATCCATCTAACGGTAAGAATAAAAGAATAATATATGATAATTTAATCTATTCTATTTTATTTTTAATATTTATTGAGTTAATAAAATAGAATAATTTATTTAATTTTTTTTAGTTAAAATTTTTATCTTAAAAAAAAGTTTGTATTATAAATTATTAGAAAAATAACTATTTTCTTTTCAATTTCTCCCTTATTATGTATATTATTTTTCTTCTAATTTTTTCTTATTTTATTAAAATATTAATTTTAATATTTTATAAAAAATAATATTGAGAAAATATTTATATTAACTTTATAAATAATAATTTCAATATAAATTTTAGTGTTTTGAAACTATTTTTTATTAATTCTATTTGAGTATTTTTATATGAAAAATTAAATTTTAAAAAAAAATTTGGTAGAAATTTTAAAAACTAATTTTAATATTATTTTTTAATATTTTATAATATTTTGTAAAATTATTTATTTATTTTATAAAATAATTATAAAATTAGAAAATATATAAAATTTTAACAAAGGATGATTAGTTTATCTTAAAGATAAAATAAAATAGGATAAATTACCGTCATACCTTATATGTTTTAACGTAATTTTGTCTAATATTTTTAACTTTTTTATCATTACAAAAATGACTTCTTAAATTATATCATTTGGTTATAATGTTAAAGCTTTTTATAAAGACAAAGTTAAATTTTGGTGATTTTATCTCTTTTAAGTAGCTTTAGTTTTTAATTTTTTTATTCTTCAGTTTCAATGTTGGATTTTTGGTGTTGGTTTAAATGATTGGATAATTGAATAGGTTTACTTTTTGTGATGATTTGTTTGTTTTGAGTTGTTGAAAAGGGAAGGTATGAAAGGTTGTGGAAGATGATGAAGTTGAAGTGGAAGTGAAGATTGTTGGAAAAAGTAATAGAAGAAAAAACATTATGAACATGGTGAGTTTGTAGTTATTGCTTGATGTTTGGGATGAAAGGGGTTTAAGGAAGTGACGAGGGATTTATCGGATTTGATTTTGGAATGTGAAAATAAAAAAAGGTTCAATATGAAAATAATTGAATGATAGAAGGAAGAAGTTTATGATTTTGTAGTTTAATATTTGTAATGAGTTTAAGTGAAAAGACACATGTATATCTTTTGTGAAGTTAAAAATTCAGATGATGCTATGATGAAGGGAGGGGAGTAATGATTTCAACAAGAGAGGAGGAGAATAAAATAGTTCATTATTGATTGCTCAAGGTTGAAAATAGGAAAATTTTTTAAACAAAAATCATTGGAGGAGAATAAAATAGTTCATTATTGATTGCTCAAGGTTGAAGATAGGAAAATTTTTTAAACAAAAATTATTGATGGGCATGTGCATATCACATGATTAGGTTCCATCTAGTTTTTAAAAATGTTGTTAAACATATTGGGATATACATTGTAACAAGACTGAGATAAGTAGAAAATTTTCTATGAATCTAAAAAAGTAAGAGTATTAAGTGAAATTTGTTAAAATACGAGGAAAATAAATGTAATTTATCCAATAAAATAACATAATATTATATAATTTATTATTTACCATGCATAAAATATAAAATAAAATAAACTTCTATCCATTATCCTGCTTTTATTTTATCTTTGACCTATTTTTTATATCTTGTTTATATTTTATCCTAATCACTAAATTATCCTAATATTTTTAGCAATATTAATGACTAAATTAATGTATGATCACCAATAAAATTAAATTGATATCTTATTCTCTCTTAATTTATTAAGTATTATATTTTTATTTCGATATATCCTAATTCTTTTCTATTTTTTTTACATATCAAATTTTACATATCATCTTTATTTTTTTCTTTCTTGTCTTTTCCTTTTACCGATATATTATATTCCAAGTGAGATGTGCAAAACATGCTATAGAAAAAGGAGTTCAAACAAAAGTAACAATCATTGACAATACATATAAATTTAAAAAGTAAAATAAATTATATGAAGTTAAAATAAAATAAATTCATATTGATTGATATGAATATCTTTGATAACACTACATTTAGGATTGATCCATGTGCGTTGATTAAGGGGTATGGATCAAAACTAGATGAAGTAGGTTCTCAAAAATAAATATATTAATCCCAACAAAAAATATTTACAGAATAAAAAAAACATAAATTAATTATTTAACTATAATAGTAACAAAGCTAAAGATATCTCACCAAGGCAGGAGCATCTTCATTATGAGAATGGGCATGAGCATTGGCATGAATATATTGTCCATGAGGATGCTTTCCACTTGGAGGACCCCTTTCATTCCCAAGGCTTAAACGCTTGACTTCAGTTAAATCATTTTTTTGACTTTTTTTGTTTGCGCGAGCTTGACTGAACACAATGGAATAATCAGTAGGCACTCCTGCAGCCTTATGTTCCCACCCTCCAAATTGAGGCACTGACATCTTACCATTTGCTGATTTTTTCTACATACATAATAACATTAATTAGTCAATAATAATATTGTTTAAAATTTTTAAAATTAAATGCTAAAATATAAAGATAACATAATTTAGAAATTGAATTTCTTCATTTTGTATTGGTTAATACCCTTTTTTTATCAACGCTCATTAACCAATACAAATTTAAAGTTTCAAATTCTAATGTAATTACAAGAAATAATTTAATATTTATGTAATCATCATCTTGATCTTGTATTGATTAATACCCCATAATCAACGCACATCAATTAATACAAAATCAAGACAATAATATAATATTAGAAGATAAAATTTTAATATTTTCAATAATCCAACAAATTTATATAATATGGTTAATTAAACAATTTAAAACAAAATTTATTGCCAATTTAAATGAAAAAGTTTTCATGTTCTATCAAGAAGTTTAAATTTGTATATTGTCTATTATATTTAATTGATAACATGATGATAAGATGAGATTGAGACAGAATCCTGTTGCATCAAGAAAAATTTTTGTTAGACATGAAGTAAAAATAAAAATAAAAATTTAAATTAAGATAAAATTTCATATATACATATATTTTTTCAGTAGTACTAGTAAAAAAAAAGTACAAATGATATGATCTAGAGTTATAAAATGGTGCATATGATAAAATCTTATTGTATATATGTGAAAGGAACACCTAACTCGCATAAAAAAAATGAAAATGATTAATTAAACTCAAAATAAATGTAATTTTTATTCCTATTTTCATCTACTAAACACTATAAAGAGAATATTTATTAATGGAAAAATTATAAAATACTAAAATTGTATTTATTGGTATAATATTTTTTTAATAAAAACTAAACTCTCAAAAAAAATATTATAGATTTACTTTAATAATATAATAAGTTATATTAACATTTGGTCTACAAATATATTATACGTTTTTTTTAATGGTTGTCCAAGAAGAGGATAGTGGCAAAAAAAATACAAATTCATAAAATATGAAATGAATAGTATGAATGTATGAAAAATATAGAAAAATCCTATTTATCTATCTATTTTATTAATCTAAGACATATTATGATATAATAAATATATGTTTAAGCAAATGAAGCAAACATTTTTTTTTTCAAAATAACATGAAAATATTAACAAGTAAAAAGATAAATGCGTGAGAATGAGAGCAATCCTACGGGGGTTTTCTAAACCAAATTCTAGAGATTATTACTTTAACATTAATTTTTAATAGCTCACAAAAAAAAGTCTACAATTAATTTTAAAATAAAGAGGTTCTAGCCTCCCCTTTCCCAAGCCCCAATGCACATATATATAAGCATACCTCCTTTCGTTCCATTTTGGGGATTCAACAGGTGAACTTAACCCTTGGAATACTAGAGAGGTTCAACTAAGATGTTTGCTAGTAGCACCCTTTAAAGATATATGTGTTATAGAAGAGGGTGGGAATTTTCATGTTATGTTATGAGATGTTTAATTGAAGAATGGGATACATTTGAAAACTTGTCTTTTTCCAACCAGAATTCAAGATATCCCAGCTTCAAGAGGGTTCAATGGAATTGAGGTATTTAAAGCTAGATGTGTCATCATTGAGTAAATAAGAGTAAAAGTAGGCCAAAAATTATGGTTGGCCATAGTTTTCCTTTTGTTATGAGTTGTTGCATATCAGAGCATTGTCCAAGTTTAAGGTAGATACCCTCAATTTAGGTGGATAAATATAACTACACATCTTTTTTTTTTTTATCTTTTTAATTATATCACATTTTAGGTCAAAACTCTATCTCTTGTATAACATATTTTACATCAAAATCCTACACATAAACACATCATCATTTTATCTTTTCATAACACACTTCAAGTTAAAATTCTAATCATCAAAAGTTTAGTTTTATGCAGAAGCCGGAAAAAAGTATACACGCAATAAAAAAATTAATATTAAATACTATCTTAAAATTATAAAATGATAAACAAAATAAAAATAAATTTTTTCTAGAATATAGAAAATAAAAAATAAAAAGAATAATTATTTTAAATGTGATTAATGATACAAGAATTTAAAATAATTTAAGAAAATAAATAATAATAGAGTTATGTATCTTAATTAGAAAGATATACGATACAACAAATCATTACTTTTAAAAATGAATATTCTTTTTATTTTATAATGGTAGATATTATCAATAAAGAAGAATAAGAAAATCATATTTAAAGATTTTATGACCTTATTCAATCATAGAAGTGTGTAGTATTAGTAGGTAAAGAGTAAGAGAAATTTTATTATACCATTAACAACATCAATATTTGAAAATTAGAAAATACAATAAGGTAATTTTTTTTAAAAAAATTATTCATTTAAAATTTTTGGTTATTAACTTTGACATAAATTATAATTTAAAGGAAAAAATTGTTGGTATATATTAGAAAAAATTTTATGTTTGCATTGTTGTATATGAAAATAATAAATAAATCAGTATTCTGTTAAAATTTATATTCAGGAAAGATAATCATCTGTTTGTGGGTTTGGAAGACTTCACACGTTCTTTAGTAAATGGGTGATGTCTATTTACTACACTAAAAAAATCTCGAAATATGCCAATTTTATAACGTTATTTATTATTATTTAGTTTTTTATTTTGTGTTCAAAATGCATCATAAAATCTGTGTATAATGTGTTTTCATTAAAATCTGTTACATTTTTTAATAAAAATTTACTATTTTCTTCTTTCTTATTTATTTGTCTAGAGAAAGATAAATTTTATTCTTGTTTATTTGCTCATATTAAATTTTTTTAAATGATATTAACTATTATTATTTTATTAATACTCTTTTTCTCATAAAAAATAAATAAAAGAAAAAAAAGAAATAGTATAATTAAATGGATAAAGGATAGATAAAAAATTTATGCAATAATCACAATATAATAATAGAATTTCTTCTCTTTATACGTAAATAAGTATGAATGAAGGTAAAAAAAAAAATACTATTTATTAATTTTTACATTTCCCTACATTCTTAATCTAACTACTGGACATTTAAAAAAGAAAGGGTAAACCATTTTTGATTTACGAGAAACTTTTCTCTTTCTTATTATTATGTGACATTACCTATACTAAATACATTAGAAAAAATCAATTATTATTACTTGATAAATAAAAATTATAAATTCGCCTATCTTTTATTCTTGTAAAAAAAATTTATTATTAAATAAGAAAATATTAACTAATTTTCAATTTTATAATATATTTCAGATAATTTATATTAATGATAGAAATAATAACTTAGATTTTCAGTAAGAACTTGTAAAGACTTATTTTAATCTAAATTATTACAAGAAAAATAAAAATTAGGACAAAAGAGTATAGAATATTTTGAGTGAAAAATAAATAAAAAAAAAATTTATTCTTATAATTTCTTCCGATAACCCCTAATAATTTTTGCTTCTCCTTTTTATAATGGATTTTTTTTTAGATTTTTTTCACTTAATATTGGATATTTTTTTATAGTGAAATAATATAATTATAAATTTCAAAATAATAAAAATAACCCAAAAAATCATATTTATGATTTAATTTTAAAAAATTATTTTATAAAATAAATAAATAAAATATATATATATAACTAATTAATTTATTTTAGATCATCAATTTTAAAAAATACTTTAAGTTCAAATTAATTAAAATGACAAACCACTCAAATATTTATCTGATTCGAGCTTAAAATTTTACTTATATAAAAAAACTAAATTGTATATTATCGCTTATATATATATATATAAGTTGTGGGTTATATTATTTAATAATATAATGTCAAGAGAATGTTAAGTTATATATAAGTTTATTTCTTTCAAAATTAAAAAGAATAATTATCCTAACAAAAATACATAATTATAATTTTTTTCTTTTGCGTTGTCCCTCTTACGTGCAAGTTTTACCAAATTTCTACCATGTGTTATTCTTATTTTCCTTTATCAATAATTTCAACCATGTATGAGTTTTAGAAGAAGACGACAAGTAAACAATGGGCCTCTAATATTGTTTTACTTAGATATTGCAGTTTGCTTTGACTACCCTACAAGTAGTTCACGTGAACCAACCTAAGCACCTAACACTTTTGCCCCTAAAATTAAAATGAGAATTACCATTCCTAACTTGCCATGTAGCCATCAATTTATTCACCAACATATATATAAATAACCTACTAGCATAAAATTTTGATCAATTCAATCATACAACATGACTATTGATGCTTTCCTCAAAGAAATTGGTGTTGCAATTCTCATCTTTTTCATCTCACACTTCTCCATTGGTTTAATCCTTAGAAGGAGTTCTAAAAATTTCCCACCAGGCCCAAGAGGATGGTCAATTCTTGGTGCTCTACCACTCTTGGGTACCATGCCTCATGTTACACTCACAAACATGGCTAAGAAATTTGGACCCATCATGTTCCTAAAAATGGGCACTTGTGACACTGTGGTTGCCTCAAGCCCAAATACAGCTAGATTATTCCTCAAAACCTTGGACAGCAATTTCTCAAACAGGCCCACAATTGCAGGTGCAACCCACTTGGGCTACAATTCACAAGACCTAGTTTTTGCTGATTATGGGCCCAAATGGAAACTCCTTAGAAAACTAACCAACCAACACATGCTTGGTGGGAAGGCCCTTCAAGATTGGGCCCATGTGAGAGAAAGTGAGATGAAACTCATGGTAAGAGCCATGCTTGACTGTGCAAAACAAGGGGAACTAGTAGAAGTGAGTGATTTGTTGAGTTGTGCAATTACAAATATGGTGAGCCAAGTGGTACTTAGTCACCGTATATTTTCCAATAAAGGGTATGAGTCTAAGGAATTTAAGGACATGGTGGTGGAGTTCATGACAATATCTGGGGTGAACATTGGTGATTTTGTACCTTGCATTGCTTGGATGGACTTGCAAGGTGTGGTGGGTAAGATGAAAAATTTGCATAAGAGGTTTGATGAGTTTTTAACCAATATTATTGAGGAGCATGTTAAGTCTTCTCATGAGCGTAAGGGGAACTTAGATTTTCTTGATTTTGTGATGGCAAATGGAGAAGATCCCTCTGAAGAGAGATTGAGTTTGTCAAACATTAAGGCTCTGCTATTGGTACTTTTCCCTTTCACCCAACTTTCACTCTTTTATACTTTTGGTTTCTTTTAATTATCTCTTTCTTTTTGTGCTAATGACATCCCCTTTTTTAAAAGTCAAATTTTGTTTACAAAGTGATTAGTTAATGATAAAATGCTTTAAAATTTTTATGAGTTAAATTTGTAACAAGTGCACTTTAAATTAAGTTAAAATAAATGAATATTTTTTTACTTGTTAATTTTGAAAATAAGTTTATTTTAAATAACTTTATGTACTTGATCTTATACTTTTTCTTTCTTAAAATATTAAAAATATTTTATTTTTAAAAGATCAAGAATAACATTTTCACTATTTATAATTTTTAATACAGCTACAAACCATTAACATAGGTTTAGTTAAAATTGAGCACGTGATAAATCTAATTATGTTATGCACATTAATTAAGAAAGGAATCTTACCTGAGATTTAAAAAAAAAAAAGGAGTCTTACCAAAGTAATTAAGTACAGTTGCCAGTGCCACATGACAAATTTAAATAATCATAATTCACCAAAAATAAATAAATAACCATACAAGAGTTAAATTGTCCTGGTTGGGTTATATTTTCTATCAACCAATAATAAAACTACATTATACTTGTTTATCTATCTAAACTAACCATTTTATATGTGTGTGTAGTTGATTACACCATAATAAAGAACTATTTATTGTACATCAAGTAAAGACAAACCACAACGTTGCATTAAAATTATTATTTTAATAATAGCAAGAAATTGCACCAAAGTTGACCAGCCACATTTTTTTATTACAATGACACGATTGAAATTAGTATTTCTGACCTACCGTAAATTTGCGATTAAATTAATCTATGAGTCTATGAATTATTAAAAAAATTAAATAAATCTATATTTTAAAAGTTTGTAGGTTTTTAAACTTCGAAATATTTTTTACTTAATTTTTTATTTTTTTAATCAAGTCTTTACATTTAATGGAACTTTAACAAAAATATACTTATAAACTTTTATAATAGAGATATTTAAAATCATCAAATATTTCGGGAACTAGAAATGAATTTAACCTGAATTGGTTGACTCTTTCACTGTTGACTTGTAGATATAACAGAACAATTATATAGTGTGAAAAGAGTTGGCATAAAAAAGATTAATAATATATTAAAGTAAATTAAGAATGCATGATCATGTGGAATTTTCCTAGAAAAGTTATTTCCTATAAAACTTCAGCACATGGATTGGTGTTACTTTGCTTTTGAATGGTATATAACACAATATGCATTTTAAAAGCTAAACCACCAACAATATAAGATATCTTTATTATATAAAGAGTAAAAAATTATTTTGAATTTTAAATATTTAAAATTATTTATTTTAAAAAATAAAAAACACTATTTTGTTTATAAAAAATAAAAACTATTTATTTTAATTTATTTGTAGAAACTTAGCTAAATGATAAAAAAAAAGTTAAAATGAATGGTTTTTATCTTTTACAATAAAAATAATAATTTCTTTAAAATTTAATATAACTAATCTCAAATTTGTAAAAAACTGAAATGATGAATTTATTCTTGTATGTGAAAATTGTGTAACGATGATTAACATATAATTCAAATGAGAAATTTTTTAAATCAGAAATCCAAATTTATTATCTAATATTTGTCAACAATATGATTCACTACTCAAATTAAGTTCAATTTTTTGTGTCTGCTTGTTGCTAGTGCTTTCTCCTGGATGTATATAAAGCAAAATTTTCTCAAAGATATCAAATCAACAAGACATTTATATTCATAAAGCTTAGCATACTCACAGCTATGTATTGTCTATATCAATAGGCACAAGTATTATAATTAAACACAAATGTATATTAAGGCTTTGATTTTCACTAGGCTTTGCAAGCTCATAGAATCTTTTTGCTGCTAACCATAAATGTGTCTTTTCCTATTTAGAATTTGTTCACTGCAGGCACAGACACATCATCCAGCATCATAGAATGGGCACTAGCTGAAATGCTGAAAAACCCAAACATCATGATGAAGGCACATAAAGAGATGGATAAAGTGATAGGAAGGAAAAGACTGCTTCTTGAATCTGACCTACCTAAATTGCCATACCTTCAAGCAATTTGCAAGGAGACATATAGGATGCACCCATCTACACCCCTTAGTGTTCCTAGGGTGGCAAAAGAACCATGCCAAGTTAATGGCTACTACATCCCAAAGAACACTAGATTAAATGTTAACATATGGGCCATTGGGAGAGACCCCAATCTATGGGCCAACCCATTAGAGTTCAATCCAGAGAGGTTTCTTAATGGGAAGAATGCAAAAATTGATCCTAGTGGAGTTGATTTTGAGTTGATTCCCTTTGGAGCTGGAAGGAGGATTTGTGCTGGGTATAAAATGGCTATTGTTGTGATTGAGTACATTTTGGGCACTTTGGTGCACTCTTTTGAGTGGAAGTTTCCAAATGGAGTGGAACTAGACATGGATGAGGCCTTTGGGCTCACTTTGCAAAAGGCCGTGCCTGTTTCAGCTATGCTTAGCCCACGGTTGGACCCAGATGCTTATGTTTGATATCATGCATATGGCTAATAACTTCATTTATATGTACTTACATATTAGTTGCAGATATGATGTGAGAAATTTAGACCATTTAAATAATGTTATAGTAAAATAAAAAAAATATTAGTAACATATTTTTCAATGGACATTTTGTGATTCGTCAGGTTTTTTAAAAAAATTAAAGTAATTTTTTTAAAAAAAATCCATTAATGAAATAAATGTTTCTGCTTTCTAAAAAATTGATCAACTATAAAAAAAATGCGTTGAAAAGTGTATTAAAAAATATGTTATTGGCATTTTTCTTGTAAAAGAGAATGTACAAAGTGCATTGGTATGTGTAATATCATTTGCACACATTTTAATTATGAGATGCAACTTACATTTTAATCAACTTCGGATTCAATCTAAATATAATGTTTTTGTTTTGCTCTTTAAAATTGGCCACTATGTTTCTTCTTATACTTTTGTTCATTCAAGGATTAAAAATTATATTTGAGGGATTTCTACATTTTATTTCCTTAAAAATGTCCATCCTTATCGAGATAAATTTCAATTATAGATCAATTTTTGAAAGAATGAAATAAAAATTTAAGAAGTTATGCTAATAATATGATGGTAATTAGTGTTTACTTTCTCAATGTCATCTAGCCTAAGAAATTGACACATGTGAAGACCGGCCACTAAGTTATGGTATAGGCAGAATTCAGTTTTGGTTAAGAATCCTATAAAATATTTAGTGCTCATTGAAAACCAACGAAATTCCAAATGATAGATGTCAAGTTCCCAATGAGCATGATCGTCATAAGTAAGTAAAACATATCAAAACCTAACAATGCGCAAAATATATTTATGCCTGGTAATTGAAAAGGATATAGTACATGAACACACCTTTTTTTTATTCCTAATTATGTGAGCAACAATATATCAATACATGACATGTTACAATTTTTCAAAGGAATGGAAAAGGTAAAAGAAGAAAAAAATAAAGTTAACCAACCAAATACCTAAAGTATCTTCACATTTTTCATAGGTTAGTTCATGTTCTTTTTCCTTCCCATTTCATATAATATTTTTGTTTCCACTTTTGTCCCATCCTTCATTTATACCCCCTCCCGATCCACACAGCTATATGATGCAATGCAATCATGATCATTCATTCATTCAACCATCAGCTTCTCCCTCAAAGAAAACCACAGGGCTGAAATAGATGAACCCTTTTAAGCATCTTCCCTTAAAGAGTCCTCCCATTACATCAAAGGCAATGAATCACGCCTCTTCTTAGTCATAGCATCAGGGTTTCCTTTTCTCATCATTGCCGCAAACTCATCATAGTTAATGCGACCATCCTGTATAATGCCACAGTTCCCTCATAATTACTAACCAGGTTATATACATAAAATAAAAGAAATAAATTAAGATCATGTTTAAATTTGAATTTGATTTCTGTCATATTGCATGATATAGTCTTGTTTAAGAGAAAAGAATATAATTTTTATCTAATTTAATTTGTGGGTCATGAATTAATCTATCATTGTGGATTTTTGGTTTGATAAAAATTATGATTTTTTTATTTATTTTCAGGATAGTTACATCATATTACTTAATAACATTAGAACACCTTAAAAATATAACATACAATAAAAAATTTAAGCAACTTTCTTTTAAAGTTGTTCGCAGGTTGTACACATATACCAACCTTTTTCAAATATAAAAAACTCTTTAAGCTTCAACATTAAAGTTGGCCTTATTAGATCAAATTTCTTTAAATTTGTTTGTATCTATCTTTTTTTTAATAAAAAAATATGTTGTGCCTATTTAAAGTTTAGTGAAAGAGAGATAAACACAAAGTTGGAACATGGACTCTCATACGCATACAAGATCCATTTGCATAAGAGTTATAAGAAGGCAGTTAATTAAGTGTAGCACTTACATTATCTCCATCAACTTCTTGAAGGATTTCCTTGATGTCCCTTCCATCATGCATGTTATATTCACGGAGAGCTTGATCTAATTCTTCAGTAGTAATGAACCTGGTATATTTGGCATGAAAATGATATTAGAACCTCGATTTATTACACAACAAGTAGTTTACAAAAGGGGTTCCCTGCATAAATATATTCAATCTAGTTGATTTTTTTACCCGCTGTTATCTTTGTCAAAGAATTGGAAGGCAGTGTAAAGATGTTCTTCTCTGTTCATTCGGTTCATGTGCATTGTTGCCGTGATGAACTCGTCATAATCTATGGTTCCATTGCCATCGGCATCAGCCTGTAATTTGTAGAAGAATGAGAAAATCTATGTGTAAATGATTGTGATCTTTTAGTACTAATGGAATTGGTGTTATGTTATAAATTGTGAGAAAAATTATGTGTAGTTTGTTGAAGAATGAGAAAATTCATGTGTAAATGATTGTGATCTTGCAATACTAATGGAATTGATGTTATGTTATAGATTGCAATCTGCAACCGCAATTGGCCGCAAATTAAGCCTTTTATAGTGCCTGCAACCACATATTTAAGGTTACAACAACCACAAATATCAATACTTTTTTGCTAGATTAAAGATCACAATATAAAAAAAAATAAAAAAAAATTGGTTGTAAGAAGGATGAGGAGAAGGATAACTTACAGCGTCCATTAATTGCTTAACTTCTTGTTCTGTGAGCTTTGTGCCTTGCTTTGCAAGCCCTTGCTTGAGCTCTTCAATTGTGATGGTTCCACTGTTGTCAGTGTCCATACCCTTAAACATTTCCTTCAACCCCATAATTTCTTCTTCTGATAGACATCCAGCAATGACCTATTCATTTGTAAAATTTAATGTTACCTTGCTTTGTTCATACACTTCCTAACATGCACTTTTTGAGCAAGAGAAATATGTGAGCTAACAAAAAACGTTCGTAAGAATCATGATATAATTATAAGAATATGATCTTGAATTGCTAAAATAATTTAAGTAAAGTAAACTTCGATTTAAGTTTCTAAGATTATTAAGTTTTTTTAGTTTCTGACTTTACAAAACTTTCACTTCAATCCTTAATTTTGTGACATGTAATTACAAAATATCATTCAATTTAGTCCATAACTGAAAAAAAAATTATAGTATTTTACAAAATTATGGACTAAAATTAAAGTTTTGTAGAAGCTAACAAAGAAAATTGTTCATAAGAATTAAGCCACAATAATAGTACCCTTAGAGCAACTTTCTTGAATTGGTTCATTGCTCTGAATTGTTTGAGCCTATTCAATACAGCATTGTCAAGTGGTTTATCTGGTGCTTCTCCATCCTCCATGATCCATGGATGATCTGTTTTTAACATAACAATATCATTGATTATTAGAATTGATTTTGTTATTAAATCATAAATTTGTAAATGAATTTAAGAAAATTTTAAGAAAAAGAATTTGAAGTGAAGCAAAAACAATGAAAAAAAAAATAGACTTACTTAGAACTTCAAATGCTGTTAGTCTTTGTTTGGGATCTGAATTCAACATTTTCATTACAAGATCTTTTGCTGCAGGTGAAATTGAAGGCCATGGATCGCTTGTAAAATCAATGTGGCCTCTTAGGATGGCATTGAATATACCATGTTCCGATTCTGCCAAACCAATTCCATTTATTCAGTTTCAAACTATGCATATATATATACCATAAATTTAAAAGAATATTATTTTTTAAGCTGCATTATGATTTTAAATTGCAATAATTATGGTTTCAATTTGGGTCAGGCCAACATGTAGGTTTCTCAAACAAATTTTCACTTAATTCTGGTAATTTTTTTAAAGAAATAATAATTATATAAATAAATAATATTAGTCCACCAATGAGAATGAGAATATGAAATATAGACCTGCCCAAAAAGGAGGGGCACCACAAAGAAGAATGTATAGCATGACACCAACACTCCATATGTCAACTTCTGGTCCATATTTCCTCTTCAAGACCTCAGGAGCAATGTAATATGCACTACCAACAATGTCTTTGAACGTCTCTCCTGTTAAAAAAAAACATAAATATGCTATTAAAATCAACTTCATCTTGCATATGAAGCATCAAGATTCTAGATATATTCCTAACAAGCATATGTAGTAATCATTTTCTTCATCACAAAGCCTAAACGTAGGTGCTTTTTTATGCCAAATTATTATGTTAATTTTAACGTAAATCTCTTTAAATTAAAATATGGAAACATGTATCTACTAAACTCTGGCATTAAAGGTATAAGTTTTTATCAATCTCTGTTAAGAACACAAGATGCAGTTACACAGAAACAGCCATTATTAGTCCCTTACTAATTAAAAGTATGTTTGTTTAAGATTTTTTTTTCATAAAAAAAATACTTTCAAAATATGTTACATGTATTTGGATAAGTTTTTTATAAAAGGAAAAACAGAATTTGTTTTTTTTTTAAAAAAAAAGAAGCCCAATACTACAGATTCATTTTGTTTTGCTCTCCAATCAAAATAGAAAACTTACTTCAACAACTAATAAAAATTAAAGATTAACCGAGATAAATAATCAGAGATCAAATTATTTTGAGTAACTATGTTATTAAACATACGAAAAAATCTAACAAAATTATCTTCTACGAAATTTCAAAATCATTTTTAACATAAAAGAAAAAAAAGACGCTAAAAAATGTATACCCTAGGAATTATTAAGTGTTACCTCTCACATATTAAAATGAATGCAAAGAATGATATTTGAAAGAAAAAAAAAATAGAGATGAATTAAAGAAGTGAAACCTTCTTTGAAAAAAACGGATAGACCAAAATCGGTGGCTTTGAGAGGAGCACTTTCATCCTTATTCAACAAGAGGAAATTCTCAGGCTTAAGATCTCTATGAATAACACCCATGGAATGGAAGGTGTGAACAATTTGCACTATGGTTCTCAACAAGGAAGCTGCAGCACGTTCAGTGTAATGTCCCTTAGCAATGATACGATCAAAAAGTTCACCACCCGCACACAATTCCATGACCAAATGCACCGATTGTTTATCCTCAAAGGCACCTTTAAGTTCAACAATGTTAGGTTGACCTGAGAGATGATGCATGATTTGTACCTCTCTTCTCACATCCTCTATGTCCTCTTTGTTCACTAGCTTCCTCTTAGCAATGGTTTTGCATGCAAATTGTTGACCCGTTGTTTTGTGTGTGCATAAATGTGTTACACCAAATTGTCCTCTTCCTAGCTCTTTCCCTATTGTGTATGTCGCTCTCACGTCCTCCATTGGCCGTTCGAGGACCGGACCAACAGCCGCCGATTTTTTGGAAGTTGACGGTGGTGGTTTTGAGGCGGCTCGTGGTGGAGTCGTTGTAGGATCGGTGGAAGGGTCGTTATTATCATCATTGTCATTATCGTTTGCATGGCTGTTATTGGTTTCTCCCTTGTTATCTGCGGTAGCGGCGTTTTCCGCCGTTGCCGGAGCATCATCGGCACCGTTGCCTTGAGAGCAACAATTGCCCATGGAGAAAGGGAGGGAGGGAGGAAAACCGAAAAAATTATGCGAAAATGATGTGAAGGAAAGAGAAAGAATGAGAGAGAGAGAGGAGAAAGATATAGGGTTGGAATGAGAAGGGTGGTGATTGGTGATTATTGGATTTGAGGGTTGGAAGAAAGATTGTTAGGAGAGAGGAATAGCTAAAAGAAAGAGTAGATGAGGAAAATTAAAATTAAAATTAAAATTAAAAAATAGAAAATGAAAAGTTTAAGGGTGTCAAAATGAGTAGTTTGGTTCATTCACAACTTGGAAAGTTGATGAAATTAGAGGAAAGTATTGATAGTGAGAGATTGTAGGAGGTTTAGAGGGTCCTGTTTGAACAAGTCTTTGGCGTGTCTATTACGTGTTAAGGGTAGAAATTTTTTAGACAAGGGTGAAGAGAATTTTTCGGAAGGAGAAAATAAAACGGCCATTTGTATATATGTTAAAAATGTTAAAGAGGTGTTACTATAGTATAACTTACAAAAGTAACACAACTACTGCAAGTTTTTAATATTATTTTTTTTTTCAAAGGTGAAATAATTTCAGACACACATCAGTTTTGTCTTAATTATCAAAGTTGGGTGTGATAGAAATCAAGTATGTTTGCACTTTTAGGAAAACATCAAAATTTGAAACTTTGGAGTTAATATTTGTTTTGGGAGCTTTTGTGAATTTTAACTAACTTATCCATGGTGCTTGCAAAGAATTTCTCTCAATAGCTAAATTCTTTTTCTATGGATTTTTTAACTCAATAATTATACATGTTTAATTTGTTGAAATATGTAGTGATTTGCTTAGCAAATTTTAAATTTAGCTTTATTAGAAAGTAGTAGAGGTAAAATACATTCAACCGCTTTAGAATTTTATACTTTTTAGTAGGCCTTTTACGTCACTTAACCCTTATGATATCTTTTGGTACATTAAAATCTTTTAAAAGGAATTGTATGATATGGATAAGCAACCTATGGATAATCTTTAAATACGATTTTCAATACCTTAATCGTACTAATTTATCTGAGATGGGTTATTTATCGCACATGATAATTTGGACAAGTCCAAAAAAAATATTTCTTTAACTTGCATTCTCAACGTAATAAATGCTTGCTTTTCTAATAAAAATAGTATTTTTAGTTGCTTGAAAATTGAAATTTATCCTAAAAGTTGATATTAACATTTTATATTTAAATATATTAGAATTGAATTAGAAAAAGGATCTTGCTAATCAGTTTTATCATAATACTAGTTAAGAATTTACTTCTTTTTTTTCTATTTATAAGAAATTTTAGTAAATCGCACAAATTAAAATAAGTCGTTAAAATTAATTGATGTATAATTTTTTAAAAAGATTATTGTATCATTTTAATTTTATTTCTTGTAAAGTTAAATTTTATTTTTATATGTTGATTGAACCATTTTAACGTTAACAATGTTCAATAATTAATAAAATATAAATATAAAAATAATAATAAATACTTCTAAAATTTTAAAAAATTATATATGAAACATAAAAAAATTGAAAAAACTATAAATAAAATGAAAAAGATAATTAATAAGAAGCTATAGATTAAAAACAACGGTAGAAGTATGTTGATATTTTTCAATTTTTTTTATCCGTTCAAAAATAAAGTAAAAAATTATTCTTATTTATCTGTTTATTTTAATTTTTGAAAGGAAATTAGTTATTTATTTCATATATATCTTTATATCTATATATCCTATATCTATCAAGTATAATAAATAAATAAATATAAAAATAAAATTTATATATAAAAATAAATTATAAAAGTAAATAATTTTTTAAAAAAATTAATATCAATTATACTTCTTAATGTCTATAATTAAAGTATATCTATAATTCTTTAATTAGATAATGAGAAATGTGAGAATTTGTTTTAATAAAAAAAATTCATGGAAGAAAATCATAATATACCCGTTTTTCAAGTTGAAGAAAAGGCCCTAACTTTCGAGCTAGTTCCGCACAATCCCAAGGTCAGTAATAACTAATATGAAGCTGAACAATAACTCAAGATGCGCGAAAATCTAGAAAATAATTAAAGAGAAAGTATAAGTTATCTCATAATTAAAATATTATATTAAATATTGCATCTACTTTTTATTTAACTTTTTATGTGGAAAATTTCATTATTTCGTTATTTTTATATGCTTAAAATTTACCATAAGATTAACAAAACACCTGATAAATGAATTTATATCCATTTTTCACAAGTTAAAGTTCAACTTCTAATAATAAATTACCCCCCATAAATGCTTGTAATATCTTGCCTAAAGAAATTATTTAAAATATTGAACTTCCCTGATTCGCACACCTATCGAGTAGTATATTAATTTTGGTCAATGAAGGGATACGAATACAAAGATGTTAAAAACATTTCAATATTGAATACCGGTCAAGCATTATTTGGAGGATGAGTTTATTTTGCGAGATCTGTTTCAGGTAGCCGCAATAATGATTCAGGAAAAATTTGAGACGACGACTCCGGTTTTGGATTTCAGGTCTTTGCACAAGTACGCTATTTATTGTTGATGACTCTGATGATTGATTCAATGTTGAACAATTTAGAAACAGAAATTAGAAGTTTACCATCATCGTCATCAAGGTCTATGATGTCTTTGAATAAGTACTCTATTTACAGTCAGTTTACCCTGATGATGATGATTATATGATGATATAATCATCATCATCACTGTTATTAGAAGTTTACCCAAAAATTGAACTAGACCCATACACATTCTTATTTATTCAATTGGGTAAGCCCAGGAGGATTTAACCCTCTGTTTTCTTTTCTTCATGGGACTAGCTACTTACTAAAACAAAAACTACATTTTCATTTCTCCATCTTGTGATCATAAATCAGGAAAGAGAGGACCAAAATCATTGGTTGTACCATTTGCTGTCATGAGGAGTGGTGCAACCTATCCTTTGGGTTGGGGTAATGGTGCAGCTATTGAGATTCAAACTCTCCTAGCTTCTCTAGGTGGAATCCGTGAGGGATGATGCATTGGAGGAACCATTTGAAGGGGTCCATGCATAAATGAGTAATCCCATGATGAGAATGATGGCCCCTGCAAGAAAGCCTGCTGGAAGAGAAGAGGCAACACCAAGGTATGGCAATGGTAGCGTGAACACATAGATAGCTATTGGGACTGCCACAAGCCAAATTGCATCAGTTGGGTTTAGCTCCGAATTTCCAATTGGCAAGAATTTAAAGTAGATTATAAATTTTATAAAAAAAAAATGGAGGAAAGGAAAAACACTTCAATATTTCAGCAAATATCCTCCTTAAATTTCTTACTATTGCAAGGTGTCAAGATTTCCTGCAACATTTTTTTTCAAAACTTTTATAAACAAAAACCAAAGAGAATAGCCTATCAACTCACGCAACCTTAAAATACTCAACAGTCTAACAATATAATATAAACCCATAAAATAAATTCAGGTCATTATGATGAAAGTCTTTGTTAAGTCAAGTAGTTCAAAGAACCATATAAAACTTGTTATTAACTTTGGTAATGACAGTAGTGATAAGTGTAATTAATGAACTATAAAACCTAAAATTATTGCATTAATTAAATATGGGATTTTAAACAACACTAGTAATACTGCAAAGCTTATTTTAATGTGAATAAAGACCACAGGAATATAGAAAAGCAAAATAATTAAATTTTCTCTTGCTCTGAGATTATTTAGGCTAGGACAGTCAGACTACAGCATGTGTGAAATGGCAGCCAAAAGAGCTGACAAAAAATGATAGTCACGATCCAACCTATTATTATATTGTACTATCCAGATGTGTTCTTTCTATTAGGGATGAACTAAAAGTAACTACAATACTAGTTTCAATATTAAGTTTCCATGCACAAATGCGAACCAAGTTTAGAAGCCATCTAAACAAGCCAAAGTTTCTCATTGAGCACTTTACTAGCACATAGAAGAGTAGAAGAGTTGCTAATAGAGCTAGGCTTTGATTAACCACTAACCAGTCCGCCTGACTTCAGTTAATATTTCCAAAGTTGCAAATATGTTTCCCATGATTTCTTAAAAGTAGAGGGTTACAGCTGATCAATTTCCCTCCACTGAGACTTTACTACTGTTCTCCTAAAACTCTAATCTTAAAAAAGCCAAGAAAGGGAAATGAAACAACGAATTCCCTGAAGCAGTGCCTACAGCTAATCCTGAATGTTCCAAATGTAACATCAATGAGTATTTGGAGAGAAACAAATCAACATACCTGAAAATGTGGAAGCTAGACAAGACACAACAGCTGAAGAGATCTTGAGGAGATGAAGCAATGAGATATTGAAGCCCATGTTGACAATGATAAACAACAAGGGCAGCAAGGGAGCTCCATCACATCCTGCAAACCAAATCCAAGGAAAAATTACTTTCTGCAATTTTTTATCACAATAATTACAAAAAAAATAGGATTTGAAACCAATCTGTCCAAGAGCAGTTTATAATGTCACATTATATGGATACAATAAACATTTTAATTAGCTCTCGCTGTCAGAATTCTAGTTTAGGTAATGATGAAATCCTAAAGCTGCCCTTCCTATCAATTATCATACATACCGCATCTTTTTCTGTTCTATGTTTGAAATCAGAATTGGAATTAACACCACCAGACCATATAAATAACATTCCAAAGCTGCCAGGCCTTTCATAAATTAGGTTGAAAACTAGTGGAACTATTGAGGAAAAAAATGAAACACAAAAAGGAAAAACAGAAAGAATTTGATATATTGTATTTATTTAAGTGTTCCAACAACAACAAAGCCTTCTCCACAGGTGGATTTTGCTACCCCTATCAAATGATGTCATTATCTTCTATAAAAGCCAACTCCAAAAGCTTTGGAGTGGCCATTTAGCTATAATTATTTTCAGTTTAGTTTTTCACGGTCACCCTATTTCTTTAACTAACAGACTATTTTATTCTCCATCCGATCAACACTTCTTATATGGGCTTTATGTCTTCTTCCCACATGGCCAAACCATCTTAGGTTCAATCAACCATCTTTCCACAACTTGTCCCACTCCAACTTTCCCTCTAATACATCCATTCCCGATCCTATCTTGTTCTTTATGTCTACAGTTCCACACAACTTTTACACTCATCCTTTGTTCTTGTTGGCATTTTACTGCCCAACATCTACCCTCTATTTCTTTCAAAGATGGACGAGGGAGAGAAATTTTGAAAATTGAATTGAAGATAAGAGGAGAGGAGAGAAAATTTTGAACTTTTGTTTCCACAAGTCAACTTTTCACTCTTTTCTCTTTGTTTTCTCTCTAATATTTTCTTTCCTATCATCCAAACAAATCATTAGTACCATAAAGCATTATCGTTTATGCAATAAATTTCTCCTTTGAAGTTAGATCAACACATTTTGATCACAAATAACACTTGAACCATTCCTCCATGTCTGTAATTTTTATGGTATAATCTTCAACTCCAATTCAATGTCAGCATGCTTCTTGCTGAACATGTATTGCATATACTTTGTCATACATCTACTTAAACAGAAACCACGTAATTTCAAAGCTTCTCTCCACAATTATAGTTTACCATTTATTCTCACACCATTCTCCCACTAGGACTATATCATCCACCAAATGCATGCATTCTACCACAACCCTTGGTTTCATGTAGTGCTCCATTTTTAGGATTTCACATTTAATACCTGTTGCAACAATGATTAAACCAAAACACTAAAATATTTGAAAGAAAAGGCTGAAATTTTGTCTCAGTAAGTTTTTTAATATTTTTTTCTTAGAGTTCGCTCATGAAACAGGATTTGGTTTTTGTACTGCCCCTTTTATGTATATGAAATTTTAAGTGCATAGTAATCTTGCCTTGTGAATTGTGATTGATCTAGATCATAAATAATCCTTTATGAATTTGATACTATGCTAGACATCACATTTGATAATCTAAAGATAATTTTTGGTTATGGCGCCTTCTATAAGAAGTGACAATATGAAAAAGATAAGAAAATAAAGTTGCTTACCTCTTGACAGTGTCCCAACATTCAGAAAGCAGGCTGCACCATCTTTAAGATAGTTTGGTAGTTGACCAAAGGGGATGCCCCATAATTTTGATAAGAAAGGGAGGAGGAGGCATATAAACAGTGCCTACACTAAACATATTTAATGCATTTAGGCTTCCATTTTATTTATATTGTAAATAAAAAAAAGATGCAAATTTCATGACAGATTGCAGCCTACTTGGAATGCAGATCCGAAGGAATTGACAACAAACAGATCCACAGAACCTCCCTGTTTCAGATAATATTGAATATTGATTAATATATTACCACAACAGAAAGTAAAAACTACAACAATTCACTAATTTAAAAATAGAACTAGTTTAGCAACAGCCATAAACAAAACGTGTTCTCACATTAGACCCTTGAATAATAAAAGAATTTCTTGTTTAACTTGATAATATAAATGAGTCTATCAAGCATTTGTATAGAAAGCGATTTGAGTGAATCTTTGGAAAAGGTAACCAATAATTTGCATTCATTTTTGCGAAGTTCTATTTCAATTTTGATTCATTCTTTCTATATTGAAGTTTGAGGCAGACGTGTTACCAAGTGCACCAGAAGTGAAATCAATTCATTGGTCTCAAATGGTCCTATGCTATGACCTTCCATTTCCAAAGTCAAAATTTACACAACACATGGACTAAAAGAATTCATCATTACACACACCTTCAGTTTTCGGGATGCGTTCAAAAAGATTACTTCCTACAAAGTATGAAAAAGGCCATGAGTCACCAAAGAGAAACAGATTGAAACCTAGGAAAATGCAGCAACCACTAAAATAGACAACAACCTTCAGAACAGTATCAGCTGCTTGGAATAAAAATGAAATTATCATTAAAAGACTCCAAAATATACCAGCTTCCTTCAATGAATGCCCAGCACCAGATCCACTGCATTAAGTAAACAGATATATAAAATCAGGCAGCCAAACATAACAAACCAAAATTTTTACATACTTTGTACGTGTCACAGCTTTGTTACAAAGTCACAACATATAATGTTGTAAGATGTTATATCAATGTTCTAACGAATACAAGTAATTCAAAAGTTTTACAGTACACCTGAGAATGATATTCTCCCATTATAAATTATAATATTCAATAAAACTGCTTTTTAGACTTCGTTTTAAAACCATATACACGTGAAGAACTTATGGAGTCACTTAAAGATTTAATATTTATAGCAAAATTTTCGCTTTGCTGTTCGCCATGAAATCTGTCAGTAAAATTTAAAAGCATTAAGAAAGATTTTACTTTACCAATCCCCATCTCCTCTTAAAATCACATGTTAAAGCAATGCAGAGAGGGGGGATGAATTTAACATGCACTGCGAAGCAGCCAATAAGTGATGAAAACTTACTCAAATCAATGTGTCAAAATGTTTATGAGCTTTCAGATTTATGGTTTGATTCATAATCAACATCATTGTAGACTATGTTCTTTTTATCTACAGGGACATGGTTCATGAGTGCGTGTTCATGTTGACATTCAAAATACAAGCCAACATAACCTTCCATCCACAAAAATTAACAGACTGACCTTGCTACAGTAATAATCACACCAACAGCTACAAGAAAGCATCCAAATAGTTGGTTGACTTTATAACGCTTCCCAAGAAAAATAAAGGAGAGGAGAATTTGCCACACAAGAAAAGCCTGCAAGAGAAATACGTTAACTGTCCACCTTATAGTTTGCCTTTTGCATGAAACCTATGGAAGTTGTAGATAGATAAGCTAATAAATGTATAGTAACTAAACTAAATTTAGGACTTGGATCACAATCTATATCAACCAAATTTTTAATTTTGACAATATTTGACGGGTTGGATCTGGATGGTTATGTCCTGTCACCATAATTTCTAGGGAATTGTTTCACACATGGGACAACCAGACGAGCCATCAAGCAGGACACATCCAAGGGCATGGGTCGTGCTTCTTTGGGTGCTAGGCACTGAACGGTCAACTTATAAGAACATATCAAGCAGTAAGTATTTACTAAGGTTTACCCACATTTACCTTTTCAATTCCGTTTCATTTATATCTTAAGTCTGAATAATTCTGAAATTTAGCTTTTAATTATAGCACCACAATGTGAATGCCTAAACAACAGAATTTAACAATAAATGACAGAGCATTGACGGCTGATTGTTTTCACCTGAGACAAAATTGGAATTGATGCTCCAGATAGCATTGCTGTTACAACAAAGGAAACAGACAATTAAATGAAAATCAGACACTTGTTCAACCCAAAGATATTATATTCCTATCTCCAACAACGTTTACAAGATATAGAAGAGTAGAAGTCGAAGATCCATCACAAATTAGAGTTGACGACAAAAAAAAAAAATGTGGATAAAAAGAGAACAAGAATCTTCAAAATATATCACATCTAATATTAAATAGGTTTAATTCTTCCATAAAAGCTACAAAAATATATATTTATGATATAGATTGCCAGTAATGCGAAAACTTATGTTGTTAAAGATCATAACATTTAATCTATTCTACCAATTGGAGTTGTGGTATTAGTTGATTCACTCTAACATAAATGGTCATTATCAATATGCCAGCCGCTTCTTCTTTTCTTTTCTCTGTTTTTTTTTTTTTTGGCTTGAATAATTTTATAGTTTACAAAGCAAATTTGATGGAATTGACAGGAGGAAGATTGATTGAAAAACGAACAGAAAATGTAGCACATGAGTATTTAAATTATGTGGAGAAGCCAGAAGTATTTGACATGTAACAGATTACCTCCTGCTGCCATTCCTGTGGCAGCACCCAGAGCCTCCAAGAGACCAACAAAGAGAAATGGTGTTTTTGGCATAGATAACATCTCATCAGTGACAATGCCCGCATGATACCGGATGTACAAAATAGAAAAGTATACAATTACATATCTGAAATAAAAAGTATCACTAGAGTTAGTTATAAACTATTGTATATATAACCTCCAAAAGGGAGAGGAGGAAACTCTTGCAGACAAACTGCATTTTATGCTCATAGTGTAAAAATTGTAACTAACTTCTCAGACATATAAATATAGTTAATATTGAATAAATAAGGAGTACAAATATAAATATAAATATTATCATATAACAGGCATCAAAGGCATTCTGTTTGTTTACCTTCTTTTCAGAAAAACAAAGGTGGGTATCTTTCCACAGTAAAATCCTCTATCAATTAAAAGTCGAATTTTCAGGGACACTCGTATTGGTTACATCATTAACATACTTTTCTATATCCCGAAGAAGAATGTTTTCCCTAAAATTGTTGCTTGTTACACTTTATTAAATAAAGGAAACTGCAGAATCATTCCCAGTTCCAAGTCAATAGATTCCACCATCAATTTCCTTTCTCTAGCAAACATTCAGCATAAAAGTTACTCCTCAAGATTAAGATTCACCCAAAAGTTGAATAGAAAGAAGAAAGTGATGAGCCATAAACATCGTCAGATCATGCTTGGACCCACACAAAGGTTTGGGTAGGACCCATCAAATTGATAATTGCCAAACAATGCATATACTCCCTACATAATAAAAATTTTAATAATAATAATTCCACAAATAATCTACTCTACTATTATTAGATAAACAAGATTGAACCACCGTCAAAAAAAAAAGGTTGAACAAGAAGTTTTTTTCACAAATAAAGCTTGAAAGTTGTATTGAATATAGTTAAGGTTTAATTAAGTTATTATTTCATTAAAAGTTCACGATTTTTCATTTCTTTCGTCATTTAATTTTTTTCTAAAACATTTTTTTATTAATTATTTTTCTTTATCAAAGGTTGCTTTAGTTTTTATTTATTTTTTGGTCGCTTTAAATATTAAGGATTTGACTTTTAGTTTTTCCAAATATTACGAGCTTTCCCATTTATGTTTTATTAAATCATCAAAAAAATATCACAAATTTTTGTTTGATCCTCGTTAAAATGACGGAGAAAATAAATAAAAAATATTAAAAAATAAACAAAGAGACCATTTTCTAACCAAAAAATATATTTTACAGAAAACAACTCGTACCAATCAAGAAATGAATGTTTACTGAACCAATATTTAATAAACCTGTGATTAATATCAAATAAATATTCAAAATCTCATCATAAATATTCGAACACATAATTAAAACAAATTTAAGCACCAATTCATCCACACACAAGGAACAAGAGAATCTGAAAGATTGAATAAAATGAAGTACCCAAAGGTCGCAAGCTGCGCCAGGAAGAAAGGATAGTTCTTCAGAGGAACCAACGCGAGCTTATACAGCACCCTGTTTCCGACGCCCATCACCACCGTCACGGCGGCGGCCACCAACACCTCCGCCGCGAGATTCACGTTCCTCCGGCTATCGGCCGCCACGAATTCCCCGGACGCACACGAGCACGGCCCCGCCTTCTCGCCCTCCTCCTTGACGCCCGATCCGTCCCATGCGCCGCCGTGTGCCGCCACCAACGGTGGCGGTCGCAACACAATTCCCCGCAGCTCAGGCCGAAAACCGTATCGGACAGTGAAAATCGCTGCGGTTCTCGCCGGACGCAAGAAACGGAGAGAATCGCACGGCGAGGAGATGCCGGCGGCCGGTAACCGCCGGCAGAGTGACGTCATGGTTGGGGAACAATTGGTACGGGAATTTAACATTGAAGCATAGAGAGAAAGAGGAATGAGATTTGAATGTGAGTTACGTGACTTACATGGATGCGAACTGAAAACTGAAAACAGAGAGAAGAAGAGACAGAAAGAAGCAATGGAAGTTTTGAGAGTGTTAGCCAGCACGACTCTGGCTCTCCCACCATTTACGTTTTACACTGGTTTTAAGATTTGGAAAGGAACTGTTAAATAATAAAAAGTATATTAAATATTACCAAAGTAATAATAAAATATATTTAATATTTTATTTGATAATTAATACATTTATAAAAATAAAAAATTAAGAATATATAATAATGAAATATATTAAAATAAAAATATTATTAAAATAGATTATAATAAAGATTATTATTTAATGTGAACTACAAAGACAAATTGCACTTTGCATCTGCATAACACTTACATTAATTATTATATAGTTTAAAGATTGTTTTATTTTTTAATTTTTTAATTTATTTTTATAATTTTGATCTTCTGTTTTTATATAAATTGTTAGCTTTTATTTTTATTATTATTTTTTATATTTTTAATCTTTATGTTTAATTTAATTTTTAAATTTATTTATTTACTTGTTATTTCTTAAAAATTGTTAATTTACATGTATTGGTTTTTAAATATATTATATTTTATGAAAAATAAAAAAAATAATATTAATTATAGATACTAACATCTTTTTAGTATAAGATGTGAAATTTAAGGATTAAACTGTAAATTTTTACTCAAATAACATTATAGTAAAAATTTTATTAATTATTATTGCTACTAGACGACAGTTTAAGTTTAACTAAATTCTTAATTATCTAATCAAGAATTGATCTGTATCATTTAACATTGTTAAATTAATTTAAAAACAAAATTAAACAAATCATTAATTAAAAAATAAAAAAGTACAAATTTTTATTTTATTTTTGTTCACACGTTTTGTAATTTATTTAATAGAGTCAAAGAAAATAAAAAGAAGGTTTAATTTTTAATTTTTATTTTTCTTCATATAAATATAAAAAAATTTATTATATGTGTTTTTTTTTACTTATCTAAACAAAATGTATAATTCATAATTATTTCTAAATATAAATTTTATAAAATAAAATAAATTTATAAATAAATATTTTTTAAACAACTATAAATGATATATTATATACTTTTAAACAACTTTAACTTAGATCAAATTTTAAAAATTATAACATACTCAAATTTCTAAATTTTTAAACACCAAACATAAATACTTAAAATCTAGTTGAATTTGACTTATTTCAATTTTTATACAGAGATATATATATAATAAATATAAATATTTACAAAATTAATAAAATTGTTATATAATATATTAATATACATTATAAATATCGTTTTAACATTTTGTGTTAAATATTTTTATTATGAAATAAAATTTATGAGAAGTTTAAAGAAAAAATTATTTTATAAAAAAATATAAAATATTTTATTTAGATTAAAAAATTTTAAATTAGAAACTTAAATAAAAAATTAATAATTAATCATAATTTTAAATTTTTTAATTTATATAAATAGATTAAAATTTTAATATTTTTCTTTATAAATCTAACAATCTTCTTTTATTTTCTTTATATTAAAGATACTTGTAATTTATTATAATTTTGATTAATTTAAGTTTTAATTTTTAAAATTTTAAAATTGATAATATTATATTAATAAAGACTGTATATATTATTATTATTTTTAAGGATTTATTTTCTTAACATTTATCTTGAATTTTAATATTTTAATATATTTATTTTTATTAGCATAATATAATAATTATTTTTAATAAAATATATAATAATATTTAATTTATTTATTTTAAAACATTTAAATTTAAAAACATTTATATAATATAATGATAATAAGTTTAAAAGTGTTTGATAAAAGCATTATATAAGTTAGTTGGAAGCTAAAAACATGTTAATTAAAATAAAAAATAATTGATAAATCATAGTTAAATTAATAGATATAAATAAAATGATATAATTATTCTACTTGAATTTAAATATTATAATTTTTTATAAATTTTCAATTTTAATATTTATATTATTTAAATTAAAATTATTATAAAAAATAAATTTAATATTTTTATCTATTTTATTTATATATATTCTATTAAAAAATATTATATAAATAAATTTATAATTATTATATATCATAAAAAATAGTTTGATGATTTTTATTTATTTAATTTATTATTTATAATATATTTTTAAATAATATTTTTCTAAAATAATATTTATTTTATTTTTACAATTTTTATAAAAAATAATTTAAATAAAATATTTAATAACTAATTAAATAATATAATATCAATTAATAATGTAAAAATTAATAGTTTATAATAAATAAAATATTATCAAATATACGAATGATAAAGATGGACACTTTGAGCAAGCGGCTAAAATCTTAAAAATTACCAATATTGTATTAAAAGATCGTTATTTATTTCGTTTACTTACCAAAACAATAACTGTATCAAACATAACTAAAATCATCTTAAAAAAATTTCAACTAACTATTTTTATCTTTCTGTTCATCAATATATCCAAACTTTAAATGTGTAAATAAATTTATTTAGTTACAGTTTTAATTAAAAATAATATATTATTTATGTTGTAAATATAACAATAATTTATTTTTAATTAATATTAAAATAATTTATAAAAAATATGACAATTTAAAATTATCAAATATTTTAACATAAAAAATTAAATTATTTTATTCAAATGAAAAATATAAATACAAAAGTTTAAATTATTTTATCTAAATAAAATATGTTAAAAATGAAAAAAGAGTAATTCACATTATATATATTATATCGTTAAAATTAATTTAGTGATAAGAATTTAAAATAATTTATATAAAATTATAAATTTAAGTTTCATACTCATACTTTTATCATTATATAGAAGAAATTAAAATTTTAAAATATTAAAATTCCTAGTTTAAACTTGAGCTAACATGAATTTTTAGACTATTTATTAAAGATTTTATAAATATATTGAATTTTAAATTATTCTCATTTTAAAAATTAATTTTAAATAAAAATATATTTGAAGTAAAAAAATTATATTTTAAAGCTTTAATTTAAAAAGTAGATTTGTTGTAATATATAATATGAAATTAACAATTTAATATAAAAATTATATTTATATTTTAATTTTTTTACTTTTGGTCTAATTTTTTTATTTTTTTTTGTATAAAAATTATAGATACTCCATTTTATTTTGGCAAAATAATGACATTTCATGATAGCAAACGTGAATAAGGTATCAGAGAAAAAAAAACATTGAATAATTTACTATCTCAATTAATAGGGCTAATATAAGTTTGGAAATTATTAATAAATATTTTAAAGATATTACATATAAAAAACTAAATATAGAAAGAATTCAAGTTAGTCAATGTTAAGATTTACATGCTACCACTTTAACATGATATTTTTTGTTTCATTTCTATGATTTAAGGAGATATTGATGTTTTATAGTTATGTTTGATCATGAAGTAAGATCCATTCCATCCACTTCGATTTTCACATAATAAATCCGCTTAATCAAACTTTAAGAAAAACTTGTATCTAAATTATCCAATTTTTAAATGTGAAATTGAATTTAAAAATATAAACATTCATCTGCTTCTATTTTAGAACTGTTATAATAATTACAATATTATTTAAATAAAATTATTAAACTATTATATTTAATTAAAAATATAATTTAATTATTAAAATTTTTATTTTATTAAAAATATGTATACCTATTTTAATATTATTTATCTATAAATAAATTAATTAAAAATTTTAAAAAAATAAAAATGAGTTTTTGTTCTTTGTTCCTATGAACTAGCATCGGTGAAATTTTTGTTCAAAGATTGTTTTCATTCCTAATGTGTTATAATATTTATTATATTTTTGTTTTAAAAAATTATATCATTCAGTATTTTTATATAAGTTTTTAAAGATTTATGTTAAAATTTAATTTTTTATTATTGAATGAAAATATATTTAAAAGTTATTTTTTATTATTAAATTATATAATTTTTAATAGAATGTTTTAATTATTTTCTATCAAAATATTATTTCAATTTCAATTTTAAATATTATCATATTATAATAAATTTAAAGGTATTTTTATTTTAGATAAAGGTAATTTAAATTTTATATGTTAATATTAAAAAATAAAAATATATCTTATTTTTAATAATTGTTTCTTTAATTTTAAAAATTTTATTCAACTAAAATAAATATAATTATATTAAATATACTACAACAAAAATAATATATATATATATATATATTAATCTATTAGTATAATTAAAAGATATTCATAAATCTTATATACTTAAATCCTATAGACGAATGAAGTATTTATGGATAGCAATGGAACAATAAAGATTTGTTTAATGGTATTTTCACCAAACAGACATCAATGTAAACCGATTGAATAAGAAATAAAAAAGGAGAGGTTTCTATAAAAAGAATTTTACATGATAGCTATCTATTAAAAATTAATTCTTTTATGAAGTAGAAATTATTAATATGTATTTTATTTTTTTAACAAAAAATTTATGATTCACGCTATTAACACAACATAATTAATACTCATAAGTATTTACCAGTTGAGTTGAACTTTGTTAATTCGTAAGAAAAAAATTAAATATTAAAAAAACAATTTAAAAAATAAAAATTAAAAAACAAAAATAAATTATCCCTTTAATTATTTATTTTTATAATCTTTTAAAATTATCCTAGCTTATTAAAAGTATATTCTTAGTTTTTTTATTTTTTTATTTATTATTTAAGTTAATATTTATTTTTATTTTTTATGAACACCATGTTTATAGTATTAAAAGTAGGTTTAGAAATGTTGTCATTTTACTTTATCCTTCTTTCATAACATTTTTTATTTGTGAATTTCGTTGTATTTTCTACTCTTTTTTTTTTAATACCTTCATCTATTTTTGTTGGAAAAATGACAAGTCTTGTTATTGATAAATTAGTATACATCTTTCAAATATTTTTCTATTTCTTTTTTTTTTGTCTCTCATTATGGATGGGGAATAAGGAAAGTAATAACTTTCCACCATTGAAATAATATTGAGGTTTCTAAGGATGAACTTTTATCTTGTTAATCATCTTGTTAATTTGTAAAAAGGTTGTTTCTTATCTCAACATTTGATCAATGATTTTAAGGATAGGCAAAAATGGAAAAAAATTATGTTGATGAAAAGGTAATGTTGATGTATATTCTTTATTTTGAATAAGTTATATTTAAAAATATAATAAATTATTAAAGGTAAGGATAATTTTGACACATCCTAATAAAGTAAGGAGTTAAAGTTACGTTGGTTTTGTTGGAAAAAAAACTATAACATTATTACATTAACGAGGAAGAAACGTCATTCGAAAAAATAGAAAGATAATTTGTTGAGAGAAAAATTTGTCAGATAATTAATTGAATGACAAGTTAATTAGCTAAAAATGAGAAAGATTAACGTTTGAAATTTGTCAAATAAAATGTTCATGAGAAAGATTAAGCTACCTTGACCCAAAAATTATTACATGACAACATTTCTAGCCGTGTAATAAGTAACGTGATATTTAACGTCACATCTAAACATATCATTGATAAAAATAAAGACATAAACTAGCTTGAATGATATTGATAAATAATAAAACAAAAGATTAATTATCAAAATTTAATAAATTAAAAAAAAGTTAAATAAATAACTAAAATAATAATTTACTTCAAAAATAAAGTGTTATATGATATAATTAATAAAAAATAATAATTTTTTATATAATCCAATGTTACCATTATTAAATTTTTTTACTTTCTATTTAAAATTATTATTTGATAAATAAAAATTTTAATAAATTTTATTTTCTTATCTCTTATTTTAAAACAATAAAAGTTCTAATAAATTTGGTTCTCTTAATCTTTATTTTTTTTTTATCACACTATCCTTCTTTTTTATAATCTCATCAATTGTAATTTGATGCCAAAACACTTTATCTGTATTCATGTTTTATTTGTACATTGTTAATAGTTAGTTATATAATAATAAAATTTAAATTTTATAGCGGTAAAAGATACATAATTATGAAATTTAAATTTTTTAGTTAACAAAGTTTATATGTATGGAATCATATTTCCTAATCAAATTCTAAAAGACAAATCTTAATTCATAAAATTTTGTTTCCTTAATCATATTTAAATACATCTTTCATATTTGAATATATTATGAATTTTATAATATTTAAATTTTTATAATTAAAAAATATATTTTTTTGTCACAGTTACCTAGGATGTTTACGAAAAAAATATTTTTTTATAATAAATATTATGAACTTTCGTTTCCGCAAACCATTCTTAAAGTTGCTAGTTTATTTAAGATTTAGGTTTTATTTATGTGATATGTTAGAAGGATAATTTTAAGATAAAAATTATAAAAATAAAATAAATATTCTGTATGCAGGAAAAATAAGCAGTGCGAAAAGTAATCATTTAAAAAAAATTAAAAATCCATTTAATTTGCAAATAAGTTTTTATTTTTATTTAAAAATACAATCTTATTTCTATTTAATGTCCTAATTTTTCTAAGAAATTTTTTTATCTTTGAATTTTTTTTTATTTTATTCTTCAATAAATACATTCTATAAATTAATTTGTAAAATGTAAAAATATATATTTTGTAAATTAGTTTTTGATATGTATATTTTTACATTTTATAAATTAATTTATAAAATATAAAATATATTTTATAAACTATTTTACTGAATATAAATATATATTTCAAATTAATTGGTAATATATATATATATAAAGTAAAATAAAAATAAAAAAAGTGAAAAAAGGGTGAAAAATATGTGTCTTTTCCTAGTTATGGCTAGGATAATTGAGCCCAAAACCAACGGCAAATGGGTTCCGACAGATCGTTTGTGGCCGTGGACAAAAAAATATAAAAGCTGGACCCAATGGATCAACATTTATGGTATCGGGTCGGATACCCGATCATATTCAATTGTCATCCCTTCATACAAATTTCAGCTTCTGAAGGGTCACTGTAAAAGGCCACCTGAACTCTTTGTTTCGTTACAGCACTGACATTTTTTTTGTCCTAAAGCTCCAATACTTGTGCTCTCTCAGGTTAAGCTGATGTCTCTCTCCTCTTTTGTTTTAAAATTTTTGTTAGAGATTTTTTTTGTGCAATTATTCTATTATTTGAGTGCGGTTGTTTGTACCTTACATACCAGGAATGGGAGAAAACCATTTTTGTCCGTTAAATGTTTTTTTTCCCCTTTTCTTCCTCTAATTTTGACTGGGTTTGTGTTGATTAATTTATTGTTTTTTTGTAGTTTCATATCCCTTGTAGTGCTAGTTGCAATAATTGGCATTTGGAAAAGCTTATGATTTTGCCAACTTGCATCTTTGGATTTTGCAGGAAAGCGAAGGGAGTGTCTTCATAAGAATTCAAATTCAAAGGGTAATTAGGAGTATAGAAAGTTAAATGATTGTTCAACTTTTGATTCTGTATTTATCAACAATGTTGTCTTATGTAGTGTGATCAACGTCTTTTGGGTATTTGAATTTCTTGTCATTGCTTATGGTAGAAGTCTTAGCACTTTGCTGTGTCATCCATTTTTTGCGAAGCGTAGTTGTTCCCTACTTATTTCTCTTTCAAATTGCACTGTTTTTTTTTTTTTTTTTGTTAGTGATAAGTGATAACATTCAATATATTTCCTTTATGCTCCTTAATTGGCTTTCACTATCTCTCTATTGGTATTGGCTATGCATTGATAATGCTTGTGTGTCTAGACTCTAGACTATGGCTTTAGATTATTAAAGATGAATATATCTTTAATTTTAGGTGACATTTGAATTTGGAGCATTTATATGTGTAGTATAAATCCTTTATCTTGCATCCTTAGCCTTTGATTTCTGCCTTCTCATTATGTGCTATACCACAATAGCTTTTTTGAGATTGGATGTTTTTCTGCTGCTTTCTGTGATTGGTAATGGTAGACTTGGATAGTAAAGTAAAATAACATACTAATCGATTATTAGTCAACTAACTGTCTGTATTTTAAGTTTAAAGGAAATTAAATGAATTGAATGCTAATGATTATCTGGTTTTGGTACCTTATATTATTTGAAGATTAAGGTCTTCAGGTGTGTGTTTGTGTGTGATTAAAGAAGTTCCTTCACTTTTTCCTCTGATGCTTGCAATTTGAAGTTGTAAGACCCCAATTTGAATTCTTCATCCGATTCCTTCTCTCCTTGAAAAAACATTTATAATCATAAAAGTTATGGCAATATTTTCCTTCAACTGTACTTCCTTTGTAAGTTGGGTTTTTTATAGCTTGTATATTTAGCATCTTATCGCAATGGCAATGTCTTCAACAATGCTTGTAGTTTCTTTGGAGACTGGACCTCATCATAATAATGATATTTGCTAAATCAATTGATAATGGCTTTTAATTCTTAACTATATTCAGGCAAGTTTCATATAGTGTTCATCTAAAATGGCCAGATGGGATGCAATCCTATCTCTTCCAGTGCAAAATCCTCCCACGTTGGAAATTTCTTCTGGTGATTTAGTGTGGTCAAAAGTGGAAGGTTGGCATGATAAATTAGACAGAGTTGCTCTCATCCCATTTGCTAGAGTTGATGATTTTGTGAGGGGTGAATCTAATAATAAAGAATGTCCTACAAGATTTCATGTTGAAGCAAGGCGTCGACGGTCTCCATCAATGCCATTCAAGCCAAAGGTTGATGGCATACTGGAGTATATTTTGTAAGCTGTAACTTTCTTTATTCAGTACCACCTATTTGTCACTCTTGTTTGCTGCATTCCATTGCAAAGTAGATTTTTATACCATCCCAATGTAGGTATTGGTGTTCCTTTGGTCCTGATGACCACAGAAAAGGTGGCATTGTCCGACCAAGCCGTACTACTTATGTTCCAAAGAAGAAAAATGCAGGTCGGCCAAATACCAAGAGAGGTTGTACATGTCACTTTATTGTGAAACGCCTCATAGCTGAACCTTCAGTTGCCCTGATCATATATAATGATGATAAGCACGTGGACAAAAAAGGTTTGCCATGCCATGGTCCACAGGACAAAAAGGCTGCTGGAACACGTGCTATGTTTGCCCCATACATCTCAGAAGATCTCCGACTTCGGGTTTTATCTCTTCTATACGTTGGAGTCTCTGTGGAAACAATTATGCAGAGGCACAATGAATCCGTTGAGAGACAAGGTGGTCCATGTAACCGTGATGACCTTTTGACCCACCGCTATGTTCGACGACAAGAGAGGGCAATCCGTCGCTCTACATATGAGCTACATGATGATGATGCTGTTAGTATCAGCATGTGGATTGAAAGCCACCAAAATCATGTTTTCTTCTATGAAGATTTCTCTGATTCAGATCCATTTACATTGGGCATTCAAACTGAGTGGCAGCTGCAACAAATGATTAGATTTGGGAACCGTGGTCTGCTTGCCTCAGATTCAAGATTTGGTACACATAAATTACAGGTCTGGTACTTTCTTTTCCCCTTGATTTGAAGTAACTGGGAGCATTTTGTTTTCGTTTAGTTTCAATGAAACTAAAAGCAAGCACATTGGTAATTTCATCCAGTACCCTATTCATAGTCTTCTAGTGTTCAACTCGGACAAGAAGGCCATTCCAGTGGCTTGGATAATAGCACCAAGGTTTTCAAGCTTGGATACACATCGATGGATGAGGGCTCTTTACAATAGAGTTCACACCAAAGATCCTACTTGGAAGTTGGCTGGCTTCATAGTAGATGATCCGTTGTATGATGTTCTAGCAATCAGGTTGGTTCAATTTATCTGTTAAGTTAATATTCTTTCAATCTTGATTAAAATATAGAAAAGCATGCAAAATTTTACTTTTCTGTCAAGGTTGCAATGTGGGAAATCAGATAATTCACTAATTTGTGCCTGCTTATGAAATATAATTCATTTGAATTTAATTTTGTCCTAAATGTTGGATACAGTAGACTGTGCTGAATATTTTAAATGCACATACTTCTTGGTTCAGACTTTAGATGATCTAGTGGCATCTTCCTGTGTTCTGCTTTTTGTCAAACCCAAAATTAATCTTTTTTATTATTTTTCTTTTACCTTGTGGCCTATTATGTTAAAATTTTAGCTTATAATTTGTTTGGGAACCAATTAAATTTGGGAAATGATTGCTCTATCAGAAAGACGGTAAAAAGAAAGTTATTATTCCTCCAAAACCAAACATACACTGTATATTACTAAGCTTAAAGGATGAGTGAGTTGAAATAAAAATATAGTTAGGTCTTTGATATTGGTCATTATATGTGGTGTTTGTATGTTTTGCAACTCTAACAATGTTGATGACTAGTTCAAATGTTATATAGAAATCTATTAGGCATTCTTAAATCTAAAGTATGAAACCTTTTTGTGCTTTACTGTATCAGTTCAAGGGATTTACTTTGTGATTTGTCACATCGCCTTGAGTAACAAGTATTTATATTCTGTATAATTTTCAGGGATGTGTTTCAGTGTTCAGTATTGATAAGTTTCTGGCGGATTCGTCATTTATGGCATAAAAACATAGTAAAGTGTTTGGAATCTGATATGCAAATAAAGATATCCAGAAGACTTGGGTGGATAGTGGATAATATTTGCCGCTTTCAAGGAAACATGTCACTTTTTGAAGATTTCATGGAAGACTTCATTGATGAATCTGAATTTATGGACTATTTCAAGGCCACCTGGTATCCTAGAACAGGTAAGTAATATCTATCTAGATAGTTGAATGTGATCTTCTTTTCTTATGAAATTGAGAAATACAGTATGCCCACAAGCTATTATAATTGTGCTTGTCTTATTACCCTATGCCCTAGAAAGGAAGAAAAGATCGGCAGTTACTTCAAGACAGTTTGTGCCCCCAGTAAATGCATGGGATTTTGATTTGAAAATTCTGTATATACATGAAATTTTATTTCAGTTGTAAATAAAGCATTGTGTTGCTTGCTTTCCATAATAAACTTAAGTTGATATGATCATTTATGAAATTATGATAAAGTTATTAATAATTAATATTAATAATAACAATTTAGTATTATTCTTTAAAAGAACTATTTATTTATAGAGATTTCAGTCTCTTGGTGACACTTATATTTATAATATAGCATATTAAGTAAAGTAATTCATTTTATTAACTATTGGCATTATAAAAGCTTAGTTCTGAAAAGACACTTGGAGAGGCAAATTATTTTTTTAACCAAGATGGTTATATTTTTCAAAATGGTATATATTCATTCATATTATGGTAAAGATTTTGTTACTATAACTACACAGTTGGTCAACTTGCCCGATGCCAATGTATTGTCCTGATGATTAGTTTCAATCATCAATTATAATATAGTTTTGGCTAGTCTATATGGTTTTATTTGGCTTTATCCATGTTCTGAACAATACATAATTCTACTGGTAGAAAAGATGTGTTATAATGTCATGTTAAGGTTTCTGATCCGAATATTTGCATGGTCTTTTTACTAGTGTTGTCCTTATTTGATGGGCAAAACCACTCAATATTATGTACTTATTAACTATTTGTAACTGTTGCTGTTACTTCTGTTACTTTTGTGCTAATAATATTTGCAAGATATTATTTCCTGAGTATTGGTCTGTTAATTTAATGTCTATCAGGTTAAAATCATATTGGTTTTAGGGGATAGGCTTATAGTATGAAGTTGTCCCTTCGATGCAGGAGCATGGACCAATACACTTCAAACTCTTCCACTTGCTAGCCAAGAGTCCTGTGCAGCAATGGAATTTTACCACAACCAACTGAAGATCAGGTTGTTGAATGAGAAAGACATCAGCGTTTATCAGCGTGCTGATTGGTTGGTTGACAAGTTGGGTACGAAAGTCCATTCTTATTTCTGGCTTGATGAGTACTCGGAAAAGGATGATTTTGCACGATATTGGAAAAATGAATGGATGAGTGGTTTGACATCATGGCGTAAAGCACTAAAGATTCCAGATGCCGATGTCTTAATGGAAGGTGGATGTGCTAAGGTCATCGATCAACATGATCGAGACAAAACTTTTGTTGTCTGGAATCCTGGTTCAATGTTGAGCATTTGTAATTGTAGCTGGGCACAAGATGGCAGCAACCTTTGTGAGCATATCCTAAAAGTACTTAGTATCTGCCGAAAGAGAGGGTCCATTTTACCATCTATCAGCTTATTTCAGTATCACCGGGCACTTAATAACATGTTGCATTGCCCACCTTTTGATTCTTTAATTCGTGATCATGCTGTGTCGTTGGCAGTTTCAGTTCAGAAGCAGTTAAGTACTCTACTTGATAAAGAAAGCATCCACACTGTTGTGGATCCTAATGAGAAACGGATCATTATTGACATTCAACAGGAAAGTTCCAGGGTAGTCTCAGCTAAGCAGGATCAGGACTTAGCTAGTGAGAGGCATGCCATAAACAATGTTTTATCTCGGCATGGTGATGGCTGTGATGATAGAAACGAAGCCCTTGGATGTGCAAATGCAAAGAATGATATTGCTGATCAGGTTGTGGATTGTAGCGGTACTAGAAACACCAAACGATTCAGGAGTGCTGGAGAGGACAGTATACCTACAGACATGGATGTTGATCCATCATCAATTTCTGTTCCCCCTCGATCATGCTCTGTTGATGAGGCTGTTTCTGGTGATGCAATCCAAGAGAACAAAGAGAGGGATTTGACTACTACAGGAAATGAGATTTCAGCTTCTAAAAATGGTGCTGTGTCTAATGATAAGATTGAAGAAAATATTTTAGATAAAGGTTGCAAAAATTGTGATATGGATGTAGATCCCCCAGCCTTAGATGACCCCTTATCAACAACTAGGGATGTGAAGCATTGTGAAACACTTCAGAGTAGTGTCAATGATGTTCCCAAAGATATTTCTTGCATGAAAGATGCTGATAGCAACTTGAGCTCGCCATCAACCGCCACAGCTGTTAAGCCACTTGCACTTGACATGATTGAAAATACAGGTACCATCAAGGACGATGTGAATTTAGGATCAAATAAATGAAATTCAAGCATAAATCAATGCATTGCTGACAATTAGATATTAATATGCCAATGAAGAATGAGTTGGTGGGACTAATGAATTTAAATTCTCAAACCCTCAAATACATGTTTAGATAAAGCTAATCAAAGTTTTGCTTTAGTGAGGTAATTTGCCTGCATGAAACTGTCAATGGCACTGATATTGCTGACAAAACTGTCAGAAAATTGCTGACTTGATACTCCCATCGGGTTCTTCCTTGTCTACAACTCTCTGGCAGATACGTGTGAAATTATATTTATTCTTTTTACAACAATGAAAATTTTTTGCTGATTAGCTAAGCTATTGTACTTGGTTTCCTTGTAAATATGAATCCTAATTCTATGGAGTTTACATTTAATTCACCATGGTATTCTGATCTGTTATGGATAGGAAAAGAATGTCGCTTCTTTCTTCGGTTCCTTTTGTAATCCATATTGAATTGTTACATGAAACCAGACTATTTAGTGAAGCTATGCCTTTAGTTTACACCGTTTGAAGTAGAACAATCTGCAAGTGTTCATCTTCTCGTGGCCCTTAATAATTGCTTTATGATAACCTGTCTCATCATTTCAGATAACAAATGTCTTTTAAATTAAACATTTTATAAAAGTAGATTGTTTTAGACGTCAACATTATGCTCTATTTGTAGACGAATAAAGGTTTAAATTGGGCTAAATTATACTTTCGGTTATTTAAATTTAGATCAAGTTTCAATCTGTCAAGTTTTTTTTTTTTTTAAATTTAGATTAGTCCTTTAAGATTTTTAAAATTTTTTTGTTGTAATAATGTTAAATTTTGTTGAAAATTCGTTGGAGTATAAATTTATTTTTAAGGATTGATGAAATTGATTGATAGGTTAAAATAAATACTAGGTTTCGATTAACAGATCAATTTTTTCTAATTTTATTGATTAAAATTAGAGAATTAATAATTAATTTTATCAAATCCCAATTCTGAATATTCATTTTTTATTTTTTCTTTCAACAACTTATTAAATTGATTGAGTTTTTTTTTTTGGGTAAATGTTGGAATATAACTAACATACCAAAACTTTGACTAAAAGAAAGATAAAATCACTTCGTTTTTTTTTATAATCTGTTTTGTCTTGAATATGAAATCTTCGGATGTTAGAAATAAATGATCAAATTTCTTTAGTATTTTTTCTTATCATTAACAAAGACTTTCACTCTAAAATTTTAGTCTTTCATAACCTATAGAGAGAGAATTAAATAGATCAAGGTAATCTATTTACATTTTCAATTTTTAGCAAGTTTTTTTTAACGAAATTTAACTTTGTTATGATAAAATGATTAACTTGACATAAAAAATTTTAGAAGGCTAATTTGAATAAAAAATGAAGGATGAAATTAAAATTTAAACTAAATTTATAGGAGAAGAAATATAATTTAACTTTTTAAATTGATCTTAGGTCTATCATTTTAGTATTTGAGATTTTAAAAATTCTTCTTTAGTTTTCAACTTTGCAAAATAACATTCACTTCAGTTTTTTAAGTGGAAAAAATAATAAAAAAATAGAGATAGGCTATAATGAATATTCTATTGTGTTATCATGCTATTTCTAGGTTTAGCTCTTTTTGTTAGTCTAATATTATTTCTTTCCTTCCTTAATGGGGTGGGCTTGCAAAAGAAGACACACAAGAGTTTCCTTAATGGGGTGGGCTTGCACTTAATGGGGTGGGCTTGTAAAAGAAGACACACAAGGGTGTGTTGGGCTCACAAGGTAAAAAGAGAGGGTCTTACTTTCTGCACCCCCTTTTTTCTTTTTACACCCCCCTAAATTTTTTGTAAAATTTTTATTCCAAAATTACCCTTAACACCCCCTTCCCTTGCCCTGTAACATTTCCACAAAAAAAGTCATCTTCCGCATTTTGAACTCAAGCCTCCTCCTCCACAAAAAAAAGTCATCTTCCGCATTTTGAACTCAAGCCTCCTCCTTGCTGCTTGCCTGCTACTGCTTCACTTCTGCAAAGTCAAACGAAACAACCCAAGGTCAAAGCTTCCACATTCAAGCTAGCACCTCTGAACTCTAAACTCGTTTGTTATTCTCCATTGGATAGGGTAAATATAGGTTTTAGGTTACTGCGAAATCCTAAGGTAGAAGACGACCCCATGCATTCCGCAAATTAGTTTACGGAATACATCAGTTGCATTCCGCAAACTAGTTTGTGGAATGCATCAGTTGTATTCCGTAATGCATTCCGCAAACTAGTTTACGGAATGCATCAGTTGCATTCCGCAAACTAGTTTGCAGAATGCATTACGGAATACAACTGATGCATTCCGCAAATTAATTTACGGAATACACTTTTGTATTCCGTAAATTAGTTTGCGGAATGTAATTTTTTACTATTCCGTAAATTAGTTTACGGAACATAAAAAATTACATTCCGCAAACTAATTTGCGGAATGTAATTTTTTGCCTTCCGTAAACTAAATTGCGGAAAACAAAATTTACATTCCGCAAACTAATTTACAGAACGTAAACTGCAGTTCGACGTTATCTGATCTTCGTCTTCTCTGACGCTTCTCCAACGGTTTTCAGCTCACTTCCTCGCCCAACAAAGAATAACAGCTCAAGTTACACTCAATTAACAATTAATTAACAAGTTTTCGTTGGAATTTGATTCATTCAACAAATGCAAAATGAAGAGGAAAGTGAAATTGAAAAACAAAGAAAAAGGGGATGCTGATAACATATAGTTCCAGGGGTATTTTTGACTTTTCACCAGCTGGGGGTGAAAAAAAAATTCAAGGGGGTGAAAAAAACAATGCCCAAAAAGAGATTACTTCCTTGCTAAGAAGGTCATTCTTCTCAATATGCACAAACGTTTCAAATGACAGATTCTAAATTGCAATTATGGATGCTAGGCTATTCGTTGAGTTTCTTGTTTCTTGGCTCATGAATTCAAATTCTACTCTCTTCTTCTTCTACTAAGATAGAAATGGGATAGAAACTGAACTGATTCTATATTGTCTAAATTACAGCATTTTAATTCTTACCTTTATGAAAATCTTTTTGTAATTCTTTTAATAGCTAATTTTTTATTTAATAAATAACATTTATTAAGTCGATATATATATATATATATATATATATATATAATAAAAATTTACCTACGTCAATATAAATTATATCAAATTTATACTCTCAATAATTTTATTTGATTCAACCATTGAATTGTTTTAATTATATATTATATTTATTATTTATGTTAAATTTTATAAAATTAAACAATTATAAATATATAATTAAATATTTTTATTTTTAATATTATAAAAATATATTATATTAGTTTTTATGTATCCAGATAAAGTATTAAATAATTTTTAAAATAATCTATATAATATAAATTTTTAATCCAACAATTAATTTGAAAATAAATTATTTTATAACAATGATTAAATAATCTATATATATTAAAAAATATTAATTTATTTTAATATAATTACATAAATATGAATAAGCATAATAATTTAGACCATGTCTGGATTTTTTTAATTTTAAATTTAAAAATCTAATTTAATTTTAGTTTTGAATGTTGAATTTTAATTTCTAATTTTCTACAAAAATAAGTCATTTTACTATATTTTATTATAAAATATCAACTAAAAATTAATAAAAATTAAAATTATTATTATTATAAAAATTATAGTGATAATAATAAAAATGATGATGATAATTGTGATGGTAATAATAAATTAATATTGATGGAATAATTATAATAGTTATAATAAAAATATATTATATAATCTTATATATAAAATAAATAATTTTATATATTATTATAATGTTTTTATATTATTTAATATTTATATTATATAAAATAATATATATTATAATATGATATTATATATAATTATATAACATAAATTTATATTATAATATTATAAATTAAATATAATTTATATATCAAATATTATTATTTATTTTATTGTGAATTTATAAAAATATTAATTAAAAATTAATAAAAAATAAAAAAAATTTAAAATGAAAAATTAAAATTTTAAAAAATTGTTATTATTATAATGATTATAATATAAAATATTTATAATTATATAATTTTTTATTTTATATTATTTAATTATTAATATAAAAATAAATAAATTCATATATAATTATTATAATATGTTTATATTTCTCAAGTTTTATATAAAATAATATATATTAAAATTATAAATAATATTATAAATTAAATATAATTTATATTAAAATAATACTATTTATCTTATTGTAAATTTATAAAAATATATGAATATAAAAATTTAATTTTTTTAAATAATAAAAAAATATTATTATAATAATAATAGAAATAATAGTAATAATAATTATAATAACCGTGAGAATAATGTTATTACAGATCATGATAATAATTACAACTAGTTTGATGAATTTAAAAATGATAATATTTTAAAAGTTAAAGTAATAATAAGGGTTAAAAATCAATTTAATTCAATAGATTAGATTTTGTTTTAAAAATAAAAAATAAAATGAATGTTTAAAATATTTTGATTTGTGGTGCGGCGACTTCTTTTTTGCTGTGGGTCCCAATGTGGAATGGTGGATAGCTTGTGGTTCTGAGGTCGTCACCATATAATTATAATAATAACATATTCCCACCAAATTCCATTCATCTTTCTCTCGCTCCCAACACACAACACGCTTTTGCAGATCAACCACAACAACTGCAGGTAACTCTATCATCATATTCTTACCCCAAATTATCTTTTTTTAAATTAAATCACTTTTGTTTGTTTATGATACATGAACATAGAACAAACCCAATTCTTCTTTTCTGTAATTTTTTTCCTTTTTTGAAACTGAGAATATGAACTGAAATACTTATCTTCAAATGGGAATGTGGTAGTTTGAACTTTGAATGTTCTTTGTGTTCTTTTTTAAGTTCTGTACTTTCTTATGCTGTTGAAGACATCATCTAATGCTTGATCAAACAGAGTGTTATCCAAATTTAGTGAATTAGTTCTGAATTAACCGTTGATGCGTTGGAATGTGTTCAATTTAGCTGCAAAACGGGGTTTTACCCTAAGTTATACACACAATTTTAATTCGGTATATATATTTTTTTTACTTTTTTGGGAAAAAGATAAAATTAGTTAGTTTTTTCTTTGGATGTCAACAAAGTTTTAATAGTTTGGGATATCTCTTTCTTTCTTTGGGTTAGAAAATGATTTAGCTGTTTTTTCTGTTGGCAGGTAAAAAGAATATTTGGTTCTGTGGTAGCTATCTGTGTAACCATGAACTTGGGGTTTCTTAGTGACCTCCCTTGGTTTAAAGCTCAATTGAACACAGGTTCGGTGACTGATTCTGTTTCTACCAAAGCTTTTATTGAACAACCTAAACAAGAATCTAGTAGCAATCCCAAATTGGCCTTCCTTTCATTGTTTCCTTGGGGAAATGGTGCTGGAGACAAACTTCAAAGACCATCTACCATCAATAGAGAGTTGAGAAGGCAAGCACAAACTCGTGGGAATGTTGTAGGTAAAGATAGCGAGGTTACCCCTTTACGCTTCCGGCCGTATGTGTGTAAGGTTCCGTGGCATACAGGGGTTAGGGCATTTCTTTCTCAGTTGTTTCCTAGATATGGACATTACTGTGGACCAAATTGGTCAAGTGGGAAAGACAAAGGATCTCTCGTTTGGGACAGGCGACCGATTGATTGGTTGGATTTCTGCTGTTATTGCCATGATATAGGGTATGATACTCATGATCAAGCTAAGCTGCTGAAGGCTGACTTAGCCTTTCTTGAGTGTTTGGAGAAGCAGCATATGGTTACTAAAGGAGACCCTCATGTTGCTCATCTTTACAAAACAATGTGCATTAATGGTATGTCTTGCATCAAATCTTGTTATTCCTTCAGGGGTTAGGTCTTCAGATAAATTTTTCTACAAGTACTTGTAGGAGAAGAAAATAAGAAGATAAAATAAATCAATCTTCTTTTATAAGTTGAAATCAACTTATGGACATCTGCTTCTTTAAATTTTTTCATCTAACTTATCCAGATGCTGATAAGCATAAGTTGATTTTAAGTTATGGAAAAAATTTGATTTATTTTATCTTCTTATTTTCACATCCTATTACCAGTGCTTGTTGAGAAATTTATCCAAACTGGATCTTAATAGAGTTATGCTTTGCTGTTACAAGAAGTGGAGTTGCTTTTGAGCATGTGTACTGACTTCTCGTTCCTCTATGAATGGCAGGTCTTAAGAATTTTCTTATACCTTATAGAAGGCATGTTGTGAGTCTACAACAATCTGGCCAACCTTTGATTCAGTTTGGATGGCTAAGCAACTTGAGATGGAGAAGTTGGAACTTTCAGAAAACTCATAGATTGAGATGAGTGGGGGAAAGTACTGTGTCACAAATTGTGAATTTCATCAGATTTTGAAAGTATATGGCATGGCCCTGACCCCCTAATCTTCCAAGCTTCTTATGTTTGAAACTTCTGTTTGCTAGAGCATACTTCTTATTCCCATGGTTTCCATATTTTGTATAGACAATATTGTGTACATAGTTTTTGTAAATTATAACTTAGTGTTGCACATTCTTCCTCATCGAGATTAGGATCCTGAAGCCAATAAGCCAATGTGTCATAATGGAAATTATTGGGTTGTGACTTGTCACTTTGTTCACTTATATTTGCACCCTATGCTTATATGATATGTAGTTTGGTGTTGCTATCGACAAGGAGAAGTACCATCTTGTAATAGAAAACTGAAGTGTTTTTTATCATGTGAAAAGCCACTTTCTCAGAAGAAGCATTTTGTTATAAACTCAAGTTGTGAACAATATTGTGCTTGTTGTGCAAGCACATACATTGAATATTAATAAACTTAATGGTAGAATATTTGACATGCCGTTTTAAGGATCAAGGCATGTATATTTTGTTTAAACTTTTATATTTATCAAGTTCTGCAAATGCTGAGTTTGAATGTGTTGAATTTGATGGATGTTGAGCTTTTTTAATGCTTAATGGGTTCAACTAAAAATAATATCAGAATGGGTTTAAAAAGTGGGCTGACCTCTATAATTCCATTTACCCACGTAAAGTTGGGTTTGGGGTATCATTTTAGTGTCCAAATAATTTTTGGCTTTTTTAATCCGCACAAACTTATTATCCACAATAAGTCAGATTTGACCAAAGAACACGATCTATATGCCGAAAAGATCTTTCATTAGTGATGCCATATGTTATGAAAAAAATTGACATAAATTCAAGTACGAATGAAGTGTCTATAAAATTAAAAGACAAATAGGAAATAAAAGAAAAAGTTCAGCCTCTAACCGATGAATTAAGAACATGTTTCATAAAATAGTTTAGTACCAATATTGTTGTATTGTACAATATTAATGCAAATTTTATTTTAGTTGTTTTTCAGTTTAAGAATAACATTAGTGTTTAATTTGACAAAATCATTGCAAGTCAAGATAAATTGTGATAGTGCTCTCTTAAGTATCTCCTGTAGCATGTGTGGTTGTATTGTATTAGGAGAGACTATTGGAGAAAAGTAATGTTGGCAAACTTGTGTTTTATAGACTAAATTTTGGATCATTTTATATATTTTTTAACAAATTATTCAGAGAGATGTCCATAAAATGTAGAATCTGAATTTTTACTAACTCTTCGTTCAGTTCAAAAAGGTTTTGATGGTATGCACTTTTGTAGGACTTTGATTTCTAAAATCCAAGAAACCTCAACCTATTAGAAAGCTAACATGGTGGTTGATAATCTAGCCAAGCATAAAGAAAAACGTTAAGTCGATGGTCGCATTTTTAATTTTGTTCTTTATTTATTTTCTTTCTCTGAATTTTCAGACTTATTTCTTCATAGTTTTGAACCTTAACCCCTTTGTTTAAAAAAAAAAAAACTCATTTTTTATTACTTAAAATAAGAGATCACAACATTATAAATAATTTCATATTTAATTTTAAAAATAATCATGAGAAAGAACAATATTCAAAATATAGAATAGTATAAATTTTGTTTCTTGCTAAATCTAAAAGACAATTCTTATCCCAAAGAATAAAATTTAAAAAATAAAAATATTTATTTATTTATAATAATCATATCCTCTTTTTTTTTATATTATATATTGACCATGAAACAATATACAGAATAAAAAAATTATTATAACTTAAACATTTATTTTACTTTTAAATTACATAAATGTTTTCTTAAAATTGAACTATAAAATACATGTACAAAATAATTTTGTTATCTTTATTTTGATAAGGCTTATCTTCTATCTAACAGGACTTATAACTCAATTTATTTAAAGATTACATTGGTTTTAAGCAAGCATTAATTTTTTTTTTTCGATAAATAAGTTAGACTTAAATTTATTAAAAAATTCATTTAACCTAATCAGGATCTATTTATCTTTATATATTATATACTTCTATTTATTATATTTATTTTAATATATTATATTTATATATATTAAAATATTACATAATTTTAATTTTTAATTTTTAATTTTTAAATTTAAACAAAAGAAATTTTATATTTGTAAAATTTTCTAATATTTATTATAAGAGTTGTATACATTACTTTAATTTTAAAATAAATATTTATATTTTATTTTAATTTTTATATGTATCTAAACATATATGTGTGCTACATGCATGCATCTTACGTGTATAAATGCTATATGCATGATTATTGTATTTGTATATAATTAGTATTTAATATACATGTTTTAAAATTATAGAGTAAAAGATCAGATTAGTTCCTAACTTAGTAATGAAATCAAATTGGTCCTCTACTTAAAAAAAGTCATCATTTAGTCCTTAACTTTTTTATCCGTCATGCAAATTCGTCCCTCCGTCAAATTTGACTTGACGATATGCTGAGTTGGAACGTTAAATGCTGGCTCGTTAAGTGCCACGTAAATTAACAAAACGACGTCGTTTTGTTAGGCAACTTTCTAATTTTCATACCCTCATTTCCCTTCTCCTCCGCGTTCTCTGTTGGATAGTCATGCCCCTGCATTTTTCATCGGTGGTGTATTTGGAACTGTAACCACTAAGCAAGAAGCTCATAAATAAAATTTATCATCATCTCTTTCCATCCATCTTTCTTCTCTCTCATTTGTGAAACAAAACCCCTTTCAAGCTCTATTTCCCAATCCAAATTCTCACCACAACCCTTTCATTTTCTCTCTAAAGTCAATCACCTCCATTCTTTATCTAAACTGTTACAACAAGGAAACCAACCATGTCTTTCACCGCCACAACTAGGGGCTCAGCCGAGGCCCCGCCTTCCATGCCTTCATCAACCAACTCTCCACCTCTCTCCGCCATGGCCTCGACCAGCGCCGCCCCTGGTTAGAGCTCGTTGACCGCTCCATCGTCGTTTCAGTCATCCTCTCCATTTCTCTTTTCACAAATCCAGCTCGAAACATTCGTTACACGTTTCCGACTTGGGTCCATCACAATCCAACTTAGTTTCAGATTCTCTTCCAATTCATTCATCCACTTCTCGTCCTTGCGCACGAACTCCATAGCATCAGGATCATGTCGTTTGGTTCGAGCGCGTCCACCCACAGCGGCGAGGAGAGGAACCAGTTTTTCTGCGTTTCGGTGCGTTTCATCCTCGACAACACGAGATTCCCCTTGTAGTATATGCCGACGGCGGAGATCAATTCCGGTGGTGGAGGTGACGGACGATGAGGGAGGGAAGGGAAGAGTCAGAATAAACGAAGCGGTGTGGCACCGTCGAGGTGGGGCAGGATATCGGTGTAGATGATTTTAGAAGGTAGGATATTGAAGGTGGTGGTGCTTGATAATGATTTCATGTGTTCATTTGCATTGGGTGGTGCTGAAGTTGCAGCCATCGCAGTGGGATTAGGAAGTTGATGGTATATTGGTAATGTATTTAATTACAAATGATGACTTATGGTAAGGGATTGACTCAACGGGTCTAACAGAAACTAAGCAAATGTTCTTTTATAAAGGGTTCACGTGAAACGACGTCGTTTTATTAACTTACGTGTCACTTAATGAGCCACCTCAGCGTTTAACGTTTCAACTCAGCACATCGCCAAATTTGATGGAGGGACGAATTTGCATGACGGATCAAAAAGTTGCCAAATTTGACGGAGGGACGAATTTGCATGACGGATAAAAAAGTTGCCAAATTTGACGGAGGGACGAATTTGCATGACGGATCAAAAAATTAAGGTCTAAATGATGACTTTTTTAAGTGGAGGACCAATTTGTAATGTCATTGCTAACTTAGGGACTAATTTGACCTTAAACCCTATACCCTAAACCCTTTACTCAAAATTATATAGCTAAGTTTACAAATGTTTTATCTTGATGATTTTGATGTTTAAATTTTTTTAATCAATTATTTATATAAACTTTAAGTTTATTTATTAGTTGTTTATATATTATAAACTTTTAAATAAGTTTATAGATTTAAAACAGATCAGATGTTAATAAAAAAAAATCTATAACATAGTTTTTTAAACAAACCAACCGTAGTAACACTCAAAATTTATTTTATCCTAACTATTAATATAAGAATAATAATTAAGATATCAATAAATAAATAAAATTTATTAAAAATTTCAACAAAAATGCATTAATAATATTAAATATTATTTTTATATTTTAATTTTTTAACTATTATCTATTATTTTCAAAATATTAATTAAAAAAAATTATATCAAATATTCTTTCAAAGATCAACACGGCTTTTATCATATTAAACATATTATTTGTTTAGATATAGAATTTAATTTTTAATGATATAATTTAATATAATTAAACTAAATTTAGATATAATTCATATTTTAATACTTGTTTTGGATGAGAATATATATGAATTAGATTCGAACATGTTTTTCACGCACATGATTAATTTGCATAAAATAATTAGGTCTTTTTAGTCAGAATTCAATATAACATCTTTAGGTAATAAAGAGAAACACATACATTCTTAGAGTAGATAATAAAATTGTGTGGTTCACAGTTTACATTATTAACATTTAAGAACTACAAAATATTTGACGGTCAGAGACAATTGAGAATTTTCTATTACGTGAAGATAGATATATTACCATATACTTATTTAAGATAAATAATACAATCATTATTTTTGCACTTCTTTTTCTTAAGCAAGCATATGTAATATATATATATATATATATATATATATATATATATATATATATATATATATATATATATATATGAGAATAATAAAATTGAGAGCTAAAAAAAATTTAAAAAAAAGAAGAAAAACTTGAAAAAAAGAGAATTTCTATGAAAAAATAAAATAAAATTAGAATAGTTTATTTTACTAAACAATCAATATATTTATTTACAAAGAGTCTTGTTTAAACACCAACTTTTTTTATTTTTTTATTTTAAGTGTTGTTAGTTCTTTGTTGTAGAAATTTAAAGATATACTTTCTTTAAAGAAATGCTTAATTTTGTTGATACAGTTTAAAATTTTGCTAAATTATGACATAAAAGGCTGAAAGAGCATAGAAGAATATGAGTTAAAAATAAAGTTAGGAGAAAAGGACAAATTTCTTAAGTATGAAATAAGGTTAAAGAATGTTTAATGTCAAAATATATTTGGCCTACCTTGATGAGAAGAATGTGCCTTTGAAAAAGCATATTCAGCCTGAAAATTATTGATTATATAGACTCAAAAATTTCAAAGAAAATGAAAAATTAAAATTGACGTAATACTAAACTAGAAGAAACACTTAAAAATTCAAAAAGATGTCATGGAACAATTTTTAACTAATATTATTAAGTGTAGATTTTATTAATTGTTGATTATTTTTATATTTTTAAAGACAATGTGTTTGTTAAGTTGCATATAAAAACACATGTTCAGTTATTAGAATTTTATTATTATAAATAATTGTCCATAAATAAGCGATATGATATCATATTGTGAATTTAGAATTACAATATACAATTTGCCCAAGAATTTCAGTTACATATATTTGCTTATTAGCACCTGATTTTAAGATCTTTCAACATTTTAATCAAAATAACTATCTTTAAAGAATACTTTGAGGATGCAATATTATTGTCATATTGTTGCTTTAATGTTTGTAACTTAAATTTTTTCATTTATTCTCTTTATGCTTTTATACAAATCATAAAAAATCTGAGTTAAAAAATTCATATTCGATTATATTTTAAAAAAATAATGACCCAATCCAAAATTAAATTGGAATATTAGATAAATAGGCCTTTAACATTTGGGTCATTTAATTCAGATTTTACACTAAAACAAATTTATTACACATTAAAATAAAGTTATACAAAATCATTTATTAATTTTTATTTTACATAAATTTTTAATATAATTTACTTAATAAAAAATTTTAAACTAATAATTAAATTATCTTGATGTCAGTCCATCTTAGTTTATATTATATATTATTTTGTTAATGTATATCCTTAAAACAAGAAAATGAAGGAATAACATTCACAATTTAAAATTAATTTTTTTAAAATTCAAGATGTTAAATATTTACACTGAAAAATATTATTTCCTTTTTTGTTATATTACATAGAGACAACTAAGAGCCATATTTTCAGAACATCATAAGTTAGAAATTTTCCCAATATTTTCATGCAATTAAGGTGAATCATGTTATCAATTGGATAAACAGGCATGAAGTGAGTGCTGTGTCATTTTTGCGTACATCAAAATGATCAATGCCACACACAAATGGAAATATTGTCAAACCAATCCATGTGTCATCAAAAAGAAAATAATGATTTCATGGTTCCAAAGGAAAGGAAGAAAAATGAAAAAAATCCCAAACAAGGAGGACTGATCAAAATGTACCTCCTAAGTGTTAGTCAGTAATTACCGTTACTGTATTATCACAAGTACTAATTGTGAGAATCTAGTAGATGGCACGAGAATTAATAGGAAGATATTAAATTTTAAAAAATTAAATTCCACAGCCAATTTCTCACACTGGAAGATTACATTACAAATAAAGAAACAAAGATGAAAAGTCCCACATTGCTGCACTAACACCATTTGATATCATTTAAAATTGTTATATTCCTCCGACAAGTAAACAAATGCCACCGTAACACCCCGAGTCCAGATACCTTTCCAAAGATGTCTATCTGATTTGAATAGTAATGAAGATGAAGTTGAAGAACTGAGAACTCCGATCATCCATTGATTTTCAATGAAGCAAGAGAATGAAAAAGGGACCAAAAAGGAGTTGTGAAATGAAAAAACCTTTTTCCTTTTCATTTTCCTTCGAATAAAATGACCATGACAGTTTTCTACCATCAGATTGCGATCTCAATTCAGAGTGAGGTCTTCATATGAGAGTATTTTCTTTACACGGACATACAAATGAACTTGCTAGTTGCTACATAATGTTTCCACAGTTCCACGTGTTACACAGGCACTCGTCTACCTCTATAGCGGTCAAGCAACTGCAAGGTGACAGAAAATGCTCAGTTTGATAGTTTCAGCATATTATGCAAATGAATGCATAAAAGCTTCAACATCTAGCAAGTAGCTGTAAAACTTCTACATCATATTTGACAGATAGATAGATAGAACTACTACTCATCGTTCAACAATCTCTTGACAGATAAACTTAACCAACCATTCTTTACCACATTTATTAATGAAATCTAAGGGTATGTTTGGGGGCGACGAACATCCACTATGATATGGTAATTTCCCGACAGGCAGAAGAGTAAAATGCTAAAATAAATAGCTTTAATAAATGGCGTATATAAATGCCCAAGATGGTAGGAAAAAGACATTTCAGCACACTTACCGATCTAATATATGGCTGTTGAAACAACCAACCAAGAATAGGGATCTTCTGCAAGAAAACAGCCAGTGTAGGCCAGAAACCACTGCAAAATATAATTCTATCATTAGCCTTAAGCACAAAAACATACTTAATAGAACAGATTTTCTTTCAATTTCGACTAAACCTGAAGAGTATGATGAACCCATAAGACTCCACAATCATGCCAATAATAGGCCACCCCATGATAAGAATCAAGAATCCAATACCAAATGAAATTGTTCCCTATAAAACGAGCAAATAAGTAAAAGGTGAAGGTGGAAAATTAACCATGAAGAGCACATGGAATGCCAAATGAAAGATGATATTACCTTGAAATTACTACGTTTCATGAAGAACTGCATGGTGGATTTTAGTCCAATTGTCAGGGATACTCCAGAAACAAACAGGATCTGATTAGAGCAACAAAAAGCATTTATAAAAGATTTACCAAGTATAATCACACAGCAAGCAGAAATATCAACAACTTAAGCAAGAAATTTGTCATAACATAACTTACATTTCCCATTGCTAGTAATCCCTTGTCAAAGAAGAAGACGATGCCAAGGAATGAGAAAAATATACCAAAGCCCGTCAATCCCAATCCAATCTCTGTTTAAAGTGCCAATTGCAAACAATAAATTCTATAAGATATTAGATAGTAAAATAAAAATTAATAAATAAGACCAGTAGATGCCAGCTATGTAATGTTTACAATGTAATTTCATCATATCCTTTTGCTAGCCAAGATTACAGTTCATATATACAAAAGTAAGGGCACTAATATAAGTTTCAAAAACTGTCTCATATCAAGAAGGATTTCTTGCACCAAGAAACTGAAGAAAATAAGTGTAGGGCACTGGTATGGTATTGTGTATCGCATATAATTTTACTTCTATAAAATAAATTTCAAGAAAATAGTTTGGTATAATATTTATATAAGTAATGCTTATCTTTACATGATCAAATTAGATTATCAATATTGAGTTCTCAAAATCACCAGGATGTCAAATATGTTTAATATCATGCGTATGATGAAGACAACAGGCACGACTTATGGTCTTTTTTTCCCTCTGATTTCTCCTTTTGCTTCTATATGGACTGAAATCCACAATGTGGCCAGCACCTCCTTAAAGGAACCTTGATAAAGTCAAGGCGATGAAGATAGGTAGCAATCACAAACATACAGACTTTAATAACTCTAGGCATTATAAAATAAGGGGATGTTTGTTTCAAGTTATGCAAAAACATTCCCAGGAATAAATGAGGTGGGAACGGATATTCTTATTTATTACAAAAGGTCACAAAAAATTATTCCTATGAATAAAATAACTTCCATATTCCCATGTTTTTATTCTTGAGGTGAAGGGTGGGAATCTCACTTTCCCATGGAAATGGTAGTTATTTCTTAAAATAACTTCTCATTTCCACTTCATTTCGCTACACTTTTCTATTTTTAATTTAAAATTAAATAAATTTTAAAAAAATTCTTACCAAACATATTTTTTGAAATACCCATGAATATCATTTCCATCATTATATTCCTAGGAATGTTATTCCTGGGATTACATTTCTAAGCCTTGAAACAATTGCCTCCTGGGCATTATAAAATAGATAGAAGCATTAAGTGCATGCAAATTGGGACCTGCCCTGCAAAAACTTCAGCAACTCAACAAAAAAATGATAAAGACTCTAGAATCAATCTTTCACAAACTATGTAATTTAAATCCTCTAGTCAAACATTAATAAAACCAAGAAAATAATGAATGCACAAGGCAGAGAAAAAGAATAAATCAAGTGAATTTGCAGAACCTTAACATAAATCAGAATCATTTCAACCAGATAGCATTTCCCTAAAATAAATAAACTCGACAAACTTTGTGGAACCATTGGGAACTACAATAACCTAAAACCTTAGACTTGAATGCTAAAGACAGAATACGAGGTCATACAGTACCACTACTGCCATTAAAAACAAAATCAAATTCCACTTACTCTTTCGATCATTCATTTCAAAGGAAACCATTTTATACCAATGATTCAGATGTTCAAGTGTCTTGTCTTCACTGAAACAAATGATAAAAGAAAGTCAGCTAATAAATCAATGAAATTATACAAATATTCTGCTGATACAGTTTGACTCGAGAAAAGCATACAGCAACATCATAACTAGTATAAATCTTAATTCAGGAGAACCAACTGTGAAGTATGAAAAATCATAAAATATAAAGTGCCATTTTGGTCCTTGGAAACTAAGGTTGAATCAGTTTAGTCCTTGAAAGAAAGTTGACATCAATTTCCAAATTCCAAGTGGATGTCTTTCATCTCCCAAATTAGTTTCTCTCTCTTCCTCCTTGAACCAAAGTTTCTCTCTCTCTCTCTCTAATGGCAGACCCCCATAGAGAAGCCAGAATCACACACATTCTCCAATCAGCACTTTTCATGCACATACAGAGACACATGCACTCTCATTTTTTTTTACATCCTCAGCCACTTTGAAGCACTCCTACAGTAGGCATAACACATACATATAGAGAGGGGTTGGAAAGAAAATTAAGAAAGCAAACAACAAGCAATTCATTCTTTACAAGTTTCAACAGTTAGAGGTGACAAAAATACAACCCGGAAAATTCTATCTGGGACCATCAAACATTCCTCCATAGTCCGTACCAATGGTCAGAAAATCAGAATGATAGGATCCCCATAGTTAGTTAGTTAGTTAGTTAAAGAAGTTTGCTAGAAAGTGAAAGGGAAGAAGCTATAAATAGGGAAAGAGGGGGAATAGAAGGATATCACTTGTATTTGGTGGGAAATTGGGGAGAGTTGCTGGGTCTCTCGAATACCCAGTCATTTCTTGTATTCTTGGTGTTCCTTGGTCTGCCTAGACTGGGTCAAGGCTGGAAAGCCATTGTTTTTTAATAGAAGAGCTATTTCTGAATCAGTTTTTTTCATAGAATTCCAGGAAACCAAACAAAATCACTTGACTACCCCAATAGAAATCATAATTCATACCATAAATCCATTGTTAGTGTAAAATCCAAAGGGGAGAAAAAAAATGAAAAATAAAAAAAAAACTCCGTCAACTACACATCAGGTCATCATTCACCCATGAACTACACCAGAAATATTTTAATCATTTATCCTAGTAGCAACTAGCAATCAAAATTCCCAAATCAGAAACAGCCATTGTTCCCCTCACCAAACAACCTACAGGTACAGGAACACCAAACTTTTCCTTGCAAATCTTCACAAAAAAACACAAATGCCACTCAAACTCAGCAGTCCTCCACCATCTGCAACAACCACACCAAACCCTTACAATTTACAAAGTATATAAAAAACTAACCCGCACACAGAGGTAGAGCAACACACACAGAACAGGCCAGAAATAGTAATAGACCCATTTGTTGAACTAATGTTGAAACAGAACCCCAGATGCGCAGCCAAATCCAGCACCACCCACAATTGACCCTCTAATCTCCAATACCCTTCAACTGGGATTTCATGGACCAGAAATACAATCCACTCAAGCAGAATCCATTCCCTTTTCCACTGTTAAACCCTTATCCACAGTATTGCCTGAACAAAAACGCAAGCCCTAAGCCATAACTGATCACAAAACAGAAGACAAAAGGCTCTGAATTTGGAGACTAGAGTATTTTCTCAATTTTAGGAGAAAAACCTAATAATTTGGGGTCTTACAGTTTTGTTAGGTTTTGACAAAGGGGATTATGTTCTATTTCAAATTTAGAGGATGAATTTGTCAATGGAGACATCCATGTGGATGCCAAGGTTGCATAAGCATGCCACAAGAGCACTTGATGTGTCATGTAGGACTCTGTTAGATGGCATCTTAAAGAACTGCGACAAAACGACCAAAGTGATGCCACTTTCTAGTTTCTGTGCTTCAAGGATTAAATTGATATCAACTGTCTTTCAGAAACCAAACTAATGTCAACCTTATCCTTTTCTGAAACATATAGCAGTAAAATTCCTCCAGCATGCATCATAAAATAAAAATAGAGAAGTCCCCATAGTCTTACTTAGCCCTTACCAATATAAGTAGTCAACTTGAATTAGCAAAACCAAAATAAAACAGCCAACTTGAACAAACCGTACCACGGCACTACTCTAAAACCGATGAATCAAATATGAATAGTTACAAGTTTTTCCGTATAGTAGATCTCTACTAAGTACTAACAACCTAAAATTAGCATTATCATTTATCAGTATCATTAATTAAATGAAATTACATCGGCTAGCAACTATTTCGCGTCAATACAAACTACAATATATGATAAGAAAAAATGAAAGTAAAATTTACGCACCAAACGACATAATAGTCTAACCTTGCAACATCAATAATCAATGCCCAAAGCATCCTCAACTTACAGTAACAAATACTACATCTATGAAACTATTTCAAATTATAGCATAGAAAATACAACAATCTCCAAGAACAGAAACAAATGCATAAGAAACTAGAAAGCTAATATAGCCAACCAGAAAAGAAAATGCAGTCAAAAGTTGCATAACTTGTTAAACTGTTTCTTTTAGTTTCTGCGTGAATATTTTCTTGCTACGTCTCATTCTAATTAACCAGTCTCTAATAAAAAATAAAGGTGGAAAACACAAACAAGTATCCACGCGCCACGGATTCACAATTCGCAACAAAAATTTCTCGACAGGAACGAGGCCCGAGAATTTGCTTTTGCGCTTCGTAAAACGCAAACGCGAAGCACAGAAAACTCGTTCATGCCACGAATGCTTTCTAAATAGGAGAAAAAAAAGGTCCTCCAAAATCGAAGTGAAAAAATTATTCCGAACAATTCACGGAAGAGCATTGAAGCTTTTGGATCTCACATCGCATCTTTCGACAAAAGAAGGAAAATGATCCAGGAACAGGAACAGCAAAATTTCAAGATTCGCAGAAATGTGAGCGTGTGTGTATGTGAGAGAGAGAGAGAGATATTACCGGTTGCCGGAGCGTGAAGTCGCCTGGATACGGTGGTGATCAGCGCCGGTGGCGGAGGTGGATGTTGAGGTTCGTCGAAGATGGAAATGGATATATGGAAAGGCGCGTGAGGTGCAGTGTGATTGTTTTCACTGTTTTTCAGTTTCTTTGTGTTGCTTGATGCTAAGTTGGTTCCTTCTTTTATTATTGCAAAATCAGAACTGAATCGATGATGCTGTTTGGCCAATACAACAAGAGATAACCATTTGGCCTTCTCGATTAAGAAATGAAGCCGCTTTTAGTTATTTCATTTTGTTTTATCTCGTAACTTTGATGGAGTTTTTTTTTTTTTTTTCTTTTACAACTTGAGAAAGGGTTCAACTCATTATTTTTATATAAATTTATTTTAATTATCAATTTTTACTATTAGATACTTTTAATAAATCAATAATGTTTATTTCTAATACATTGCTGTTAGAAATATTATTTTCAAATAAATATAGAAGGGATAAAACTTATATCCAATTTTATTAATATTTTTTTAAAATATTCCATTAAATATTAAGATAAGTTATTGAAATAAAATAATAATTTTAATCTATAATATTATATTTAAATTCCTATATAAAAAAATGTCGGTCATATTTTAATATTTTTAAAATGTTTTTAAAATTTAAATAATAAAATAATTCAAACAAAAATTAATAATTGAACTATACACTAAGTAAGCAAAACATGATAATATTACATTTTATACATTTAAAAATATTTTGTTTAAAATTTATAAAAAACATGAGAATTTTATCTTCTCAAGTTGAGGTGCGTACTCAGAAAAATAGAGATATCATATATGATGATTATATTAATTTAGACAATATATGTCTAATTTATTATAAGTAATGATTAACTAAAATTTTATGTATCAAAAATTTAGTTAAAATAGTTAGTACATATTTAGCTTAATTTAATTTTAGAAAATAAATTTTTTTAATTTTTGAACAATATTTTTTTAAAAATTAGGTTGAATTAAGTATGTTATTACTCTCATTAACACCAAATTAACATATACTTTGAGAATTTGTTGTGATGGATCTTTGTATATAAAAAAAATTATTAAAAAAATAAATTTTTTTAGTATAAAAATATTTTGAGAAAAATATATAAGTATGTATATAAGAAATTTAATATATATATATATATATAAAGAAAAAAAAATAAAAAATTAACCTCTATTAGAATGTAGCATAGAAGTGATTTTCTATGGTTTAAGACTATATTAAATTGATTAAATGTTTGACATTAATAAGTATTATGATAAATTTTCATCTTCATAATTTTAATAATAATTTATAATATATAAAATATTTGTATCAATTATTATTATATACTTTGACTAGATTTGTTGATTGTTATCATGAAATAAAGATAATTTATAATATATAAAATATTTGTATCAATTATTATTATATACTTACTAGATTTGTTGATTGTTATGATGAAATAAAGATGATAATACACAACTAATGAGGAAGAGAAAAAAAAAGTGAAAGATTAAAATTAAAAAAAAACTACATAGGTATTGCATATTATTATATAGGATATGTTCTTGAAATGGATCTTGAACTTGACAATATTAAATAATTTTTTGACTTGGAAATGGTAGAAAATAAACTACATCCTTTGATAATGATATAGATTGATGTTGAGCTAATATGTTATTGAGAAATAATAAACATATACTTTAATCGTATTTATACTTTAATATATTTAATTTTTTTTATATCTCTTATTATATTATATTATATCATATATTATATTTTATTTTTTATTTTTTTTTTCTTTTCATTATTTTCTTTATCACTCAATACACCTTAAATGAAATGTATGAGTATCATTTTTTCTATTTTATCGATGTTCATTCGTAATGAAATTACAAAATTGAATTTAAGAAGTGCAAGTAGTAAAATAAGAAAGGAAAAATTATTATTCATGCCTTAAATTCCAAATATCACATGGTAGTCATAGCTACTCAAGGTTGAACAAAAAACCAATTTTAACAGTTAGAAATTACTTTAACCAATAAAAAATTTTAAATAAATAAATAAAAAAGACAAGGCCTTTTTAATAAAAAGAAAGTGTTTAAGTAGAAAAAGATAGTTGTGAATTAGTAATAAAGTTAATAAGTTTAATGAATATGGAACAAGGTTAATAGAGAAGATGATAATGTGAAGGTTCATAGTAAAGGAAAATTAAAAAATCCTAATATAGAAATAAAAGCAAAGAAAAAATATTCAGTCATTAAGATGTTTGATGTTATAAGTATGACAAGAAAAGTTCCTATGTTTATGATTACAAAATTAAGGAAATTTGAAAGGGAGTATTACAAATATCAACCCAGATCAGAGTGAGAATCAATGGATTTAAAACATTATTTTATATAAAAGAAAAATATAAATTTAGCCAAAAACTATATTAAAGAAAAATTATATTTGAATGGTAATGAAAAAATTGTTGTTTCATGTAATGAAAAATTAGCACATTAGCCAACATCAATAACAAATCATTTAGTTTTGATAAAAAAAAATGGATTATAGATGCTTAGTTACACCAATCATATGATATGATAGAAGACAAGGAAAAGTTATTTAACATATTTAAGTAAAATTAAAAGAGTGTAAATTATATTAACAACAAATAATTTAAGGTTGCTAATTGTTTATACGGACAGAATCATTATTATTTCTTATTTTAATTCAAATGACGTATAAGTAAATCACCTTTATATGTACATGGAATAAAGAAAGATTTATTTTATCAAAATTGAAACTAATATCTTCAAAAATTATAGTGTTTAACATGGCTTGTAGGACTAACTTGATATATGTCATATAGGCTATTGTGAACTAAGTCTAAAATGTTTAAACTAAATTTAAATTTTTAAAGTGATGCTTAACTAAATAAAAAAAATATAATATGAGTTTTACAAGTTAAATCCAAATTGAACTTAGTTGTATTGGGTTAAAAAAAAAATCTAAATTAAATTTGGACAAAGTTATTAAATAAATTTAAATTGATCTAACTTAATTAACTTAATTTTTATATATTGTATTTAAGTCTAAAAATAAAAAAATATATTAAAGTTTGAAGCTTATTAGTCTACAATTTATGGACCAAAAATAATTTATATTTTGTTTGGATTGAGAAAAAAATAAAGAAAACAAAATTGAGAATGAATGAAATATGAAGAAAAGAAAAATAGAAGGAATAGAATTAAAAATTTTGATGGTTTGATGAATTGAAATGGAAGGAAATGAAATAAATTATCTTAAATATGTTTGGATTGATTGAATAATTGAGTGATAATAAATATATATTTTTATGTATGAATAAAAGTTTTGCATAGAAACATAGAACTCTTTTTGATATCGTATATGCACAACTCCTGATTTAATGTAGACCCATGTTTTTCCATATCATATATCAAAAGAAGACATAAAATATATCCATGTAAGGCATTAATTCCATGTTCACAATGTCGGAGATGGTAGAACCAAAATATTTTTGCTAGTGGTGGAGTCTTTGTCTTCTTCAATGAACCAAGAGGTGAAACCCTAAATGATTGCGAGGGTCTTAATGATAACAGACAACGAATCTACCAAACATAAGTCAAATGTTTCAGTGTGAAATCCAATAAAAAAAAGGTATACAAATCAAATGTGCCAAATAGGTATGTGTATGCAAGATTTGGATGAATCATAGCATGTACAGTTCTTGAAGTTTTATGTTCTGTTCTCCTTTCTCACATTTTCACACCTCGATAAGAAAGAAAACAAATATATGAGTCTCATAGAAATTAAATTCAAAATTTCATATAAGACAAGTCATATGAAACATGTAGTAAGAAGTAAATTCAACATTAATTTTTCCTTACAATTTCTCTTGCCTCAATTTTCATGCATCTAAATAACATGTTAAGCTAAGAAACATGTATAATCAGGATAAAAAAGAATGAGACAACATATGTGTAACATGTGAGTTATAATTAACTAAAATATTAAGAAAGAAGTCTATAATAAAAGATTTATCAAGTATGGAGATATAAGATAATATTTTCTAAGCAAGATGTCATATGAATATGTTCACATGCTAACATATAAAAAGAATAGACAATATTGAAGCTAGTGCACTCGAATAATTTTAGATTTGTGAAACAACCTTTAGTGAGCAAAAACCATTATGTGATCATGTTGATTATAGATTTCTCAAAGCAAATGTAGGTAGACTTCATGAAGAAGAAATAAAAACTTGGTTGAAGTTTAAAAAGTTTAAAATAAGACTAAGAAGTAAGTTAGATGTAGAATTAGGGATAGAAGTAGACCGAGCCGAGCTAGACTTTGAGTATTTAAGTTTGGTTTCTTTAAAAATTTTAAGGCTTGGGTCCGGATCGTTTACCTGTTGAAAAAATTTTTTCTGTCAAGATTTAACCTAATTTAAAACCTACAATGTCTACAAATCTGTTTAAAAGTCTACATTATAAAAAAGATCAATAAATAGACTTAAAAGTTATATAAATAATTAATTAAAAAAATTTGCAAACTTAAAGCTTACAAGATAAAAAGGTCATTAAATAAGTTTAATATATATATATATTATGTAAATAAAATATAAAATAAATATTATACAAATATAATATATTAAAATAAATATAAATATGCTCCTAAATAGGTTAATTGGACTTTTTTATAAGCTTAGATCTAACTTATTTATCTAAAAAAACTTTTTAAGAAGTCTGAACCTATCTATTTATTAAATGAATCGAGTCAAGTTAGATTTTTAACAAGTCGAGTCATAAACTCTTGTCGGACAAACTTATTCACTTTCACGTAGAATGAAAGTTTGCACACTAATAATAAAAGAAAATATACTTAAAAAAATTTATTGAATATCTACAAAAATAAGATATAATGAGATAATTAACTTATTCAAATACTCTATAATAAAGTACATTACTAAAAGAAAAAAAAATCATATATAACAAGATGCACAAACTATGGTGCATGCTATAAAAATATTCTACCACCTTTTTTAGAATAATATATAAAACAACTACCATTTTTATTATTAATAGACTATATTAAATTTTATAATTAATTTTATTACATGAAAAATTATATATATAAAGTAATCTATAAATTATTTTAAAATATATGATTATTTTTAGAATATGTTTATGTGTATAATATTTTTTAATTTTGTCTTAAATTTAGTAAATAACAATTAAATAATAATTATGTTGAGATAAAATATTATTTAAAAATTAAAAACTCATGAATTTAAATTTAAAATTTGTGAAGAAGTTGAAAATTTTTAAAAATTAAATTATTATTTTTATATTTGGTTAGATTTAGATTATTAAATACTTTTAAAAAATTCACAATTTTTTAATATACTTATTACGAAAGATGAGAAGATTCTATTCAAATTTGTTTAGTAATTACTTATTAATTAAAATATTATTTTGTTTAAATTATTTAAGTTAAAATTTGTATTTTCTTAAAAACTATTTTAATTAGTATTTTTTTTAAAATTGTTCTTCTCTCTCCTAAGCTAGCCTCGAGTTCTTATAGACAACATTGGAGAACAATTTACTTTATTAGTGATTAACTAAATAAAAATTAAGATAGTAATATTGTGAGTTAAAATTCGTTAAAATATTTAGATATTTCTCAAATAAACTTTAAGTAACGATTATTGTTTTTTCATAAACATTCTTTATCTTTACTTATTGTTTCCACATACAATAAAGGGATTTAAAAGAAATTTTTAATGAGAACAACCAATTTAATAAGTAAGATTTGTGTAGATTCATGCACACCAAAATGTATTATCTTTCTCTTATATGAGAGCTTGTACATGTAATAGATAAAAATAAAAATAAAACAAAATTTATAAAGATTTTTCATGTTGGGAAAATTAAAATAATATATTTTTTCTCTCAAAATTCAATTTAGTTTATTATTGTAAAACTTATTTTATATCAATTAAAATTATTTTTTAATGTATTATTAGCATATTAAATATCACCTATTATATTAATTATAGTTATAATCAATATAAAAAAGTATAGTTTTTTTACATTAATTAAAATATAACCAATTTTATAAATAAAAATATAAAAAATTACAACAATCTTAACTCTCATTGCTTTTTAAAAAACAATATTAAAAACATAAAATCACACTAATACCATTAATTGCATTTGAATTTACACAGGAGATATATCACTTGAAAAGCTTAAGAAAATGATGAATAATCCTTTAGCATAATTTTGAAATAGATGTAAGTTAAATTTGTTCTTAACCTAACATACATCATCAACTGGAGAATTATATATTCAATAAAGTGCAAATTTATGAATTAATTCTTTCACCATATTAAAGATTATGTTTAATAGAGTACTTGGTGCATCATCGAGGTCTTCAAAGGTGGAGAATTAATTTTTGCACGGCTTGCCATCTGGCTAAACACAAAAAAAATAAAAATTAAGTATTTTTTATTTTAAAATATTTTAAACATAAATAAAAAACTATATTCCTTAGAATTTAACAGAGCTGATATAAATCAATTTGTTTAACCACAAACTTATGCAAATTCGTTCAGCCTGAATACCTGGTTATGTTAATCATGAAGATGAATGAAATACTTGTTTTCCGGTAATGGCTTTATGTCGATTGGCATGCTCTTCGAGATTCGAATCATTATCATTATTATTAAATTATATTTATTATTATTATTATTATTATTATTATTATTATTATCATTTATTTTATCAAGTTACTGTCGATATTATTATCACTTGACTCACTTCATTATCATTTTCATATTATCTTTATTATTATTATTATTATTATTATTATTATTATTATTTATTTTTACTTTTTAATCAAATTTTAAAATTAAAATATTCAATTTTTTGTTTTTTATCTTTATTTTAATTAATAATTTTTAATTTATATCTTATGAATAAATTTATAATAAAAAATAAAATAAAATAAAAAAGATTCATTTTTTAACAATTGAGAAAAAAATTTTAAGTTCAAAATTAAAATTAAATTATTTAAAATTTTCAAATTCAAAATTAAAATCATCCCAAAACAAAATCTTAAATTTAATGCATCCTTTCAAGGCATATATAAGTTTTTATTCAATGCTATTCTTGTATTTTTAATTAATTAACCAAGTACCACTTAAATTGCTTTACCGTAATTCGAAGATAAACTTAAAAAAGAAAATACGGGAATAAGTCAAAGATACGTTATTCACATGTATTGTTAGCAACTTATTGGTTAAGTTAGAAATGAATAAAAAAATTATATATAAAAGTAAAATTAAATTATACTTTTAGGAAGTGTTGAATGTGTGGACAAAATAAAATAAAATATTTTTGGTTTCGTTTTAATAAAATTAAAATTAACCATTTTTTGTTACTGATTTTAATAGATCAAACATAAAAGTAAAATCCATATTTTATGTTTCATCTTATTTTAACATATGATCAAAAGGTTTTTTTTTTCTTGTTTTCTAGTTTAACCAATAATTTTAAAAATTATTATTTAATTTTCATTTTATTTTCTACATTTTAAATGTTTATACAAAAATGATAAAAATAATAATTTTAATATTCCAATAAATATTTCTCCAACTATATAAATCTTTTATTGTAAATAAAATAAAAAATAATAATTAATTTTGTCGTGTTTTTTTGAATTTATATTTAAAAATTATAATAAAATTTATCCCAGTGAAGATATATTATCAAAGGAAAAATGATTAAAATAATTTATTAATTTTTTACTTAATGTTTTCGCAAATATTTTGAATAAAATATTTCCCAAGTCCAAATTGTTTAATTAAATTAGATTCTCATTGTAATAAGGAATGCAAATTTATACATTAAAAATAATGATCCATTTTAAAGTGGTGGTAAATTTTTATTTTAATTTTTAAATATAAAATTTAAAATAAAGTTTAGTTAAAATGGATTGAAATAATTTTATTCTAATTTTAAAAATTACATAAATAACTAATTTTATATTTAAATATATTATACATTTTTTATCTTCTATCAATGGTATTGTTCAGTCAACCATAGTCTATATCCAAAATTAATTACTATCATTTAAAGTTTTATTTTAATATTATTTTCAAACCTTTTTTATTGTCTAACATTTTTTTTACTATTAATATTTATCTTATTGTTTTATTATCATCTTACACTTTCTATCATTGTTATTTGATACTGTATATTAATATTACTTAACATTCTTTATTATCAATATTATCATTTAAAATCTTTTATTATTATTATTATTATAAATATGAATTAACATCCTTTATCATTAATATTATTTTATTATTATTATTATTATTATTATTAACATAACCATTCTCACCATTATAATATATTTTCTAATCAAACCATTATAGATTCATACAATGTATCCTCAATACGAAAACTGACTAACATATTTTTTTTTATTATTATTATTTAAAACTCTTATCATTTGTTCATTGTTGTCTCATGACTTTTTCAAGTGTCACACCACTTTTTTTACTACGTCTACATCCTTTACCATCAGTATAATCTTTCACCCTTATTCAAAATATTTAAAATAATTTATTCTATTATATATATTTTTTATTTATTAAAAATAAAGTATAAAATAAAAAATATACCAAATTAAAACTTAATTATAAAAAAACTTATTTTAATTTTAATTTCCTAAAAACAATTAAAAATTAGTAAAAAATAAAACAAACCTAATATGGTGCAATAGTCATAGAAAAAACATAAGTTGAATAATTTAAATTTGTTAAATTAATGTATTTGTATTTATTATTTTTGAGAGAATTCTCATTTTTTGAAAAATTGATTCCTTTGAATTTAAAAATTGTAAATGTTTAATATAACAAATGTAAAGGTTCAAAGTAAATATTTTTTTTATTAAGTATTCTAGATTAGAAAATTTTTTTATGAAACATAATAAATTGTTACTAATCGCATTTAACTGACCCGTTATACATGGAAAATATTCAAAATTTCATAAATTTATTAAGTATATTTATTTTATTAATAAATACACGCTATCTATTGTGTTTTCATATTAAACCAAATACTTTTTAAAATATTAGCAAGTTATCTTTGCATTGCATAAATACTTTTAAATTTAAGTAAGATTTATGAATAAAATTTATTTGCGGTATTAATATGTTATTATATTAAACTAAGAATAATTTATTTAAAATTAAAATTATTTTAAATATAAATATTAAAATATATTTGGCTTCAATTTAAAATAAATACAATGATATAAAATTGAATATTTAAATTTAAATTATAAACTTAAAACATTTTAAAAAAAATTATGAAAATTTTTATTTTCATAAATTAAGTATAGAGAATTGAGATGTTGATCTAATTTCTCTGTACTTAAATTATCTACAGTATTTATAATTGTTAAATTGATATTGATGGATCTTAATACTAATAAGTTAAAATAAATATGAAAGAAAATTTAGACTATAAGAGATTCATATCCATTATATTCCTCGCGATAAAAAGAAAGAATATAAAAATACATTAACTGAAAAAGGTAAAGTTGACTCATCAACTTGCTTGCTAAAGTTACCATTTCAACTTATAAAATAGGAGTTGATAAATTCAATGTATGATAATGATTAAAATAAATTATTTATTTTAATTTCAATTCAAATTCAAGTAACCTTTCTCTATATATTAATATATTGTTTTAGCACTGAACGGATATTTTTAAATTTAAATAATAGTGAAGAATTTTATTTATTATTAAAAATAAATATTATATTATATTTATTTATATATTAAACCAGAACTCTATCTTTGGATGAGGATATTTTTCGAAATTACATTCATTTTTATTGAGTTATGTGACTTTTTTTGTTAAGCATTTATTTTTATTTTTTTATTTTTTTATTTTTTAAATACTAATTTATTTTAATTTTTAAAAATTTATATATCATAGTAAACTTAAATACTTATTTATTTTCTAAATAAATCAAATCTTAAGATTGTTATAATATTAATGTTTTGATTTAAATGTAATTTTTAAAGTTGATATTATTATAATAAATATTTGAATCATAGTTTTTAATTTGTTTTCATAATTTCGTATTTAATCTTAATAGTTTTATTTCTTTAAGTTTTTATCAATACAATATTCATTACCATGATTAATTTTTTATAATTCATTTTTGTTTATAAAACTTATTTAAATTTAGAAATATTTATGCAATATACAAATACTATATTTGTTAATAATAAATGAAAAGGATAAAAATTTTAATATTAAGGATAAAATTAATAAATTAAAATTTAAAATTTAATTTATATTTTTTATTTATGTGATAACGAAATTAAAAAAAATTAAATTAATTAATATTATAATTATCTTAAGATTTAGTTTATCTAAAATTAATTGATATTTTTATATTTATCATATTATACTAGTATTTAAATTTAAAATAAATTACTATTTGAAAATTTAAAAATATATAAAAATAAAATATTTAAATATAAAAATAATTTTTAAAAGTGTTATCGTTTGATAATTAAATTTTAAATTTAATATATAAAAATAGATAATTATTGTGACAGAAAATATAAACATAAAAAATATTCGAAATAAATTTTAAGAGAAGAACAATTAATGTGTGGGAAGAACAAGCAACAACTTTATTCTTACAATAATTTTCTATGGGAAGAATAAATATGATGTTCTCAATCTAATTAAAATGTTTCTTAATGTGTGAGAAGAAAAAACAATAACTTTTTTCTTACCATTATTATTGTAAAAATTCTTTCATCAGATTTGTTAAACACAATGGCTTAATTATAAAACAATTTTTATTCTCCAGTATTGCTTAATTGAATCACAAATATTTTAACTATCCAAATCAAGCAATAACAGACCTCCATCTACAATTATATATCATGTTATATTACATGTCAATATCATTATTATATGTATATAATCAGATGAATGAGGAAGCAGGACTAGATTTTTAAGGCACTTTTACAATTATATATCATTGTATTTCAGACGCATGCAGAGCTAAACTACATATCAATAAAAAAATATTATCGAATAAAATAATTTATTTTGATTAGTATTAAGTGCAGAAAAAGTTAAAGGACAAAAATTGGGTTGTAATTGTCATATAAATTAACATATTGGTTATGTATTATACGTGTATTTTTAAATTTAAATGAAATGAATTAAAAATAAAAATAGTTTTACTAATAAAGCTAAATATTATAGTATATTAATAAAAAAATTAAGAAAATAAATTATTAAAATTATAATACTTTTTTGATAATATGTTAAAATTTAAAATTAATTTTAATAAAATAATTTAAAACTTAATTTTTTATTACAATATATTGTTTAAAATATAATTTAAAAATTACAAATAAAATTAAAATTAAATGTTTTTACAAAAATAATTTCTAAAAATACTCTTTTTAAATAATAAAGACCGAAATTCAATATCTAATGACAGATTAAATTAAAATTTTAATTTTTTACGAATTTTTTTTATATACTGTTATTTTTTTCATTAAACTGCATAAATTTATCTAGGTTAAATATGTTTTTAATCCTTACAAAATATTTAAATTTTAATTTTAATCCTTTAATTTTAAAATCTTTGATTTAGGTTCTTTATTTTTTGAAATACTTTAATTATAATTCTTAATTAATTTAAATTATATGAAATTAAAATAGATTAATTATGATTAGAAGATTATAATCAAGATATTCTATAAAATGTTTATAATTTTTTTAATAATGATCATTCTAATTTAATTTAATATAATTTACGTTAATATCAAAGGCTATAATTATGATATTTAAAAAACAAATTTAAATAATAAATTTTAAAATTAAAGAATCAAAATTAAAATTTAAATATTTTAAAAGGACTAAAAACATATATAATCCATTTATTTATGTTAAACAATTTATTTAAATTTTAAAAATTGATATATTATAAAAAATAAAAATATTCTTATTTTAGATAAATTAAATATTAAAATTATTATAGTTGTAATTGATATCCAAACATAATTTTAAAAATTTACATTTTACATATCAAATTACTAAAAATTTTATATTTAACTTTTGTTAATATATATTATTAATAAAAAAATTATTGATATTTTTTATTTTTTAATGTATTTTATTCATTATTTTTCTGTAATTTAATATGTTAATGTAATCTACTGAAATTATATTAATATATTTATGTAAAATAAAAAAATAATATAAAAATTTAATTATAAAATTTTAAAAAATTATTTTAACTTTTTTTTAAAACAAAATTAAAAATTAGTTGGAAATAAAATCTAATAGTTATAATAGTCAAAGTAGAAGGATAAGTTTAGCAGTTTAAATTTGTTAAATTAATGTATGTGTATTTATTATTTTTAAGATAATTCCAATAATATCACTTTTTAAAAGTTAATTCCTTTAAATTTAAAAATTGAAAATTTACTTTAAAATTTAATTTTTATAATATTTCAAATATATTACAATATTATTGTTTAAAATTTAATTTAAATTAATATTTTAAAATTTATAAATAAAACATAAAATTAAATATTTAAAAATTTACTTTTAAAAATATTCTCCTTAAATAATAAAGATTAAAATTTAATATATAATGATATATTAAACTAACATTTTCATTTTTCAAGAAGATAATTTTTATAAACTGTTATTTTATTATTAAATTATTAATAAAAACATGTATTGAAAATAGAAATATTTATTGTTCTGTAATTTTAAAGCATTCATGTAATATATGGAGAATATATTAATATATTTATTACTTTCATGCGTTTTTTATGTAAACGTACCATAAGAACTTAAAAAATAAATATAAAAAATAAAAAATGGAAAGGACGTGAATTCAAAGTAGAATAGGAAATGGTTTCTTTAAACGCCGTCGTTGGCTTCGCCGCCCGCGAGGAAAACACAACACAACACCGCAACAAGAGATAGATAGAGAGAGAAAGAGAGAAACACGTTGAATTTTCTAATCTCATCCCTTTTGGACCCCAAGAAACAACAAACTCTCTCTCTCTCTCTCTCTCTCTCTCTCTCTCTCTCTCTCTCTCTTTTCTTTTTTTCTCTCTCACACAACCTAACGAAACCCTAACGAAGACCCTTCTTCATTCTCCCATCGATTTCAATCCCATGCTCTGATCCCTTCCCTCTTCCCCCATCCATTACACAGGTCAGTTTTTTTTTCCCTCTTTTTCTCTTTTCCTCTTTTTAAATTTTAATTTTTCAATTTCTGTCTTCGCGAAGCTTCGGTTCGTGTTCGTCTTTTTTCTTTTCTATAAAATCTTGGACCTGATTGGTTCAAACGCGCTCTATCGTTGATGGATTTGGCAGATCTGGTATTGTCTTCGTTTGCGCATTGTCTCTCGTTTTTTATTTTGAGATTTTCTGATTGTATTCAATTACTATGCGAGTGGTAATTTTTGATATTCAAATTTGTATAAATCTTTTCAGCGTTCGTTATTATTTTCTTAAACCGAGAATAATTATGGTTTTGTCTTCCGAATGTTGTGAGGGGTTTCAGATAATCATCGTCGTTATCGATGTTGTATCTTTCTTCTTTTCATTTCTTTTCTCCAGTTCTTTTTATTTCTTCTTCTCCTTTCTTTTCTTCGTTGCCCTTTTCGATTATCTAATCACGGGCTAATTCGTATGATATGATGTATGAAACTGCAGACTTTGTTTTGATCATCTGTTGTTAAATTAGTTATGATTTAGACAGCGAATAATGCTTTTTCAACTAGGGATTTATGCTGTGTATTGTTTAAGCGGGTTCAGCTTTTTATCCTGAGATTTTTCATCTGAAAGAATCGTCGTTGGGGAGTTTCTCTTTCGAAGGGTTCAGCTATAGTCAGGTTTTATTAATTAGTATATGTCCTGTTTTCTTTAAGTGGGTTTAGTTATTGATGCCCGGGTTTTTTCATTCAAACCAATTTTCATTTTTCAAGTCAAATGGGTCTGTGTTTTGGGATTTAGTTTTACTTTCAAGTTTCAAAGATCATTGATTGATACATTTTGTGTGACAACTGTTTACTTTTTTGCCTCAATTTCTTGCTAAATTTTTTATTTGCAGGTTTCATGTAACTTGAGTTTGGTTAGTCAAGAAATAATTGATGGATGATGATAATACAGACGGATAAGATGTCTGCTCCTTCATCAAGGGAGCGTGCACAGCGCCTCTATGAAAAGGTATTCCCCTTCTCTCTCTCTCTCTCGGTCATTTGCTGAGCTGGAAACCTTGAAAAATAGATGAACAATGGTTTATTGGTGTACATCTCTTATAATCTTCCAAGTGAAACGTAGCAGGAATCTGGTTAATGTTAGTTGACTAAGTTGTTCACTCTTGGTATTGTGGGCCTGTCATTTTTTGTCTGTTGGTTCATTTGGAGAAATGATTTTTATTAGTCACTGTTCTTTTTTCTTCTAATGGGATGACGACTCTGCATTGCAATATGGGATTTCTCAGGTCATGTTATCATCTCACACTGACAGATAATCTTTATTGCCCAGAATTTAATTTATTTTAAATTTCAGATTTTATGAATTGTAATCTGGGTTATTGGTTAAAACATTAGACTTCTAATTAACAATAACTCACACCAGATAAAAGTATCCATACCAAAGACCATAATAAATTGGCATTAACTAAGAAAATAACAGGGCATTAGTGCCAATCTGTGAATCTAGAGATTTTTTCCCAAGATCCAAGTTCTTCATTGTTAGAACAAATAAATAAAGATATTTGCAAGTAATGTTTAATACTCTTGAACTGTCACTTGCTAAACAGGTAAAAGAATGAATAAGATTCAAATGAAGAAAAAATAGCAGTACTTTTAACATGTTTGCAATGGCTTTTCTTTTGTTTCTAATTGGTTTGAATGGCTCTTTTTAGTGAGATGAATGCTACATATCTACTTTGTAACATTCCAATTATTTGTTGCTTAGAATGTTGAATTGGAGAATAAGCGTCGGAGGTCGGCTCAGGCACGAGTCCCATCAGATCCAAATGCTTGGCAACAGATGCGTGAGAATTATGAAGCAATAATTCTTGAGGATCATGCTTTTTCTGAGCAGCATAATATTGAATATGCCCTTTGGCAGTTGCATTATAAGCGTATTGAGGAGTTTAGGGCATACTTCAGTGCTGCTCTTTCGTCTTCTACAAGTGCAAACTCATCGCAGGGAGTGAAAGGCCCTGCACGACCTGACCGGATAACTAAAATAAGGCTACAGTTTAAGACTTTCCTTTCAGAAGCAACTGGATTTTACCATGATCTTATTACGAAAATCAGGGCAAAGTATGGGCTTCCTCTTGGTTACTTTGAGGATTCAGAGAATCGGATTGTAATGGAGAAAGATGGAAAAAAATCTGCTGAGATGAAGAAAGGTTTAGTATCTTGTCATCGTTGTCTGATATACCTGGGTGATCTTGCTCGTTATAAAGGAATGTATGGTGAAGGTGACTCGATAAACCGGGAGTTCACAGCAGCTTCTAGCTACTACTTGCAAGCTGCATCTCTTTGGCCTTCTAGTGGGAATCCCCACCATCAGGTTTTTGACATTCCTGCATCCATTGCAATATTTTTATAGTTTCTTTTTATTTTTAAGTTACTGTTCATAGTTCTTTTACTCCATTTTGACGAGTCTTTTTTTGTTTTTTCAGCTTGCTTTGTTGGCTTCATATTCTGGGGATGAGCTGGTGGCTATTTATCGGTATTTTCGTAGTCTGGCTGTGGATAGTCCATTTACAACTGCAAGAGAAAACTTGATAGTTGCTTTTGAGAAGGTAATGTGATCATGCCTTGCTCATTATTGTTTGGATAGTTTGTGCTTGATTCTTTGTGTTGGCTTGTTATTCAACATTAATGCTGTTTATATCTTGATTACTGTTTGCACACTAAAGTATTGCTTATGATGATGGGATCAGTCATTCTTACTATTAATGTTTGATGCTGAAAATTAAGTGCATCATAAAATGGGAGGTTATAAGTTTAAGATTAGTTGATAGTTAGTAAAGCCATGTTATCTGTACATTTCTTAGGTGCAATTCTTTATGCATGTATTTGTACATTATATTTGGTGATATAAAAAGCTGAAAAGAAGCTTTGAAAGCTAGCCTTATTTGGCATGGACTGTTTTGGGGTTAAAGAATATGTCCTTGTGCTTTATTCTGTTTACTTTCACACTGTGGTCTTGTGTGTGTGGATTTTTTCTTTTCCTGTTTTCATGCATTTGTATTATTTATTGTCTGTGATCCTTATGGGGCATTACATTATATTCTAACTTGCTATTTTTATAACTCCATGACAGAATCGTCAAAGTTTCTCTCAGCTTCCTGGTGATGCTAAAGCTCTTGCAGTCAAGGAATCTTCTGGGCGATTAACTGGCAAAGGAAGAGGAAAAGGGGAAACAAAACTTGCCACAAGGGCCACTGGTGTTGATGTCAGTCCTAAAACTGAAGGAGCATCCAGTATGCAAGAGACTTTTAAATACTTCTGCACCCGCTTTGTCCGTCTAAATGGAATCCTGTTTACTCGTACAAGGTGTATAATCTTAACATCTTTGTATATGTCTTTATATTTATCATTGCTAATGATTAATATGTTCTGACTTTTCTCCTTTGTTTCCTAAATACTGTGATAGCCTTGAGACCTTCACCGAAGTTCTTGCTGTTGTTAGTACTGGCCTGCGTGAGCTTCTGTCTTCAGGGCAAGATGAAGAGCTGAATTTTGGGACAGATAATCCTGAGAATGCACTTGTCATTGTCAGAATTGTCTGCATTCTAGTATTTACAGTTTATAATGTGAATAGGGAGTCTGAAGGTCAAACTTATGCAGAAATTGTACAGCGTGCTGTTCTGCTTCAGAATGCATTTACTGCAGCTTTTGAATTGATGGGTTACATATTAGAGAGATGTGCACAACTGCCTGATCCTTCTTCTAGTTATCTTTTACCTGGCATTTTGGTTTTTGTTGAGTGGTTGGCTTGTTATCCAGATCTTGCAGCTGGCAATGATGTGGATGAGAATCAGGCAATTTTGAGATCAAAATTTTGGAATCATTGTATATCGTTCTTGAATGAGCTGTTTTCAGTTGGATCTATGTCTATTGATGATGATGAAGAGGAGACTTGCTTTAATAACATGAGCAGGTATGAAGAAGGGGAAACTGAAAACCGACTTGCTTTGTGGGAGGACTTTGAGTTAAGGGGATTTATTCCACTTCTTCCTGCGCAAACCATATTGGATTTTTCAAGGAAGCATTCTGTTGGAAGTGATGGTGACAAGGAAAGAAAAGCTCGAGTCAAAAGGATTTTGGCTGCAGGGAAGGCTTTAGCAAATGTTGTCAAGGTTGATCAAAAAATGATATATTTTGACTCAAAGGCAAAGAAATTTATAATTGATGTTGAGCCTCAAATCTCAGATGATTTTGTTCTTGCCACCTATTCAGTCATGCCAAATGGAAAAGAGGCGGTGCAAGAAAATCCAGCAGATAAGTCAAAGATGGAAATTGTTCAGTCAAACCAACACCAGTATATGGAAGGTGATGATGATGATGAAGTTATTGTTTTCAAGCCTATAGTGTCTGAGACACGAGCTGATGTGGTTCCTTCATCATGGGTACCCCATGTGGGTGTGGAGCCTGTTCTCAAAGCTTCTGGAGGGGATTTAAAATTTCATGTTAATTCTACTACTAACCCTCTAAATAATATAAATCATCAACCTTTATCTGTTCCTGGTAGTGGTATGGTGCCTCAACACTTGCAACCAGTTCAGCCACATACTTCAAGGTGGTTAGAGGAGGAAATTTCTCTTGCTAACAATTTGAAAGGTCTTGGGTTATTTGAGAATGGGCATGTGATGAAACCTAGCCTACAAGAAGCTGTAGGCATCTCCAGCCATGTTTCACTTCCTTTTCCTATTCAACAATCAATGGGTGCTGCTGATGCTAATGGTATGCTCTATGGCCTGTCAAAAGCTTTAGAATCTGTGATACCTTCCAGAGTTGATGCTGTTGCATCTTCTGGAGTAATTACTGATAACTTAGCTATAAAAACATCAGCTTTCCCAGTTGGTTTGAGAAAATCCCCTGTCAGTCGACCTACTAGGCACCTTGGACCTCCTCCTGGTTTCAATCCTGTTCCTCCTAAACAAGGTATTGAATCCACTGTTTCAGATTCGATTAGTGGGAATCCAATAATGGATGATTACAGCTGGTTGGATGGATATCATTTGCGTTCATCAGGGAATGGTTTAGGCCCCAATGTTTCTCTTAGTTACTCTCAGTTAAATTCTCAGCAAGTCAGTAACAATGGCTTGAGTGGGCCTGTCAGCTTCCCTTTTCCTGGAAAGCAAGTTCCATCTGTGCCACTTCAGATGGAGAAACAGAATGGTTGGCAAGATTATCAAACTTACATGCTTTCAAAATCACACCATGATCAGCATATGCAGCCACAGCAGCTCACATCTACAAATCAGCAGCTTTCTCCTTTGCCTGAGCAATTTCAAGGACAATCAATCTGGACGGGTCGTTACTTGGTGTGATGTCAGTATGAGAGTATAGATGGTATGCTTCTGGGATGGATTTATTGCTATTTGTTCTCTGTTTGTTTTTGCTTCTGTTTAGATTTTGGATTGCTAACATAATTATGTAATGCATTGTGGTCCTTGAAGGCTTATTGCGAATGTGCTGCATCTTTTTGCTACTCATTCAAACTCCAACTTTGCTGCCTTGTCATTGAATGTTGTTGGAGTTTCATTGGCCTTGACTTGTTGCGGGCAATTGCTACTACAACAGGTGAGTACCAAACTCTTCAATTTGTTGATATTTTTAACTTTATACTACTTGTAACATGGACTGTCAACTAGGCATATTCTCTTCCACTATATTTTTTGTCTTGGTGTTTGCTGACTAGTATTGCTGTTTGAGCGTGGTCTACAATGTTGAGAAATCTACAGAATTATGGCTCTATCATTTATTTCTGAATGATACAGCTATTCTTGCAAATTATTACAGATTATGCCGAGCTCTTCAGCCCGGATGGAGGAAGATAAACAAGCATCTTTACAGTTCAAAGTTCGTAAGAAGTAAATGCCTTGTCTGGTTGGTTGGGGTGGATAGGTGGTGATAAATAAAAGACTATTCAGTCGACTTGGAGCTTATATCTTCTGGGATTGGTGGTGTCGCACTGGTTTGTTCACTTCTCTAGTGGAAATGTCATAATGATGCACCTGTAAAATCGTTGTTATCATCATTTGGTTGCAAGTGATACATAGTGCCTAGCCCTTTTTTCTGCCGCAATGCTTCAGACTATTTAGTTGGGAAGTTTGGTAGATAAGAAGTGGGTGTCAAAGTTGGGTAATGGGATATGATATTGACATTATGGGGCTCACTTGTGTGAGAGTACTTGTGTTTAGTTGTTGCGTCTTCGTTAAGGTTCTTATTCTGTGTTGTGTATGACGAGTGGTCTGTGTTTCACTTTCTTTTTTCCCCAAGTCGAGGTGTTGACTCGAACTTCGAAATAAATTGGTGGATAGTTTGAATATCCATCTTGGTCTGTATGAATACGACGAAATATCTATCTATAGTCTGATCTAGCATCTTTATTGCCCGTTATGTTAGATTTTTTGTTTTTCATGTTGGGTAGTGTTCTGAACATCGTGAATGGTTTTGACATTCTTTTGAGGTGTCAAGGGGTATTGTTTGGATATGAAAGAGGGGAGAAGGAGCGGATGGTGATGGTTCTACTTTAAGCAAGCCTTACCTTGGGTAAATGATGTGTTTTTTTAAAATGAATGAATCATTGTTCTGCGTTCAAAGGAGGTAGTGGGGGATATAGGAATTTGCCTCGCCGGTTGGCCTGTGAAGGCCCGCAAATTTGTTTATGCAAGTAGACTTATATTCAGTAAAATCAAATTTTTAATAAAAATCATATTTCAATTTTTTAAGTAATATTTATTTATTTATATTAATCTTCAATTATTTTAAAGCAGAAAAGTAAAGTATAAGTTAAGAAAATTAACGAGCAACTTGTTTTTTTTGCTTCATAAAATGCAAGTTACATTGGGGATCGATTTGTTTTAATTGTTTATTTATGTAGGCGAATTCAACATAGGTTCAATTTTGTTTTTGGGTGTGAAATGTTAGTTCATTTAAACGTTGGCTTAGCAAGGCGGAAGCTATGGAGTTGAACAGTCTTAATCCTCACCGATCAAAGGAGAGGTTTCAAGCGTTTTCTTTTTATTTATACTCTTCATAAGTATCGTATGTATAATTTCATGACTAGTCTAGACTAGGATGAGGGATGGGAATATGGATTTTAGCCTATCATCTAATATGCAAAGCCTGCATATTTGGTGAGACTGGGCTGAAAAATGGAGATGCATTTTAGCTGTTAATTGTAGTGTAAACAGATTTTAAATGTTTTATCCCCATTACATACACAATTTAAATCTGGATGACTTGGACTTGGTGTTTGGTGTTTTGCATGGTTGATGGAGGGATGTGATGTTGAAGGTTGGGGCAGTCATGAATATGTTCTAGCTGTGAGTCGTTTTTATCGGTAATGAACATTTGTTGGTTTAGAGATATTATCTTTTACTTCTTTAAAGGATGTTTTGGGGCTTGATTATTGGTGTCATGTCATATTTTAAATATTTATACAATATGTGATTGTATATTAATTTGCTATTAAGTCCTTAAAATCAAATTGATCTGTTGTCTTGTATTTAGTAGCCAACCCACACTTATTGTGGTATGGTTCGTTACAATCGAATCTCAATCCAACTATCCAAGAGTTCTAATTAGGGTAGACAACCCTTACCGTTATGATTGTAGTAGGCATCAAACCCTTAACTCGATTTTGCTTTTTGTAATAATCATCGTTGATACTTTGATGTGAAATGTCTTGTTCTTGAATTCGTTTTGCTGTCAACGTGTGTCTTTGTTTGGGAACTATGAGGAGGTTTCTGAATCCCTCACAATATAAAAGGTACAGGAGAAAATTTATAGCAAGAAAGAATATAGTGCAAAATATAACTATCTTGAACTAAATTAATAAACGAAAGATAAAGAAAAGTTGGAAAAAAATATTCGTATAAAAAAATGATTTAGAAATTTAATTAAATAAAGATATTAGAAAAAAAAACAGAAGAAAATATTATGGAGAACTAAATTGATTAGAAAAAAGTTAGATGATTTAACTGAAATATAAGGTGAATTTAGAAGAAAAAAATTATAATTTTATTTTAAAATAATGACAAAATAGTATATATAATTTTATAAGAGAATATTATTTTGATTTGTATAGAGTATATATTATATTTATTAATATTACCATATGTAACATTTAATTATATACAATATTATATTACAAAATGTTTTCTAATTAATTTTTTTTTAAATTAAATTATATTTATAAAGATCACTATTCTTATATGGTTTGTACGAGGAAAGAAGAAAAATAAGAATAATGTTTTGTTCTACCCTTTAAATATTAACGAAAGAGATGGAAGGCAAAATAAAATTTCCAGACGAGATAGTCAACATTGTTCAAATATTTTCTTCTTTTTCTCTTTCTTTCCTTTAAAAGAAATCTAAACTATATTAAGAAATTTTAAAAAAATTATCTTTTTTTTCCTTTTAATTTTCCTCTAACATAACACTTCCAATGTCCCACCTTGTTTTTTTTTATTTGGCTCCTCTAATACAAAAGTTGTATGAATAAAGTGTATAATTATAACCATTAATTAAGAATTAATAGTGGAAATTGTGAAATAATATGTGTGGTTTTTGATTTGTACTACTACACTAACGCCAACAACTTTTAATATGGTTGGACTACATACAGGAAATTAATCTAAGGTCATGGGTTATCTAAAGCCTATTGAACATCCTAATTTGTTTTCACAACATATTTTACACTCAACATCATAAACTGTTAGTCTTCAATTCAAGTCATGTCTCCTTTGTTAAAAGCTTTCAAAATATTTAGTGATTATAGGATCCATGTCATGTTAAATTTACTTTATGAGGACGTTTTGGTATTGTAGCTGTGATTATATCCAAATTTTATATAAGAAATATATATTATTTATTGGACAAACAAACTCTCATCCCTTATACTATGCTCTACTAAAATATAATTGGTGTTAGAATGCCATAGCAAATATTTTTTCTCCTTTTACTTATAGTTACTATTTCATCACTCTTAACACTAAAATATAAATTTAATGGCCTGCAATTTACTTAGGGCTGGTAAGATATGTTATATGTAACAAATAATAAATTAAAATATAATTTTTAATTTTTAAAATAATTTTAAATCTTATTTTAAAATTAGTTCTTTAACCTGTATTTGGATAAATTAGTTTAAGATTATTTATTTTTATATTTAAATATTAAATATTTTTATTTAAATAATATTTTATTAAACAGAGAGAATTTCGAACAATATCTATTTAAAGAAAATTTTTAAAATCCTCTATTCTGCTATTTTTTCTTAATTATATTTATATTTTATTTTTTAAATGATCATTTATTTTTTATTTACAAATCATTAAAATTTTAAAATTTTCTATCTAAATACAAGGTAGAGGATTTAAATCTGTAAATTTTGTAACCATTTTGAAATTCTCTTAAAACATCAAAAGAACATAAAGTTGCTTAATCTATAATTTTCCACTTTCTTTTGGTAATTTAAACCTTTTCTTTCATACCAAGGCCTTGTTTCTGTACTTCATGTCACGGGATGAATAACGAATTTAGCTAATGTAACTAAATGTTAACTTATTTTTACCATCAACCAATAAATCACCAATGAGGAGGTGGTCAATTCTTTTTTAACCTTGCCTTTTTGGAATAAGGGAAACAAGAACAAAGATGTTCTTTCAAGAAATGTCATATATACCTTCATATTTGTGGCAGGAAAAATAACCACGTTTACTAGTTTAATTATCACAATCTTATCTTTCACACATTTATCGAACTATAGTAATATAAATATTGCTTGATTTAGTTAGAATCCAAATCCTTTTTTAATTAAATTTTTTTTAGGTATCCAATTGAATTAATTATAAATGTTGGATTGATGTTAAATAATTTACATTTTAAGTTAATATTTTTAATAATAAAGAGTCCAAATAAACATACATCATCGGATTTTCATTTAATGATTATAATTTGTTAGATTAAATAAATAAATAAATTTATTTTGTCTAATTATTAAGTATTAGTTGCCTTATCATTTATATTTTGAATTTTTTTTAAACTTATTTTATTCTTTTCATTTTTTTTTCACATTGCATGTTAATGAAAAAATAAAAAAGAAATAAGACAAATAATATATGATATACTGGTATAATTATATATTTTGATCCTAATTCGTTAGCATATATAGTAAATTCATTCATTTATATCTAACAATTCTTTTTAGCAATTGATTATCAAAATATAATAATTATTTATCATAAAAAATTATAGTTAATTTTATAAAAAATTATAGTTAACTTAATTATTTGTGTTATAAAAAATAATTTTATTAATCGATTATCAAAATGCAATAATTAGTTACGTAAAAGTGATAATTAATTAATAATTATATATGTAATTAAATTATCTATCATTTTATATATATATATTTACAATGTTTTTTTATAATCCTTTATACTAAATTTTAGTAATCAATTATAAAAAAATATAAATAAATAAATTTACCATAATTATACTACTCTAAAATATATACAATCCGTTCATGCATGTGATCGTGTAGTTCTAGGCCTTGCTTTTAGTTGAAGGTTGCTATAGCAAGGATACCTTGACCTATTCAATTATTGAAGATGGTTGCTATTTCACGATTCGTTAGAATGTCTTGCTTTCTTTGTCGTTGTTGTTGTCTTCTTGATGCCTTAATATCAATTCACATGGTTGATATTCTTCCTATCTCACTTTATGTTATTGCCTTTAAGCTATGACAATCCCTTTCACACATTTTTTTTTTATCTAAAATATTTAGTTTTTGTTTTAAAAATTTTCATTAGTTTCTATTTTGCGAAATACACCCATTTTAATTGTTTCTAATGCAGTATAATACTGAAAATAATTTAAAATATAAATAAAATAAGTAATGTTTTACAATTTCATTTTTAATGTTTTACAGCACAATTTTTCGATATGAAATTAATACATTAAAATATTAATAAATAATATTTTTTTTAATGGTTGATAAATTTTTCAATATGAAATTATTTTATGTTCAACAGTTGGTATTGAAATTAATTACAAAGAATAAGTACATTAACACATGGTGAAATTTTATATATTATTATTATTATTATTATCTTTATTTGATTAAAATTAATATAGATTTCAAAATTTATTTTTAATTTAATTTTTTACATTTCAATGGAAATATATATAAATATTACAAATTATTTTTTATATAAATAATATTAAAAATTTATATTAAAATTATAGTATTTTTTTACAATTAAAATTTCAAAAATATTTTTAATAAATTATAATTATGAAAGATTATTATATTTTTAATTTTGCTAAAAAATATTATATAATTTTCTATTATACTCCTAATATCTTATATTATTAGATTATTTTTAAAAAAATACTACTAATCATTGTAAAAAATTATTTTAACGATAATTTTAAAAGATAAATAACGATCATATTAATCTTTATTGAATTTTTTATTAAATATATATTTATTAAAAATTATTTTAATAACAGTTTAAATAATATAATAATTAAAATTTAATATATTTTATAATAATATAATAAATTTTATGTTAACTAATACAATTGTTAAAAAATATTGTAAAAAAACTATTATTTTTAGTGAATAATTAAACTATAATAAAAATTGTTTTATTTATGTTATAAAATAATAATAAAATAAGATAAAATAATATTATAAAACATCAAATAAAATGGGACAGACAATTTATATTAGCTATAATATTATTTTTTTTTTTGCATGACTTGTTTTTAAATTAAAAAATTAAATGCGGTTATGCATTAATTATTACATTAAGGACATGAAATGAAACACGAAGAAATAAAATATTAAGACGGATAAAATAAAGCTGCTTTTAAATTAAACCTAAATTTAATGTTTTAAATTGTAAATATTATTCATTTTAAATTTTAACCTTATAAAATATCTATTTTAGTTATTTTTTTTTTAAAAATTATTTATTTTATTTTAGATTGTTATTTCATATAAAAGAACTAAAATTAAGGTTATTTTGTAAAATAGGAAATTAAAATAAAAATCTTATAAAATTAAAGAATAATTGAGAAAAAAATGAAGGTTTAATAACATTTTTAACTAGTTTGAAAAAATGAAAAAGTTAGAAGATGTGGAGCTTAAAAAAAGGACATTGAATGGGGTGAAAATAAATGGACATTAGCTACTACTGTTTAAACCGTATAAAAATGATTATGTTATTTTATCATGAATGGAAATTTATATTTATTGATGATTAGTGTTAATATATGAAAAAGATATTTTATTTTTTAATATAACTATTAATACTACTAAAATTTATGGTAAATATATTATACGAAAATACGTATATAGTAAGCTTTATTTAAAATGATTTAATTATAATAAAATTAATGATAAGGGAATAGGAATACATATATATATATATATATATATATATATATATATATTATATAATAAGTAATATAAAAAGTTGTTGTATATTTATATTATTACCGATGGAGTAATCTTTTACTAGAAATTATTTCTCTTATTTCATCAAACATCATTGTATTGATTTAAATTTTATAATATACAATATTTTCTATCAAAAAATATAAAAACACATTGGATTGGAATAGTTAAAGGATTAATATGAACTTTTAATATCATATAAACTTTTAATGGTAGTGTATGTAATCTTGTGGGTTAAAATATAAAGTAAATTTTATTACATATTAACATCTAATTCATCTAAATATATATCACCAAGTAAAAGTTTTAAATTAAGAATTTAAAGAAAAAATTTTGTTAAAAAATAAATAAATAAAATATTAAAATTTAATAATTATTAATATAAAAATATATAAATTACCAAATAAAAATAGCATATTATCCATTAATATTATTAAGTGTTAAATATTTAATTATAAAATTTTAAATTTATAAAAGTTTAATTAAAAATTTTTAAATTATGAAAACTTAATTTAAAATATGATAAAATTAAAGGATCAATATATTAATATAACCAAACTTTATCTTATTTCATATCATTTGATTTTACTTATCATTTTCCAAGTATATTTTAATTATCAGAATTTATATTTGTGCATATCTAACAAATATTACCAAATCGTTTTTGCATTTGAAATTTTTTAAAAATATTAAATAACTTGACATTAATTTTATTCTTTAAATATTTGAGATATCTAATAACAATATTAAAGATTAGGAAAATAAAATTTTTAATATTTGGGCGATTTATTGATATTAAAAATTTAAAATTAAAATTTTAAAATATTATTAATATTATTTTTAAAATAAAAAACTAAAATTGTATATTTTATAATTAAATAATAATATTTAATAAATCCCATATTTATATTTGTATGGATGATCTAAATTGGTGAGAGAATAATAAATGTAAAGTATATGAAATAAATTTACTTGACCGATCCACTCACCTCTAGATAAAACGTAGAGAATCATCCATCTTATTTTTTATTTTTTTTATAGTACATATATATAATAGAATCCATATCCTTACAAAACACTCAAGAATTCATCCTTACAAAAAATTTCCAATTTAAATATACGTTTAAAAAATAAAACACATATTTAATATTTTCTTTTATAAATACTTTCGTCAGTGTTATCGAACATTCATGCTTAATAATTTTTTACCATCAATAACTAATAACTAATAAATGTTTTGACAAATAGGTCTCTATACCCAGAAAAAAAACTGCGTATAATCGATCGGTTAAAATAATTTATAAACTATTTAAAAGTTTAAAAATTAGTCAAAAATTAAAGGGTTTGTTTTTAGTAATAGTTATTAAGTTAGTTTATTAAATAAAAAATATTTGATAAATTTAATTATTAAAATAATTAACTTATTAAAAAATATAAATTAACATAAAAATATATGTTTATATATTTTTAAGATTTTATTTTATAAAAATATATTTTCAGATATTTATTTTTAGGTTCTTTTTATTTAATGTTAAACTCTTACTTTTTTTACTTTAAAGATAATATATTTTGAAAAAAATAAAATAATTACTAAAATAATTAAAATAAATAGTATAATATTAAAAAGGAAATTACTAAAATAAATAGAATAATAATAAAGGAGGAAATAAATGATAAATTTTATAAAAATATTGAGGATAACTATATCAAATTAATATTAAATTAAAAGGAATAGTCTTAAACATGACTTTAAATAATGTTTCAAAATTGATATAAAGTAATGAGATAAGATTGTTGAAACAATATCTGTTTTATTAATCAAACAAACTTAAGAATTAATCATATGAGTTGAAAGTTAATTAAAACGACTAGTCAAACACACTGTACGCACCGTGACATCGCCATAATCTATCAAAATAGTCATTGCGTGTTTGTATTCACATTAAGAAAACAATTAAACAATTTTAATTACAAATTTATCCGATTAAATTGCTTTTTATGTTTCGTAGCATTATAATTATAATATTAGACGACATAATGGATAAGAATAATTTTTAAAAAGAAAGATTTTATTAATTTTCTAAACGTACACATAAATCAGTGAAAAGTGTTTTTTTTTTCTTTAAAATATTATGCATTTTAAAATGGAACATATTTAAAAATAAAAATATACTTGCTCACTTATAAAAAGTCGTATGAAAATATTCTATTCAAAATATAGTCATAATATATATATAAGTTAAATATATTTTTAAAATTTAAAATTTTTAAAATTTTTTACATTATTGATTTTATTTTTTATTTTTTAAAATAAATTATTTATAATTTTTATTATTGACGTATTAGACATGAGTATAAATAACATATAAATATTAATTATTTTAAAAAATAAAATATTTTAAAAATATAAATTAAAATTAAAAGGAACCGTGTTTTATTTGTAAAAGATTACTGTTTGAGCCAATGAAAAAATTTAAATTTCTTTCTACAAATGACTTTTAAATAATTATATATATATTGAAAGATATGATAAAAATTGATAGATTATAAATTTTATTAAAAAATATATAATTTAATATATTAATAATATTAAATATTACATTTAATAAAAAATATTATTTATTAATTTTTTACTATATATCATTGAATGCATATAAAAAATCATTTACTATATGTAGCTAAATATATCCTTAATTCCTTCCATTAAGCCCAATGTTCGCCGCCATTTATTCAACGTTTATGAATGATTTTTTTAGTAAAATAATAGACTTTGGAAGGAAAAACTTTGTAACACAACTAGTAAATATGAAATGAAAATTTGGTAAAAAAAATACTATAGTGAATAAAACTGAAATTTGAAAAGAAACAATTTTTTTTAGATAAGTATAATAACACTTTTTCCGTTAAGTTAATAATATAGAAAAAAGGTGGTTGATAATAATTAATCTAATATGATTAATAATTTTTTTAAAAATAATTAATTAATTAAAAATTATAGTTAATTAATTATCATGATGATTACTCAAGTAACTGTTAAGCTGAACCCGGATATAATTATTATAGTAATGCAGTAATAGTGAAAGAAATGATAATAATAATAATAAAAACAATAAGAAAGGAAAATCTGGACGGTACGGTGCCAACATCCAATGGAGATAAAATATCCAACGATCCCATTTATTGCTACCACAATCAAACAATACAAAACCACATCACATAGTTTTCTACTTTTCTTAATCACAAAACACAACCCTCTCTCTGTCTCTCTGTCTCTCTGTCTCAGTCTATATATAACTCATCTTTCTTTCACCAACAAAATCAAACCCAAATCCCAAAACCTCAAAACCTGAATTTTTCTTTCATCAATTTCTCTTAAATCTCAACATTGTTTTCTTTTTTTTTAAATAAGGGATGGGTACCCGAACCCGAACCGTTACCCGAGCATGTTTCACCACCTTTTTATTTTTAACGCTTTTCCTCTTCAACTTCCCCGGTGGATATGCCAATGCCAATCCCAATCCCATCAAAACCGTCGTCGTTTTGGTGATGGAGAACCGTTCCTTTGACCACATGCTTGGTTGGATGAAGAAGCTTGACCCAGCCATTAACGGCGTAAACGGGTCGGAGTCAAATTTCTTATCCGTAACCGACCCGAAATCAAAACAAGTATTTTATAAGAACGAGGCCGAATACGTGGACCCGGATCCTGGTCACTCGTTCCAAGCCATTCGGGAACAGATATTCGGGTCAAATGATTCTTCAGCTGACCCGGCTCCAATGAACGGGTTCGCCCAACAAGCCTTTTCCATGGACAACACAACAAAGATGTCTCAAGAAGTGATGAGTGGGTTCGAACCTGATAAGGTCCCTGTTTATAAAGCCCTCGTGTCTGAGTTTGCTGTTTTCGATAGGTGAGAATTTGATTCCCCCTCCAAACATTTTATCTTAATTATTATTCTAAACTTTTTTTTATTCTCTGCTAAATTCTAAACCTGTTTTTTTAGTAATTAAATATTTTTATTCTATTTTAAATCAAAATTTAAATTTTATTTTAGTAATTAATACTTAAATTTAAAAATTTTTATAATATCGTATCTAAATTTTAAAATTTCTTAAAAAATTGATAAAGATAAATAATAATTTTTGAAAAAGTAATTTAAACTAAATATGTAGTTAATGTGAATCTAATTGCAGTGATGTGTGATAGGCACATGGGCATGGCAAAGTGTCTCTATAATGCTTAAGATTAGATGGGACCATATGACAGGGTCTTAAAGGTAGAGAAAATAACAGAGTTTTCTATCAACTGTTTACCAAAATGATACCATTTCTGTGCAGAATTTTCGGATTCTGTTACGTTTGGTAGAAAAAAAAATGTAAATAATTCAACGGTATTTAGTTATATTTTCTAAAAAAATTTCCATGTAAGAGATGGAGAAAAACGACTAAACGATTTATTTTAATCACGCTTGTTATAACTTCTTTTTTAAAAAAGAGAAATACTACTCCTTTTTTTGTTTGTTTTGAACATGCATATAGTACTCAGTAATTGATATCTTTATATATTTACAATATCATTTATTTCAATATATTTTAATATAATTTTTTTATTAAATCACGAAGTATAAAAAGTGTGGTAAGCAGGTCGACAGTAATATGCAGTGAGACCATAATCTGAACTCTAGGATTAATATATTATTTTTCTTTACGATTCTTTTAATTATATGTTTATTTTTATATATTTTTTTTATTACATATTAATTCTATATATATATATATATATTATCTAATTTTTTTCATTCCTATTTTATCTAACATTGAACGTTTCTTTATGTAATACTAAGCCATTAGGTTTAGCTTTAATTAATGATTTGTTTGAATATAATCTAGTTTAACATTTCTTTATGTAATACTAAGCCATTAGATTTACCTTTAATTAATGATTTGTTTAAATATAAAATAAGGAAGAAAGAAAAAGAAAGAAAAATAATTATAAATTTCCTTTTTTGTTACTTATACATAAAAATAGAAGAAAAAATAATTTTTTTTTAAATTTTATTTTTTTCAAAAAAAGAAAAAGTGGATTTTTTTATTTTTAAATGATTAAAATTATTATATAATATTTTAAAAAATAAATATTATGTTAATAAAAATATAATATTTTAAAATTAAATTTTATCTTTATAAATTTATATAAAATAAACTTTATAATACTAATATATATATATATATATATATATATATATATATATAATATTATTTTCATCTATTTGAATAAAAATGAAAATTATGTCTTTTTTTTTTCTCCCCACTTTCTTTCCTTCCTCGAACAGTCGATAATTTATAACGCAATGTTGATTTTCTCAGGTGGTTTGCCTCCGTGCCGGCCTCCACGCAGCCGAACCGTCTGTTCGTGCATTCAGCGACTTCGCACGGCGCCACCAGCAACGTGGCAATGAAACTGGCGGCGGGTTTCCCTCAACAAACGATCTTTGACAGTCTACACGACGCCGGCATCGAATTCGGAATATACTTCCAGAATATTCCGGCGACACTGTTCTATAGGAACCTAAGGAAGCTAAAGTACATTCTCAAGTTCCACCCATACGACTTGACGTTCAAGAACCACGCGAAGGATGGGAAGTTACCGAGTTATGTTGTGGTGGAGCAGCGGTACATGGACACTAAGTTGTTACCAGCCAATGATGACCACCCTTCGCATGACGTGTACGAGGGCCAAAAGTTCGTCAAGGAGGTCTATGAGACGCTCAGGGCCAGCCCGCAGTGGAACCAAACCCTCCTTGTTATCACTTATGATGAGCATGGAGGCTTCTTCGATCACGTGCCTACCCCCGTGCGTGGGGTCCCCAGTCCTGATGATATTGTGGGGGAACCCTTTGATTTCCCCTTTAACAGATTGGGGGTTAGGGTTCCCACCATTCTTATCTCTCCTTGGATTGAAAAGGGAACTGGTATGTATACTCTCTCGTTTCACATTTCTTTACATTTCTTCATCTTCTTGGAAATTCAGAGAAAACTAAGTTCATCGAGAAGTTACATTTAGGAATAGTTCTGAATCTTTAAAATCTACAAATTATTATGATCGTAACTTCGTAGTTTAGATTACAATTGAAAATAAAAAAAAAATGCTAACCACTATCATAAAGAATAAAAAAATTATTATTAATGTGTTTTTTTTTCTACTTTTTTTAGATTCTACTTTTTTTTTCCTCCTCTTTTCTTATCTTATCCGCACCAAATTGATGCAGAGTCATTTTTATCCAAGCTAGCTATAATCAAATTTGTATGGGATTTTCCCTATAATATACCGAAACCTTATCATATTGGCATCACCCCCATTAAATGTTTACAGTTACACAGCCACTATTAATATGATGATTTATTACTCACCCAACTTGTGAAAGAAGAAAACTAAGTAGACACACACCTCTTCTGACTTCACCTATAGTGGCGTCATGATCTTAATAAAATAACTTGCTTTATGTTAGGCACCGCTCACATCATTCACACGTAACAATATCATTTTCAAATTACTTTGGAAACAGACAATATACATAAAGTGGGATGCGGTGTGGGTGGGACCCATATGCCTTTTGGGTTTCAATCTTCGGTTGTGAAAGTGCACAATGTGAAAACCCATTACTATGGATATTTCCCAACAATGACAAATCACACACCCACAAAAAATTGAACTTTGATTTCTTGCCAATTCATTGTGTGCAAGCAAATTAGTTGTTTGTCTTAAGCAAAACTAAGGGAGCAATAATGCATGCAGGGAAATTATGAATTGGTTGACTTATTGGTTAAGGCTCAGAAATGGGTTTATCAAGGTATTTTGGGTGGACTAATATATCACTCTTGAAATGTATAAATTGATGGTCCAACATGTGCTCTAGAATCTAGATCATGATTAAGAAAAAAAGTTAATTTTAATTTTTAAAATGATTAATTTTATTAAAAAGTAAATATTTATTATATAAAAATATAAATTGCAATATATACTTTTTAATAACAATTTACAATTTAAAATATTTAAAATTAGGCCTAAAAACTATTGAAATATGTTTCCTAGTGTTGAAAAGATTGCAAAATAGGATAATAAATTGATAACAAGGTAATAAGTCTTGTGCAGGGGGAAAACAAAATTAATTTTTTTAGGTACAAAGATGTATGCTGAGACTGAGCCAAAATGTTAGTTGGTACCTTACAGGAAATAAACGATCCTGGTTGGTTCTGTCCAGGATCCAACTTGATGGGCATGTTGCCAAGGAGGAAACTTCTGGGCTCTATCATGAGTACAAAACAAGTTGAATAAGAAAATACCCATTGCTAGTTAACAATATGATAGGTTAATAATTAGTTCAATTTTAGTTTCTTTAATTATCTTAAAGTCAACAATTTCTTTCTTCAAGTCAAATTGAATCTATAGAATCTATATTTTTATTTACTTATTAATATATAATAGACTAATAGAGGAAAATTTAAGAAATTATGATTGAAGTCTTAATTAAAGATGTGAGTAAAAAATTAACAGTGTATTTCACAATTTTAGTGTCCACTTGAATGGAACAATGAATCTCATTTCTGAGCTTTATAACTTACTGAATACTATACAAGGTTTTCTGATTCGTTATATATGGTGATGCAGTTGTTCATGGGCCAAACGGATCACCAACTCCTACATCAGAATATGAACACTCTTCCATTCCAGCAACAGTTAAAAAGATCTTCAATTTGCCTTCATTTCTAACCAAAAGAGATGCATGGGCTGGAACCTTTGAGGGCATTGTTCAAACCAGGAAAGAACCCAGGACTGATTGCCCAGGTTAGTATCCTTGATCAACTAATTGAACTATGATCTCATTTAGGTACGAATAAGCAACAAAATCCCATTGGATAGATTATTGAACAAATACTACCTACATGTCATGCAAACATACATCCGTATGCAACTAAAAAGTTTTATACTTACATGACTTCAATAAATTTGTAACAGCTTGAAAACGGAATCTATTGAGCTTTGACATATACCTTTCTCTTTATAATCCATTTATAAAAGCATGCAAATAAAAAGAGAAGGCTTAAATATGTTTTTGTTCCTTACATTTTTACAACTTTTTATTTTAGTCCCTCCAAACTTTTCTTTATGGTTTAAGTCTCGATATGCTCAAAGTCATCACTTTTGGTTTCTAGAGATCACTAAATGATGACATGGTTAATTATAAGGCTGTCACATATTGATTATTTGTGTGACCACATTAGTGAGATGGACAAAACTCCTATGATTCATAAATATAGGGACCAAAACCATTGAAAAAAAAATAGAGGGACTAAAATAAAAAAAACTCGTGAAATGTAGACACTAAAGACATTTTGAAATTGGAAGACAATAAGTTTTACCCTCCTTATTTGAGAGTAAAGGAAACTCCCAAATAACTACAGTAAAAAAGAAGAAGAGAAGAATAAATACTAGTTACCAATGGTTCAATACTAACTAGCTGATTACAATTCACATGCCCCTCACATTTGGTTCTTACATTCTATAACCTTGGAAAGCTAACAAGTAACAGCAAGAGATCAACATGATCCAGTGCATATTTTACACACTGCTGATTCCTGCTGGGGTTTATTTTGGTGCAGAGCAACTTCCAACCCCTGTACAGATCAGGAAGGGAGGGCCTAACGAAGATGCCAAGCTCAGTGAATTTCAGCAGGAGTTGATCCAACTTGCAGCTGTGCTTAAAGGACATAATGTCTTCACTAGTTTCCCAAACACAATAGGGAAGAACATGACTGTTAAGCAAGGGAAAGATTACATGGATGATGCAGTTAAAAGGTTCTTTGAAGCGGGTCGTTATGCAAGGAAAATGGGAGTGAGTGAAGAAAGTATAGTTCAGATGAAGCCTTCTTTGACTACAAGACCATCCAAATCTCCAAACACAAATCCTTAGAAAAGTATAAAAGCATGTAGCATGAAAGGGAGTAAGAAAAGAAAACAATCCTTCTAATACAAATACAAATATGAATATGAATACAGAACTAGGAAAGAGCCAGGTGTTTAACCTAGAAACATTGGCAATATATATGGTATCCTTGGGATTTCATTTATTTCCCTAATTCTCTCTCTCTCTCTCTCTCTCTCTCTCTCTCCCTCCCCCTCCTACTTTTATCAGGTATTTAGAGATCTCCATATCCAATATCTAAATCATCTGAAGTTGGCATACATTGTTGAAGAAACTCAATAACTTCAAGAGAATGCATAATGATTTAGTGACTTGTATTTTTACCAAAACCAGAACATTCGAAATCTCATAATCATCCATATTTGACTTTCCCAAATGCCCTCCGTTAAGTTTTAATTAACAACTGATTATTTTTTCTTAAAACTTGCTTAAAGGAAACCACCACTACTTGGAAACGATGTGTATAATACAAGCATACTACCATTCAATTCAAAAATTAGAGGAGTATCTTTCATTTCCCCCTCTCTCTTGTTCCTTTTCACAGCACAGCTAACAGATTCAACTGTAGGTATAACATACTATTGCCCTCTGACAAAAATATATTGGAAAAAGGTTAATCAACCAACTGCAAACGTTTTCAATGTTTCAATACCAATAATTAACTTGCTGGATAAAGACATAAATAAATTATTTTCATAGCTAGCACAAAAACATCCTTCTGTATTCATCACAATTCTTCTCTGGTTAAAACTAATCTATTTCCACAGGTAATTAGTATTGTTGCTTTCCACAGGTAATCTATTTAATGAATCCCATTTAGGTATGTTGGCAGTAGCCTCATTGACCATCTTTACAAGCTGCACCTGCAAATAATCATCACAGTATCTGTTAGCTGCCAAAGCTAGCGACCACAAAATGACCATAATATAAATTAAGCCTCAGTTAAAACAATTTCAATTTTATAGGTTAAAGTAAAACTTTACAGTATCAGCTCAAAACTCCAGCAAACATTCAAACTCTGATAAACACAGCCAAAGTTTGCTGTTCAATTGATTTTGCAATGCCTCAGTCATTGAGGTCCACTACATGTTGCAGTATATGTCATACCAATGGAATTAAATAAATAGCCTAGATAACTGATAGAAAACAAAAGTACATCATTTATAAAAATTAGCCCTGAAGCAAAAATAACTATAACATATACGAAATGTTAGATGCATAAAATTTCATGCAATCTTTCAAGTTGCCAATATGCATATTCAACCACTGAGAAGCTGAGTTTTTCTTTTACAAACAAAATGGATATTCTAAAAGTTAGTTTTAGTTATTATAAGTATATATGTTTATTTGAGCATGGAAAGTTGATGTCCTACTCTTATTATGAGTTTCGGGAACATGTCTGAAAAATAGCAAAAACTTTATCAAAACAGAACACCCTTTGTTACCATAATGATGTGGCTCTTCTTGATAGCTAATGCCTAATATTAGATTTCAATGAAGAAAACCAAATGTAAAATAAATATTTACCACCTCTTTCAACTAATACTTCCTGTTGTCTAGCTTTAGGAGTTAACTACTTGTATTAGAGCAGATATTTACTGATAAATACAAATTGATGACACAGTTCCCTTCATTCTTAAAGATTTGAAAAGTTCAGGACAATTTTACACTTATTTTAAAATTTATTAAAAAAACATATAATTTAAATCAGGTTGCAGTAAATGGTTACAGGTACAGATAACTACAAAACCCTTTCTTTTCTTAATGAGGATTCATCAAATGCAAATGACATGAAACAAGAGACTTTGGTCAGAGACAAGGAAGACATTTTCTAAAGATTACATAAATTAGAGGCCAAATTTAGCTAATAATCTGATCGGTCCATCAATATTGTGATCATGGTAAAAAACATACTATCATTTGGTTTTTTAACATGTTACTAGCTATTTCACAAAAAATGAAGATAAAGAAGGTGCAAAACAATTTAAATGGTTTGGGAAATAACAACTTTCCAACACATCAATTCCTCATCTAGCTTGGTTTGAATTTTGAATAATGATTTCCGAACCAGAAATTGGAAGACAAGGACTTACAACACTTTCAGGAACTCCATGAGGGGGTAAGGAAAGGTTCTTGGGTGGAGGACCTGCAAGATAAGATCTCTTGTTAAAACGCCATTCTCCAATCTTGCCATATGTTAATTCCCCCTGGATGGATAAGTAATAAGAGTAAATAACTTATACAACAAGCAATTTATGGGTCTATTTGGTTTCTGTCTCCATTTTTTGTTTTTAGTTTTAATTATAAAAATGTTACCTTATTTTTACTTTCTTGTTTTCAAAATTTTATACAAAGAAACAGTAAAAGCAATAAAAAAGTTGTTTTCATTGTTTCTTTTATAAAATTTTGAAAATAGAAAAGAAATAAAAACAACCTGATATTTTTGTAATTAAAATTGAAAACAAGAAACAAAAACAGAAGCTAAAACGGTTCTAAGCATGCATGAAAGTAGTTTTGCGTATGGACAAACATAAAAGTTAAGGGAATATTAATCAAGGAATCACAATCTTGCTACCTTTAAAATGAAATAGAAAGTAAGAAGAAATCAACTCACCTTTAAATTGTAGTCACATGCATAAGTATAATGGATTATAAACTTGTTCCCAACATCTAAGTCCCAAGGTGGCTGAAACAACCCAATGATGCATGCCATTAACTCGAATGTTGCTTACTTAAGTAAAGATGCAGTTCCCTAGTCACAAATAAACAAACCTGCAGCATGAAGCTTTCTTGTAGAATATGCTGTACACGATGCAATGCAGATGCCACAGCATATGCATACCTTAATTCAACAGAAGAATTGAAGCAGAAAGTTAGAACTATCAGTACCTGGCAGGGTAACCAGGAAAAGTTATAAAAAATATGAACATCAATCATTATTTGAAATAAAACTCAAGAAAATTTATGTAGTCCTACCAAGTACTCACATTTCAAGTACCCATCCAAAAGTTTCATCAGTTTCTGGATCATCTTTCATTTGCAAGGAAACATTCACCCATGTAGGGGCTATTTCCTCCAGCAGCGACTGATGACAAAGAAAGACCAATGCCTCAATGGAAGACTATTATGCTTTAAGGAAACAGATAAATCTAACAATAACTACTTCCTCAGGTTCTATTTATAAGACTTTTCTTTATGGTCCTTATAAGACTCTTTTTGAAGTTTTAGAAGCATTTATTATTTTTCTAATACCTGACCTTCATAATTATCGAATCCGTTCAACTTCCTTACTATTAATATGATAATAGAACTTGACTTTAAATAGGAGTAAGCTTAGAATATTGTAATAAAGTTTTCAAAAAGCAATGCATCATTTAATTTGAACAACTTAGACTCATATAAATAGGACCGGAATAAGTATGATAATCAGAATATTACTATTAAAATCACTCTGACCACACATGTGATTAATTGAGACTTCACCTTCTGAATGATTACAGGAGAATTGCCAATGGGATCAACATCAGTTATAGGACCCTTCTCCTCAGGATAGAATTTCCTAATTATTTTTTCATGCTTAGCTGGTCTTATATAGAAAAATGGATACCCTGCTGGCTGGGTTCCATAGGCCAAATTAGGTAAAGGGTTTACGAATATGTGGTCAGGTTCTGCCATCAAAATATATCTGCATATATTAAAAATGCACTGCTTCTTAGTTTAAGTTATTGGAGAGTATGGCATTCTAGAAAACCAGAATAAAGAAGATTACTCTTCCTCAATATTTGCATTCTCCAGCCACTGAACAAAAGCCCATGGTCTATTCAGGACAACATAACCCTGACAAAAAACAATAGACAATATTTTTATAAGGAATTAATTCAATAGTAAGGAATATAGAGAAATATCAGAATGAATGAAATTGATGATAAAGCTGATAATTGTCAACATTTTGGAACAGGTTTAGTTGACAAGTATACCACTAAAAAGATAAAATCCAAAACTTTCAATTATGAAAATGCATGGTTCAATTAGTACAATAACCTTAGCATGAAAAAGAATCTGTCATGATCAAAATATGGTTAATTATGATATCCATTCCCCTTTTTATTGACTTTTATATTGCTTTTGAAGTTTTAAATATAGCTTCTTTTTTTTCCCTTTTTATTAGTAGGATATTCAATAGTAAGTATAGGGTAACCAATTTTCCTCCCACAGGATTTCATCTCCCAGCTCTTGTAGTTGCAGGATTAACCTAGGAAATAGAAGTGTACTTGAGCCATACACTAGCTATCCCTTTGCTTAAGTAGATTACAATCATGAAGATATCATTTGACATGGTAACAACCATGTAGATTACAAGGAAGTGATCTTGAAGGTACTGGGTCATACTGATCTCTCTTTATTTGTCAGGATATTAACATTTCGTAGATTCTTTTCCCCATTTTCCTCATAATATTAAATATTTGTATATTAATTATATCACAAACATTGCAGAGGAATTGAAATGTATTATTTTAACCAAACAAGGAACTATCCTCTAGAATGGGGATTCACAAATAATAATAATAAGAAGAAGAAGAAAAAATTACAGTCACATTTTCTCAAAATTTAATGAAATTTCACTCTCCTTTTTTTTTTATCCTAAACAGACCTTCCTTAATTTATCTAACAATATAACATTGCGTACCCTTCTTGATTACATGAACCTCCCTTGATTTTGTATATAGCTTTATCAACAAAGAAGGTCTAAGTAATATAAAATAGAGTATATGGATAAAATTTTGTTAAATTTCAAGGTGTGAATGTAATTTACCCTCATAATAATAATAGTTATATAGATGAATTAGATATGAATTCTGGCTGCAGAATCAGAAAATTGTTTACCCTATCCAAGCCTGCAGGAAGTGGATCAACCACAAAACTAGGAATCTCATCCATCAACTGGTCTGGCCTTCCTGAATGCACAATCCTGGTGAACTTTCCCATGCCTGATCCAGGCATGTCCTTTACCTTCTTATACCAATAGTACATAATCCGGCATTGCCATTGACTGTAAGCTGTATCGGTTGCAGTCACTGCAACATGGAATCTTGAATTGGAATGTGCTGACCTCACCACCTGTCCACCCTTATGGTGTTTGATCATAAACACCAAATTATATGTCACCAAGGAAAAGGCAAGAACCATAAGCAGCATAAGTAGTGACTTGGCACTTGGTTTGTTTTTCCTCTCAATCATCTTTAAATCTTTACTTATTCAAATATGAATTCTATAAATCTCCAAAACTCAACTCAATTCTATCTATTATAGTTGTTTATTAAACCCCATTCATCCCTGCTAAAGCCAATCAAAATCATAGGTTCTGTTCATAAATGTAGTGAATTGAAGCCATCCTTTGTTTCAAGTGTTGTCACCAGTGATTAGTGCTGAACAGAAAATCCTGGAAACTGAAATCTATATAAGAACACAAACATACTTGAACTAGAATAAAATTTTACATAAACAAATCTTTGTCTACATAAGTTCAAGGTACCCCAATTGGAGAAGCTCAAACTTTGAATCAGAAAAAGAGACAAAGAAGGGAACTTTGGAGAAAGAAAATAAGAATAGGTTGAAGCAAAGAAACTTTCAACTATTGCAGTATGCACAAGTTAGGATAAAAGAGGCTTCTAATGCTACTTTGACTCATTTTGAGGACCCCAAAACTGAAGACTATACTTGATGCATGTACTGAAAGAAAGTGGAGTTGGCTATGAATGAAGAGGATGGTACAATAAGTGGGATGTGCATGATCCAGAACCATCATATGTCCATGGTTCCAACCAATCTCCACCTGACACGTGGCAAAATATTGCAATTCACAAAATAAGAAGAGGTACCTTTGCCACATGTCATATGCAGATTGACCAGTACCATAAACATGCGATGGTTCTGGAAGATACAATAATTTCTTAGTGTGTAGGCAGTGTGACCACTGCTCAATGTTCAGCATGAAAGTGAATGATACCCAAAAAGGCAAAAGAAAGAAAGGTTAGGGAATGGTGATTGGGACTGACTGGTCTCATTCTCATATGTTGATCAGAAACATTCCATTTTGTCTGTATCAGAATTCAGAACCAAATCAAATTATTATGAATATACAAAAGCCATTCTCCACTTAATGTGCAAGTGGATGCAATTACTATTCATAGGTTTGGCTGTGTACCAATGCCAAATCATGCAGTTGCTTTTGTTTTTGTCTTTTGCCTCAACTTGCACCTTTTTTGCAATTTGTTATCATGAATTTTAAAATAATCTTATTTAGTTTCTAAAAATTATGACTATTTTATTAATTATCTTTATATTATAAATTTGAGTTCTTAATTTTAAACGAGAATATTTTTAAGAACAACTTTCATTTTTATTATCTCATATGAGTTCTTTTATATTAAATATTTAATTTAATTTTTAATTTATTATTTTTATCCTTTTCGAACACTATTTTTTAAAGTTAATTTTAATGTAGATCTTAAATCTTAATATATTATATTAAATTAAAAAATCATTAAATTTTATTTATTATTCTCTTTAATATTCACATAATATTTATTACTTTTAATAAATTTAAATTTAAAAATTTATATAATGTACGGATTTCAATTTAAGTATTATTCAGTCACTAACAGATTTATGATTTGATACAATTCTAATATCCTATTTATACGATCTCGTCATTGTTAATTAAATTATTTAGTAAAATGTTAATTTCATATATACTTTGATGCTTAGAAAATACATAAATACAATCTGAACATAAATTATCCATAATATTAAATTACAATAGAATATAGTATTTTAAATAATTAAAAAGGTTGAATTAATTTATTTTAATATTTTTAATATCATTTTTTAATTTAATAATAAGAAATATTAAAACTAATGCTAATATTAATATTTTTAATATTTCATTTATATTATTAATAATTTTTGGTTATTAATTTAATTTTTGATTTGTGCAATCTGTTAATTAGTCTTGATATAATAATTAATAATCTATAACATTTTTTATTTGAATTAATATGTATATTATATTATTACATATTATATGTAATTTCTTTTCATATTTTACTTATTTATTTTAAATTAAAAGATATTAAAATAAAAATTTAAGTGGATAATTTAATAAAAAAATGTATACTATACAAATAAAAGGTTAAGATTTTACTACATTATAAGAGGGATGCCCTAACACGCTAAGTCACTAACAAATTTTTCTAGGATTTGCTCCAAAAATAAGTCTATTCTGAAAAACTAGTGACCAAATACGCTAACAATTTTGTTTTCCTTTTCTTTCAGTTATTTTATTTTATTTTCTGAAAATATATCATTTACTAAGAGGTATATATAATTAATTAATTAATTTAACTGTTGAATCATTTATAATATTTATATAATCATGTATATTAAATTTTAAAAAATTAAATATTTATAAATATCTTATTTAACTATATATTTACATATATTTATATAATATATTGAATATTAAAATAAAATTATACGATAAAATATTTATTAATTCTTTTGTATATAAAATTTTGTTTACACAATTTACTTAATAATTTTTTTATCATATATATGCGTAAATTGTGAACTTGAACCTAATATTACATGCATAAGAAATCGAAGTTTCTTCAACTCAGGCTAATATATGTGTACATCTTTTATTTTATTTTTTTGTTTTCTAAGAGGACCAAATTAATATTTTATATTTTCATCTATATATATATATATTTAAAATTTGAGTTCGTTGTTGCAAGGGAGTTAGCATTTTCGACTATACCCAACATGTGTTGACATGGTGTTTAGAATATTTAAAATGAATTATTTCATTGTAGAGATTCTAGACATAGAACAAAAGAAATCCCAATGTTATAAAAAATATATTATAGAAAGTATGTAAGAATAATATAACTTCTTTCTTAATCGCTTCACCTAATATTCTCAACTTTCTCCCAATAAAATTGTCTCCCATTCAAACATGTTATTCTGGTTATCTTCATCCTTTTTATTTCAAATGACCAAGGAAAGAAGACAACTATAATGAGACAATGAAAAGACACATTCCTAGAATAAATTTGTGGCTTTAGAATTTCATATCATACAATCAATAGGGCTTGAAACTTGAAAGTGATTGTTTTGTCATACGAGTGTTACATTATGGGCATGAGAACAAGTGTATTCTTTATGGAAAGTTTAATGAAGTTGTGTAATCTGTTTGAAACCCATGTTTTGTTTCAAGTAATGTCTAATAATGAAGTTGCTTTGAGACTCTTGTTATATTGTTGTCTTGGAGGCCTTTCTTGCAAGTATTATCCAACAAAACACACGATACAGCACAAAGAATCCAAGCATTATTCCCACATTCATCCACCTGTGATCCTTTTCAAGTCCTCTACTTTTCAACACATCAAAGCCAGTGATCAAACATTGGGAGGATCCCTCAGTTTGATGATGTGAGAAACACTCATTTCTCACATTCCAATACTCATTTGTGAGGAGTGCATCCAAAGGGTACCTATAGAGTGACACATAGTACATGAAAAGCCAATATTTTGGAATGCTCTCCTTTGGTATGAAGTATCCAGAGAAAAGAAAGAAGGCACCAAGAACTGTGCAAATGAGGGAATTCCCTGAAATAAAATCAGGAGATACTGCACTTAAGAAGAGTACTAGAGAACTTGCCATGAGCACAATGAGCCAAACTACAAAAGTGAAGAAGGTAAAGGCAGAAAGGGAAGGGTTGAGTCCTACAAGCCAATACACAGGAACTGCAAAAAGTATAGACACTACAAACAAGAAAGGAAGGAAGACAAAAGTGTTGGCTATCATGTAAGAGGAAATTCTATAGGCCCCCCTTGAGGCTTCTTTCATTAGGACACTCCTCTCTTGAAGGTATATTGGAAGTGCTTCAACTGTGGAAGAAAGGAGAAAGCTAAGACTAAATGCAAATAGACCTAACCTTTCAGCAACTCCTCCTTCATCCGTCCTTACCTTTATATAAACACTACCTAACCCAAATCCACCAACTAGTGCTTGCATTGTTCTTGCCAAGAAAAGCTGCTTTGTTCTATAAATGATCTTCCAAAATCTTGAGCAGAGAAACATTATCTCAATCAAGTTTATATAACAAAGACTACCAAAACTTTCCTTGTTATGTTGTGATTGGATGCCACCATTTTCTTCCTCTGGCCACATTGGGTTTGGAAATGGCTCCTTTTCCTCGATGAGGCAAGTGTCATATTTAGAACTAGAGTCTTCTAACCTGTGTATAATTTCCATGGAGAATTCTAAAGCATTCAGCTGTGTTGGAATTTGAAATCCCAATTTACTTATGGTTTCCTCCAGCAGTTCTAGGCTACCATTGTGAACAACTGAACCATGAGAGAGGATCAAGAACTTGGAAACATACTGCAATATTCTATAGCTAGGTTGGTGGATTGAAAGAATCACTGTCCTTTGCTTTGCCTTAACCATTGTTGATAGAAGCTCTATCACTTGCAAAGCTGAAGTGCTGTCAAGACCTGATGTTGGCTCATCTAGGAGTAAAATTGGAGGATTGTGAATCATGTCAACTCCAATTGACACCCTTTTCCTCTCTCCGCCAGATATCCCTCTATTCTGATCATCCCCAACAAAACTATCTGCCACATGAAAAAGGCCAAGCTCTTGCAACAAGCTTTCCACCCTCAATTCTCTATCCTTTGGTGTCATTTCTTTAAGCCTAAACTTGGCACTAAACAACAAAGTCTCTTTCACAGTTAGCATAGGAAGCAAATTGTCCTCTTGTGCCACAAAGCCACATATCTTCCTCAATTGAGCTGGATTAGTCATAGGTTGATCATTGATTGAAACACTTTTTGGATCAAAATCTTTTTCCTTTACCCTCCCAGCGATTATTCGCAGAAGGGTAGACTTCCCTGTGCCACTAGGACCAACAACAGCAACAATCTCAGAACTTCTGGCAACAAAAGAGACTGAGTTGAGTATACTCACAGGCTTTGGTTTTTGAGTTAGGTGACAAAATGAAAAGAGAGTAGTCTTATGAGGGTGCAAAGTGTAGGAGAGATTTCTCACAGAAAGTTTGTGTGCAGTTCTGAAATGATGAGGTGCTGGTGGTGGTGAATGGTAGAAAGAAGAAGAAGGACTAATAGACTCTTCAGGAGAATTAGAAGTTGAAAAGAGTATGACAGAGTCATCTTCATTGCTAGAAAGCCTTGGTGGCTTCAAGCAAGTAGCCATTGTGTGTGTGGATTTGATTATTCTGTGGGAGAAAAGTGAGATTAAGAAGGCCACATTTTATGGGAGAATGTTCAAGTTTAGAAGAAATGGAAGTTGATGAAACAACCAAGTTGACTGTTATATTCTTGTAGGTGCTATGTTTGGTGGAGGTAGGTTATCTGAGACATTTAACTCATCAAGTGAAGCCTTTGGACTATTCTTTATCCTGCATTCATATCATACTATTTCATTAACTTATTTTAGTTGCTACTATTACCAAACTCATCATGTTGCAAATTCTATCAAATTTGTAATATATCTTATTAGTCATTTGTTTAGAACATTCAGCTGGTTTAGTTAGGTGACGGCATTGTACAACATCATGGCTTTGGGGGTAACTTTTTAGACCAATAGAGGAATATCATTAATTACATTTTCAACAAATACAACACATTATTTCCTCTATTTAAAAACAAAAAAATATGTACCAAAAAAAAACATGAACCAAACTCTTGCTTTATCTTAACCTTTTGGATGTAGAAAATTTTAAAATTTTAGTAATTTTTAAATAAAAAATAAATAATTATTACAAAAAATGAATTATAATTAAATAAACAAATATTATAGAAAATTTTTAATTTTTTTAAATAAATATTATTTAAAATCATTTTTATATAATATAAAAATTATTTAATTAAAATTTTACAATATTTGTATTATTTAAATACATTATAATTTAATTATTTGAATTTATCCTATCCAAACACAACATTGGTAAGTTTTAGGTGTGAATTTTAGCATATTGGATCTCAAGTACAGCACCATGTGTTAGTCAGCTTGAGATTGCTTACATCAAGTGGCCCATTTGGTTGACAGTTAGAACCTCTCATCAACTTTCCCTTCCCAAGTTAAAAAGAAAGCCCCAATGTTTGGGGTTACAATATGATACCATTCCCTTCCAAATATTGATTAATTTCTCCGCAAAAAAAAAAGTAGTAAATAAAATGCGAGAATATCACTATATTATTATGATAGATGAGGTTTGAAATTTTATTTTTATTTTTTCTGAACAGTACTAAGTGAGGGCTATTTGCTAAATTGATTTGTATATAAAGCTTGTAACTATACCGTCAACAACTTCATGTATGGTAAACACATGTTAAAATTCTTCAAATCATATATATTACCATTGCAATGGCAAGGTCGGTTTTAAACCAATTTTATTGAACATTATATATCTTCAAAGTATACACAATATCTGTCACATTTATTTATTTTACAAACTATTTTCACATTTTCTAAGTTTTAATAAAAAATTATTAAATATTTTTTTATTTACATAAACTTCTTTTAATTTATAATAATATAATATTGCATATCCTTATTGATTGTAATCAAAATAATATAAAAAAATATTAGACAAAAATTTATTAAATCTCAAAAGTTATGAATATAGTTTGCCATATTTTTTAAGCAAAAGAATATCTAGCCTATGAAAATAAAAACTCAAATGCAACTTTTAAAACCAATAATAATTTAAAAAAATGTTGTTATAAATCTAATATATAAATTAAGAATGAGATGAAAAGAAGTACAAAGAAAAAAATATAATATAATATATGATATAAAATAAATAAAAGATAAATTATTTTATAAAGATATATAATCTGAGTTAAACTAATTTGTATATTACGCAGATAGGTTTAAATATTTAAAATTTTTAAATAAACTAATCAGATTTTAATTCATAAAAAAATATGTTAAATTATTAAAGTATCTATTTATATATAACTTTATTATAATTTTGTAATTTATTTTAATATATTAAAATTAAATAATATATTATTACATATTTTACATTTGAAATGTATACCAGAGAAAACAACAGTCACAAACCAACTCTTGGACTGTTGCGAGTGTGTGTGTGTGTGTTTATCTTCGTCTTCTACTACGCGAACCTGGTGCGGTGGTTCTCCGGCGATAACAAGCGAAGTGTGTCCATGTTTCCGGAGAACCTGGTGTAGAGTTCCTCTGCCTCCTACGCGACGCGATAACGAGAGAACTCCGTTGAATCGAGTTTCTCAGTTACGGTATAATGATTTTCAAGAATCCTCTTTTCTTTTTCTCTTTTTTCTTTCAAATTTCAATGATTACAGCAGATGAATTTAACTTGGCAGCATTTTATACTTCTGAGTTCTGAATTCTGATTGATGATGATGTGGTAATTCTATGAGTGTGTGTCAATTATATGTTTGATTACCATATCAAAGGTGTGTTGACAGGACTGAATTTAGATATGTTATGATCTGTGAGTGAATTGATCCTCTTACTCTCTTAGTTGAAATCCACTGATACAATTATGTTTTCGTAAAAGAACACTAGCGATGAGTTCTTTTGATTGTGATTTCCCTCACTATATATTTGGATTACCTGTTGGCTGATTGCCTCGTAGGGTCTAAGAACAGAATAAGCAGATGATCCAATTATATGTAAAAGCTTGAGAGATAAAACAATGGGATTTTCAACCACGGTTAAGTTCAATTTTTATTATTCTTATTTTGACTGCCTGATTTTACTGGTTAGAATTTGAAGAATGCTTTAATTTTTCGTCTAGTTAAAATTAATCCAATTTTGGACCAGATTCTAATTTTTAAGTTCCAAGTAATTGAATTAAATCTTCCCCTTTGGAATCTTTCGAGGCTGTTTGGTTTTATTTATTTATTTAATATTTTTACTGAATTTTGTTTTCTATATGTGATGAAGCTGCTGCTGTGGAAAATCACCAAACTTTATCTCATTATGTGATGTCGGCTACATGAATCACACCACACCATTAGGTTCTATCAAAAACCTAATTTTCTGAAGCATGTTGGACTAATAAGAAACATAAAAAAAAACTTAGCTACATATGCTTGCTAATAATCTGAGTTTCTAATAGTATTTTTCTATTGTGATTATAAGTTTATAACTCTTGTTATTCTTAAAGCAGAGGTTTTGATTGAGTATCATGCATATTTTGTCCACTCATTTATTTTAATTTTTTGACTTATCATATTAGATGATGATTTCTCTGTTGTATACTTTTACTGAACATTTTTTTATTAACTCTCGTCTGATGATTCTTTTATTTGATATATGTGATTTGAATTCATTATGCTGTTTAATGACTGACTGGGTTTTGTATGAGTTGGAATCACTAGATTGAAACATGTCCTTTATCATTGTAATAGAAAAAGTTGATTTAATTGTTTGAATGATTGAATTGGTCTGTCTATTATGAAAATATGTGGTCAAGCATGATAAAAGGTTGTGCTCTGCCCATTTGTAGAGATGTATGCAGAACATTGAATGCATGTTTTTGGGCTCAAACTTGTTTTCATTTCAGAATTTAGATAGTATGGATTGATTATGTGTAATTAAACGAAGGTAACATAAATTATCATCTGGTATCAAACCTCCTCTCAGGCAATTGATTATTGACCATACATAATGAATGGGAGTGTTTTCATGAATTCTACTATTGAAATGTTATCACTTTGACCTGACACTTTCATGTTGATGAATCATGAAACGCTGAACGCTAAGTTATGCTGAAAGTTGTCCTTCCCAATATTGAAGGGGCCTAACCATCTTTGTATTAGGACTTGACCCTTTTGTTTTATTTTGCTCTTTTATGTGTTATGGGTTGTTTGGTGTTGACATTATAACTTGATATTGCAGAAGCTTCTGGATGAGCCACTGGACTTGTCTACTTTAATTTTTGAGGGAAGAAAAGGCTCTAACAACTGCTGATTTTTGTTTCACCATCATATTATCTGAACCTCCATAGAAAATGGCTGCTGAAGATGAGAAGAATCTTGTTGAAATCCTGGAAAACTCAAATCCAATAGATGTTGCTAAATACATGAATTTTGTCAGTGCTCCACAAGCTGGTGCTATAGCTACATTTTCAGGCACAACACGTGACACCTTCGAAGGCAAAACAGTCTTGGAGTTGAGATATGAAGCTTATGTTCCAATGGCAATGCGTTGTATCAAGTCAATCTGTTCAGCTGCTAGAGCATCCTGGAAACTACATTCCATTGCCGCCGTTCATCGTCTTGGCACAGTGCCTGTAGGAGAAACAAGTGTCTTCATTGCAGTCTCGTCTGTCCACAGGGCTGATGCACTAGAGGCTTGTAGATTTTTGATAGATGAGATAAAAGCAACAGTTCCTATTTGGAAAAAGGAGGTCTATTCAAATGGAGAGGTTTGGAAGGAGAATAGTGAGTTCCTTGAAAGGAGGTCTGAGCTTGGTAACAAGGATGCAGATTGCTGTGGGAAAAAGGGAGAAATAAAAGATTACAAGATAAAGCCCTGTTGCTCTGCCAAGGTTCGGGTTGATGATGAAGGTAGCCATAAGTAATGTCAATGTTGAGGATCAAAGATGAAAGAGGGTAATTGCAATGATTTAATGTTAGTTTGATTTGATGAATATCTCCCAGTACATCATTCTCTTTTTCACAAACTGTTGTTAAGATTGTATTTTAACTTCGAAGGCAATAAGTCTGCCTAGCATTTGAGATAGACAAATTACTGAGATATCTCATTTCTGTCCTATTTATTTTTTTGTGAACAAAGGTGAGAATGACAGCGAGAATTTAATAGTGGGCACTAACTTCCAAGACATAGTAAGGTCAATGATATAAGCAGTAGGAAGAAAGCAAGAAAGGAGTTAGTAAGAATGATAGAGAATATTTGAGGCTACCTTTCAGTATGATGTTTTCGCAGGGGACGAGAAAGCTGAGATTTCCCAATACAAATTGTTTATTTTTAGCTATGCTAATAACTTTCCTAACTTGAATTAGAGTGGAGATGGCTGAGATTATGTAGCTTGAGTCAAAAGCTAACCTCACCAAAATTGTAATTAATGGATCAGTTTCTTACCCAATGTAGTCAAATTGATGAAGAAAGATGTCAACAAGCTAGTAGTCCAATGTAGAATTATATGGATATGATTAAAATTCATTTAATGTGGCAAAGATAAATTTTATGTATAGATTATAAGTGTTACCCGCAAGAAAGAAAAAAAAAATGTGTGCAGTATAAATATCTTTTAAAATAATTTTTATGAAAATGTACAAGATTTAAAATTTTTGTTATGATGTAGAAAATTTGAAAATTAAGAAACAGACTTATGATAAAGAAAAGTATAAAAAATTTAAATAAATTATACTTTCTTTTTAGTTTAAAAAATATGTACTTTCTTTCTTTTCTTGGGAAATAAAAATGAATTATATTTTATACTTCATGTTAATATAAATAAATTTCTTTGTCACTGTAAATAACAAGAACCAAATTAATTGAAACCTATATAATACTTATTTTTCATTTGCTCTCTTCAATTTAATCCTTATATTTCACCATATTATAATCTAAGCAATCAATATTTTTATATTAACATATAATCAAATAAAAATAATTGTGTATAACACAAATAATTATATTTTTAAATATAAACTAAGTGTATATTTGTGAGATCTTTTATTTTTCAAAAATTCTCACGTATATTTAACACTTATGTTCTCATAATAAATTAAATACCAATTAAAAATAAGTATAACATATAAAAACCAAACATAAACAGAACACGCTTATTAAGCCAGTTTTAAAGGAAAGATTAATACTTTAGTTTTTCAATTATATATATATTTTTTTAATTTTATAAAATTTTCATTTTTTTTATTTTTTATTTTAATTAGGTCTAAAAATACAAATTATTGCCATTAGATTTTAAATATCATATTGAATATGAAAAAGAAGAAAGAAGATATAACCTGGATGTGTTTCAACTTCAGTATAATAAGAATAAATTAATTATAAAAATATTTAGTTTCCTAATTATTATAATTACACATACAATTTTTATAATTACAATATTAATATAATTACAACATTATTGTAATCACCTTATTTTCATATTTCAACAAAATTGATGAAGGCAAGGAGTACACAGTTTTTACCAATTATCTTAATACAAATGGAATTCTTCATTGCATAAGCAGTCCTAACACACATGAACGAAATGGTTCAGTTGAAAGAAAACATAGGCATGTCACTGAAATGGGGCTCTCAATGCTTGCAAATGCATCCATGCTCCTCAAGTACCCCGGAGAAGCTTTTCAGAGTGTGTTTAAAAAATTATTTCTAAAAGTTGAAATTATTGGGACAAAAGCTTGGTAAAACATTTAACTCTTCGATAAAATAGCTTATTTTTATAATTATTAATTTTTTAGATAATTACTAATTTTTTTTAAAAGCTACTTCAAGTAGCATTTATGCATTTCAACTTCCAACTGAAATATTTATTTTTATTTTTATAATATAATATTTTATTTATCTATTTATTTTTATAAATTTAATATTATTTTATTTTTTATAATAATATTAATCATTGTAATTAATTTATTTTTGTATTATCATAAAATATTATATGTTATATAAGTTATTTATTTTAATTATTATATTATTTTTTATTTAATTAAAAAATAAATTTATAAAAATAATTACTTTTTTAAAAAATTATTTAAAATTTATTTATGTAAAATATAAAAAATTATTTTTATTTGTTTAATTTTAATATATTTATTATTAAAAATAAAACAAATCAAACTGATCATATTTTAATATTATTATTTAATTATGTTTTTATTTATTATTTTATATTTATCATCTAGTTCAACAGTTAATTTTATTAAATATGTTTAATTTAATTAATAATTTATTAATTTTTATCTAATTTTTTAATTTTTTAATTTTTATTAATTTTTCAACTTTCAGCTAGGAAAATACCTTATTCAATCGTCTACCTTATGAATTGATTGCCCACACCTTCTCTTAACTACTCCTCATTCCTTCGAAACTTTATTTGACAAAAAAATCCTGGTTATTGTGAACTCAAAATTTTTGGATGTGCATGCTACCCTTATATTAGGCCATGGTCATACAAGAAACACAAAATGCAGTATAGATCTATGCAATGTGTTCTTCTTGGCTATAACTTTAAATACAGAGGATATATGTCTTGCTCCCTAGGGTAAGCACTATATTTCTGAACATGTCATTTTTTATGAGTTGTTATTTCCTTTTCAAGCTAATTCTCAATTTGTGTCTTCAAATTCCACTAATAATAGTACATCCTTTGTGAGTATTACTCCTTGCATTCCTATTCTAAATACTACTAACAAATTTTCTCCTTTACTGTCTGAATCTAAGTCTAGTATTGATTCACCACCACCATCTAATGTACCTGAGTTTTCCACCACTGAGACTGAGACTGTGACTGCTAAGATGCCTCAAGGTTTGGATCACACCTCCACTACACCTATTGTTACTAACAGTCACCCTAATAATGCCCCCAATGTGTAAACCAGAAGCTATATACAATTAATTCTTCCAAGTAGGAAATCCTTGGGTATGGATGGAGCCTACTGTTTGTAGACAATGCATTGTCACAAGTTCAATCAACTTTTATGCGTGAGTTCAATCAACTTCTCTGTCAAGACATGAATCACTTCGAAAACGCTTGCTTTTATATATATATAACAGTGTCTACATGCATATATTATTAGATTACTCCACGAGCTTCTGTTAGAAAAAGTTTGCATTTAATTATCACTGGAAATACCATGGTCAGGTCCCAATGACAATCTATTCAACTACTCTCCCTTAATCCCCTTCAAGAAGTTGTGTGCTTGCAGGATTATCAGAGGCAAAAAACATTATATTTCTAAAGTCAAGCACACAGATATTTTTTGGTTGAAAGTCAAGCACACACTTGAGATATAATTATTAGAATTGTCAAAATAGGCCGGACCAAGGCATTACTTTTTGCACATTTTACTCATCACATCCCCTTTTGAAAATTTTTATTTATCTTTCAAAATTTAACTTTTGAAAGTATATTTTTAGAATTTAAATTTTAAAAATTTTATTTTATATTTTTATAAAATATGTTTTTGGAATTTAAATTTTGGATGTGTATTTTTATATTTTCACAATTTAAATTCTGAAAATATATTTTTATATTTACATTTCTAAAGTTTAAATTTTAAAAATATTTGTTTTACATTTGTATAGAATATGTTTCTTGGATTTAAATTTTGGAAGTATATTTTTATACTCAATTTAAATTTTAAAAATATTATTTTATATTTATATGGAATATGTTTCTAAAATTTAATTTTTAGAAATATATTTTTATATTTTTAAAATTTAAATTTTAAAAGTATATTTAAGATAAATTTACAAATAAAAATTGAAAAAAAAAGATGTGATTATAAAAAAATGTGAATGTAAAAAGTAAAAGTACAACAAGCAAGAACAATTCATTAAAAATATAGAAATTGCTTTTCGCATCCCAATTTTTTTTTAAGCATTCTCTTTTTATTTTTTATTAATTTTATCTTTTAATAAATATATTTGATAAACTAATTTATAAAATATAAATTTTTATTTTTTACAAATTAATTTATAGAATATATTTTTACATTTTGTAAATTAATTTGTAAAATATATACTTTTACATTTCATAAAAATTGATAAAATTATACTTTTATATTCTATAAATTAATTTGTTGGAACATAAAATTATATTTTATAAAATATATTTCATAAATTAATTTATAAAATATAAAAATACATTTCATAAACTAGTTTGCGAAATGTTAAAAATATATTTTGTGAACTAATTAACGAAATATATTTTTTATATTTTATAAATTAATTTATAAAATATATATAAAAAAATAAAATAAAAATAATAAAAATTTAAAAGAAAAGGATAAAAAAGTACTGACCTAAAAATATAGATCGGGTAGGATTTTTTTGGCCTAGAATGACCCAAAGGCCACATTCATGGCCCAATAATAAGACTTGCTGAAGCAGAAGCAGCACACTACATTCTGGACACAAGACGATCCTTCGACGAAGTAAAATAAAATATTTTTATATATATATATATAACAGCGGACATGCAAGGTTCTTCATCAGAGTGAGTCACTCTAGTCCTATTCCCCGTTTGGATGGTGGGAAACTGAAGGAAAGTGACCCAAAGTGAGTATAAGAATTTGAATTTCAAAGTAACAAATTTTCATTTCCCACACACACTCGTTATCAACCTCATTCATTATTGAAGCCCCCCCCCCCCCCCCCAATGTCCCTGTGTTTCTCTTTCCTTTCTTTCTTTCTCTTTTTGGTCCTTTTCACTTTGGCATTTCTCTCTTGAATTGTTTATGTATAAGATGTTGAGTTTTTTGTAACGCTTGTCAGCTGTTTGATAAAATGCTTCAACTGAATTGTAGTGCATAAGCCGTTGTGGATCATAGAATAAGTACACGTTTGTTTTATTGTTATGCAGAATTGATTTTAATATAATTGATTTTGAACTTTTGAATGTAATTGGAATGTATATTCAAATTAATCTCAACCATGAATTTTACATTGGAATGTGTGTATAGTGTGTGGAATTAGTTCCTGTTGCAATACAAACAGGCCCCAAATGAAGCAAGAAAAGTTTTAGTGAGGTTGATAGTGCATTATCATAATTATTGTGTTGAGTTATATGTGAAATTTTGACCAATTTCCTTAGTTAGTTCTTATCTGTGGATAAGAAGGTAGATGAGATTAATGTAATCAACATTTTTGATAATAGATGTATCATTTGTTTATTTTGCAGGAAGTACTCTTTAAAATGGAAGATCCATCCTTTTTCGATCGAATGATCAGTCATCTTCGTTCAACTTGCAAGTATGACTTCCTGCATATGAGCTTAACTGCTACTGTCACTAAGATGAAATTGGCTAATTTTTAGTGTTATAGTCATTTGATTGAAGGACTGTTCAATCGTATCCATAAATCTTAGGAAGAAAATTTTAAATCTTTGTATATTACTAATGAAGTTCTGTAGGGATTGCCTATAGGACAATATTTTGTGTAATTCTAATGCTAGCTGTGTTATTAGGACGATGCTGTTCTGATTTGTTATTCTTGGAGCAGTTTCACCTAATCTGATTCTGTCTATTCTTGGAACTTTTGTGATAATATTAGGTACTATACTGGTTATCCAAAGGATCTTGGTCCATCACGGGTTATTCATTTTACATCTGAGCGTGAGTTTGTCAAACTCCTTCATGAAGGTTTTCCCATCGTTGTTGCGTTTACTATCAGGTGATCTGGTATTGGTTTCAGAATTCTTATTTGGTTCCCCCTGTTTGAAGTATACTTTAGGTCTGAATGGAAAGGAAAAGAAGAAAAGTAAAAAGATTCAGGATTAACCACTTGCTATTTGATAATACAGGGGAAATTACACACGACATCTTGACAAGGTATTGGAAGAAGCTGCTGCTGAATTTTATCCACATGTAAAATTTATGCGTGTAAGTTATTTTTCATTGATGCACTTCGTGGTTGGCTACTTGTTTTCTGCGCTACCTGTATCATTGTTATTGGAAATTGATGAACTGGTTATTTTCCACTGTTCCGCAGGTTGAATGCCCAAAATATCCTGGGTTTTGTTTAACCCGACAGAAAAACGAGTATCCATTCATTGAAATATTTCATAGCCCAACACAAGTATGGTGTTTCATACCTGTTCATTACCATCTCCTCACTTCATACTGCCTAAACTGTTGATGGGAAATTGTAAAAAAATTCTTTTGATGGAATGATTAAGCAGAAATCATATATTATGTGGCTGTAATGTGGCTTTTATAATTGGTTAATCTGTTCAGTAACTACACCTCTACACCCCATATGTATATATATATATATATATATATATATTTGTAATTTGAGACTTGTGTTCTTTCCTGCAGGCAGCTAGCCAGGGAAGGGTAGTTGATCCAAATATTACTAGATACAATGTCAAGGTCTTGCCTGTAAGTTTTTTTGTTCACCTTAGATTTAGATGGCACCTTGAGTGTCCTTTTTCAGGCAAACTGAAGCATCTATTACTGATTGTGATTATTTGTATTTTGAGCTCCTTCTCTCATTTTGTTTTATACTTTCCTGACAAATATATTTGCTTCCTTCTGTAAAACATTGCTATATATTGTCCAACTTCATTTTATTTATGCACTTGCAGTTCAACTACGATGTTAGTACCTATGGATTTAGGGAATTCTTCAAGCGACAAGGTATGCAGGCATCAGATTCAAAGTAAGAATGCGGTGGAATGGTATAATGTTTCATATATTGAACAGTCACACCTGATCATACTACCTGTTTTATCAATTTTTATATCATCACCAGTTCACATCTTAAGACCAATGGATGGACAATTATATATATATTTTACCTGTATCATGGTTGTCCAAACTTATAATTTGGTTTAAGTTCTCAGGGGCATCTCCATGTTAACTTCTCCCACTTCTAGAGTAGAATCTACAAGATCTTTCTCATCGAACCAAATTTATTAATTTGTCTAAGCGTTCATTTACCAAACATTGAATAAATATCCTGTAAACGCTTGTTTTTCTTGAGTTTGGTAACCAGTCATTATTTCCCAAAAGCGTGCATCGGCGTGAGTTTTACTTTTTAATAAATGTTTAAATGTAGCAGATTTGGGCTTTTTTTTTTCTATCTTTTGTAGCAATTACTTGAAACGCAAGAGACTTCTTTGAACCGCTTCTCATAGCTAAATCAAATGTTTGATATAAAATTAGCATTTGAATTCTTTTTATATGCTAGATATTCTTTTGCTCACAAAATAAATAGGATAAATTATATTCATAACTTTTGAGATTTAACAAAATTTGATCTAATATTTTCTACGTTTTTACTTTGTTTTGATTATTTTTATTGATATAAACTGCATGATAAGAAATCAGTCAAGGATGATTTGTGTAATTGAGAATGATAGTGTTATGTTATTATAAATTAATAGAAGTTTGTGTTGGATAAAAAAAATATCTGGTGGAATTTTATTAAAATTGATTTAAAACTGACCTTGCTATTACAATGATAATATATATGATTTGGATATTCAAAGAATTTTAACATATTTTTACCGAACATAATAAGATGTTGACGGTGTGGTAATATTCTCATAATTTGTTTACTATTTTTTATTTTTTTGCATTGAAATTTATCAATATTGGGAAGGGACCGCTGCATTTTTTTTATTCTTTTTTTTAACTTCGAAGTCCAACTCTACTCATTATTCCAATCTTCGGAAATGCCCAGCGTCCCTGTCCCCTCCCGCCACAAACCATAACGTACGTAGTAGGTACAATGATGAAGAAATTATAATCTTAAATGCTGAAAATTGCACTCAACTTGTTATCCAAGTATCTTTCCGTCCACACTTACAACTCACAAGGCAGAATTTAGGGAATGTTATGTTTGGTTGAAGTCGTGTTTAAGTCATTAAGGTTGTTGAAGTCATGTTTGAGTCATTAAGATTACTTTCAGTAGGAAGACGTTGAAGTACTTTATATAAAGTCATTGATTCAAATCTAATTTTTTTTTATACATAAAAAAAAAAAGCAAAATTTAGGAAAGTTACATAAACAAAGGTAATGAATTCGATTTCAATTTCAGATTTTTTATTTTTTAATTCATAAAATACGTAAATACATTAATAAAGTTTGGTATAGATAAATATAATTTTAATATATTTATAGGAGTTTGAAATTATTATTATCATTAAAAAAATTATTTTGTACGAATATATGTTAGCGGAAGTGAATATAACACACGAAATGTGAAAACCTAATGAAAAAACTTGTATGCATAAAGAATTCAGTCAACATCTTTGGCATGCAATGTAGATCATTTTTTACTCGATGTAGATCATCTTTTACTCGATGTAGATCATCTTTTACTCGACGTAGAGAATAGACAAAAATCTCTCACTTTATAACTTCAAGTAAGGATTACAAGGTAATAGTACTAGTTTGAAGAAAAAAAAAATGAATATTTTGGTCTTCAGTTTAAATAGAGTAATTTAATTTTAATTTTGCATATATCTATTTTATCACCTTTGTTATAATATTTTAAATTACTTATATTCTAAAGATATTAAACCGGTGTACGTTGGATAAGGATATATATATGTCTATAAAAAATTAGTTTATTTAGATATATGTATAATTTGAGGAATTAGGTACATCATAAATATATAATTATTTCATAATTAGTACATTTATGTAAAAAATAAGGTACAAGTAAGGTTGGAAGAATATAGATAATTTGAACGCTGTAACATGAAACCTAATCACATCATATAAATTAAGCATGGTAAAGAAAAGTTGTATTTGAAATTAAATATATAATTTTTTTTTAATTTAGAGCATAGGTATTCTTATAAAAAAAATATTAATATAACAGTCTCTACTACAAAGAAAAAATGCTAGCTGCAGAGATCTAGTAAGTCCACTGGGTCTATCACCAAAGTAACAACCAAGAAGTTGCAAAAGAAGGAAACCTTCTTAGACCTTCAGGAGGAGTTTCTCTAGACTTAAAGTACTTCTTACATGACTCTCCATACTTTTAACTAGGATTTAAGTATTTCTTGTATTTTAGAAACTAGCAAAATCAAATATGTATAGGATTAATTCTATTTTCCTATTGTCTTTTTGGATTTGACTTGTCCCATTTCTTAGGCTGTTTATAGAGGGATGAGAAACTCATTTTAGACTCCATAAAAGATCCAAAATCAAGTTCCAAGTGGCTCCCAAAGTAGTCCTATGCACTTATGCTCCTAGACACCACTTTTGCCTATATAAAAGTACCTCCACATGTAATTTTCAACTTTTAAATTATTATTCACTTTGTGAGTTTTTAAGAGTTGATTTATCTCTTGCTTCTCTCCTCTCTTTGATTTTGAGGTTGAAAAATTCTCCTTATCCATGGAATCTTTCAAAGTGATGAGAAGAAAGTTACCCTCTCTTAAAATCTTCTTCCTTCCAATCCAATTTCTTTTGACTAGCATTCTCCTATTCTTCAAAATCTACATTTTGTATTTATAATACAAATTTTTTATAAAAAATAATTTTGTTCATACTTAAACCAATTATAATATAGTGGGTTAATTTTTTAATTATAAGTCTTTTATACTAAAAAATTAAATTTAAAATTTTATTTATAAAATTAAATATATACAGTACATATATTAATGTCTTAAAATTTTTTAAATATATTTTAATTTTAATTTAATAAATAAATATTATTATTTAGTATTTTTATAATTCATAAAATATATTTATTTTTATTATAAATAAATTGAAATTTATTTACCTAAAAATAGAAGTTTAGATTCTTTTATTTAAAATAAAAACAAAATATGCATAAAAAATGTGATAACTATTATTTTACTTAAATTTTAAAATATAATAAAAAAATTATCAGCAAGTGATTCAAGTAATATATGTTTAATTTTTTTCGACAAAATCTTAGTTTTAAATTTTTGTACGAACCATCGTTTTATTGGAAGAAGATGTGTTTGGTAAGTTAGTTGAAAGTTAAAAACTGAAAATTGAAAGCTGATAAACTATCGATTAAATGAAAAATATTTGCTAAAGCTAACTTTTAAATTAGGTGATAAATATAAAAATGATAAATAAAAACATGATTAAACAATGAATTAAAGTATGATAAGTATGTTATATTTTTTAATAAAAATATTAAATTTAATTAAATAAAAATATTTTTTAATTTTTATTTAAATAAATTTACAATAATTTTTTAAAGTATTTTTATAATTTTAAATTTTTATCAAATAATTTAATATTTTTAATAAAATAAAATAAATAATATAATAACTAAAAAAATAATATATTAAAAAATAATTTTAAATATAATATTTATGATAATATAAAAATAAATCTATCAAAATTAATAATATTATTATGTAAGAATTAAATAATATTAAAATTATAAAAATAAATAAATAAAAATTTTAAATTATAAAAATATATTAAAAGAAGAATGAATAAAATATTTTAATTAAAAGTTAAAAATATAAAAATTATTTAAAATAATTTTTTCAAAAAACGTTAATAACCGTTTAAAAAAATTAATAACTACTAAAATAAGCTACTTTATTAAACATAAATAAAATATTTAACAAACTAAAATTTTTTACCAAACACAGTTCTAATCCCATCTTACTAATTCTTAACTTATATAAAATGGTCTTTTAGAATATATACATGTAATTTTAAAAAAATTAAAAAATAAACACTTTTATTTTTATTTTTTATTTAAAAATCTAAAATAGTTTTTATTTATTTATCAATGTAAAAGGTTAAAATAACCCAAATTTATCTTTTTAATTATATAAGTTCATAAAAGTTAAGTAATAAATTATTGAAAAATCTAAAGTTACAAGAAGATCGGGCTTTCGCTCCGTCTATCTACCAGAAAAAGAAAAAAAAACCTAAAAGGGAGGTCCAATATGAACTTTTCTTATGCCTATTTTAAAGTATTTATAATCATAAACATTTTGGATAATTCAATGCACTAATAATAACTATAGTATGCACAGATTTAAGTTATGTTTTACAGGACCGAAGCTTAACCTACATCTAAAATATAAATTCTCAGCTTAATCTAGTTATCTAACATAGATTTATTTTAAACTTTAACTTCAATTTTAAAAATTTAACTTAAAAAGTTTATTTTGTATTACTACAAGTTTATATCTAATTAAATAAGTATATGAGAAAATATTATGTGAGAGCTAAAGAATTTTAAGTCTTTAAAAGAGCCAATACTAATAAGTATATAATGTGAAAATATTATAATAAAAATATAGTACAAAAATGTTAAATCTATTATTATCTAAGACCCTAATTTTGATAAAAACAAATAGATGGAAGGGTTAAGAATTTGTAAGTAAATTATAAAAATATTTTATGTTTTATAAGTTTTTAACTTATTTTATTAAGATTTGTTATATAATTTTTTAATTTATTATAATAAATTTAATGATCAAATTTATAATATAAAATATTGTATAATAATATATTAAATAAATATTTAAATAAAATATTGATTCAAACATATCTAAAGATTGTTAAATGTGAACATTAAAATAAAATAAATGAGACTGTTAAATGTAGAAGAACACAAAAACCAATAAGACAATCACGCCTCTCTATCCGTTAGATGGCTAAAACACTAATTTTTATTAAAAAAAAATTATTAAGTGTGCAGGAAAATTAAAAACACTATTTTTTAATTTTTATTTCAACAATCTTGGTAAATAAATGCTTAATTATGTTATTTAATTGATAATTTTATTTAATATATTTGAGGATATATAATAAGAATCTATTATAATATTTTTTATTATAAATTGTAAAATTTAATATACTAATGACATGAAAAATTATTTAATACAAAATTATTATTTATTAAGTGTTATATATAATTTTAAATATGTATTAAAAAATAATTTATCTAAATACATCCTTAATTATTGTGTATTGGAGCTTGTAGAATCCGATCTCGCAATATAGTCATCATAGGGAGAAGCTTCTAAGCTATAGGATTAATTTTTAGGGTGCAATATTCGGTGATGAAAAAAGGGTCCCAATTCCCAATTAATTTATTTGATCTTTATATGTCAAAGATACTATTTGTTGGTCAGCAGAAGGGTCGTCTCTATACAAAGACTATATATAGACTTTGGTATTTGGTTGGCCTAACTGTGGCTATAACATACAAAGTAGCTTCTCTCCGAATAATAAATTTTTATGCACATTCAAAGATTATATATCTTAAACAAAATAGAAATGATTGTTCCAACTAAATAATTCATGTGATTGAATATTTAGAAGCCTAATGATGCGATGTTAATTTTTGATATTAGGTAAAGTTTAGACATCTATATTTAATAATTTTTTATAAAATATTAAATTTATTAAATTATATAATAATATTTTTATAATTATTTATATCAAATTTTAAACAATTTAAATATTTATAGAAATATATTATTCAATAACTTGTATTTATTTATATTAGTAATATATTATATATTAAAACAAATTTATATGAAGTATTTATTAATTTTTATTTTGTAAATTTTTTATAAATATCATATTTTATAAAAAAAATTAAATTAAAAATTTTACATTTATAAAAAGTTATTAAATAATGCATGCATCTAAATTTGACATTTGATGTTAAAATTTCTTAAACCTATTTTAAAATGTTGTATATTATATGTGTCGGAAAAGATTAACTATGACATGTTTAAACTAATATTTATTTACTTATAAATGTTAAGGAGTATTTTTAAAATATTAATTTTTAAATTAAAATAAAAAATTATTAACAATATTAATAGTATATTTTTATCAGAATTAAATTTTAATATATTTATTTTCAGTAAATTTTTTATTATTTTTTGACCTTATGTTCTTAGAACATTAATTAGTAAGGTTTTTATTATTCAAACTTTGTTAAATGCCCGGTTTAACTTGTACTTGCTTTGACTAAACCACTCTTTGATTTGATGATGATTCATATTATGAATACATAATAACCAATTTTTATAGCATGAACCATTACCACACAAAGTTTTCTATATATCCCCCAAACCTTTCACTTGAGAGGTTAAATTATAGTGTTGAACTACAATTTTCTAGGGCACAATTTGGTAAAGAATGTTGCTTTTCAGGTTATTCATGTGGCCCATGTAATTAACTGAAGGATTGACAAAGGCAAATAATAGGTATAGTTGAAATTATTTACCAATTGATATCTCTTGATCACATTCATGCTTCTCCTCAATTGTCAATAATTTGGTGCAAGATTTGTCAATATTAAACCAATAATTTTATGTGTCGGTTAACTACTTAGTTGGGTCATAATAGAACACAAAATGACAATCACATATTCCTTATGGACAAATCGTATAAAAGGAATACAAAATGACCATTCCCTTCTAATACGATACAAAACGTTATAGAAATAGAAGAATTGCCGCATGATCACAAATTAATAACTTGGTCATCATATTATTTAACACTTTGTTTAAATCCATTGGGTTCTGATTTGACAGATACATTTAACCTTTCTTCTATTTGAGGTATCCTTTAACCTCCCTGCAATCTCAGTATTCTTATCCGGTAATTAATTATGATATTAATTAACCTACATATATATCAATATTTCTAGTTTTTAAATGCCAATAATTATATCTATGATCGAATCTTGAAAATAATAAAAATATTAATTAATATGATCTCCCGTGGGTTAATCACCTCTTTAACAAATCTTGAAAGATTCCTACATATCTTCTTTCTTTACACAGAATAACAACATGGTTCATAGAAATTTGATATGAAATCTTTTAATCACGTGACTACTATGTTGCCAATTTGTAAAGATTTATTAGACATCTGGATGCTAAGGAATACTAATTAACTTAAATAAATCGCGAATAGGATATAGAGATATTAATTATTTGAATTATGTAAAAATTATATTTTAACTATATAAAAGATAAAATAATTATTTAATTTTTTAAAATTTTATTTATTATAATAGCTATTTTAATAATTATTAACAATTTTTTTAACGTTATCTTAATTAGTAGTGAAGATTTTAACTAGAACAATGATTGATTAATATATCAAAATCATCCTACTCTCATCTATACCTAAATTGAATGAATAATAATTTTTTATTTTTTTAAAGAGTATAAAGAAAGATTGTACAGCTATAAATGGTATGCAAATGGGTATATTGTATCATTTTGCTCTTAAATACTAACTAAAATTATCTTTCTACTTTTATTTTTAATATATTTAATAATTCTTTATTTATTATTCAATTTTATTTATTTTATTATTTAATATTACAATATCTAATTTAATTATTAAATATTTTATTTAAAGGTTATAATAAAATATTAAATTTTTATTGTAAAATATTTTAAAGATAAAATAAATACACATTTTATAGAAATGTTATTCAAAATTTATTTATATAAATAAAAAATAAATATTTTTAATTTTGAAAAAAATATATTTTTATTAAAAAGTGTCATAAATAATAAAATAAATAAATCATCAAATTCTATTTTTTATAATATATAATCATCACAATAACCATAACTTTATTTATATAATCTTTTTTTTCTATAAATAAATATATATATATATATATATTTAAATAAAATTATCCTTATTTTTAATATAATAATTAATTTTAATTAATAAATATTAAAATTTATAATATAAAAATTATAATACTGGAAGTTCAATCTAATAATCATATTTTTGTTTATCATTTTATTTTTATTAATTAATTTAATAATTAATCTTATCAAATATTTTTTATTTAATTAATAATTTTTTTAATTTTTAACTAATTTTTTAATTTGTACCTTTTTAAGTTTTAAATTAATTTATTTATTAATTTTACTAAACACATTCTAAATTTTACTTCATATTTACCGTTTGCTAACTTATTTTTGTATATCAAATTAAAAATTGGTTTTCTTGAAAGTAATTAAATTTGTGTATTTTATTTTAAAAAATATACATGATATTCTAAACTTCTTATATTTTAAATTTGAAATAAAATTTTAATTAATTAGAAAATTTTTAATAGTTTAAAATATTTATTTTTAATGTATAATCTATTTAAATTAATTATGGATATACTTTCTTTATAATTTTAATGTTTCTTTCAAACATTTTCTTTTAATTTATATTTTATCCAAATGTACGTATGTATACAATACATGATAAACACACGAGCTAGTCTATATTCTTCGCACCAATATTGCCAACTATATAACTTTATTAATTCTAACGAAATTGCTGTAAAGTAAAAAAAAAAAAGCTAATATAATCAAGTTAGGGTTGATCATGACAAAAATTGGAAAAGGTTTGTATTAGTCTTTAAAAATTAAACTGAAATTTTGATAAAAATTAATTATTTAAAATTAAATAAGACTTAATGATATAATTAAAAAATTGACTTAACGAAGATTCGATAATATATATATATATATAATAAAATTGGACTAATTTATTTATATTTAATAGATCATTCTTAATATTATGAATATTTTTTTGGAGAAAGAAAAACAATAAAATAAAGAGGCATAAATTTAACGAACTTTTCTACATTGATAGGATATATTAAAATATTTTTATTAGAATTTAAAATTTCTGTATAAAAAACCTTCCAAAATTTTTTGTATAGATAAAGTTATAAATCATCTCTCAATTTCTTTTACAATTAAAATTGTAAATACATTCATCACATATAACAATCCAAAATTTTAATATATCTAAAGAATTATATTATTATTATCAAAAGAAAATTTATATTAAATTATATATTTATAACAGTCTTTTATTTATTATTTCTTTTAGAAAGAAGTTGGATAAATAATATTTTACTTTGATCCAATATAGTAAATTATAAAATTAAAAATATTTAAATTATATATTTAAAATAAATATAATATTATTTATTAAATTAATAAAATTTTTATTATCAAGTTAAATTTTTAAAAATTTTATTACTAAATTAATCGTTCAAAAATTAATTATTATCATATTAGTTATTAAAAAAATTATTACTAAAATAGCCTCTCAACTTTCAAGACTAGAATGATGATAAAAAAAAAATTAATTTAATGGTAAGGATTATTTTAAAAGGTTAAATTTTTAAGATTATAAATATTTCTAGTAAAAACAATTTTAATTAAATTAAGTAGGATGCTTACAAATAACAAAATTTTAAATTTTATAGTGTTTAATAGATTAAATAATCAAAAGATTAAAATGGTAAAACATAAAAAACAGTTTACTTATCTTTTTAAAAAAAATATATAACATGATAATTAGATATAGTTTTTTAGTGTGATAAAAATACATATAATTTTATAGGAATACCGAATACAGTGAGACATTAATAAGGCTGCAATGGTGCTGGCTCACCTCAATTCTACAATTCCTACAACAAAATTTTGTTAAATATGTAGTTTCTCATCATATTATTTTGTTACTAAACTAATATTATTGACACATATTCATTTTGTTTGTGTCTGTTATTTTTTAAGTAGTTTTTCATTGCGTTTGGCTCTGTAGTTATTTTTCCTTTTAACACTAAAAACATTTATGTACTTAGATAAAATTTTGTTAAATGCTAGGATAATTTTTATTAATATATTTTTTTATAAGACTAAATTAATATAAATTTTATAATTATATCGACAAATAATAATCTATATTATTATATTAATAAAGTTACTTTTCAATATAAAATATTTTGACATTAATAAAATTTATGATGTACCAATATTGATAATTTAATTATTATTAAAAAAATTATTAATAAAGGTTAATCTATTATTAAAATATTAATAAATGAAATTTTTTTAGTATAATTCTTTGTGCTTTCTATCTTTGTTAATCTCTATTCACGGTATTAATATTTAGAAAATTTTAGTAATCTATTCTTAATAAATAAATTTATATCCAAATTGTTGAGATATGATTCTAACTTTCTTTTTTATGTAGTTATTTATATTTCTCATTTATTCAACAAAAGCATGTGTATTCCTTAATTTGTTTAATGAATACTCAAAACTGTTATTATTAACATTAAGAAAAATGAAATGTTTACAAATTATATTAAATTAAAATTTTAATTAACTTTTTAAAATTAAAAGTGAAATTTTTAAACAACTTTTTTATTTTAATTTATATTTTCATCATCAATAAAATTATATTATATTAAACAAATTTTTAATTTATTTATATATATATATCACATGTTTATTAATACTCATAATATACACGTGATATTTATTAACTTTAATTTTCGTGTGGACATCTTTGCTGTTTCTTTATTATTATTATTATTTTATTTTATTTTTGTAAATACCAGCATCTTTGTTGTTTCTATTCTCTAATTCTTACTTTCGATTTGGATCTGCTTTCGATTTGGATCTGTTGATATTAAAAATTTGAGATTACACAAGGCGTCTTTATCAAAATTTTAAGTGCTAATATAATGCTAATTTTCTTTTATTTTTTATTCACAATTTGTATGTTTTAGAGCATTTTTAATAATCAATCTAATATATCTTTGCTTATAAAAATAAATCATACATTTTTTTTAAAAAATAATATACTTAATAATTTTATATTATATTTTAATTATTAATATTTCTTTATTTTCATATTAAACATCATAATTACTTTAAAAATAAAAAATATTAATAATGATAAAAGATTTGAAATTAAAATAGTTTATGTGAAATTACATATTCTATTGCTTTCTTCGTTGTAATATATATATATATATATTCTACTGTAGAATATCTACAAAATTGTTTCATAACTCCATAGTTTTAGAGAATTTTTTTCATTCAATTTCAGTAAGCAGTGGAAATCGACTTCGATTATTTTTATTACAGGTAAACCTTAAATTAATTAGTATTTATCATTTATAGGATATGTTTAATGAATTTTTAAATATATAAAATAATTATAAAATTTTAAAAACTATCAGTTATATTAATTTTTAAATTATTTTTATCAAAACATATTAGATTTTAATTTTTAATTTTTTTATTATATTAATTTATTTTGAGAATTAATATATTAAATAAAAAATAAACTTTATTATTATATATTTCTAAGTTCAAATATTAAATTAAAATATTTTAAAAATTATGATATTTAATTTATAAATAATCTCATTTATTAGATGGATAAATAAATAAATAAATATATATATAATATTAACTATTAAACTTTAGATTTATATCAATTTAATAATTTTATATATAAAATATAAAAGTTATTAATCTAATCGTTATATTATATTATATATATTCGTAATTATATCATATTTTATATATAAAATAGCATGTAAAATAATTTTATATATAATTTATACTAAGAAAGATAAATTAATCTTCAAAATTTTATAGAAGCCTACAAACTTGGAAATAGGATTATTTAATTATAATTTTGCACCAATTGAAAAATAACAATGCAACTAGAAAATATTTCCAAGCCACACTACACATTACATACATTTGAAACAAAGAAGAAAAAAATCCACTTACAAGTCAATAGATTTTATCCATAAAATTACTATTTGAAGTCAACAGTAATGTGTTATAATTAGAGAAAAATATTTTGTTTCTTTTAAGTCTACGTAAATAATAATTATTTTTTAAAATATATCTTCTCTAAAAGATAATTATGTTATATCTCTTAATAATCGTAAATAATTCTGAATGCGTGTATAAAATTATTTTAATGTATAATATATTATTTAAAATATAATTAAGTATACATATAAAATTATTTTCATATATAATATATTATTTAAATAAATAAAAATAAATATAATATATATTTTTTAAATATGATAATTAATTTTTATATATAATTAAATAACAACTCTATAATATTTAAAATACTTAAAAATTAAGATATAACCGTAAATATAATATCATCTAATTTAACTGTTAGATTAATTAAATTTATATTTGAAAAAAAATATTACATCTGATTCAAACTTTTAATTTATATAAAATTATATATATATATATATTTATTATAATAATATTACATAATCAATAATTAAATTAATAAAATTTTATTTTTATATAAAGATATTTTATCTATATATTTTTAGATAAAAAATTATATTAAAAAAGTATTCAATATATTATTTTACTAAATTTAATATTTATGTTATTTGACCTTATCCATATATATATATATATATATATATATATATATATATATATATATATATATATATATATATATATCTTGATGAGAGAGTCTATTTGACATGAGAGTGAAAATAGTAAATTTAGATTATATAATTATACATGAGTGATTAAAATTAAAAAATAAAATAAAATCACATACTCACTTAAAAAAATCATATAATTTTTTTAAAAACTCGGTATAATAATAATTTTTATTCATAATACAACCTAATTATCAATATTTAATTCTATTTGGATAAAATAAATTCTCTGGATAGAACTTCTGTAATCACGAATATACATATAATTATTAGGGTCATCAATCATCAATTTGGAACATTCTACATTGAATTTTAGTATTTTAAAAGGTATGATAAAAAATTTAAATTTCTCTATTATCAATTTTTAAATTTTATTTAAACACTGTTTTTTTTATCACAAAATTAATAGGATACGTTTAAATTAACTGTTAAGCATGTAAAAATTACTGCGTTTAATTTTTTTTCTAAAAATATTATTTATATTTAAATTGATTTAATATAAAATGTTTTAATCTTTTAAAATAAATAAATATTTTAAAATAAAAAGGATGATAAGCATCTTTTAGAATTAATTCTTCATATTAATATTATATTGTAATTGATTTTTGACGGTTATTATATTGTACATTCTTATTTATAAAGAGATATAACCTTTACATAGAAAACGATATACCAAATTAAATTATAAAATTGAATGAAATTTAATAAAGCTCTTCTTTCATCCATAATGTCCTGCTACTCACTTCATTTGAAATGTATTGTGATATTTAAAAATTAATTTAAATCATTTTGAACTGTTAAATTGTTTTAAAATATTTGAAAACTAAAAATATATTAATGAAAGCAAACATATTAATTTATAATTTTTATATAATATTATCTTTATAAACCTCTAAATTAAATATATTGTGTTGGCTAAAGAAACGTAATAGTAATTTAACTTATAATTTACCATTTGGACTAAGTTATATTTAATGATAAAACTTAATACATTTAATAGTTTTTTATATTTATTATATATTTAAATTTTTATTTAATATTTTTGAATAAAAATGAAACATTAATTTATTTAAAATTTTATTTATATTAAGAAAATATTATTTATTTAATTGTTGAAAAGTAAAATGTTATGCCTATAAATAAACAAATCAAAATAACGGATCAAATTAACTTTAAAAAGTTAGATCAAATTAATTTAACTTTAATATCATCCTCAAATCTAACTGCAAAATTTTTCTATAATTAAATCAAATTATTTTTTATTTCAAAATAATTCAAAATAAATTTCGGAAGTGGACTCTCTATACACGCATTTTTTTGTTCTTATTCTAAGTTTTAACACTTCATAATTGAAAAATGAGGGCACTGAAAAAATTGTGTAAAATTGTTTTCTTTTACATAAAAAATAAAAAAGCTGTACCTATCAATAAATGAATAAAACTTGACCAATTGATTAGATAAAAAACCGTCAACCAATTTACCAATTTAAATTTCAAATTCAAATAAAAACATTTAATGCTTCCATCAATATTTTCTAACACGGTAATTAATAGTAGTTTTCGAATTCAGGTTATATTTATTTTCATTATTTAATCACTATTTATCTGCTTTATTAATGTAAATTTTCAATAAATATATTTTAAACTTGATTTTGAATATTTATATTTATTATAAATTATATTAATAATATATTTTATTATTACATACTAATAAAAAAGTTAATTATGATTTTTTATTATTAGTATAAAATCATAACGTTTTTATACTAATAATTTATTTTTTGTTAAAATTGTAGTAACATAGGTTAATCTATTATTAGAATATTAATAAATAACAACTTTTCAATGTAATATTTTGAATTTGTTTTTATTAATATCTTATGGTATTAATATTTAAAAAATTTAAGTTATTTAATTTTAAAAAATAAATTTATATTTAATTCTTCATATAAAATTTTAATTTTTTAGTTAATATACCAAACTTTAATATTTATACTGATTTAATAATTTTATACAAAATATAAAATATACTAATTCAATCATTAAATTATATTATAATATCTAATAGTTTATATGTATATAAAATTTCATACAAAACAAAAATTGATAGATACATTATTTGATAATTTTATTTTAATTATTTATATATTATTTTAATATATACAAATATTAATAGTTGAATAATATATTTAAAAATTTTAAAATTTTAAAAATTTAATATACTAATTTATTAGATATTATAACATAATTTAAAATTATTAAGTTGATATAAATATTAAAATTTAATTCTAATATCAATAAATTTTAATTTTTTTTAATTTTTTTTATCTTTCTTATTTATTTTATATAAAAATTATATATATCATTAATTTGTTTAATGGATATTCAAAACTTATTTTTTTATTAATATTAAAAATAATAAATTTTATAGAAATTATCTTAATTAAATTTTTAAGAAAATATTTTACTTTATTTTATATTTTTTATTATCTATAAAATTATATTATATTAAAAAAATTATTTTTATATATCACATATTTATAAACATAATACGCATGATATTTATTAATTTTAATTTTCGTATGGACACACCTTTTTCTGTTCCGAATTCTTACTTTCATGATTTCGATTTGTTGATATTAAAAATTTGAGATTATGCTTTACATTTGTTAAAAGAAAAAGAATAGGATGATATCCTTAATAAATTTATATTGTAATTTTTATTTTTAATGTCCTCCTAATCAATAATAAATAATAAATATTTTTATAAAAATAATATTATCAATTATATTTATTAATATTTGTATTTTGTTTATTTTCAGATAAAAAAATTGGAAGAAGTAAAAGAATAGTGAGGTTCATTGGAATCTCTACACACTTATTTTATTTTTTTTTATTCCTAGTATTAACACCTCATAATGATAATTGATGTGCAGCGAAAAAAAAATGCGTAAATACGTTTTGCTTTACATAAAAATAAAAAAGTTGTGCCTATCAATAAATGAAGAAAACCTGACCAATAAATTAGCTAAAATACCGTCAATTCAATATACCAGTTTAAATTTCAAAGTCAAACAGAACATTTAATGCGTCAATATTTTTTAACACGGTAATTAATAATAGCTCCAGAAATTCAAATTTAAGTAGTAATATTTTTACCATGAAAATTTTGTATATCACGAATCAATAATATTTAAATCCGTTTACATTCAGATGTATATAGTTGATTTTTTATAAAATATTCAACCGTCACATTAAAAATATAAACTAATTTTAAAATATTTAAATCCTATTTATCTATAAGTGATAGAAATGTAATTTTTTTATAAATATATTTTAAGATGGATAGATTGAATTAAAATATCTTAAGTGTAAAATGAAAAAATGAATATAATATAAATTTAGAAGGAAAGGAGGAGTGTACTAAGTAGTAAGAGAATAAGTAGAAAGTACATAAAGAAAATTGAAGTGAAAAATAGTGAGGATTTGATTAGATTTGAGAACTGAGTGGTTGTTTAATGATATTAAGTAGTATGAAGTTGGTCCACATTTTAAAGAAGGAAAGGAATGTGAAAAGTTTTTGGTAAAGTTTGGTGCTTCTACGGAGACTAAGCTCCCAATTTGGCAAACTTCTTCTCAAGTGTTTTCTTCTCTTTTAGTGTCGCTTAATCACGTACATCACGCCTCCATCTACAAAACAGTTTTTTTTTTTTTTTTTTTAATTCTAACAAGGTGAAAGACAGTTTTTAATATATTTTTATTAATTTAATAATTAAATTGAAAGTTTAAATAAATTATTATTTTAATTTAAAAAATTACGATCCATCATATTTAATTCTGAAAAATAAAAAATATCATTCTTATATTTAAAATATTGAAATCAATTTTTATCACCCATTATCTCTGACTTGACCTTTAAATTAAAATTTTCAACTAATTATTATACAATTACTTCAATCTTTCTTAATCTTATATTTAAATATAATAATTGATTTAAATTATATTTTTGAATTCATTATTATATAATTACTTCAAATATTCTTAACCTTATCCTTAAACGCTCAAATTTAATCTACTATTTTTTTCATCAATTAATATTTGAAGATAAAGCTGCGTCATATTTTCTAAATATGTAAAATACTTAAATAATAAATAATTTAAATTTAAGTTTTTAAAACATTTAAAAATATGTCTGAACCTTATCTTTGACAATATTTGTTTGTTAATAAAAGACAATTTTTTGGCAACACGCACATCCATTTTATACATTTATAAAAGTTATTATTTTTAATTTTTTTTATCAATTAAAGAACATCTTACATTTTCCTCCTCAATTTTCATCAATTAATATTTTCAAAGACTTTCATTTTATATATTTAGGCAAAACATATTTGTTATATATATATATATATATATATATATATATATATATATATATATAAAAAGTGAAATCAAGTTATTTTAAAATAGTTTTAGATAAATTTACTTTATTTAAATTTTTTTATAAATAATTAAATTTTATTAATTTAACCATTAAATTATATTATATAATTTATATTTATTAAATTTTATAAAATTTTAAAAAAATTAATATATTATTAAATAAATTTAAATTAACATATATTATAATAATTATATTATCTATTAATTTAAATTTATATTTTAAGTATTAATTTTTTTAAAAATTTTATAAAATTTAATAAATATAATATATATAATATAATTTATTAATTTAACGGTTAAATAAATAAACTTTAATTATTTATAAGAGTTATTAAACAAAATAAATTTAAATAAAATTATTTTTCAAGTAAGTTAATTCTTCGTCTCTTTCTTTTATATATTTATATATATATATATATATTATGAATAAGCTAATTTTTTTATTGATTATTGTTAGTTTAACAATATATTTTATAGTTATTTTATAATTTTTAATGTATAAATTAATTATTATTTTATATTTTTAGTTATCTTAATTTTTTAAAATAATTTTTTATTTTAAATTATAAAATATCAAATTTATGATTAATGAGATGTAGTTGAAAATTTTCTAGTCCATAAATTTAACAATATTAAAATCAAAATTTTAAAATAAAATTGATGATTCAATTAGTTGAAATATTTATTTAAAATTTAATATAATCAAACTGGTATTTATTGAATATTATTTTAAAATATTTATATTAATATATTAATTTTATATTATGAAAAATTAAAAATTATATATTATTTTAAATATTTAAAGTTTAAATTATATATATAAGATTAAATATAATTTTAATTTTTTAAAAATATTTAAAATAATATTATTGTACATATAAATTGATTTTTTAATTTCTTTTATCATTACATTAATTTATTTATTTTATTAAATAATTTATTGTTCAAATAAAATTAAAATATTATGACTAAACTTGATATTTTACATACTAATAATTGAATGAAAAATTTAATGGTATGACACATTTATTTTATTTTAAAAGATAACAAATTGAGATTAAATAAAAAATTTAATGGTATAACACATTTATTTTATTTTAAAAAATAATAGATTGAGATTAAATATATATTTAATAAATTAACGAATAAATTAGTTAAAATTAGAAGTTAATAGATTAGTTGAAAAATGTTTTATAAAACTAGTTGATAAATGTTAAAATGATAAATAAAAATATAATTAAAAATAAATTAAAATATAATAAGTATATTATATTTTTTTAACCAAAAAAATATTAAAATTTAATTAAATTAAAATTTATTTTTTAAAATATAAATATTATTTTTAATTTATATAAATAAATTTTTAAGTAATATTTTTATAACTTTAACATTTTATCAAATAGTTTAATATTTTTAATAAAATAAAATAAATAATAAAATAATAAAATAAATAATTATATTAAAAAATAATTTATAAAAATAAATCTATCAAAATTAATAAGATTATTATACAAAATATTAAATAATATTAAACTTATAAAAATAAAAAATAAATAAAATAGATTATAAAATTTATTAATTATAAAATGAACAAAATATTTTAATTAAAAATTGAAAATATAAAAACTATTGAAAGTAATTTTTTTTAAAAATTAGTAACCGTCTAAAAAATTTAATAACTATTAAAATAAATTATTTGATTAAATAAAGTTAAAATATTTAATAAATTTTGTAATTAATATTTTAAATTTTCAACTAACTGAAATATCTTATTAAATATATTTGAAGAAAGAAAAAATAATTAAATTATGTTATCATTAGAATAAAAATATAAAAAATAATTAAACCAAAAAATTAATTATTTTTAAATAGTTAAATTATTTTTAAAGGTTAAGATTAATAAAATACTAATAATAATAATTAAAAAACATTATTCGATAAAAATGAATGAATTATACGCTATTGTGAATGAATTGATAACAAGCTAACTTTTAGATAATAAATGTGATAAAACATTTAATGTTTGAAAAATTGAAATTAATGATAAAATTTAATAGAGTAAGAGTTAAACATTTTAGAAAGTAAATACATACATTGCCTAGTCTTAAATAATAATAATAAATGTTAGGGTTGAAATTGAATGGGCACGAGATACAAAAGCGCGTAGTTAATTAGAATTGTTGTGTCCAAACAAACACGCCCCCACTTTGGTTCCCTTCCTTATTAAATCACTTCAATTTCTTTCTTTCTTTCATCACTTTCATCTCTTTCTTTTTCTCTCTCTCTCTCTCTCTCTCTCTCTCTCTCTCTCTCTCTCTCTCTCTCTCTCTCTCTCTCTCTTCACTCTTCACAAACAAAGAAAGAGAGATACACCACCATGTCTCGTCACCGCCGGCAAGCTTCTCGGGTCTTACCGCCGGAGATACTCACCGACGTCGACCTAACAAAGCCATTTGATCTAAATCAAGAAGTTTCTGAAGCTGCAACTGGAACCACCACAAATGCCACCATTTCCGTCGCCACCACCAACCAACACCACCAAGAGACACAGACCCCTCTCACTACTCCTCCTCCTCCGCTCACCGTCACAAAGAAGCCTCCGTCGGGCAAATCAAGCTGAGCAGTTACCATCAACAAACGCTGTGGAATGTGCTTCTGCTTCATTTTCTCTTTGTAGTTTCTTTAAAAGTATCTTTTCTTTTAATTAGAATAATAAATGTGAGATAATGGAGACACCTGTGTTTCTAAGATTTCCCTTTTGGCCTTTGTTATATAAGGTTTTATATTATCTTCCTTTTGGCTTCTATTACTACCTCCATCAACAATTCTTATTTCTTTTCTTATGTTCACAATTGTTTAGTCCTCCACATTCGTATCAAAAGGAGAAAACTTGTCATTGTTTATATACTTTTAATTAAAAGGGATAACGAAAATATTCGATGAAATGAAAAAAAATTATAGAAAATATTATTAAAATTCAATAAGTGTAACAAAAATGATTTGAAAAATATTAATATAACAAGATTTTAAGTAGTAAATTTAATAAAATTAATACAAAATACTTTTAATTTATGTGTATTAATTAACCTGAATTATATATTTTTATTAGCTTTATTATTTTTAATTTTTAAGGTTAATTTTAAATATAAAATAGTAAATTTTTATTAAAAACAGCATATATTTTTAATATAATAAAATTTTATTTTAAATATTTTTTATATAATTTTAAAAACTATGATTCATATTTTTTTATAAAAATAATATTTCATATTAAAAATGTTCAAATAGAAACTTTATAAAATAAATTATGATTTGTAACTGCAGTTGTAACTTGTGACACCTCGAGATAGCAATCTTACCCACATAAGTTGCATTTTTATCCGTAAGTTTCACAATTTCGATAAATATATCACGTTTGTATGTGTGATTATCTTGTTGTTTTGTTTATGTTCCCGGTAACTCTATGTTTATATTAGAAAAATGGTGTGGGTGTACTTTTTCGTTTTCTTATCACTATTTAAAATTATTTTATATAAATTAAAAAATTAATTAATATTTTATTTATATTAAAATTGTTTTATCTTTTTTATTATATCCTTAATTTATCTTATTAAAAATATTTTTTAAAAAAATAATTGTGAATAAAAATTGAAAAAAGTTTCAATAATATAATTTAATTATTTGATTAAAGAAAAATAAAAGATAATTTAAAAAATTATATTTTTATCCTTTTCAATTAAAATTATTTTTTTCATGTTCTTTTCTTTTTACTAAACAGTGAGTTAATAAGAGGGATAAAAAAGAAAAAAAAATATAATGAATAATGTAATATAAAAAGAAAGAAAATACTGTATAGAAATATATAAATCAAAACTCACTTACTATAGTATGAGTTCCTTGGTTGTTGAAACTGAGCATGACCTATTTTTGGTATTATTTTTAACTAAAAATAAATTTCACTTTAATACTCCATTAACTAAATAAAAGTCAGTACTAGTAGTAAATATAGGTTACCAAAATAAAATTTTCATTTTAATTAAAGAAAAATAATAAAAAACCTTAAATAGTGTAAGTAAACTTATCTAACACAGGGACCTGTTACCAGATGGTCTAATAGTTAAGACTTTCTAGTTTGACTTCTCAGTGGCTTGTTAATTCTGAAGCTGTGGTAGCTATTTTTTTAGTTTTTTTTTTTTTGAGACCTATTTTATATGACATTTGCAAGGAGGATTCATTGTTTCTGTATTTTAGTCATGTAAGATTGATAGATACTAAGGAAGCATATTCGCTTAATTTATTTTAGATTTTCCATCTTTTCTTTAAGAAAGTTGAACTAAAGAAAACATATTAATTTAATTTTTAGGATTGATTTTAAAATAAATATTTATAATGTAAAAATAAAAAAATAAATAATTTTTAAATAATTTTTTAATTTTAAATATTTAAATTAAAATTTCAAAATTGAAGTTAACTAAACCGGATTAAAATTTGGAAAAAATAGATTTTTATAAAAATGTTAAAAATGAATAAGGGCATTTCAAAAAGTTGGTTTTAAGTACTCTCTTCATTTTATATTATTTATGGTGTTTTTAATTTTTTTTTTTCAAAATATTTGTTAATTTAGAAAAATGATAAGACTCAATGATCTTTTAAACCATACATACACAACAAGACTCAAGATCTTTTAAACCATATGAAGGGATAGATTTTGAAGGCTTTGTATTTTTCGCTAAGGTTTCTGAGAATTCGAAGGAGAAACCGCCTAGTGAGAGTAGTGGGGATGAAGGAAACCACACAGTGAACACAGACAATGATTCTTTTGTTATAAGCTATTGGGTAATCGAATGGTAACTTCCCATAGACGAGTTGACTTGCTTTTTTTCAGAACTTGGCAAAGGTGGAGGTTATTAATGGTAATAGGCTTTAAGCCCATGGTTCATCTAAGTGATCAAGTTGCTTGGGAAGAGTATATATAAGGTATGCTTCTATGTGTGAGAAATTGGTAAAGTTATGGAAGACTGAACAAGCTTTTGAGATTATTGATTTTGGCCATCTTTTCATGGTTAAACTTCACTCTCAATGTGATAGGATAAAAGTGATGGAAGATGGTTTGTGGATAATCTATGATCATTATCTTGTAGTACAAATTTGGTGTGATTATTTTGTTTCTCTAGCTGCAAAGGGGGAAATGACCTTGATTTGGGTTAGATTTCCTAAATTGAATCTAGTGTTTTATGATGAGAATATTTTGTTTAATTTCCCTTATTGTGGTCATTGAGGAGCCAAAGAAGATTAACATCAACACTCTCAACATTAGTAGGGAAATTTTGCTTTAGTGTATGTTGAAGTGGATTTATCCAAGCTAGTGGTAGGTGTGGTTCACCTTAATGGCTATTTATATAATATAGAATATGAGGGTATATACATTATATGTTCTTCATGTGATTGCTATGCTCATATGGCCTAGAACCGACCTTTGAAAAATCCTTCACCTCTAAACACTGTGGTTGGTAATCAATCTTAGAGGGAACATGGAAAGTCCACCATGGAAGATAGTGGCTGCTATATAGAGGAGGAACAAGATACCACCGAAAGATTCACAACCACAATCAAATTGAGTAAATCGTTAAGACCAAAATTCAAACTTATCATTATTGTTACATGATGATTAGGTAATGGTGAAATCACAAAATCATAATAGAAAGAAAGACAACCAATCACCATTGAGAGTATAATGGTAGGATCTGGTAGCACCATATCTCCTGCCTTGAATTAGCATATGTAGAATTGCAACAGCAGCATTATAGAATTAAGAGTAAGACATCTTTGTAAGAAACTCTTTAAGCATTCAGTGTACCACTATAACATATTATATATATATATATATATATATATATATATATATATATATATATATATATATATATTTATAGTTGAGAAATGTATCTCTTACATTTTCTTCTTTATTGTGATTGGATGCGGATTTATAGACAATTATTTCGAATCTATAATTGTGCATTTTATTTACTAATAGAATATGATTTATAATTTATTTATTTATTTATTATATAATTATACATAATTGAAATTCATATATATATATATATATATATTATGTTATTAGCTTTAGTTTTAAATTATATGCTCTTCCTCTATATTTAAATTAGTCTAATGCTACAAAATTATAAAAGAGATTATGTTTAAATTATAGTTGTCTATCAAACTCCTGTTAAATTTTAAAACAAAATTTCAAATGGGTATTTTTGACCTTTTATACAATAATATAACATGCTCTTATTTGTAGCAAGAATCAGACTAACCTAAATCCTATTTTCTTATAACCAAAGTATTTGATGTGCTTAAATAATTAAATTTTTTCAATGTAAATGAGGATGTCATATTAAGGTGGTATGAAAACTGTTTTTAATGTAACCCTACCTCTCTTAGATATGACTGTTTGCTTTATTCGTTGATTTCTTATTAGGATTTTTCACTTAGGATGGAGTTTCTACTATTTTAATAGAATCTTGTTATGTTTGTGGCATGGAAAACCATGCAAGGAAAAAGTGACTAGACACAATTTGAAGGATGTCTCGACCCCGGTGATATGTTGTTATAGATTGCACAACTAGAAGATATCCTCCACAAGGAACCAAGCATCTTTGGCTAAAATGAGTTGGACACTGATTATATAAGACTAATTTCAAAGAGTGTGGCACTACTAAGGAGGGAGTAACATGATGGAAAATTCACATTAGGATTAACTAAAGACCAACAAGGATGACACAATGTTAACAACAATATACCATGATGAGAAAAGAAGACAACACTCCCATGAATGGATTAGAGCAAGCCAAGCTAATGACTCAATATATTGAAAAGAGTGTATTAAAATATATGTTATTAGAACTCTTATAATATGTATTCTTCAAACATCTCTTCACTATATTAAACTATATAATTTAAAAAAAAAAAAAGAAAGACAAGATATATATAACAAATATAGTTGTCGCAGGGTTGTTATGCTTGTTAATCCTAATTTCTCACAAATGAAGAAAATAAGCTTGATTGATCCCTATAGAAAATATTTATTGGCTTTCAAAATCCTAATTCAACTTGACATTTGTTTGTTTCATTTCCAATTCATTAGAAAAGATATGAATGAAATTTCGAGAGTCAACTGTAGCTAGGATGAATATATCTGGAATTAAACAATGATTACATGCAACATTATGATGATGAAATAATAGAACAATGAAATATTGTTAAGTATTAAACTTTAAAATAGACTCATATTTATTTTTTAAAATAAAAGATTTTATTAAAATTAAAGATGAGCCACTGATTCGGCCAATATAATAAAGCCAAAAAATGATGCTTTTAACCATCAAGCTTTTTTTTATAATAAGCAATCAAGCTTATGTAAATCATGATTATCGAAAAAGATTCTCCAAATATTCCGAGAACATCAAATAATCTCCATCATAAGAAATACAGCTTCAGATATTCTATTACTAAAATATAAACTAAAAACATTTGAAACTCATACGTACAACAGCAACAACAAGTAAGACTCCAAAATTTTTATATATATTCTAAAAAAATTCATTTAATTCTCAGTAATCCACGGAAGAAATGCATGATAAAAGTGCAGTGGCAAAGAGTCCATTATTTTTAAGTGCTGATCATATTTTTAAATATAAAAACTAAGGTACTAATGACATATTATTTTCTGGGAAATGAAAAAACTATAAATTTTAAAACGGTGAATCTTGGTGAAGGATAGAAATTGCATGGTTAAAAATTGGGAACTAAGTTTGATTATAAATAGCTGCAACCAAATATTGATATTGATTAAAGAAACTTAATGTGAGATGAGATATTGTTATTTTAAATTGGTTTTTACTGTAGTTTTGGATGCATGTATACAATCTCATATTAGTTTCTTTTTATTTAATTACCACCCTTGTTACTTCTAATATACCTAACTAAGAATCAGATACAAATATATCAATGACGTAACACATGTTGAGAGCATGTTTTTTTGTCAAAGTGATTTTTTTATTGTGACTTAACTTGAGGCCATGCTTTATATAAGATTTATATATTTTTTTTATTATTTATCATTGATCATTTATTTTTTTTCTTTTTTAATATTTTATAAATATAAGATAGTATTTGTTATTATTATTATTTATTATATCTTTACTCTTTATATGGATATTAATTGATAAAGAAAAATTAAGTAATGAAAGAGATTAAAAGTATAAAAAGAAGTTACATAATAATTTTAACATATACAAAAATATTAATTAATTTTTAATCTATGTAAAATAATTTTAAATAAAAAATTAAAAATAAAAAAAAGTATTTCACATGATTAGAGAGATAATAAAAGATACAATCTTCTTTGTTTTAAAAAGAGAATGATAGCATGGAATGAATTAAAAATCATTAATTTTCCTTTCTTCTATGCAGTCAAATAAAATAAACAACTTAAGGAGAGCGGAAAAAACTATTTTCATTTATGATGAATTTAATTCTACTATCAAAATTTACAACTTGTCTCCTATAAGTAAGCAATCACAATTGTACCAAATTTTCATTTGCCCATATCATTGTAATAGTAGAATTGCCTAGAATTTGAACTATATATATGGAGCATCAAAACTATATCATATATGCATTTAGGCTAGTTTAATAATATTAATGCAAGAGGTAAACTAAACCACGCAAACAAGGAAATTATATATATGGAGCAATATTTTGCTCAAGATGAATATATTAACCATTGTAATTAACAATATTTTTATAATTTAAATTTAAAATCATCGATCAAGTTAGATAAATTTTGTACTAATTCACGTACTTGGTGATAATTATATGAAGCCATACAGTATAGTACTCTTAAATTCCAATATTTAATGTCTAAAGAAAAATAAGTCACAAAGGACATTTATGAAAGCCATATAGTATAATACTCTTTAATTCCAATATTTAATGTCTAAAGAAAAAAAATAAGTCACAAAGGACATTTATGCAGGGCCATTGCAAACACTCATGATAAACAATAAGTTACGAAGAAAATAAAAATGCAAAACTTTAAAAGATCACGATGAAGTGAATTTAAGAGTGATGAAGTAAAGATAGAAAATCACTGCTTCATGGTCATGACTAAGATTATTTTTTACTGAATATTATTTTTTTGGAGTGATATATTTAGGAATAAAAATAGATTCATTACAGCTATAGGTTTAAGTTTTATTTTCTTCAAACCTTCAGGGATTTAAGTATTTTTTTAGATATTAAAAATAATAAAAAAATTATAACAAATAAATAAGTTAATAATCAATTTATTTAAATATAAAAAAATTTAAAATGTAGAAGCATTACATTATTGTCCAAGAAAGAACTCCTTGCAAATAGGTGAAAGAGAACTTACAGGAATTCTGATTGAATACCACCGAGCAAGAGCAGATAGTATAGTAGATGTTGCTCTCCATGGCAGTGCAGTAGTCATAGACTCAAATATGGATGGAAACACAACCCATTTTCAAGAATATGATCAATTAATGGTACTTCAATATTGTAACTGTCTTATTTTAGGAGATACATAAATAAAACATGTATTTTTTTAGTCTAGATGATCAAATATATTATTCATTGAAAGTCAATTTTACTCAAATCAGATAAAATTACTATAACAAGCAATTTTTTCCTTTAAATTTTTTACACCACTATATATTCAAGATTTAAACTTAAAATCTTCTATTAGATTGGATCAAACCCTTGTCAATTGATTCACGTAGTAATAAAACATTCATTTAGTGCAAGAGTCACATAATATCCGTATCAAAATATTTTTCTCTCTTATTTTCATCAAATATTTCAATAAACATAATTATTAAAATTATCTCTCAATAAGCCAATCTTTTACAGACTTCAAATTACTAATGTTACAAGTAAAATATATTGTTTGATAAAAAGAAAGAAGTAGCTTATGCTTAACCGCAAGGGAAAGCACGAAAAGAAAGGCTACAATCATAAAATCCTGTTAGCATAAAGCATTGTTTTGATATATGAGCTATAAGAGCATAGTCCTAGTCTGAGATAAACCATATATACAAGATATCACCTACTATCTAATATAAATTAAAGACCATGAACAAGAATTTAATCTCCATAAAAGCGAATCCCTTCATTCAAGTTCACAAGGTTAATTTTTTAATCATGAATACTAGCACAAAACATTCTATATATATATGTAATAACTTGTTAAGACAGCACTCATGATTCATGAATGTACTATTAAAGTGTGGTAGCGTTTTCAAAGTTTTTTGTGGATTTAATTTGCATATGTGTATATTCATTCATTTTAACTTGTCTTCTTTTTTTATGTTTATTTTATCAAGAACAAAACGTTAATTTTCTTATTTAATTTTATGTAGCTTTATCTACTTGTTCTTTAATATATTTTGTAGTTCAACACTTTTTTCCTTTTTTTATTCTTTATCTTCGAGCATCTTTACTAGGAAAAATTATATATTTTAAATCAAAGAGAAATATTTATATTCTTTGACAAGACCTGAAACTTGAATAATAGTACTCTTTGATCATTGCTGAATGGACAAAAAAAACTGATTCATACATGTTTTGGGAAAAATAATCTACTTACCTTAGTGTTCTTAAGACTTGTGGGGTATGTAGATTTATCTTGGGAAAAATGATTCATACATGTTTAATAAAAATTGGTTTAATGATGGACATTGTAGTTGGAAGCTCTCTTGTGGGTATGTATATATGCTAATTAAATGCAATGCATAATTTGAGTATGCTATTTAAATAATCACATGTTGAATGAAATGCCCGAAAAAGATGTAGCATGCTAGAATAGAGAGATTTCTTGTTATTACCAAAGTGGAAACTTTAAAGAGGCCCTACAATATTTTGGCTTAATGGTTACAATCACAACTGATATTTCCTCTAGTGCTACACTTTTCGAATTTGGAAAAGGGAATGGAAATTCATAGGGAGTTAATAATTTAATAGTAGGTTTTTGCTGGATAGTTTCATTGGCTCTGTTCTTGTTGACATGCATGACAAGACCTAATTCTTACTATTTCAGCTTTTCAACGTTATAATATTAACGCCTGTAGAAGTAGATAGCTACCAGAAACCATATGCTTAATCAAATTAAGGGGAGTTTGGTTTATATATAAAATAGTTATAAATAATTCTTTTTTATTTTTTATTTTTTCTTATTTAAATTTTAAAAATAAAAATAAGGTAATATTTTTATAAATAAAAATAAAAATGTTTTTGCAAGTGAAATAACACATAATTTATTAACATTTATGATACATTTTACCTCTAAGATTAACTCAGTCTTAATGGCGGAACTTGATTATATATTTTTAGCGAGGCAAAAGCAATTAGCATGCTTGTAAATGTTATAATTTAATTATATATTGAAGAAGTTATGCATAGAAATTATATTTTCACCTATCAACATGTATATATGTATTATTATTTAATTTTACTAAAAAGGGTCATAGATAAAAATTACATACATACACGCATCCCCATACACATGCGTGCATTAAGTAAGATCCTTACAATGAAGATTTATCACTTATCTGCTTTTCATATTGAACTTGATCTACTAAAAAAATCTTAGGTTAAGTTTAAATTAATAATCCTTCATTAACATATTACTGTAATAATTGAAATTCTAAACCTTTATTGAAAATTTATTATTACGATCAAACTCTTCCACCAGATATACATAATTAATAATCCATATATAATTACATTATAATATGGTAAAGAATAAATTAGTTTGTTTTATAGGAAAATTTACTAATACAGTATCCATGTACTTGTTTGTTATTGAATAGCATTGATAACAACATTGATAACGATAATGATATAATTGGCAAAATTAGATTATATGTAAAGAAGTATAAGCTGAAAAGAATTAATGTGAATAATGTGAATGAACAAGCTCCTTGCATATGGGATTTTGAAAAATTATTAAGATTATGTATGTTTTGATGGTGGAGAGTCAAAGGTAGTGGAAATTTTGAAAGTAACTTCAAAATCCTTGGGTACTCTAAGAGTGAAGTTTTATAGCTTGTTTCATGGTTTACATTTTTTTTTAGGGATTTATATGGATCCACGATTTTAAGTGATTTCATATGGTACGCATTTTTAGTGATGATCTTAAATGATTTAATTAGGTTATGTTTGAAGAAAATTTATTTATGTTTGCATCAACTAAGATGCTATGTAGGATTATGAATGCTTGTTGCAAATGTAGGTTGATTTCTACTTATACACCTCTTTTCTGAGGTACACATACAAACAAATATCAGCATGCCATAAAATTGCCCAACTTGCCTAATCCCCTTTCTTTAACCTAATCATGAAATTATAATTGATTTTAATATATGAAGGAAAGATCAGTGGCAGGATTTGACTAAAAATTTTGAACAAGCCAAAATAATTAAGGAGTATACTCAAAATTTAAAGTTTAATCAAAGTCCACAGTCATTTTAACAAAAATAATGAACCCAATCATATAAAAGGAAAACAATATATACTGATACACTAAACAAAACAAAAAAAATTGATTTAGCAAAGGAAAAAAAAAAGAACTTACCCGAAAAAGTTTGGAAAGAGTGAGGTTTCTTGGAAAAGCAAATAGCAATAAGATGGAGGCAGCAAGCAAACAAGGAAGAGGCAAATAGTGAGGGATTTGAGTCTCACCCATTAAAGAATGCACAAGAAGCCGCACAACGAATCCATAGGGAATTGAGGTTTAAGTTATGCTTTTCTTTTGTATGGAGTGCGGGATGAAAGAATTTGTTTTTAAGATTTGTAAAAATTTTTTTTTATATTTATTTATTTTATATGAAATGAAAAAATTAAATTTTGCACGATTAATGAAAATTATATTTTCTTTTAAAAAAAGAAAAATAGAAAGAGATTAATTTTATTTATTTTAAATTATTAAATAATTTTAAAAATTAAATATTATGTTAATAAAAAATATATTAATAAAATTTAAAATTTAAAAATTATTTTTTTTAAAATTTATATAAATAAAAAATTATACTATTAATATTTTTTGTCTTTTTTTTTATTTTATCAAAATAATTTATTTTTATATTATATTTTTATTTTAATTCTTATCTTTTATTTTTTTAATTTTTAATTTTATTTTTTATATCATCCGAAGAACTAAAGTCTCTTAAATTACAAATGTTGAAGTTATCCAAAATATTATACTTAAAGTTAGGATATTTTAGAAAAAAAAAAGATAAGAAGTGTATACCACACAAATATATATAATATAATTTTAAAAATTGAATTATAAAATTAGATCAGATCAATCAGTTGGATTAGAAAATAATTATTTTTTTAAATTAATTCAACCACAAAATTATTTTAGGAAAACATATAGCAAATCGGTCGAATCGATAAAAAATAGTAAATTGATTCAATTAGTTAAAAACTAGTTATATAAAAATAATATTTATATTATTTAAATTTAAAAATTAAAATATATTTTTTTTAATTTTCAATTATGTAAAATTATAATTTTAATATATTTTAAAACTATTATATATAAATTTTATATATTTATAATAAAATATATATTATACATATTTTTAAAATAATATTTAATTAAAACTGATTTAATTATAGTTCAATTATTAAATCTTAAACCAGTAATTTAATTGATTTAATTAAAAATTTTAATATAAAGAGATAGAAACAAATAAAATATAATGAAATTTTTTTTTGTCCATATTTAAATTTTTTTTTTAAAAAGTACACTTCATCTTACTGTAATGGACAGATTATATTTATATCTTACATTTAATTTTATGTTTTTTTATACTTTTTATATTACTTTAAGTTTTTTGTTTAAATAAATAACAATCAGAAATAATTTGTAAATTTTAAAAAATTATAAAATTAAAAAATGAAATATTAAATTATTAACTAAATAAAAAATTATATAAAATTAAAAAATAAATATCAAATAAATTTTATTATACTTTTAAAATATATAAATGTAATTTATCCGATTATTATTACGTTTCACTTTCAGGATCTAAACTTTAGAAAGAGATTTATGAAAGATATTACGAATTCCACAAAAGTATATTTTATTTTATATTTTAGAAATCTATTCACAAAATAATTAATGAAAAAATATTAAATACAAATTTTTGACAGAAAAAAATAATAGTAATATATCAATTCTAAAATTAAAAATAAAAAATAAAATAAAATAATTTTTCAAATCTCATAATTTTTATATATTCATAAAGTTTTTTAATTTTTTATATTTTATTTGGATCACATAAAAAATAAAAAAAAGTTATTTAAATAAGTTAAAATAATAAAAAAATATTTTTTTGTTTAGATAAATGATAAAAAAATATATTAATAATATAAAATTTAACTTTAAAAAATATTTTTTATTAATATAATATATTTTTATATTTTTAAAATATACAATAATTTTAATAATTTAAAATAAAAATAGAATTTTTTCTCCTATTTTTAAATAAACTTAAAAAATAAAATCTAATGGAACGGTAAAAATTGATAAATTTTCTCCTATTTTCATATGTAAATCCTACAAACGACGAAAATTTTTGCATTTTTTTACCTTCATTCCCTTTTCTTCATTCCCCTTTTTCCCAACCAATCAAAGCGGGTTGTGAAATGGCCGCTTCTGGTCTCTCAAGAAGACTAAGCATTGGGAAAGACTATAAAATTCAAACCAAACAAGCACATAAGACCATATACAATGAGCATACCTGCAATGTGTTCTTGGCTTTGTTTGCATCCACATTGCCAACCCAATTTCATTTTTCTTTCATAAACAACATTAGCCTTGATTGAAATTGGGAATCACCCACCTAACTCAATTTCTGTAATTGCACAAACAGATAGTCACTAATTAGAATAAAACACATGAAAGCTGATTTGAAAGTACCCTCCTTTTTTGAAAATACCTTCAATGTTGATGTTCAGAGATTAATTTTTTTTTTTGGAATCACCATTTTGAGAAGAATTTTACTTAACAATTATTACCCTTGTGAGAATATCCTGTTCAAAGAAAAAATTAAACAAAATCCCATTAGGTCTAAGTAAAATTTTTAAAACATTAAACTCATCAAATAACATATAATATATTAAATCAATAGCCAACAAAAATTAATTAGTTCAATAGGTAAGGATCCAACTTGTATTTTATAAAGATTCAAGCTCAAATTTTGTTATCAATTTAAGAATCTTATTAATACATGATGTATAAATATTTTAATAAGGATTCAATCATATTCCATAAAAATACTAGTTTAAATCTTATCACTAACATAAAATTTTTTATTGAAAAGCAATACATCAATATCATCATAAACATTTATTAAATCTTAAAAAATAAACTAATAGAGAAAATTTCAACAAATTTAACTTACCTAAACATTTTTAAAATTAAAAAATATATTAAACTATAAAACTTAAACATGATTCATTGATTATGTCAAATTTAAAACTACTAACTTCTAAGCTTTAAATAATAGCATAAAAAATTGCAGAATAATAATAAAAAAGTCTTGGCATTACCCATAAAGATTTTTGTTTGGCAATTGGAAAGAGTAGGAAAGAGAGAAGGCAGAGGAAAAACCCCTGGATGATGAGAGTACAACAAGTCCACAATGACACTTTGTCATGTCTCCCATTGGTGAATGATCCATCTCCCAAGTGTTTGGTACATATTTACTCCTAATAACCTAAGCGTTGGAGAATGTTATCCTAAAGTCTAACCTATAAAAGAGCCTTCTGTTGTGTTGCTTTACCAGTGTACGGTTTCCTTCAGTTATTGTTGTGAACCAAGGAGGCCCCTATATCTTCACACACTGACCCCTACTCATCAAAAACTCTCTCACTTCACATCTTTCCAACACTTATTATCCCCACTCAATTTTCTTTTTCTTTTTTAACTCTTGGATAAAACAAATAAAATATAAGCATTACTATATTTTTAATTATTTTATAAAAGAAAAAATAATAAAAAGGACATTGATTTATAAAAATGAAAATTTTAATTTTTTCTTTTACTTTTTTAATTTTAATTATTTTTTATCCAAATAAAGTATTGATCTTTTGACCTTTTACATCTCTTCCTATACAAAGAAAGTGAAAAGGATGTATTATTATTTGCTAGGTTATATATGTTAACATATTTTTTTATATATGTTTTTAATTGTTAATTACATATTATATTTTATTTTATTTTCTTATCATTTCAAACATTTTTCATATGTATTTTATAATTCTATATTGATGAAATAATAATAAAAAATATTTTTCTTTGTAAAGAAAAATCTGAGGTTTGATGGTTGGGCTTTTTCAAAAACTCAAGAAAAAAAAACTAACAAAATATTTTGTAATAAAAGTATTTTTACCATATATAGCGAAAATCACCATGTTCTAGGCACATTTATATATGTCAAATGAATAAATACTTTCTATATGAAAATTTTTTACAAGAAATATCAGTCAAAACAGTTTGTGGCAGTTATTAAAAGCCTATTTGACTCTTAATTTTGAATCCCGTTGGTGAGAGAAAATTAAGTAGTGGAGCTGTGCAACACCGAGACTAGTTTGACTAATTCTTTTCTAAAATTCAATTCATAATTAATAGAATTGGTTTTAAGAAAATAAAGTTTTTAATTTATAAAATAAATGAATTAATTTTATGTATGATACCCATGAAATGTATTTATACATTAAAAGTAATTTAATTTCTTCTCATAAAAAAATTATTTTTTTCAAATCCATTTTAAAAATATTATTCTCAAATATAAATCAGTTCTTTAAACATTTATTTTTTGAAAATTAATTCTATTAAAATAATTAATATACAATTATTATTTAAACATACCATCAAATATTTATATTAAAACTTACATAATCGTTTAATTTAAAGTAATAATACTTGCAATATTTCCTAATTTTATTTACTTTTGATGTGAGATCATAAGTATCGATGATCAAACTTGAGTTCGATAATGTAAAAAAAAAAATGAGTCAGATAAAATCTTTGAGTATTAAGGTAATTGTATTTCTAGGATTCAGGTTTGAGGTTAGTTAAATTGAATTAATCCTCAACCCAAATATACATGTGTTTATAGTGGTAATTTATACTTTGTTGGGATAAAATTAGAAAACAATAAAATAGAGAAGAAAAAAAATAGAAAAAAATAAAATAATTTTCAATATTTAAATATATATATATATATATAGGAGGAAGTATTTTTTTAGGATTCACAAAAAAATTAATTCTTTTTAATATTTAAACTATTAAATATATTTAAAAAATAATAAATATATATTATTAATTTCTTTCTTTTCATTCTTTTATTTACTTATCTAAATAAAAAAAGAATTTTTTTCTCTCTCTTATTTATTTCTATCCAAACAACTTATTTTTTTTTATTCTAATTCTATTTTATTTCTCAACATCTTATTTTTTTTCTTTTATATTCTACTCATAATAAAAAAATACTAATATTTGCTTATTTTAAAGTTAAGTAAAATTAAGTTTGACAAAAATTAGTTTTAAAGAATTACATATTTTTGAAATATGTACATCAATTAATTTAAATCAAATTTTTATTAGAATATACATTTTGCATTAAAAACACAGAAGTTGATTTTAATTATAAAAAATAAATTCTTAATTTACCTATATCATGGAAACAATTTTTATTTTTTTTAAAGAAATTGTCATCCTCTTCTATGAGGCATGGAAATAGCATTACAGGTTTATAAAAGATGTCTGAACTTTGACAAGCAGGGAAAGTACTTGATAGTGTGCAATGCTAACAGCAATTTGAGGTGTTATGTGGAAAGAAGTCAATGCAGCTTTAGTTTTCCTTTTCCTCTTTCCATAGAAAGCCTTGGAAAGTCATTTCACAACAATTTTGGACTGCTTCAACCACACCTCGCGTGCACCCACTTCACCTTAACTTCTTCCAAAGATGTCATCAACATGGTACCATTCACCACTTCTTCACCACACAACCATTTTTTTTCCTTTTTTCTTTTTTCTTTTTTCTTTACTCAAATAATTAAAGCAACTCCAATTCACGGTAATAGATTCTCTCATGTCACTTGACATTTCATCTTAAATTTTGTGTGAAATCTTTTTCTTACACATAAAAAAATAAATAAACACAAAAAGTTTAAACATGAAAAAGGTCATGTAGAACTTAAATGCCAAGGAATTTCACCCCAAACTCAAACTTTTAAATTTTATAGTTAATTACTTTATTTATATTTTTAACTAATATAAAACATAAAATTTACAAGATTAGATAATTATGGAAGGTTCAATATTGAAATCAAGTAAACTTTATTATTATCTTAAAAAATTAAATCTAATTTACTTGCTAAAATCAATTAAAAAATTATCTTAAGTCTTATAAAATATACTCTGAACATATTACTAATCCAATGTGAAGTTGTGAGCTTTCTCTCTCTCATAGGTTCTGTTGAAAGAGGACGAAAAGATCATAAATATGAGAGCAGTGGATTTGGACTCCTCTGATTGTCACATCTAAAGACCAAGTATGCATGTCTGAACTGCTGAGCATTTTGACTGGATTTTGGACTAGAGTCTTTCACGCCATATTAATGAAAAAGTTACTTATTTTCCAAACTCTTCACACCCCCTACATCAACCTTCAACGTACGGTAGGGACAGTTTTGTTTATGATAGCAACACAACAATGAAAACTCACATCACATTTTTGTTTCAACAAAATTCCTATAAAACCATACAAATATATTCACCATGTTTCTCTATTATACCTTGCTTGCTTGAACTTTAACCTTTATTCATCATTACAAAATTTATTACTCAATTTTTTAATCATTTGACTAGTTATTCTTCCACATAATTGCAAAACTATAAAAAGGGTTTATTTTAAGTGAATAAAAATATTTCAGGGTGTATTCTTAATCTAATGTGCTTGTATGAATTTAATATATCAGTTATTAAGAGTGTAGTTTATAAAATAATAATTATTATAGTCAAACTCCTTTTATTATTATATTGTTGATAAATAATATAAATTATTCTATATTAAATGCATAACAAATCAATCTATTATCAATTAATAAGGCAATAACATCTGGTTTACCGATGCGGCTTCTTAATAGTTTCTGATGCAGAAACATGAAAATTTTAATTAGTTAACCCAATGTAGCATTACACCATAAATATTAAATTTTGTTTACCTTACATATGACTTAAATGAAAGTATAATAATTTTAAAATGGGTTTACTTTTAACTAATTAAAATTATTATGAATATAATTTTAAAGTAATTATTATAGAAATAAACAGTTTCTAATTATATGATATATAATAGTATAAAAAATGATATTGTTAAAAATTTTCAATTAAATTCTTCTAAAATTTGCGGTATAGGTCTACATGTGTTAAAACCTACACAATATCATAGTAATGGGAAGCCTATTTGCTAAATTTCACCACGTCCACATTCCAATAAACCAATGGGTAGATTGGTATGTATCTACTAAAAGATCATTTAGACAATGAGTTTGGTGCAAGACACAAGGAAGATACATGAAACCAGATGCTAGGTATGCCTTCTGATTCAAAACCAATGAAGTAAATGTTTATATCATGACATAAATTTAAACTTTTTATATGCATTTATTTATGTTTGCACCATATCATTAAGTTTCATAAATAGCCCGGCCTTATCTCTGACTAGAAAATATATGAGTGCATTCTAGATAATCAATAAAAGTATTCATAATTAAAGATTATATGCAATGAATGACACTTGATAAGTGAAGTGATGTGAGGTCTGTAAATACAAAGAAAAAGATAAATTTCCAACTCTACACATAACCGAGCATATGAATTGTGTATAAGAAATGATAAAGATTAATTATAATAGGATTTATATTTCAATACTTTTTATATCTTTTTCTATTATATTACATATTATTTTTATAATTTCTGTTTTATAACAATCAGCAAAAAACTATGTATGATGAGTATAATTTTGCAGGGGTTCCTTGAAACGAAGATGGATTTGTGATCTTGCTACTATTTTGTGGTTGATTTGTGTCGATGTTCCCGAGGGAGAAAAAGACCCTGTGAGATTGCATGCTATGAAAATTCCAGAACCACACACTGACACGCACACACATAACACATTACCATTGGCAGCACCACACACAAGACAAGCCCAACGGTACCATAACATAACATGCACCTACAAAAATCTCAATGAGTGTTCAGTGATGAGGGAAAAGAGAAAATAATTAAAATAGATATATAAAATGAAACAAGGAAGGAGACATATAACTTTATAACAAACTTAAAAAAGACCAGCATTGAAAGAGAAGAGAAATAGAGAGACATAGGCCTACTATTATTCCAGCTCTTTGATACACTCTGATAACTGACTAATTAACAGTTTCCCCAAACACAATTAAAGCAAAACCCAGAAATTTCAAATTAATTAAAAACAGAGGCATTTGGAGAGATACATCTTTGTTATCTTCACCGTCACAGTCACATATCACCACCCAGAAACGTGACAGGTAACCACATTGAACCCGGTCATGTTATCATTCCCAGCACCATGATCACATGCGTTAGGGTTGTTATGGTTGTTATTATTGTTGTTATGGTTATCGTTATCGTTATCATTATCATTGCTATCATTATCGTTACTTTTTTCTTCCGTGCCGCCAGCAGGGACCTTGTAAAACTCAGCTTTTTTGAAAGTGGTGGCGGTTACGGAGACAGAACTGCCGGCAACCGCTTTGCCACCGATGATGCCACCGAAGACTTGGCCTTGGTTTCCAGAGAGGGTGATTCCGAAGGAGTAAGAGGAGTTACCGTTAGGAGAGGAAGGGGAAGGGGCAAAATGGGAATT